>CM024758.1:88108685-88526778 GCA_014218235.1 Colocasia esculenta | reverse complement strand
TTGGGTGAACCGAAACTGAACCAAAATTAATTTCAAACCGAACCGAACCGAATCGGTTCGGTTCGGTTTGAACCGTAAAAAAAAAAACCACAGATTTTAAAGCCAGATGGCGGACCTGAGTATCGAACTCAGGTCCGCCCATGGAATGGGGGGGCGCTAGCCCACTGGGCTACGCGCTCCCTTTTGATATATATATATTAATATATATTCGGTTCATTCGGTTTTCCAATACAAAACCGAACTGAACCGCCAGACCTCTCAACCTGAACCGAACCGAACCGAACCGAACTGGCTGGTTCGATTCGGTTTTATGGTTTGAACCGTATTATGAACAGCCCTAGTCCTAGGATGTGTTTTAGATAGAGATAGAGTCCAATCCCGAGTTAGAGAGAGAGTCCAAGTTTGGGAGAGTTTGAGAGTCTATCTAGAGTTTGGATGGCTTGGGGGGTCCCTAGGGATGAGGATAGGAGGTTTGGGTCGTAATCCAACTCAAAGAGACTTTAGATAGGATCTAGGATGGAAAGAGAGGCCGAAAATCACGTAAAAATGTGTTTATGTGCATGGCGCTGTCGCGTCGGATCGTGGGGCCGCGTCTTGTCGCGACCATGCACCAGGTCGCGGACTATAAGACAGTCCACGTAGATCCACAAAATGGGCCATAACTCTCTCTACAGACATATATTGATGAGCCGTTTATTGCGTTGGATTTCTAGACTCAGAGGGCTACAAAAGGATAGCATGATATGCCAAATGTGGATTAGAAATGAGGAAGTTATGATCTCTCAAAGTGAAACATGTTCACAGGATTAGGCAGATTGCACAGTTTTGATGTTTCAAGTGGATCTTGGCCATGGGCTTGAGAATGGGCTTAAAATTAAGGGTCAATGGGATCATGATGGCCAGAGAAGGACTCCAAAGTGATGGCCAATGTAGGACATCAATGATATGAACAAGAATATGCCCAACTTATAGCCGAAAACGGGTGTCTACACCTAGATGCATATATACTTGTCATGAAACCCTAGGGGACGAAATTACATATTGTTGGGGTTGTGGGAGGCTATTCTTGAGCGCCAAAGGTGGAGGAAATCCCCCAACTTGGATCCTTCTTCCCTACTGCGTTCTGCATCGATCTGTGGCAGATAGCTCTTCTTGGAGTCAACCTAAGGTAGGCCAAACCTTAACTAAAATGTGCAAGACTTATACCCCTGGAAAGAGGGTCGAGTCTAGTTCCTAATCCCACTGGTTTGTCCAATTTTCATCCAGTATATCGGGTGTATTAAGTGTTTTCCTCTAGGTGATCAGAATTAGGGATTTGGAGAGCGAATCTTATTCAACTCCAAAGGTAGGTCATCTCCATGCCAAACTCTAATTAAACTCGTCATGCTTACATATATATGTATAGATAATGTTCTTACTATTTTCTCAATTTTTATCTTGAGAGGTCACGAATTAATCTTGCATGATCTTGCGCTGTACTATCGTGATTTAAACCTTGACTTGTCTTACGGTTCCATACCTCTCTGTGGAGTCATTTTAGACCGAGTGTTCAACATAGAACTATATGAGTGAGTCTATTTCATTTGGCACTGATTTCCCCAATTTTTGTTGACCGTAGTGAGAGTATTAGCCCAAACATTAACACTGTGTCAGCTTCACGCAGCCAGTCACAATACATTTTATTACCCAGTCAAACGACCTTTGTTTCTCAATTATTTGCCACTGTACAAAGTATTGGAAGTGATATAACTAACAAGGTGGTTTCACTCTATTTGGATCACCAAGCTTTTTTTTATTTTCAAACCCACATGGTCAAACCTAGTTTGAATCGGACTAGGAAAAAACCCTTATAAAGCACCCCTGGGCAAATCACCTGTTTAGTACGTTTGACGTCGTTTCATGCCCCGTCTTCTCCTGTACAAAGTTAGTTATGTTTACATTCATTTATCAACCCATCTAAGTGTAAAAACATGTTCACATAATGTAAGGCCCCGAATTCTTTTTCCCGCTTCTATTTTATGTATATGATGTTTACTTGTTCTTGCATAAATGGCGTGTATGAAAATGATGCATATTATAAATATAAAATTTGCATGGGTATATGCGAGGATGTATATATTATATGTGAATATAGTAATTGGCCAATTTTGTGTTAAGGTATCTATTCAAATATTATGCAAGTGCTATCTAAATAGTGAAGTATACCTTATATTGCCCATTCATGGATATTGTGTGCGAATATATGAAAGGCGTATGTGTATGTATGTATGTAGGTTATCTTATGCGTTGTGATAATTGTATACCTAATTCTATATACATAATACCTTGGTATACCTATGTAGCATGTGTATGTTTAATTGTAACATTGTCATTGCGTGTGTGTAGCTAATGTGTACATTCCATGTACGTATGCTATATTATATGTCAAATCAGTGAGTGCAAGCAAGAACTATTTATTGAATGGATTATTTCCTACATTAATTATATTTGCCTCCTAAGATCTTTGAAACCTTGCAATTCCTGTCACTTTATTTTGCCGCATGTTGCATCATGCTTATGTAAAACATCATGTACCATAGGTATATATCTACGTACATCTTATCTTAGTGTACTTATGTATGCATGTGTATGCCAGGTATATATGTTATGGATTGCACGATGTAGTAATATACATATTATCCTTATACATTGTATGGTTGAAATATCATGTACGGTTTTATCTTGATGTACCTATGTATGTATGTGTAGTTAGTGTAAATATTGGATGTTTAATGGTGTAGTGGTGTAACACTATACTACATAGGGTTCATGTGCATATATGTGTGGGATTAAACATGATTTCTACAGATTTTAAGTTCTGGCAGGAGGGTAAATTGGCGTCAACATGGGTGGACGCCATGAGATGTCGGCGTCCATATCGATGGACGCCAAGACTTAAGTAGCCGTCCATATAGGTGGACGTCTACTTCTCTGACCTGCATGCACAGCAGACCTGGAATTCCGGAGACAAGCAACCCCAGCCATTGGGGAGCTGTCCCCAATGGCTGTGTGAAAGCCTCACATTAACCTCTGCGTGAAAGGAGAAGTCTCTTCCTTTAAACCAACCCTCTTTGCAACCCCAAAACCCTCCTTGGACTCTTGCAAGAAGGAGAAGAGGAACCCTAAGCCTGTGAGAAAACCTGAGCTTGAGAGCGCAGATCGGTGACTTGGAGCTTCTTCGGGCGATCTACTATGACTAGAAGCTAGCTTAGACGAAGGAGGAGGCTTCCCCAGCCTCGGACTGGTAGCTACGGCACCACAGAAGACGGAGTAAAGGAGTTTTGGAGGCTTCTGGGGGATGCCCAAGGAGAGCTTCATCGCCCCTTTCACCCCTTGGAGGTTTTTATAAAGGCAAGTAACCCATAGATCTCAATCCCATACATGTGCCCTAGGTCCCAGCAATTTTTGTGGATTTAAATCGTGTCCTGGGACCCTCCTTTTCACCTTATATTTGGAGTTCGGTCTTGCTGTTGCACAGACAGGAACTTGGCGTCAATGCCATTGACACCAAGATCTCCCATCGGCGTCCAGCGATCGTGCCGTCAAAACCCTTGAACGGCCAGAGGCTGCCGCCAAGTTCTTCAGGATAGAACAGTGAGCTGTTCTTCCTGGTAGATGATTATTTCGATATGTTTTCGCAATGAGGATATAGTGTAAATTTTATATGCTATGTAAAATAAGTAATGTGATGTGTGAGGAAATTTCTGTATTTTCTGTGGATGGCATGAAATTTTAGATTATTGAAATACATGTTGGGGAAAAATGGATTATGCATGTTCATCTACTGTCTACCTAATTCCTGAGGAATTAAATGCCCTAGATTTTTCTATACCATGTGTATATGTATCAGTCCATGCCCTGAAATTTTGAGAATTTTTCCATGACTGTGGGATTTACTGAATTTCTGTTTTGGAATTAGAAGACATGCGTAGAAATTGTAAAATTTACATTAAATTGTGTGATGTGCAATAAATCAAGGGAAAATTTCTGTGATGATTATTATGTTAGGATCAGGGTTGTGAATGGTTAAATCTGATGTTCGTGTTATGTTCCATGTTAAAGTGAATTATGAATAGTATGAAACTGAATATTTTAATTTCTGTAAATGTAATATGATTCAGAAAAATCTGAAAAATTGTATGTGCGATTATGAACCTTAAAATTGTCTGTGGTTAAAATATCATGTTATTTTGATGACAGTAAGTATTGTTATGGATTTTTAATGTGAAAATGACTATGTGAGCATGTTAGTTGTGACTTGATGTGATTCAGTAAATTTCAGTATGATTATATCTGTATTATGATTATTTGGTAGTTGCAACAGTGAGGTTAAAATCAGTAAATGAGGACTTATGTGTGTATGAATTATGTATGAGTGTGTGTATGGAATATGAGAGAACAAGTGGTATAGGTGTGTGAAATGGTTAATGTGACAAGATAAACAAATATGCCCATAAGACACTGCCACCTTAGAGGCTTGGAGCTGTACTGTAGTAATGCCCTACGGGAAAGCTCAATGCGTTATGTGATACCCTAGGAAAGGGTCTTGATAAAGTGTATACCCTGGCAAAGGGTCTTGTAAAATCCTGGAGGTGGACAAGTTCCACTGGTAATGGTGGGAAGGGCTTTCCCTGGTTTCTGCAGAGACTAAGACTTATCACTGTGCCGGTGATTAAGTAAGTGAATGCGAATGTGTGTGTTATGTGACCGTCTAATGGTGGTTTGGGCTGTGTCTTGGCATTAAGTGAAAATAAGTATAAGTGTGATGAGAAAAGTGATATTGTTCATAGCACAAGGTATGTGCAAGATATGTGTAAATGTAGCACATGTTATGTGCAAAAGTGAAATGATAAGAAGTGTGTGAATGTGAAAGAGGAAATAATGGGAAATGCGTGTAAGTGTTGTGTGATAAAACCAAAAGTGAGTGTATGTGAAAGCCAAGGTTATCATATGGTCGTGTGTAATGAGAAAATAGTATAAGTATAAATGACAATAGTGTTAATTGATAAATTGTTTATTGATGTGTACAAATGTGTGTGTGTATGTGTTTATGTATAAATTGTCAATTGCTAAAAGTGATGTTACCATTAGTACCAAAATGTAAGTATATGTTTTCATATTCATGAAATTTGAATGATTGGATGCACATGTGTTTAGTATTATGTTGTATAGTTAAAAGTGATCCCTATGCAAAGGTAGTATGAATGTGATAAATTTGTATAAAATCAGCAAGCTAAGTGTGAAGTAAATTGTTATGATTGCATGCTAAGTGAGTTAGGAATCATGCTAGGAGTGCTACCTATCTTGTATATGTTTCCATGGTTTAGTTGTGCAACTTTACAATGACTTAGATAAAGCATAAAAACGTGTGAATGTGTATTTTACTCATGTTAATGACACCATGATGTTAGTGATCTTGTGTAGATTCTAGTTTTACATTTGTTTAGATAATTGTTTAATGGAATTTGTTTAGGTTATAGCATGATCATGTATGATTTAACTGCTGAAATCTTATTGTGTTAATTGTAAAAAAAAACATGTATATATTGAATCTTAAGTTACTTGCTGAGTCTATTGCATAGACTCACTCTTGCTAAACATTTCAGGAAATTAGCAGCGAAGGAGTTAGCAAGAATTGAAGTGGAGTTGGACTAAGGGATTGAAGAATTGTAATTTATATTTCATAAGTATGTAATGCTACAATTGAAATTTGGATTTTTGTTCAAATGTACTTGGAGTCGACTATGTATTTGGAACATTTCGCACTTATGTTATCTCTTGTTGAACTATACAGACTGTGGTATGTGGATTTAAAAGTTGATGGAATAAGATTTATTTAAATTCCGCTGCATTTATTCAATTCTATTTGTGTATATCTCAGCTCATTTGTTACTTGTTGGGGTATTCTCCCCTGTAGCGGCTTGCTCTCATCCGATGTGGGTTGGTATAACCGTACCGGGTGGAAGTGGGTCGTTGCACATAATGTTTAATTGATCTTAAGTTATTGACCATGTTCTCTATCTACCGATTATTCACATCTTGCTGCTTGTTATCGAATTTGCTAATCATACAATGATACTTGCTAAAATTGGTCATGCATGATTAGTGTTTTCCTAATTTAGTACTCATGATACTTGCCAAGCATGAAGTTTCCATAAACGGAGTTTTTATAACTGGAGTTTCCATAATCGGATTCACACACGCACTAGAGCGATTCTCACACGCGGCATGCGCATACACTCTAGCATGATAGGAAAACCCCTTCTTGGCTTGTGGTGAACTCTCTATCGGATAG
Source organism: Colocasia esculenta (assembly GCA_014218235.1). Classification (NCBI taxonomy): domain Eukaryota; kingdom Viridiplantae; phylum Streptophyta; class Magnoliopsida; order Alismatales; family Araceae; genus Colocasia; species Colocasia esculenta. Next base: position 88,520,444 of record CM024758.1, on the reverse strand, counting down.
TGAACCCTTGACCAGGCCTCCGTAAGTCTCCTCTGACCATGGATTCCCACATGGCTAACGAGCAGGTTGTACCAATGACGTACCCGGAAGTTAGTGTGCACGTATCTCTTCTCTCTCAGCATTCTTGAAGAGATCTTTCTCTCCTCATCTTGACTTTCTCGGAGTGATCGAGTAAAACACATGAAACGAAGTTATTAAGATAGAATCTATGTAAATGTGTTGTTATGCTTCCAGATTGAACTCTTGACTCGATATTCCCAACGTACCCTTGAACTCTATATCATTATTGACATGACACTCTGGATAATCATTACTATTGACATGATAGTCCTGAACTTTCTCGACCAGTCTATCCTTATAGACACACATTGCCTTCTTGTGATATGTTCTTGAAGTACAGTAATGATATTCGAGTCCTGGACTCAAAACTCATTCTTTTCGCCCATGAGTCGACGGGCTCATTGGGACACATGCCAGAGTTGCGCAATACGAACCTGACTGAGGGCCTATATATGGTCCTGGAGATTCTGGCAAAGTCTTGTTACCTGTGGGTGTGATTGTCGGATTCTCCCCGACAAAGTCTTGTTTATTCCAAGGTGTTGATTTCCCAGTTTTCCCAAAGATGTTCATTACCCTAGGAGTTGATTGTTTGGTTGATCCCCTAACAAAGTCGTATGCCTGGCGTGGTGCGAAATCATGATTGGTGCTTGGCATGGCACGTACTTGTTACACGTAATAAACTTACTTGCTTGTTACCTGCTACTGTGTGCTGGTCCTTAACCCGAGTGGCTGAAGGACGTACTTGCATGAGGCACCAGTAGATCCTGCATGATATTCTTGTGGAGTGCTCCGAGGGGTTACTCAAAATGCATGCTAGTGAAATGGCCATCTTGTTACATGCTATCTTGCTCTTGTTCATGAAGTTACTATCTTGCTAGATCATTCTTCACAATATCCTGAACTCTTGAATACAATCTTATTGCTAGATTGATCATTACAATCTCTTGATCATACTATCTTGCACGATACACTGTACATGTGTACTACGACGTTTTAAGAGCGTTATACATATCATGTTCATACCTTCTAGCTTTTAAAATGTAAATACTTATATCATTGCTAGAAGATGTAAATCCTACTGGGCGACTGCGCTCATACCTGCTCTCTTTAACATTTCAGGTAGTGAGTGTAAAGCTAAATGATGGACTTGTGCATCGAGCGTGGAGTACACTTAGAGAGTCCATTCTTATTTTTATTTAGATTGGTAATGAATGTATTTCCTTTTCTTTGAGAGATAATAGATTGGTGAGCAAGGGGTGTTTCATTTGACATTGAAGGTTGTAATATTTGTTTTGATAAATAAAGGAAAGAAAATTTGATTATTGCATTGTGGGCCCTATTTGTAAAAGCTATTGGTCTATAGCTTCTGAATGCTTGCTTGTTCGTCGCGTCTTCCAATTTATTCCGCTGCTAAAATAAAAATTGGGGGCATGACAAGTGTGTGTCCGCAGGAGTGGTATTGGTTGGTCTCCACAGTTTCTTGGCTTGTTGTGGTGGAGCAGCAGTTGGACCTTTCGTCCGTGGCTGCGAGACTGAGAGGAAGTCCTATGTGGTTTGTCTGGGTTAGATGTTGGTGTCACGAACTAGTCTTCGTGACCCGAGTGTGGCGTTCCTCTACTTTAGCACGTACACTTGGACGAGGTTTGCCGTTTATTTATTAAAGGCTGATTTCTATTTATAGCATGTGATAATTGTTATTTACAACTTTAATATCCTACGTAGATAGTTCTATAATTGCCTAGTGTAGCTTCCTACTTTTGCACTTTGTGAGTTTGGTTTGTACGGCTTTTGGGGGAGTTTCCCTTCTGATCCAATGACTTGCAAGGCTTACCCCTACTCCTTTCAGGTGAGGGAGAGTAGGAGACTTCTTGTCCTTCATCTAGTTCGGAGCCTCACCGTAGCGTGGTTGGGTCTGCACCACCAACAGTGTAATCTTTTCTTTCTGTTCACCTCAGGGTATGCCCCAAGTTGTTGTACCTTGTGTTTGACTTCAGTTGAGAAATGGCTATATATATTTCATGTAAATATTTGTGAGATATGACAATCTTATATATATTTGAGTTGTTTCCTTTATATTTCTATGGACATGTGATTGGTATCCCTTGCGAGGCTTCGGCTTGTTCGCGGGAGGTGGAGTTGGGTCAAGCTCGGTATTAAGTTAACGGGTTTGAATGACGACGACCGCTACACTGACAGTTCCAGTAAGCTCTGACAGATACCCTATATAGCTTATACCTGTCATGCATTTAATTCTTGACCATCTGTTGTTTAGAGATAAATCTATCTTCCTGTCAGGGAAGAGATAACAAGTATATTTAAATCTTTACAGATCTCAAAAAGGATATTTCATAGATGAATAAAATTGAATAGAATATTTTTCCCGCCAAAAAGATAATCAAAATTTATGTTAGCAGAAAAATACTTATAGAAGGTGTTCTTATGTAAAAATACGTTTCAACATGAAACATGAACACTCATTAAATGTTAAGATTAAGTTCTGTGCTTACTGATAGAAACATAAAGATTATTGAAGTATAGGTACACAGAAGTTGATATGAGAAACTTTGACTTTCAAGAAGTCGAAGTAAGAAATAATAGTACAACTGTAACAGAGACAATGAACTTTGACTTTAGAAAAAAAAATACAAATACTTCAACAACATAGAAGTCGGAGTAAGAGAACAAGGACTTCGACTTCATAGGAAGTCGGACTAAAGATCAAGCATAGTTCAATTTTTAAGAAGCCGGAGTGCCAACAATAGATAGTAGACTTCGACTTATCTGAAATCGGAGTAAGTCCGACTTCGACTTTTAAGGAGTCGGAGTAAGGCTCAAGGATAAGCAATCGGTATAAAGACTTTGACTTCACCGGAGTCGGAGTACTGCTAGACTTTGACTTCTCCGTCGTCGGAGTACTACCAGATTTCGACTTCTCTGGAGTCGGAGTACTACCAGTTTGTTCATCAATTGAAGCATTACTTCGACTTTTCTAGAGTCGGAGTCAGGAGTCGGAGTTAGTATGGTATACAGTATATGCTGTGGTCTTAGAGAAATTTTGTTTGTGTTGATACTTAGATTCTGTGTAATCATAAACTTTGGCTAAAATATATATTTATATATAAGAGCCTTTGAATTATTAATTTTCATAAATGGTAGTAAAGAAGATATTAAAAAGTTTTGTCATAGCAAAAACATCATGATAAATGTTTAGTAATATATTAGCAATATTGATAGGGATAGTTGCTCAACAATTCTCCCCCTTTTTGTTAATGACAAAAACTTTTAAATAGACAGTGAAAAACAAAAATTTTGAATTGGTTTGAATTTACCCTATTCTCTCTCTCTCTCTCTCTTCTCCCCTTTAGTAAAACATTGTTTGCACTCTTATTTCTCCTGCTTACAAAATTTTGTTTTCTATCTTCTCCCCCTTTGTGACATTAACAGAAAGGATAAGAGATACACAAGAGAAAGTGATATATACAAACACAAAGATTTATATTGATTTCTGTAAGGAACATTTACATTCAATGAGTGAAAGAGGAGCTAGGAAGATAGAGGGAAGAAGTGACTTGAGCAAAGAATGGTTGAATAAGATCCCATATCTTACGCTCATTTTCAGGAAAGGAAAAGGAAAATTTCTCTCTATCTATGTTGTAGAAGGTCCTACAGAGCGGATTTTTCTATAGGATTTAACATGGTGGCGATGATACCAGTTGAGTCTCCTATGGTAGTTATCATCTGATAGGGTACTCCTAAGGGAACAAACTTCTTCTTGGCTGCCTGGTGCAGAAAGTCATGAATAATGAGGTTTCAGTGAAGACCCTAGGAGTGAGTTGCTTCCTTGGCTTGGTAATATATAATATATCTCTGTGTCCATTTCTGAAACATAAAATTCAAAACTGAGTTATAATCCTTAAGGAGATAGACAGATGGAGATATCTTGAGCTTCTGGCATTCTTCACTCTCTGCAGGGTAAGCTGCTGCCCATTCATCTTCATTCAGTCTCTCAAACTCTGCAAAGCAGTGCTGAAATTTCTTCATGTGCTGAGAATTCTAGGGAGCTTGCATCATGACAAATCTATGGAAAGATAGCTTGATATTGTACTTAACTTTGAATCTGGCTGCTATCCGGATATGCCTATGAACACTATTTAAGCAAACTGCTTCCTGGATAAAATAGCACCAACTAGACTGGGATGCAGTCCAGAGGGCAATCCAATAGTCATGGAAGGTGTGATTGGTCCTAACCCTGAGTAATCATCCGCCATTGCCCTTTGTTGACATCTGGCAAACCTAACTTGAACCTATCTTCATTGAAGACCTTCATTCTAGTATAGCTAGTCTTGGGTTCTCTGAGGAGGTTACAAAATAGGTCAAAGAACCTTAGATTCAGGTGAAGATGAACAGTTAAAAAAGGGTTTCTACATTTGGCTGAAATGAATTTTTGACTTCTGCAGGGTATAGATTGAGAAATTCTGAAGGTGACGAACTATGGCTTTTCTGTGTGATGAGATGCACATCAGCCAATAGAACTTTAGATGTTGTCAGTAGAAGAGGGAGCCAGTCTTCGAACTTGTAGTGTGGCATCCCATGGTCTTCAAGGAAAGCTTTTATGGACAAAAATTCTTTGAAAAGATTCATGTGATGTTCAGAGTGGTAGATGAAAGCATACCAAAAATGGGGGAAGAGGGAGCTATGGCCGTGAGGGATTGCTCCAGATGGTAGTACCATACTAGGTACTATCTGTCCAAGTGTAGGAGTGGAGATAATAGTAGAAGAAATTAAGGACGTAGGAGGAGTTGAAAAGAAGTGTGGAGGTAGGGTGTGAACAGTAGGAGTATTCACGTGTGAGTTTTGAATCTATACTTCAAAGGAAATGAAGGGATTGAAGTATTGATTGGAGAGTGTATTTCTGTTTGTGAGGTGGAAGGAGGAGGATCAATGGAGACACAAGGGATAGGTTGAGAGGTGGAAAGAGTTGTTCAATATTGGTGGAGGTGTAGGGTCAGTAGCAGGAGGGTCAGTAGCAGGAGGAGTAGGAGCAGGAGGAGAAGAGATAATCAAGGGTTGAGAGGGAAAAATTGGGGAGACCAGATTTCATGAGTTTCCTTCTAACCCTCCTCTTAAAGTTTTGACCTGAGGGTCGGTTGCTACCTCTAGAGGCTACTCTTATTGCTCCAACTGCTGCTCAGATACTTGCTCTTCTTGGGCTGACGACTGTTGCTGCTCTGACACAACCACTGGATCCACACTAGGCTGTTCTTAACTTTTCTCTGGTTGAGGAACCACATCCTCCGGCTTTTGCTTCTATTGTTGTTGTTGCTGCTCAGGTTGAGCAGGAGGGGGAACTTATGTACTTCCAGTGCCATGTTGGCACATAAACTATAGGAGTAGGTCCTTCATCTGTTGAACCTCTTCAGACAAGAAATTAAACTTCACATCTATCTGCTGGATTTGCATTTGCACAACTGATAGCATCTCTTGTTGTTTCATGAACAACTCCATCATATGATCAACTGGTCTCCCCCTGAGACCTTGGCCGGGTCTCACCATGAAGTGGAGAGACAAAGAGGTGTTCCTTATGAAAGGAAGGCTCAATGGGTGTGAAACTGGGAACATTTTCATCATGAGCCACTCCCTTGCCCCTTAAGTCCCTTAGAACTTGATTAATAGTATCATCAGGAACATTTTGTTCTGAGGAGAGGACTGGAGCCTGAACTGCTTCAGCTTCTTCACTTCTGATCATAGGTGACTGTATTGTAGGAATTGAAGAGGAGCTCTATGCCTCATCTGGAAAACCTTCATGAGAGCACATGGGGACATAGTCCTTAGTCCAAACATTATGTGCCTTAATTTCCAAAACATAATGGCTTCTCCTCAAGGTGGAGAGCCCGATCTTCTCTTTCACAAAAGTAGAAACCTCGTCATTCAGTCTACTAAAAATTTCCTAAAGATAAGGGTCAGCATGAGTCCATAGGGAAGAGACTCCTGCAGATTCTTAGAAGATGCCATCCTTTCCAAGATTATGGAAGGCAAGTTGACCTTGTGCCTCTGAATAGCCCGAAATAACAAGTTGCCGTCTCTGGCAGTGATGGAAGAATGAGTTCCTACTCTAGGGGTGATGATGGAGTGAAGAATTCTTTACTCTGCTGATAGCTCGTTGACTAGGAGCCCCTTCTTAGAGATAGACACTAAACTTCCAATTACCCCTAATCTTTACCTCTCCATGGACACAACTTCAATGATTATGTGTCCACAGTTCGAGCAACCCAAGAGCTCAACCAATAACTCTTTAGAAACTGTAACAGTAGTACCCTTAACTGAACCTGTAACTGAACCTTCTGCTGTGACTTGGAGGGAGAGGTAGAATGCCTTCAGTGCACCTTCAATGGTCAGTTCACAAATCTGGCAGAGCATCGACCAGCCCATGGCTTCTAGGGTTTCTTCTACCAAACCTAGCCTACCAGTTAACTGACTAAAATTGACTATCTTCTCTAGACAAATCGATGCTTTGGCAGAAGACAGATGCTGGAATTATTCAGGTGTGAAAAGGTTCCTTCCAGAGCCCTAGATGAAGCCATCTAGACAAACAGACGAAGAGAGTCTGAGATAGGTAGCAGAGAAGATGAAGAAAAGGTCTCTAGAGTTTAAAGATCCCACCTTTCATCAGAGAAGAGGTGAAAATTTGCAGATGCTTCGGAGTTGGTTCCGTCGGGGTGAAGACCAAGCGCGGGAACTAGGAGGAAGACGATAGAAGAGTCGAAGAGACTTCAAACAGGTGATTTTTTCGAATGGAAGGGAAAAGGTCTTAATAAAGAAAGGGGAATATGTAATGGGCCGTAGATAAGGAGATGAACGGTTGAGATTAAATGAGTGAATGGTTACAATTAATTACCCTTTAAATAGAATTTAATTTTTGTAATTAAATTAAAATGTTGACTCCGACTTCATGAGAGTCGCAGTATATGACTCCCACTTCATAAGAGTCGAAGTCTCAGAACTTAGACAAGTTTGGTATGAATGTAACAAACAATGTAGTAAGGAGAGAATTAAATTTCTAATCAGGATTGCATATACCTATTTCTCTTCTTATTGAAGTAAATCTATCTTCGGGAAGAGGTTTAGTTAATATAGCAGCTAATTGATTATCTGTAAAGACAAACTCGAGTAAAATATCTCCATTACTTACATGGTCCCTGATAAATGATATCTGACCTCAATATGCTTGGTTCTTGAGTGCTGAATTAGATTTTTAGTTAAGTTGATTTCACTTGTGTTGTCACACAGCATTAGAATTGCATGAAGTGTATGACCATAGTCTTTTAGTTGATGTTTAATCCGCAGTAGTTGAGTGCAGCAACTTCCAGCTGCAATATACTCTACTTCTATTGTTGACAAAGCTACTGAATTTTACTTTCTAGAAGACCAAGAAATCAAGCATCCTGCAAGAATTTGACAAGTACCACGGGTGCTTTTTCTATCTATTTTGCATCCATCATAGTCAGCATCACTATATCCAAGCAGTTTAAATTCAGAACATCTGGGATACCATAAACCTAATTTACTTGTATTTATAAGATATCTAAAAATTCTTTTGACAACATTAACATGAGATTCTTTAGGATCAGCTTGAAATCTGACATACAAACATACACTGAACATTATGTCTGGTCTACTAGCAGTAAGATAGAGTAATGGCCCAATCATGCCTCTATAGATCTTCTGATCTACTTTCTTACCAAGTGGTTCACTATATAACTTAATACTTGAGCTCATGGGTGTTCCTAAGGGCTTGCACTTGTCAAAACCATATTTAGATAGCAAATCTGAAATGTATTTGGTTTGACAAATGTGAGTACCTTCCTTGGTCTGCTTGATTTGCAACCCAAGAAAATAATTAAGCTCACCCATCATGCTCATCTTAAACTCACTTTGCATAAGATTTTTAAAGAATTTGCAGAGTGATTCATTAGTAGAACTAAAGATAATATCATCAACATATATTTGGACAATTAAGATTCCTTCTAAAATTTCTTAATAAATAATGTGCTATCTACTTTTCCTCTTGAAAAATCATGTGATATAAGATAAGCACTTAGTCTTTCATACCAAGCTCTTGGAGCTTCTTTCAAACCATATAATCATTCTTTAAACGGAAAACATGATTTAGATATTTAGTATCTTCAAAACCTAGTGGTTGCTCAACATAAACTTCTTCTTTTATGAAACCATTCATAAAAGCAATTTTGACATCCATCTGAAATAAGTTGATATTAAGAGAGCATGCATAAGCTAATAGAATTCTAATTGCCTCTAATCTAGCAACTGGAGCAGAATTTTCATCGAAAACAATGTCTTCCTCTTGAGAATATCCTTGTGCTACCAATCTAGCTTTGTTTCTTATGATCACTCCTGATTCATCCATTTTGTTTCTGAAGACCCATATGGTCCCAATAACTGGATAGTCAGAAGATCTAGGGATAAGAGTCCAGACCTGGCTGTGTTGAAACTAGTTAAGTTCCTCTTCCATAGCTAGGATCCAAGATTCATCTGCCAATGCATCATCGATTGTCCTAGGCTCTATTTGAGAAACGAATGCAGTGAAATCACAGGGATTTGTCATCCCTCTTATTCTTATCTTGTCTTGAGGATCACCTATAATATTTTCCTTTGGATGATCTCTGTGATACCTCAATTTTCTAGGTAGTCCTTCCTGTGTTTCTTCTTCTTGTTGTAGTTCTTCTAGTGATGGATCTTCCTTATCTTCTTCTTTTTCTTCAAGAGAGGCTTGTTCTAGATCCCTGCACAATTTTTCAACAACAACATCCTCTTCTTCTACTTTCTTAATAGAATGGTTAGTTTCATCAAATAGAATATGAACAGATTGTTCAATATTTAATGTTCTTTTGTTGAATACTTTGTATCCTCTAGGTTTTGAGATATATCCTAATAGAAAACCTTCATCACTTTTAACATCCAATTTACCTAAATTATCTTTGCCATTATTTAAAATGAAACACTTACAACCAAAGGGTCAAAGGTGACTGATGTTTGACTTTTTTCTCCTTGTAGAGTTCATGAGGTGTCTTCTTCAAGATTTGTATGATCATACACCTATTGATAATGTAGCAGGCTGTGTTGACTATTTCTGCCCAGAAATATCTTGGTGGATTGTATTCTGTGAGCATTGTTCTGGCCATATCCAGCTATGTTCTATTCTTCCTTTCTGCTACTTCATTCTGTTGAGGTGTTCTTGGTGCAGAGAAATTATGTTCTATGCCATTTTCTTAATAGAGCTTGACAAACTCTTCATTATTAAATTCTCCACCATGATCAGATCGAATACTAATTATTTGAAATTTCTGGTTCTTCTGTACTAACTTATTGAACTTCAGAAAGGCTGAAAATGTTTCTGATTTGGCTTCCAAAAATGATACCCAAGTGTACCTTGAGTAATCATCCACAATTACATAGCCATAAACTTTTCCTCCAAGACTAACTGTTCTCATTGGTCCAAACAAATCCATATGAGTTTCAAAGGTTTGGAAGTTGTTACTATTGTTTTGGATTGATATGATATCTTGGTCTGTTTTCCTTTTGCACAAGCTTTACAGATTCCAGATTTCTTTAGTTTAAGCTTTGTAAGACCTTCATCTAGATCATGCTTGATTAATTTCTTGATCACTGATGTGCTTGCATGTCCTAGTCTTCTGTGCCATAAATCAGTCTCCTCATTCTTTGTAGTTGCAAGACATAAGTTAACTTCTTTCAATTCTTCTACTTGTAGAGTGTACAAATTTTTGACTCTTTGTGCTTCAAAACTATTTTTTCATCCTTTTGAATTATGAACTTATCATTCTGAAACTTTACTAAGTAACCTTTGTCACACAGTTGACTGATGCTGATCAGATTATGCTTTAATCTTTCTACATACATAACATCTTTTATTAAATCCTTTTCTTTTGTTCCTACTATTCCACATTCTAACACTTTGCCTTCTCCATTGTCTCCATAACTTCATCTCTAAAATTTGTAAACAGCTTCCTGTCACCAGTCATATGCCTTGAGCACCCACTATCCAAATACTATTTGGATGCTCTCAAGCGACCCAGTAAACAAAATTAAGTTGTAACTTTTGGTACCCAAATTTTCTTGGGTCCTTGATGGTTAGTCTTAGGAATCCAACGTAAGTGTCTAGTAGTGCAAGTGCTGATTATGTGTCCTAGTTGATTACAATGACTACAACACAAATCATATGCATTTTTTCCATGTGTAGGATTACTGGATTTCTATTTTTGTTTGTAGATATGTTGATTAGCTTTTTTAGGATTTTTAATTTTTTTTTCTTTCACAAATTTTGGAGTTGGGTATTTTTCAGGATAGATAATGTTCTTTTCATTTGTTGGAGGTGTGTAACCTACTCCATATTTCTTTTTGCTTGTTCGAGCACCTTTCAGTTTTGCAACTAAACATGTTTTACAGTTAGTAATTTTATCTATAGTTGTTCTTAGATAGTTATTTTCTGCTCTTAATTTTTCTTCATCTTCTAATTCTTTTAGATTTGATTCGAGTTCCATAATCTTACTATTTTTATTCTTTAAGTCTTCACACAGTAGTTCATTTGATCTTTTAGTTTCAGTTAAGTTTTGTCCTAACTTTTCTACTTCATTTTTTAGAGAAGTATTGAATTTTTCTTGATTTAGTAGGTTTAACTTAACTATCTTCATCTGTTTAACTATTGTTTTATATTTTTCATACTGTTCATTAAATGCATCCTCTAAATTATCATAATCGGATTCAGAACAAGATGTAAAGGAGGTTTCAAAATTTACCTGGTCTAGTCCTGCCATGAGGGCTAGATTGACTTGTTCCTCTTCTTCTGATTCTGAGCTTGAAGGATCTAAACTTATGACTTCTGAAGGCAGATTTACTTCAATATGAAGAGAAATAGGAATGTGTAATTCTGAATAAAATACTAGCCCTGAAATGTAACAACTCAAATTTTTAAATACCAAATAAATGTGGATAAATTAGTGGACAAGATTGAGTAAGGTCTATAGGATAATTAAAGTAAAGGAGCCAATAGAGGAAGCCTTGGGAGGAGTAGGAGGTTCATGAAAGGGGAAACATTAGTACTCCGTGCTGGTCACAACTCACCAGCCCTTCAATTGGTCAAAATATAACGTTGTCAATCGAAGCAGCACTTCGAATATGATGAAGCACCAATCGATTGCCTTCTATGCAATCGATGTTGGTTCACAATCGATGTTTAAGGACAATTGATGTTGGCCTGCAATCGATGTTTAAAGGAGCAATTGATGTTGGTCTGCAATCAATGTTTAAGGACAATCGATGTTGGTCCGCAATCGATGTTTAAGGACAATCAATGGTTGTCCGCAATCGATGTTTAAAGGAGCAATCGATGTTGGTTCGCAATCTATGTTTAAGGACAATCGATGTTGGTCTGCAATCGATGTTTAAAGGAGCAATCGATGTTGGTCAGCAATTGATCTTTAAGGACAATCGATGTTGGTCTGCAATCGATGTTTAAAGGAGCAATCGATGTTGGTTAGCAATTGATGTTTTAGGACAATTGATGTTGGTCCACAATCGATGTTTAAAGGGGCAATCGATATTGGTCAGTAATCGATGTTTAAAGGAGCAATCGATGTTAGTCAACAATCGATGGTTTAATGACCAATTAACGTTTCTCCTTCACCAATTGATTGCCTCTTTATGAAAACCGATTGTCTTGTTATTTGACAATCTATTGCCTTGTTAGTTGACAATTGATTGTTTGGTTGTTCAACAATCGATTGCCTTTTTATTCATCAATCGATATGGCTCTTGAACACCAATCGATGGGGGCCTTGTCCTCCCATCATAACAGGACTACCTAGAGACTTATATATGGGAAAGATTTGAATAGTTTGCCCTTGGAACTCACCCTTAGGAACATCACTTTAAGAGTTGATAAAAAGGCATGGCCCAGTGATGGTGGGTTTGTCCTTTTCCAGATCAAGTCAAGGATAGGTATGACATGGGTAAGGTCTGAAGTATGATAGATCTTGGATGTCTGTCCTTCTTGCAGACCAAATCAATGTTAGGCACGACAGGGTATGGTTTGGGCATGGCCTATGTATGGCCAGATTGGACTTTCTGTCCCCTTTTGTCCCTTCTATAGGAATACAGAAACGGTCCTAAATGGGACCAAAGACCCCTTAAATAAGCCTTATGGCCCTTCTTGGCCAAACCTTATGATTTTTCTGTCCTAAAGGCTGTCTGAAGCCTTTTTCCCTCTGCAACCACTACCTTGACCAGAGAAGAATCGAAGGTAATCTTGGAGTTGAAGAGCTGGCATGGGATGATCCTGCTGCTTGAAGCTGGGAGCTTGGAGCCCTTCATCCCTTGACAACTACCTTGACTTGTTGAAGGAGCTGGACTTCGGAGAGTTCACCTTCTTCCTCTTGCACTGCATATCAAACCATAGGAGTGGATTTGAAGGAGCAACCCAAAAAGTAGGTTTTCTCGGGCACAAACTAAATGTCTTGTTCTTGTTCAAGTATGCTTGGATTTTCGATGTTAAGAACCTAGTGGAACACCTCTGATTGGCCTAAATGTCTAATTAGTAGAGTGTTAGGACTCTCTGACCCTCACACCCTCGCAAGACTCACCTTGTTTCTGCTTTTTCTTAAGGACATGACCCTTGTTTCTAGGAAATATGCCCAGAGTCTCATGATCTTTCCCATAATAGGAACCCATTTTATTTGTTTATTGATCCATGCATTTCTAGAACCCTAAGACTGGAAGTGCAATCTTCGAGTTTGATCATGTGATGGTTCCAACAACCTCCTTGTTGGAAACATTGTCTAATTCTCTTGTGCACCATTGCAACCTTGCCACCAGCATCATTAGGTTTCATGCACCTTTGAGTAATTGAAAGACCCTCCTTCAGTCTTGTTTCAAGTACATTTCAACTGGCCCTTCTGACCACTTCAACTGCTTCCTCTCTTGTACACTTCAATCGACAATTCGACTGGCCCTTCTGGCCGCTTTCGACTGCTCCATCTCTTGTTCACTTCAACTGACAATTCGACTGGCCCCTCTGGCCAATTTGACTACTCCCTCTCTTGTACACTTCGACAGAGAATTTGACTGGCCCTTCTGGCCACTTTGACTGCTCCCTCTCTTGTACACTTTGACCGACAATTCGGCTGGCCCCTCTTGGCCACACTTCGACTGCCAATTCGACTGGCCTCTTTATGGCACTTGACAGCCTTGTGATCTGTCCTATAGAATAGCAACCAACATGACAATAACCAAGTACTCGACATGTGTTAAAAGTTGTAATAATGTAAAGACCATTCTAAGATTTGCTCCTAATTTGTCTTGATTCTGTTCCCTTGTGATTTAACTGAAAACTTCACCTTCGAGTCTGCTTGCCCTTGAATCTGAAAGTAAAAGAAATGTATAGGAACCCTCTTGATCTTGCTTACATGACTTGATCCATCATGACTACTTGACTCCTTGCTAATTTGTACTCTTGAAGTTCCTTGATCTGAGCTTATGTTGTTGGCTTCTATGAAATCCTGTAGTTCTGTCGTTCTTGACTCCAATGGCCATCTTGTTCTTGAAATCGACACTACTATTGGGATGATATCCCAGATCAAATGCTTGCGCAATGTGGCCTGATCTGGTCCTAGGGAGGAACACCCCGACGTACTTGATAACCTGAGGAGTATGGATCAAATATGAAAAAGTGATGTCTTGGCGTTGGACACCCTCTATTATATGCGATTGAAAGTGCCTCCCGTTACATGTCAAGGTTAAAGCACGATGTGCTTACTTGACTTGATATGCTTGACTCGCTTGCTTGACTTGATAAGTTTGATTCACTTAAAAATGGCCAATTTCCTATTCTTTATACATGCTTGTTGGATCAAAGCTTGACTCCTTGTATCGTTTTTATGACATGATAGATAGCATGATTCGCTTTGAAATTGTGCAAATATGCAACTCCTTGCCTGCTATAATCATGCTTCCTACTTGCCTTGATCATCCTGCTTGTTATCCTTGAAGTTTAGCTTGTTAAAATGTTAATTACGCATATTTTCCTACACCATGAGATATAAATCCTACTCGACTAGTTTTCTCATAAACCTATTAACATTTCAGGTAATTTGGAGCATGATTAGCATGTAGCTGCCCCATTATGTGGAGAGCTTAGCAACACTTTGGAGGAGTTTTATTTCTGAATTTTTGATGTGTGAGTGAAACATGTGTTATGCTTGTAAACCATTGTGGATGGATCTGTGACGAGTGTTTTCTTTTGAAATTAGTGATTGTACAAACCATTCAATGAATGAAAGAAGTACGTTGAGGATTTGTCTAAGTGTGAATCATGGACGGAGGAGTCATATGTTAATCGTATTATGTTTATGAGTTGGGATTATATGATTATCGTAACAAATTTTATTGCAATGGGGTGTGTCATTTTCTGAAATTTTAAAAGTGAATCTTGTTATGGAAGAACTTTGTTCTTGGGAAAGTAAATTTTTAGGCCCTAGTGTGTGTGTTGTTATGATTAAACTTTCCACCCAATTTCGCTCATCATTTGACTTGAATGTCGCGTCCCCAGTGTGACTCGAGGTGTTTGTTTTAAGGTTTATGTTGATGAATGAGATTGGATTATTTCAGCTTTTTGAATTTATGTTGCAATTTAAATATCCAAATTTTGGGGACGTGACATGAAATCATATGTAAGATATTATCACTTTGACTCACGCCTTCATCAATCGATTTTCTCACAAGTCGCAGTTGATAATTGCTGGTGAAGTGGGAGTCGAAGTTGTGCCTTCAGTCGAAGTTGCATAACTAGAGTCGAAGTTGGAAGTCAAGTTTATGAAGTCAAAGTCATGATAATTTATATTAAGATTTAATATATATAGAATTATTTACTCTCTCTCTCTCTCTCTCTCTCTCTCTTGTTGTCGTTTTTCGAAGTCTAAGAGTTAATCTTAAGACCTCTTCAACTACCAACCCTTCATCGACCTTATCAGAAAATTCCCCTTACAAATACAAACCGTTCTCCTTTATTTCCACATACCACACTTATAAACCCTTAAAACTACTTTGTCATCGTGCTACTTCTCGTGCTCATCTTCAAGCTCAGAAGAATCTCTCACTGTTATTGTCTTGATCTTTTCAAACCATTGAAAAAGGTAAAATCCTTATCCTTGCTTCGAGCATTTCATTCATTCTTTCATGTTCCTCGAAGTCATTCCTATCTTCTTTTGTCTAGATGGCTTCGTCTAAGGCTTCAGACATTTCCTTCTTCACACCTGATTAGTTCCAAAGGTTTTCTGCAACCAAGTCATCAATATGCGTTGGAAAAAAATGTAGATTTCTCTCATTTGACAGGCCAGCTAAGCATAGTGTCAGATATTCTGGAAGCTATGGGGTGGAAGAAGCTCTGCAAAATCTAGGAACCTACATTCATAGACGCAGTGAAAGCATTCTATGTTAGTATGAAAATTTTAGACAATGGGTCATTAGAAGGATATGTCAAAGGTAAAAAGGTCAAAGTTTCGGAAGACATTCTTGTAAAAATATTGGACTGTCTGAAGAATGGTCACAAACTTGAAGAAGTTGTGACGTTGGAAAGATAATGATTGGGCATTATTAGAGCCAAGGGAGATTTTCACAAGAAAGCCCTACTGATCAACCAGCTATTTGCAGAGCAAAGATTGTCACATGCCATTATCACCACTATCATCACTCCAAGGGCAAGTACTCACTCATCCATCTTTTATAGGGATGGAAATATGCTATTTTGGGCGATTCAGAGACATACAGTAAATATAACTTCAGTAATAATGGACAGAATGGACGAATCTATGAATTTAAATGAGTCTTTGCCATATAGACCTCTGTTGATAGTCTTATTCAAGATGAACAATGTTAACTTGGAGACTGAGATTGCTACTCAAATAAAGGAGAGCATTGGGCTATCCACACTAATAATAAGTCATCATATCTTAGTGGATAAAGCTCGGAATTTTTGGACCAAAGATTTGGTACCCGGATGATCTCATGAGGTATTTTCTGATGTTGTGATGGGTACTTCTTCAGTTGCTTCATAAGTCCTTGCAATTGAAACTAAAGCTAAAAGAGTAGAAGCAACATCCACTGTGGTAGATGAGCAATAAGCACCTCCAAAAGACACTATTGCTCAAGTCTGTTGCCCAGATAGGAAGCCCAGAGGGGAGGGGTGAATGGATTGCTGAAATTTTCTTATAGAATATTCCTGTAAATAAAAACACTTGACAGAAGACACTAAGTTCGATGGTTAGAGTTAATGTTAAATAAATACAAAGAAAACAATCACACAGACAACATAAAATTTTATCCTGGTTCGGATCTCTTGTCACAAGGAGTACTACGTCCAGTCCCCAAGCAACACCTTGGAATTTCACTAAATAAGGGTACAATCCCCCTTAAGGACACTTACAC
The DNA here is from genome assembly GCA_014218235.1 of Colocasia esculenta. NCBI lineage: Eukaryota > Viridiplantae > Streptophyta > Magnoliopsida > Alismatales > Araceae > Colocasia > Colocasia esculenta. Next base: position 88,503,872 of record CM024758.1, on the reverse strand, counting down.
ATCCAGCAACAGTTGGCCTTCTCTTCTCTACCTAAAGAGGAACTAAAGCACCTGATGCAACATGTCTTCCTTCTAATGATCAGTTTATCCCATGTAATTTAAATTAATTACATATTTATTTTGGTGATTAACAAAACTATAATAAAGTTTAATCTAACATATTTTCTATGAGATTTGAGTACAGGAAATGAAACAAGGAATAACAAGCTAAATGGGTAGGTATTATTTACTCTGTAGCAATGTAAGTTCAAAGCATGAAATTTCACTAAGTACACATCGATTTTCTGTATACTGTAACAACTTCCTCCTCTCTCACAATGATTCGCTAAGAAAGCATAACGATTTGCTTCCATAACGATTCGCTAAGTGATCGCATCGATCTCACAACGATTCACTAAGAAAGCATAACGATTTGCTTCCATAACGATTTGCTAAGTGATCGCATCGATCTCACAACGATTCACTAAGAGATCACAACGATTTGCATCTCATAACAATTCACTAAGAGATCGCAACGATTTGGCCGTCGCATCGATTTGATAAGTGAGAACAACGATTTGCTCTCACAACAACTTATTTCATAACGATTTGGCCGTCGCATCGATTTGATAAGTGAGAACAACGATTTGCTCTCACAACGACTTGGTTCATAACGATTTGGCAGTCGCATCGATTTGATAAGTGAGAACAACAATTTGCTCACACAATTACTTGGTTCATAACGATTTGGCCGTCGCATCGATTTGATAAGTGAGAACAACGATTTTCTCTCACAACGATTTCGGTTTCACAACGACTCGTTAAGTTTCATAACGATTCGATAATCTACACAACGACTTAGGCATTGTAAAAATTCATTAAGTTACACAACGACTTGGTCGCAGTAACGATTCGATACATTAAACAATGATTTGTTCACTATATCGTCTCGATAAGTGAAACAACGATTCGCTCCTAACGATTTGTTGATAGTATCATAACGATTTGTCTATACAACGATTCAGTTATTAATGCATAACGATTTGTGTGTACATCGACTTGTTTATGAACGTATAACGATTCACTTGAACAGCGACTCATCTTTACATCAATTTCATAAGTCATAATCATATCGATTTCATGGTGTATAACGATGTGATATTCAAACCTATTCTCAGATAGTTTGAAAAGTCAAAGTCTTCCCTCGCCTTTATCTCACATTCATGCATTTATTATGACTGTTCATATCACTGCACTGCCTGCAAACGATATCTTCTATTTCCATGCTTATATTGTAAACATCTTTTCAGAAGAACAGAATGAAACTTCTATTTTGATATAAAATCATTCTAACGTTGACTGACAACAAGAGACAGCCTAGCTGTCTATTGTCTTAGCATTTATGCGTGCAGATATCTGACAACGCACCTCAATACAACGTTGGACAATATGGAAGATAACGGACTTCAAAGAAGATCCTCTCTCTTGTTGCGTGCATGGAAAGCTAAAGACTGTTGAACAAGAAGCACTACAGTGACATGCAGTCTAACGTAAACAAAAGCTTAGAGATAACGCACACTTCAACATTCAATTTTCAAATGAAAGACATATATAGAAGACTAAAGCTCCAGAAACAATACACTTACGTCAATCTTTTACAAGCTTTCTGCGAGCATCTGAAAGAGCGAAGCTTCACTCCTTTGCTTGTCCAGCTCTTAGTTCTTAGCTCTCTGCATTCATTGTGTTAGTCTTGAGAGCTTCTGTATACTGAGAGTGTTCCTCATCGTAGAACTTTCTCTCTCAATCGTTGCTTCAGATCGAGCGTTGGTCTTTAAGCTTGGTCTAGGGGCGTATCATCTCTTGAATACATTCATGTGTTCTTTCCCTTCGTGTTGAAGGAAGACCTGGTGGGTTCCAGGGTGTTTGTTTCCCTTCATGTAGAAGGAAGACCTGGTGGGATCCAGGGTGTTGTAATTCCTCTTCGGGTTGTGAAGAGAAGACCAGCTGCGACTGGGTGTGTAAGTGTCCTTGAGGGGGACTGTACCCTTGGGTAGTGAAAACTTGAGTTGTTGCTCAGGGACTGTATGTAGGCCTCCTATGGAGAGGAGGTCCGAACCAGGATAAATTCCTTGTGTCATGTGTTTGATTGCCTTGTGTTTGCTATACTCCTTTTACTAACACTAACAGTCATCGAAGTGTGTTTTCGTGTAAACATTTTTGTGAACAGGGTTAGGTACTCAAATTTTAAGAATCCCATTCACCCCCCCCCCCCTCTAGGCTTGCTAGCTGGGCAACAAGTGGTATCAGAGCAAGTCTCTTTGACAAAGAAGAAGATCCAACGATCTGAAGAGAAAAGATCAAATGGCAGCCCAAGGTCACTCCGAAGGTCATTCAGTCAACAGGCCACCACTGTTCGATGGAGAAGATTACACCTATTGGAAAACAAGAATGGAGTATTTCTTACAAGGTCTTGACTATCAGATCTGGTCGATAGTTGAAGACGGAGATCTCTTAGTTACAAATGAAAGAGATAAGTGGACTGAAGACGACAAGAAAAGGATCTCTCTAAACTGCAAAGCCAAGAGCATTCTATGCTGTGCCCTTAGTAAGAAGGAATTCAACAGAATTTCCGCCTGCAAATCCACCATGGAAATGTGGGAAAAAATGAGGATTACCTACGAAGGCACATATAAAGTAAAAGAAACCAGAATAGACATTTTGGTGACTTAGTATGAAAGGTTTCAGATGCAGCCAGGAGAGTCAATAACCCAAATGTTTAGCAGATTTACAGACATCATGAATGGGTTAGCTAGTCTTGGAAAGACCTATGAAATGGGGGACATGGTAAGGAAGATTCTGAGATCTTTGCCATCTTCTTGGACTCCCAAGGTAACAACTACAGAAGAAGCCAATGACTTGAAAAGGATGTCATTGGAGAAACTCATTGGATCCCTTATGGCCCATGAGATCAACATGGAGAGACTAGGAGAATCCTCTAGCCAAAAGAAACAGTCCAATGCTCTCAAGGCTGAAGAGGATGGATCGGAAGAATCATCAGATGAAAATGAAAGCTTAAGCAACAACGAAGATGAAGAAGCAATGCTATCAAGAAGACTACAATGCATCCTAGCCAAGAAGAAGAAGTATCAGTCAGGAAGAAGACATTTTAAGAAAGGAAATGACTTCAAGAGGTCCGAAGTCAAGGATGTAAAGAAGACCGAACCAATCTGTTACGAGTGTAAGAAGCCAGGACATATCAAGGCAGAGTGTCCAAAGCTCAAGAAATCTGAATACAGAAAGAAGGAAAATTCAAGAAAACCAAGAAGATTCAAGAAGAAAGCTATGACAGTGTCTTGGGACAACAGCAGTGACTCAGACAGCCAGTCGAGCTCAAGCAATGAAGAAAAAGAAGAAGCCAACTTGGCTTTCATGGCCAACACAGAAGACAAGGTAACTTCAGACTCATCCTTTTCTTCTTGTAATGATTCTGATTCAGATAACTTAGAAGAAGCCTTCAATGAACTATATTGTAAATATAGAGAAGTATCTAAATTACTAAAAGCAAGTAAGAAAAATATTGCATGCCTAGAAAATACTAATTCAGACTTAAAAACATAAATTGAAGAAACGAAAAACAAATCTCTGAACTTAAAAGAAGAAATGATTTGTTTTGTGAAGATCTGAAAGTTAAAAATAAACAGATAATAAAACTGGAAAAACAAGAAACCTTAGACAAATTGAAAAAGGAAATTAAAATACTAACAGAAGAAAATGGAAAGATATCCAGCACTCTAGAAAAATTTACAAACGGTAAAACTGGATTAATACTAAAAGGTGCTAGACGATCATGTAAAAAGAAACATGGATTAGGTTATACTCCCCCGATAACGAAGAAACTAAAGTTTATCCTAAAATATATCCTACACCTAAATTTGTACCTGAACAAGACACAACATACAAGGCAATCCTTAAATACATACCAACTGAAAAAGTAACTAAGATGTCTTGCGGTAGTCATTGCAATAAGCTAGGTCATATTAAAGTATCATGTCCTACTAAACATAAAATATGGGTAATCAAAAGAAAAATGATGACACTAACCAACCAGGACCCAAAAGAACTTGGGTACCTAAAGCCTAGTGTCTTTATTTTAGGGAAACCTTCGAGCATCGAAATGGTACTTGGATAGTGGATGCTCAAGGCACATGTCAGGGAACAGAAGACTATTTTCCCATCTAGAAGCTGAAGAAGGCACAGTCACCTATGGAGATAATGGAAAAGGAACTGTAATAGGCAGTGGTTCAGTAGGCAGCAAAGGCAAGACAGTCATTGTGGATGTACTATGTATTAATGGACTGAAGCACAACCTCATCAGTATCAGTCAGCTGTGCGATAAAGGTCATCAGATCATATTTCAAGAATCCAAGTGCAACATTATGAAGGATGGAGCAATCATTTTTGAAGCCAACAGAGAAAAGAACATGTACGTGCTTTACCTAGAAGAACTAAAAGATCAGGATATCTATCTGGCCACAAGCAAAGAGCAGTCAACTGAGCTGTGGCACAGAAGATTGAGCCACTGCAGTCTAGATGCATGAGAAAGCTGATTAAGAGAAGCTTGGTGGAAGGTCTACCTAAAGTTTGCATAAGGTTGGATGGTGTCTGCGGACCATGTGCAAAAGGAAAGCACACTAAGTCATCCTTCAAGTCAAAAATTGTGGTAACAACCTTTAAGCCCTTAGAACTCCTTCATATGGACTTATTTGGGCCAATGAGGACCGCAAGTCTTGGAGGAAAGAATTTTGGATTTGTCATTGTAGACGATTACTCCATATTCACATGGGTATCCTTCTTGGAGCACAAAGATGATACATTTGACAGTTTTGTAAGCTTCAGCAAGAAGGTACAGAAAGACCAAAAGTTCAGCATTGTTGGAATCCGGTCAGATCATGGAGGAGAATTCGAAAATGAGAAATTTTCCAAGTTCTATAATGACCAAGGGATAGAGTACAATTTCTCAGCACCAAGGACAACTCAGCAAAATGGAGTTGCTGAGAGGAAAAATAGAACCCTATTGGATATGGCAAGGACAATGCTATCAGAATATGATTTGCCAAGGTATTTTTGGGCTGAAGCAGTCAACACGGCATGTTACATTATCAACAGAGTGATGATCAGGCCTATCTTGAAGAAGACAGCATATGAACTTTACAAGGGAAAGAAGCCGAAGATCAGTCACTTCAGGACATTCGGATGTCCATGTTTCATCCACAACAACGGAAAAAGAGACATTGGTAAGTTAGATGCAAAATCGGATGAAGGTATATTCATGGGGTATGCTTCTAAACCTAAAGGGTATAGAGTATTTAATAAGCGTACTTTATTAATTAAACAATCAGTACACATCATTTTTTATGAAACTAACCCTTCCTTAAGAGAGGAAGAAGATAGTGATATTGATGATGCAGAAGAATTGTCCAAGAAATTAAAGAATACATCTATCGAGGACAAGGAAGATCCACCTCTAGAAGACCTGCAACAAAAGGACATTCTACATGAAAATCTTCCAAAGGAATGGAGATATAAGAAAGATCACCCACCAGAAAACATCATTGGTGATCCATTTGTAGGGGTAAGGACAAGAGGTAATGTAATTCCATGTGATTATTTAGCTTTTATCTCGCAAATAGAGCCTAGGACAGTCAATGAAGCTCTCACTGATGAATCTTGGATTTTAGCCATGCAAGATGAACTGAATCAGTTCAAGAGAAACCATGTATGGTCACTTGTTCTTAGACCATCAGATCATCCAGTGATTGACACCAAATGGTTGTTAAGAAACAAATTGGATGAAGATGGTGTGATCATAAGAAACAATGCCAGATTGGTAGCTCAAGGCTATTCCCAAGAGGAAGGTATAGATTTTGATGAAACCTATGCACCTGTAGCTAGACTTGAGGCTATTAGGATTCTACTTGCATATGCATCTGCATTAGACTTGAAATTATTTCAAATGGATGTTAAATCAACTTTTCTAAATGGTTTTATTAAGGAGGAAGTTTATGTAGAACAACCTCCAGGTTTTGATGATATTGATTTTCTGAATCATATATTTAAGTTGTACAAAGCATTATATAGATGAAAACAAGCACCAAGAGCATGGTATGAACGTTTAAGTGCATTTCTATTAAACCATGGTTTCATTAGATGTCAAGTAGATAGTACATTATGTGTTAAGTCTAAAGTCAAACATATTCTGCTTGTTCAAATATATGTTGATGATATAATATTTGGTTCTACTGATGAATCCCTTTGCAAGTATTTTGAAAAGCTCATGCAGGGAGAATTCAAGATGAGCATGATGGGGGAGCTCACTACTTCCTTGGATTGCAAATCAAACAAGGAAATGAAGTAACTCACATCTGTCAAGCCAAGTACACCAAGGAGTTGCTAAAGAAGTTTGGATTTGAAAATAGCAAGCCACTGTCAACGCCTATGAGCACATCAACAAGAATGGATAGTGATAAGGATGGTAAGAAAGTAGACCAAAAGGTCTACAGAGGTATGATAGGTTCACTACTATATTTAGCTGCCAGTAGACCTGACATACTGTTTAGTGTATGTATGTGTGCTAGGTATCAGATAGACCCTAAAGAATCTCATTTAATTAATGTCAAAAGAATTTTTAGATATTTAGCAAAAACCCATGACTTTAGTTTATGGTATCCAAAATCATGTGAAATTAATTTAGTAGGATACTCTGATGCTGACTACGCTGGTTGCAAAATAGATAGAAAAAGCACCAGTGGTTGTTGTCAATTTCTTGCAGGATGTCTGATATCATGGTCCTCAAAGAAGCAAAATTCAGTAGCATTGTCTACAGATGAAGCTGAGTACGTGGCTGCGGGAAGCTGTTGCACACAACTATTGTGGATCAAACAACAGCTTGAGGATTATGGACTACATGTGAAGCCAATTCCTTTATTATGCGACAACACCAGTGCTATAAATCTAACCAAGAATCCAGTACAACATTCGAGGACTAAACACATTAAGGTTAGATATCATTTCATTCGTGATCATGTAGCTAATGGTAACATAGATATTTCTTTCATTGATACTAATATTCAGTTAGCAGATATCTTCACAAAGCCTTACCTGAAGAGAGATTTACTTCTCTTAGGAGGGAATTAGGCATCTGTAAATTGTGAAAGAATCATCTGTATAAAACTGAGATATTAATATTCAGAATATCAATTATTTTTTCTTCTTGAATTTAAGCAAAATTCCAAATGTTGCCTGCTTGTTTAAATATCCTTGAAGGTTCGTAATTTTTAAAAGAATTTATTTCCATCGAACTGGTCATTTTGTCCTTTTCTGCCATCATACCGCCTCCATTTTGAAAAGTTACCTTACTCTTCTGATATATCCTGAAATCTGTGTGGCAACGATTCACATCCCGCCTTCATCTCCTTCTACCTGCCTGAGACGATACCCTATCGACTTCGGCACTGTCTCTCTGAGATTTGAAGCTCCAAACTCCTTCCCGTGAGAAATTTCTTGAGGGCTTCTATTCCTTTCCTCATCACAATCCTCCAGAAACCTTCCCAGTTCAAATCCATGGCCGCATCTGTTGTTTCTGACAGCATCGGGGGCTATGGAGTGAGTTCCTCACAGCAGTACATCAAGAAATGTTCACCTCTGTGAAGGTAAAGCTCTGTGGAAAAAAAGTTGTAGATATTGCAGATTTGTAGAAGAATGGCACAGGGAGTGTGATTGCTGCTATGGAGAGGATGAGGTGGTCAAAGTTAGCAACTCTATCAGAGGTAAGTTACCCAAACCTAGTGAAAGCATTCTATGTGTGCCTGAAGATGGAGGAGGACGGGTCCTTGACATCATCTGTCAAAGGTACCCATATTAGAATCACCTATGAGATCTTGGAGTCTTTATTTGGAGTTTGCACCACTAGTCACAGTGGAGTCCACACTGTGGACATTCAGGCGAAGGGGTTAGGGATTATAGGTCCTGAGTTCCGACTGAAGGATGGAAATTGGACATAAACCAAATGAATGCATTTAATCGCCTATTGCATTTCATAATCAATCAAATCTTGGTCCCTAGGAGTGACACCTTTTCGACTTGTACAAAGGCGGACTCAGACATGATGTTCTGGGCAATCCAGAACCAAGAGATTAACATGGCCGAGGTTATCCTGGAGTGAATGAAGTTTTCTCATGCTCAGGTTTGGGACACGAAGAACAAATTGAATGTGTCCCTTCCTTATGCTCATCTGCTCACCAAGATCTTTCAACATTTTGGCTTTAACTTGTCTGGATCAGTAGTAGAGAAGATGGGGCTGGCTATCCGCATCAGGAATTTAAGGAAAAGCGGATTTTCAGTTGTAAACGATGTATGGACCAAGACATCAATGGCTGAGGGTGAGGCCATCATAGGCGAAGCCCAAGAAGTCCAAGAAATAACAGAAGCAGCACTAGCAGAACAACCAGTAGCAGTAGAGGCCAGACTAGAAGAATCTGTGGTCACTAGCAGCCTAATTGATGAGATTCCTCTAGAAATATTGTGCCAGTTGAAGGAACCTCTGAAGAACTAAACCCCACCACTATTGTGGCATCCATTCTTAGAGATGTGTTGGAATCCATTTCTAGCACTCAGGGGAGCCTGAGAGGCCCAGTGAACCAGCAGCACAAGATATTGTGGCACCACGTCACATTGAAAAGACTATTTTAGAAGATGCTCCTGCTTTGGAAGAGCAAGATCAGGAAGTTGAAGCTGTGGCATAAGGCCACAATGATATTCAGATGGAAGATGCCCCTATTCAAGAGGAGCTAGCAGCAGTAGTCCAAGATGATGCACCTATGGAGGATGCCCCTGCTAAAGGGGAGAAATTGGGTGAAACGGAAGCTCAGCCTCAGGAGGAGAATACTAAAAACCCCTCAGTAAATCAATTCAGAGAAGGTGAGATTGCCAGTTCTTCTGACTCAGATGAACAGGCTGATCATGAGGAGCCCGTTGCTAGGGCCAGTGAGAAGGGCAAGGAAGCCAGTTCTGCGATCCCTCTTCTTATAGAGGCGCCCCATCAGAGGCCAAAGCGTCAAAGATTTGTAATCAGTTTGAAGCCTGTGATTGATCGGCTTGATGCTCAAGGTGAGATTCTGTGCACTGTGCAATCAGATATTGGATCTCTCTTTCTGAGCCAAGGATCTGCAACTAGAGAGATGGGCGTGATGAAAAATGCCCTGAGGTGGTTATCAAATGAAATGGAAAGCATGAAGAATCTTGTGTCAGAGATCTTGAAGGAGGTAAAGGCTCAAGCACCTCCTACTTCCACACCACCTGCTCCTCAACCCTCTGAGGGAGCAAATGAAGAGATTGCTAGGCCATCAGGGCCTGTGTCTGCAGAGGAGCCAGGGGCTTTAGTGCCATCTATTGTTGAAGAAGTTGTGATGTCCATGCCATCAGGGCACCTATCTGAAGATCTAGCAGGGCCATCAGGGCCCGCAGTGGTTGCTCAGGAGGGCGTTGTGGAGTCTGGGCCCTCCGGGCCAACTGAGGAATTGTCAGGGCCACCTGGGCCAATGGACACTGAGTCTGAGCAGATCCAGGCAGAAGAAGTAGCTGTAGCTCCTGAGCCCTTAGCTCCTTCCTCCATTAAAACACCAATCCCTCCTTCTCCACCTTCATCCTCAACAGTACCCCCAGCTCCTACCTCCTTTAAACAGCCACTTCCCAGAAACATTTCTTCTCCTACTCCATTTCCTTCACAATCCTTTTCTCCTCACATTCTTCCACCTCCATCTTCCTTTGAGGTACCTCCAGCCTCCTCATCAGCTGGAGCCTCTTCATCCTCTGGTCCTCCTCCTTCTGGACCAGCTGATATACCTTCCTCTACCTCTCATTCCTTTCTTCATCCTTCTACTCCTCCCTCATTCATTACTATCATTCCGGAAAGTGCTCAAATTGATGGCCCCTTTCTCAAGGACATCAAAGATGAATTTGAGGAAGCTATACTCCGATCCGTCTTGAAGGTTGGTAATCATGTTCATAGGACAGGCTCTTGTAGCCCTGCTTCTAAGAAAATAAAAATCACCTCCACTTCCTCTATCTCTTCTGATCCTTGTTATCCACCCCTGCGGTTTTCTCTCACAGTGGACAACAAAATAAACCACTCTATAGAGAATTCCTTCAGAAAGTTGTGTTTGCTACCATCATAAACCTTCCTCATCTCAACCTTACCGATCATCTCAATGTCATCTTGCCCTATACTTCTCTCTCTAAATCTGAAAAATCAAAAATCTTCTCTCTAGCCGAAGCCAAAACTGAAGAGCAGTGGGCTCGGAGTCATAAAGCTTTGTTCAATAAGTTTCTTCTTGCCCGATCAGCCAGGTTCCCTCCCCGAGATCATTCCTTAACTTTATCTGAGTGGTTCCAGATCCTTCACATGGACACCTAGGCTCCCTTCATTCAAAAGGAAATCAAAATGATCAGGCACTTTCAGATGTTCAATAACTATAGATATCTAAATCATCATCCTGAGGTTCAGCTTGGTCAGTTCAAGCAGACCATTAGAGCTCTTGGGTCAGTTGAAGCTCACTCTGAAGCTATCCAAGTTGACTTTGCTTCTCTTCAGTTGCATGATGTTGTCTTTCTTCCCCCAATTCCTTCTCTGGTCATGGACTCAGATGTTGGCTCTATTATCTTTTAGCATTTTGCTAAAGTCATGGGGCGAATTCAAGTTCAGAAGGGTCATCTGGTTGCATTTCACAGATTTCTGTTCAGAGAGTACCACTAGGCCATGTCAATGCCGATATTCTTGCTCCTATTCTGTCAGAATGTGAAAGGCTCTCTCCTACAAATTGGACTAGCTTCTATCCCCTATCTGCTCAGCAACTTTCTGATCTAAATGCCTCTTAGGCTCGGGAAAATAAACCTCCAGTGTGAGCTGCTGAATTTCTAGACATGAACTCCATTCATCTTGTTAAGGATCCCCTTATAACATGGGTTGAGAGGTATAAGGTGTATGTAGCCTCGCGGCAAGAAATGAAGCAGAAGCAAATCTTCTACCTTGTGTCTATAGATCAGTTTCTTGCCTGTGCTAGCTTTGGGAAGACCAACTACTTCAAGTATTCCCTTGCTCGAGATCGCTATGCTCAATTCCTAGATGACCAGCTGGTTCTTTATCTCCAGAGGATGGCTCCCACCATGGGACCTTCCTACTCTGTTGCTTGTGGGGTATTTCATCTTCATTTTGAGAAGCAGGAAGAGAAGGCTTGGGAAGTTATTTCCCATCATGCCTCCCTTTTGTCTCCTGCTTTCTACCTCCCTGTACCCCCTCAAGATTAATCAAAGATACTTTTGTGCTCTTTTCTTCTTTGTTCTCCTTTCTTCTTTGTCTCCTCGTGCATCTTTTTGCTTAATGACAAAAAGGGGGAGAAATATAGTACTTCTGAAATATATCTCTTATATTTCTGGAATTTTGTTTAGATTCATTTCAGATCATCTATGCTTATTGTTAAGTTTGTCATCACCAAAAAGGGGGAGATCGATGATCAGTTTATCCCCATGTAATTTAAATTAATTACATATTTATTTGGTGATTAACAAAACTATAATAAAGTTTAATCTAACATATTTTCTATGAGATTTGAGTACAGGAAATGAAACAAGGAATAACAAGCTAAATGGGTAAGTATTATTTACTCTGTAGCAATGTAAGTTCAAAGCATGAAATTCCTCTAAGTACACATCGATTTTCTATATGTTGTAACGACTTCCTCCTCTTTCACAACGATTCGCTAAGAAAGTATAACGATTTGCTTCCATAACGATTCGCTAAGTGATCACATCGATCTCACAATGATTCACTAAGAAAGCATAACGATTTGCTTCCATAATGATTCGCTAAGTGATCGCATCAATCTCACAATGATTCTCTAAGAGATTGCAATGATTTGCATCTCATAATGATTCGCTAAGAGATCGCAGTTCATAATGATTTGGCCGTCGCATCGATTTGATAAGCGAGAACAACTATTTGCTCTCACAACGACTTGGTTCATAACGATTTGGCCGTCGCATCGATTTGATAAGTGAGAACAATGATTTGCTCTCACAATGATTTCGGTTTCACAATGACTCGTTAAGTTTCATAACGATTCGATAAGCTACACAACGACTCAATCATTGTAACGATTCATTAAGTTACACAACGACTTGGTCGCAATAACGATTCGATACATAAAACAATGATTTGTTCACAATATCGTCTCGATAAGTGAAACAACGATTTGCTCATAACGATTTGTTGATAGTATCATAACGATTTGTCTATACAACGATTCAGTTTTTAATGCATAATGATTTGTGTGTACATCGACTTGTTTATGAACGTATAACGATTCACTTGAACAATGACTCATCTTTACATCAATTTCATAAGTCATAATCATATCGATTTCATGGTGTATAACGACTTGATATTCAAACCTATTCTCAAATAGTTTGAAAAGTCAAAGTCTTCCCTCACCTTTATCTTACATCCATGCATTTATTATGACTGATCATATCACTGCACTGCATGCAAACGATATCTTCTATTTCCATGCTTATACTGTAAACATCTTTTCAGAAGAACAGAATGGAACTTCTATTTTGATATAAAATCATTCTAACGTTGACTGACAACAAGAGACAGCCTAGTTGTCTATTGTCTTAGCATTTAATGCGCTCAGGTCTCTGACAGCGCACCTCAATACAACGTTGGACAATATGTAAGATAACGGACATCAAAGAAGATCCTCTCTCTAGTTGCGTGCATGGAAAGCCAAAGACTATTGAACAAGAAGCACTACAGTGACATGCAGTCTAACGTAAACAAAAGCTTAGAGATAACGGACACTTCAACGTTCAATTTTCAAAAGAAGGACATATATAGAAGACTAAAGATCCAGAAACAATACACTTACGTCAATCTTTTACAAGCTTTCTGCGAGCATCTGAAAGAGCGAAGCTTCACTCCTTGCTTGTCCAACTCTTAGTTCTTAGCTCTCTGCATTCATTGTGTTAGTCATGAGAGCTTCTATATACTGAGAGTGTTCCTCATCATAGAACTTTCTCTCTCAGTCGTTGCTTAAGATCGAGCGTTGGTCTTTAAGCTTGGTCTAGGGGCGTATCATCTCTTGAATACATTCCTATGTTCTTTCCCTTTGTGTTGAAGGAAGACTTGGTGGGTTCTAGGGTGTTTGTTGCCCTTCATGTAGAAGGAAGACCTGGTGGGATCCAGGGTGTTGTAATTCCTCTTCGGGTTGTGAAGAGAAGACCAGCTGCGGCTGGGTGTGTAAGTGTCCTTGAGGGGGACTGTACCCTTGGGTAGTGAAATCCTGAGTTGTTGCTCAGGGACTGGACGTAGGACTCCTGTGGAGAGGTGGTCCGAACTAGGATAAATTCCTTGTGTCATGTGTTTGATTGCCTTGTGTTTGCTATACTCCTTTTACTAACACTAATAGTCATCGAAGTGTGTTTTCGTGTAAACATTTTGTGAACAGGGTTAGGTACTCAAATTTTAAGAATCCCATTCACCCCCCCCCCCTCTGGGCTTGCTAGCTGGGCAACACCTTCTTGCCGAAGGGAACAACCACCCACTCAAAGCAGGTCTTCTCTTCACACTCGAAGAGGAACACTCAAAGAAAATGAGTAAGAAGTGGATAGCCCCTAGACCAAGCTTATACAAACTACTTGATCCGAGGGAATGTCTGAGAGACAATGAATATCGATAAGGAACTCTCCCTCAGATCTACTTAGGCTCTCAAAGGCTAAGCAATTATCTATGGAGAGCTAAGAGCCACAGAAGGTTTGAATGGACGAGCGAGCTCTTCTTTTCTTCTAAGATCTTCAGAATGCAAGCTTGAAAAGTTCTCAAGAAAAAGATATCTTGCATGGAGTCACCAATCTTCTATTTATCTTCTTTGAAAGGATTTGACCATAGAAGTATCTGTTGTCTCACATCTTCATGCACGTTAGAGTGTCTGGTTCGAAGTGTGGAGCAAGAGATCCTGCAGCCATTAATGTTGTGGTAGACATTCACACAGAAAGGAAGATTGCCTGAATCTCTTCTAGCTTCTGTCAGGTTGACAGGTCCAACTTTGCAACGTTCGTTTCTACCGGAAACTCTGCACACAATAAATGCTAACACATAGATAACTTATCTTTGTCTAAACTTTCAGTCAACATTAATAGTCGTGCTATATGAAGATATATTAAAAAGGAAATGTCATTCTGTCATCATATAAAGTGAGACTTTATGTGACATAAGTGAGATAAGCAAAGAAATATCGTGCAGAGATTTGTACCATCACAATAAATGTTAGAGAGCACAAAATACAACATAATTTTGTGTGAATATTTGAGACCACAGAGATTTTAAATGTATTTGAATCTCATGCAAAAAAATATCCTAAAAAGGAATTTAAATAAGAATATTTAACAGTTGTCTAAAACATAATCGTTATTGAAAAGAGAGTTGATGTTTGGAGACAGTTTGTGATCAGAGAGAATCGATGTTATAACTATAATCCATGTGAGAATGTAATCCATGTTGAAACAAAGTCGATGTGAACATAATCCATGTTATGAAATCGATATTCTGTACAAAGTCGTTGTTTAACTGAAGTCGGTGTACAGATGATGTAACGACCCACTTCCACCCAGTACGGTTATGCCAACCCACATCAGATGAGAGCAAGTCGCTACAGGGGAGAAATCCCCAACAATAAACATATGGGCTGAGATATACACAAATATAAAGGAATAATGCAGCGATAATTAAACAACTCTTATTCCATCAACATTTTAATCCACATACCACAGTCTATATAGTCCATGAAAGAAATGACATAACACAACATGCACTTAGCCAGTTTCTAAGTACAATAATACCAAAGTTCAAATTACAAATTTCATCACATACTAGTAAAGGAAATACAATCTTCAATCTACTCTTCATGTTCCTCGTCGGATCTTGCCAAGTCCTCAGCTTCTAAATCTCCTGAAATGTTTAGCAAGGGTGAGTCTACATAAGAGACTCAGCAAGCAACTTAAAACTTTAAACCATATACTCATCACACATGCTTTCTAACAAATTAAACTAACATATGTTCATTCTAAAACATGGATAATAAACATGGAATCTATTAAGCAAAACTATACTAACACATGTAAAACAATAATTCTAACATGGATACTTATAACATGGAATCACTAACATGGAAACATTCATATACTTACATGCTTTCATTTCTTATTTTCACATAACATTAACAGATGACTTACATTCAATTTATAACATGATACTAAACACATATTCATCAAGCAATTTCTATCTCATGGACATAATAACATACACCTACACATAGTACTAAACATGATATCACAATCAAAATTCATATTAACACATACATTAATTTCTCATGACATGCACACACTCACTTTTACCTTGGCTTTCACATGCACTTACTTTCACATTATCATTCACTTTCACTTACACATGATTTCACATGGTTTTCACTTTACACATTTATGTATCACTTATCACTTCACTTGCACATACCACGTGCCACATTCACATGTCACTTTACACGTTATCCACATATTCATTTTTCACGTTGCCAAGACATAGCCCAAACCACCTTTAGAAAGATCACGTAAGACGTACACATACACGTACTTAATCACTAGGCAAAGTGATCAAGTCTCGATCACTGCAGAACCAGGGGAATCCCTCCCCACCATTACTAGTGGAACTTGTCCACCTCTAGGATTTCACACGACCCCTTGCCTTGGGTATCATGTAACACAATTGAGCTTTCCCGTAGAGGCACTACTACAGTAAAACTCCAAGCAATCTAGGGTGGCAGTGTCACATTGGCATACAATTTATCTTTACACATTAATACATTTTACACACATATGTCAATTATTCTCTCCCTTTCCAGGCACATGCACACCCATATGATGGATCAATTATAAATCACTTCTGAATACACACTTCAACCATGAACAGTAAATAACAGAATCTAATCACTCTGCTAGTCATGCTTTAAAACATAATTGAAATATATTCTGAAATCATAGCACAGAAAACTTCAGTAATTCATAACCATTTGTACAGTGCTCAGAACGTTTTCAGATTTTAAGCACAGGGTAGGTATTCTTGATAGCTCATATCAGTAATTTTTCATAATTTTATAAATAGCACAACTAGTTTTAACATTTAACAGAGATTACAGGTAATTTTAACAAGATAATTCAATTTAGCATGGTAGACAGTAAACCATATAATCTAACAATCCTGAGACATGCACACAGTAGTACTGAGTTCATGTAAATTTTCTGGAAACATAACATGTATCAATTCTAATTATCCCGAATTAAACTCTATCAAATCATGTATATTTCTTAATAATAGAAATTTTATAAATAACAATTAAAATCAGAAAATTCATCAAGATTTCATGGTATGATCTAATGAGCATATTAGACAGAACAAAATTTTCTAAACACATGCATGTATTCACTTTTCTCGAAAAATCACATCACAGAGATCAATTATCACTATTCAAGAAAACCACATAAACTTGACGTCTAGTGTTTGTATGCCAACAGGGGTAGATGGCATGATCGACGGCCATTTACCCAGGAACTTGACGGCAACAAGGTGGCCGTCGATGTCTTGTCTGCACACAGTGCAAATCGAAACACAGAATACATAGAATTTTGGGGATCCAGGAATGAAATAAAAATCCTTAAAATTATTAAAACCCTAAAAGATAAGTCTATGGAGTGAAACCCTAAGTCACTTGCCTGCGAATAAATCTCTAAGGGTTTATTAGATCGAAGAAGCCCTCCTCGGCCAAGCCAAGAAGGTGAGGTTTCTCCTCTCAGATCTGATCTTCCTATTGATGTAGATTGTTCACCAGAGTCGGCGATGATTCCTCAATCCAAGATGCAGCTCCCAGTCGAAGAAGATTGCCGGAAAGATCTCCCAAACGCCAGATCCAGCTCGCCAAAGATCGGGTTTTCTCACAAACGAGCCCTAGGTTTTCTCACCACCCAAAAGGTATTCATCCGGCCGAAAACACTAGGTTTTATAGGTTTAAGGGTTGGGGCACACATGGTATTAGGGTTACCTACAGTTAGGGATAGGTTTCCTAATCAGGAACCTAGAAGAAACGCTTCCATTTCAGATCTGAAATCTAAAACGCATCCAGAGAAGTAAACATGCAGTTTACTGCCGATGACCAGAAGTCAACGTCAATCGATGTTGACGTCAGGCTTTTCCAGTCGGATAGTAAACGACACAAAGCTTGCCGCTGACTCACCCTTAACGTCAATGGATGTGGACATTAAATAGAATTATGGCCAGAACATTAAACATCCAAATAACTTGCATACACAACATGAATACACAGTATAAATACGTACAATATGTACAACAGTAACAGAGGTGTAAACGGAACTCGATAACCCGATATTCCGACCCGATTCCGATAAAAATTATCGGTTATGGAATTGAAAATTGATACCGATAGCTTATCGGAATTAGTATCAGATATTCCGATAAGCTATCGGAATTGGAATCAGAATTGAAAAATAATCGGAATCGGAATCGGCTGTATCGGTTATTCCGATAAATTATCCATAAAATTAAAAGAAAAAACTATGTAGACACCTTACCTTATCGGAATTTCGGTTCCGGTAATGTTATCGGAATCGGAACGGAATCGGAATTAACCATTTTGATATTATCGTAATCGGAATCGGAACCATATTTTTGTTATCGGAATCGGAATCTGTGTTTCCGATTCCGAACCCGACCCGTTTGCAGCCCTAAGCAGTAACTAAATATTATATTATATGCACAGGAATATACACATATATATATAAGTAAGTACTCATAATGTGCACAAAGTTAAATATATCACGTGTATAAAATAAACAGTATTAAATGCACAAAATTCGGGGGCCTCACACCCTCTTCCCCTCAAAATGATCTTCGTCCTCGAAGATCGGATCAAGTACCTGTGGTGACGTCGTTGGCATCGTCTCCAGTTAACGCATACACTCTGGCTAGTGCTGGTTGTCTTGCTGCTGAAACACCTCGTGGAACGAACGTCTTCTGCTTCGGACACTCTCTAATCCAATGATCTTTGCTGCCACACATGAGACATCTTCTCAACTTTGTCAAACACAAGTCTCCGCCATGACGCTTGCCGCAGTTCACACACTCGGGCTACTCGCTAGTTGTTCATCTTCCATGAGCTTCTTCATCTTCCTGTTCTGCCGCTGGAACGGTTCTGACAACCTCTTCAACCTAGCCTTCTTCTCTTCCTGGTACAATTCCATCTCACTCTCTTGCCAGCATGCCGCACTAAGAGCCACATCCAAAGTCCTATGGTCAAAATCTATAAGTCTGGCTCTCAATGATGGTCTAAGTCCCATCACAAACTTCTTCACCTTGTGCCTCTCGTCAGCAACTATGTGCGGTGCAAACCTTGACAATTCTGTGAACCTCGCCTCATACTCCAGGACTGACATAGAACCTTGCATCAACGCCAAGAGCTCTTGCTCCATCTTGTCCTGGATGTGCTCGAAAACATACTTAGCCTCGAACAACTGCACGAACTCTCCCCAAGTCACCTCTAACTCCAAACCCTCAAACTGCGTACGAAGAATGGAAGACCACCACACATCTGCTCGTTCCTGAAGCATGTACGTCGCCAGGCTGACCTTGTCGTCCTCTCCACACCTGATAGCTCTAAATATCTTCTCGATCTCTCTAAGCCAACTCTCTGCAACCAATGGCTGGCTCTCCCCCTTAAAATGAGGCGGAGCCATCCGCTTGAACCTCTCCATGTTCGATACACCTCCTACACCACAGCCCTGCTGAGCTGGTGCTAGAACCTGAGCCTGAAGTTACGTCTAAAGAGCTGCATGCGTCTGCACTTGAGTCTGCATCACTTGTACAAGCCCTTGCATGAATGTGCCGTAGTCAACCAATGGTGGTGGGGGTGGCGCAGGTGGTCCCTGAGGTGCTGGCACTCTCGGCTGCTCGCTTGCAGTCCTCCTTTTCACCTCATCTTGAATAGGAACACTTGAATGACGGGGTCTTCCAACCATTGCCTGCAAAATAAATACCTAGTCAAGCTTCATTATTACTACTCCTAGCATATTATCATGCATTAATCTTATCACTTTTCTAGTTCTACCTTACTTATTCCATGGATCTGGCTATCCACTACAAAGACTTAGAGATGTGAATTAAGTTGATGGCTATCCATGTATAATCTCAACCCTGTAGCTCTGATGCCATCTCTGTAACGACCCACTGCCACCCGGTACGGTTATACCAACCCACATCGGATGAGAGCAAGTCACTACATGGGAGAAAACCCCAACAATAGACATATGGGCTGAGATATACACAAATATAAAGGAATAATACAACGCTAATTAAACAACTTTATTCCATGAACATTTTAATCCACATACCACAGTCTATATAGTCCATGAAAGAAATGACATAACACAACATCCACTTAGCCAGTTTCTAAGTACAATAATACCAATGTTCAAATTACAAATTTCATCACATACTAGTAAGGAAATACAATCTTCAATCTATTCTTCAAGTTCCTCGACAGATCTTGCCAAGTCCTTGGCTTCTAAACCTCCTGAAATGTTTAGCAAGGGTGAGTCAACATAATAGACTCAGCAAGCACCTTCAAACTTCAAACCATATACTCATCACACATGCTTTCTAACAAATTATTATTATTATTATTTTTCCAAAAAAACCTTCAATGGGTCAGCGACTAGGAGAGTGCATCTCCTTCGAGAGGGATGAGATGTTCCCACTCCACTAGGCGATCCACCAAAGGAAGTACTTTTATTTCATAAAAGAATAAGAAGGAGTACACCCGACACCATTAAGAAACCTCCAAAAAAGTTCCCCAAGATATCACCAACCAACAAAGACATAAAGCAAAAAAGCCTGCAACTAAATCTTCCTAAAACTGGGAAGCCTGGCTTTATCAACTAGCACAGCTCCCCTAGAAAGGATGGGGAGGCTACCAATGTTATAAAAAATAGTGTTAGTTTCCTGCGAACAAGCATGGTTGGCCAGGGAATCAGCGACCTGATTCCCCTCTCGATATGTGTGCATAATCTTCAGATTTAGCAGATGTATCATATTGCATATTCCACGCCACCAAGGGAAGACAACCCAATGAGGAATCTGGCCACAGGAAATCGCCCTCACAAGGAGAGTAGAATCTGAATACATGACAGAAACGTGAAGATGCTGCTCAATAGCCAAACGCAACCCATCATGAATCGCTCTTGTCTCAGCCAATATACTACTTCCTGTCCCATAATAAAAAGCAAAGTCACATAAAAAATCACCATGAATGTCCCTGAAGCAACCACCGCCTCCACTTTTACTTGGATTACCTTTGGAAGCCCCATCAACATTAAGGCAGAAGTTGACCATGGGAGGCTGCCACTTAACAATAATAGGAGCTTTAATGCTGACCAAAACTCTAACATTAAAGGAGTTAAGGATATCAGCTTCGTTCATAGAGATGGATCTAGTGAACTTGACCATTTCCATAATCTTGTGCACATTAAACATAATGGAGCGCTTGACATGATCCACAGACAGAAAGGTACCCTCCTCCATTCGGGCAGTGCACCTGAACTTCCAGATTTCCCAGAACATGAGAATGCAAGTAACCATTCCAGTGAACTGAATAGTAGAATTCATATTGGTAGTGGATACAATACTCTATCATCTAGTCGTAATATGATCACTCCGATTGATCTTATTATTCAGTAAAGGTTCAATCCATCTCCAAAGCTCCTTAGCGATATCACTAGAAATGAACAGGTGGTCCAATGTTTCTTGGCCATGACTCTTGCAACACACACACTTAGACACTAAGGGAATACCACACTCCACAATTCTGGAATCCACCTGGACCGCCCAGTGAATAAGTTTCCAAGCGAACATTGCTGAATGAGGGGGGATAACATGGTGCCATAATTTAATCCAGGAGCCTCGACTGACACCCGGGAGGGAGGCTATTGAGTAAGCTAATTTAACAGTGAAATTGCCTTTAGCATTACCTGCCCAAATAAATGCATCTGGCCTGTCAGTTAAGAGAGCCTTAACATGTTTAGGAGAGACACCCATATAGCTCCAAACAATGTTACTATCATCCATGGCCATATCCTTGACTGAGATGTTGGGCCACTGCTGGTCATTAAATACCATCTTCCTGAGATCATGCATGATAGTATTTTCCCCAATCTAAGAATCCTTGTAGAAATCAACGGTGGACCCATCACCGCCAAGCCACCTAGTGTAAGGCCCTCGAATTTTGCTCCTTATTTAGACTGTGTCATGTAGTGATGAATTTCTTTGTGTAAATAGTTATGTGCATGTGTATATAGAGGTATATGTATATATATGTATAGATGTGTTTAATTCTGTATAATTTATATTAAATAATGTTGTACATAAGTATATGATTGTCAATCATGTATATGTTGCTTTATTTACATTGTATATATGATGTTTAAGATATAAATTACATATTGCATGTATAGATAAATGGTGTATGTAAGTTATGGTCATTTCTAAGTTCTGGCCGAAGTGCATGTTAATGTCAACATGCATGGACGTTAGAGGTGAGTCGATGTCCAGATCGATGTACGCCAACTCCCAGTAGACGACCAAGCATGTGGACATCTATTTCCCCATATTTTTGCGGGTTTAGATCTGGAAACGTCCGCGATTTCTTCGCCCTCTGTTTAGGAAACCTCCACCCAACGGTAGGATATCCTATCTACGCGTACCCCAAACCCATGACTCTATAAAAAACACCTTTTGGTCAGATGAGGTCTTTTTGGCTTTTGTCAAAACCGTAGAAAGCTTGTTGCGAACCTGAAACTTTGAGAACTTGGATCTGGCGATTGGAAGCTCCTTATGGCGATCTACATCGACTAGAAGGGACTTGGTTCATCTGTAAAGCTTCTCGGACTCCAATGTGCAGCATCTATCATCACAGAAGTCGGATCGAAGGGAGTTTTGGAGCACTTCTTGGCTTGGCCGAGGAGGGCATCGTCGTCCTCTAAATCTCATCTAGCAATTTTTCAGAGGCAAGTAACCTTTGTACACTATCCCTACACATGTCTTCTAGGTCCCACGAATTTTTACAGATTTTTTCTCGTGTCTTGGAACCCCCATTCACCGTTGCTTTCTGTGTTCGGTCTGCATTTCTGCATACAGGAACTTAACGGCAACATCTAGTGCCATTAAGATCTAGGGTCAGCGGCAACAGATTGTGCCGTTAACCCATTTTGGCGGCAACATCTGTGCCGCCAAGTTCAACAGGTTTTGATAAAATGTTTGTTTGATTTTTGGGACACATTTTTCCGTACTTCTGAATATAAGTACATGCTATAAATTTTATATGTGGTCAAGTACATGCAGTAGGTCACATCATGAGGCTAGGATGAATTTCTGTTTACTGTGTAAATTATTAGAATTTCTGGAAATAGAACAGTGAGCATGAATTACCTGTTTTAATTCCAAATAAAATGATTCGTTACATGTTAGTGTACCAAAAATTTTGTATGAATATATGACGGCTAAAAATAGATTTTGGAACTGCTAAATATGACTGTGATACTGTAAACCATGTTAATTGGATTTCTTGATAAATCTATAGGAAGCTCGTTTTAATTATTATAATTTGTATATTATTATGAAAAATCTGAAATTTTGTGAACATGATGAGTAACCTGTGAATAGACTGTAGTAATGATTTTGTACTGTTTGTGTAATAGTAGGTGCTATTTCAGATTTAATATAGAAAAACAACCATGTTGAGTATATTTAATGTGATTGTTTATAATTCAGTAAATTGCAGCATGATTAGACCCTTGCTATGATCATTTGTCAATTGGAACAGTAAGGTTGAAATCAGTAAATGAGAACCTATGTGTGTATTTAAAATGCATGAGCATGAAATAATTAGTATATGTGAGTAATGTAACTAAGTATAATGAAGTGTAAATGTGTAATTGTGCCGTTAGTGACACTGCTACCTTAGAGGGCTATGGAACTGTATCGTAGTAAAGTCCCTACGGGAAGGTTCAATATGTGTGAAATCTTATGGGCAATTAGGATGAAATCCTGGAGGTGGACAAGTACCACTGGTTAGGGTGGAGAGTGCTTCTCCCGGTTCTGCGCAGTTAACCAAGGTCTATCACTGTGTTGCTAGGTGATATGTGAATGTGAATGTGTGTCCTTCTAATGGTGGTTAGGACTATGTGTCACGGTAATCGTGTAAATTGTGTAAATGTGAAAGCGACCATGTGATAATGAAAAATGTGATTGGTAATATGAGAAAATGTGACACCATGTGAACTTGTGATTTATTTATATTAAAACAGCAAGTGAAATTTGTAATTAAATGTGAAAAGTGCATGTGAAACACGAATAGAGATCATGCTAGGTTGCTATTTATTTTATGCTTAGTTCCATGTTCTAGATTGGTGAAATTGTACCATAATGTGAATAAGGTTTGAATTGTTAAATCATGTTACAAGCATGTGTAGGATTATTATATTGATTGGTTAATGTTATAAACATGTATCATGTATTCCTTGCTATAAGTTTTCCATGCATAGTAATTTGGATTGAATGAAGTATGCAACATGTATTAGTTCTTATTTTGAAAAGTAAGCATGTGCACATGATATGTGTAAGGATGCTGGGCATAGATTGCTTTCTGGGTCTATTTAGACTCATTCTTGCTTCGGCGTACAGGTGTAGCAGGTGACTCCACTTCATTAGAGGAGATTGTTAGGAGCGACTCCGAGCGAGAGGAGTAGCTAGTTGTGGATATCTCTATGTTGTGTCTTTCATTTCATACTATGTAATTTGAAATTATGTAATTGAGGATGGACAATATATTTCATTTGAAAGTTGTATTAATGTGGACTTTATATTTTCTTTCTTCACTATCTACACTGTGGATATGATGTGGATGATGGAATAAGATTTAATGCCTATTTTACTTTCCGCTGTTCTATTCCAATATTTGTGTACATCTCAATCTGGTGTTAGTGTTGGGTAAATGTCCCATGTAGCGACGTTCATTATACCGACATGGATTGGTATAATCGTACCGGCATAAGGAGGGTCGTTATAGAGATTGGTATCAGAGCGACGGATGAGATTGTACATGAATATATGCCATCATCTTCATAATATACTAAGTCTTTATAGAATTGTCCACATGTGTAGAAATGATTAATAATGAGTTAAATATAGTTAAGAACATGGTTAGGGCTAAATAACTTAGTTTCTAACTATGATTAATTGTTTTACAGGCTATGGCATCTCGAGGTAGGCGTGGTGCACCTCAGGGTCCTACTGTACTTCCTCCTCCACCACCAATAGATTATGGAGTATTCATGCAAGGTCTGGTGCAGGCCATGCAGACTCAGGCGCATACTCAGGCCGCACTCCAGGCTCAGCTGGAGGCTCAGGTTAGAAATGTTAGATAGAAGTAGTCTACTTTTATTAAATGTATGATTGTTATGTTACTTATGCGTTATATATGTTGTTTATGTTGATTATTGTAGCAGGCTTAGGCTCCAGCTCCAGTTCCCCAGGAGCATGGCCATGGTGGTCCTTCCATCATGGAGCGGTTTAAGAGGAAGGCTCTACCCTCTTTTAAGGGGGAGAGTGATCCATTACTGGCGGAGAGCTGGATGAGGGAGATTGAGAAGATCTTCTGAGCGATTAGATGTGCTGAGGAAGACAAGGTTAGCTTAGCCACCTATATGCTAGAGGTATGTATTAGTTGTATATTCATTTAATTATATAAGCTTAGATTACCTAGATTTAGTGCTTATGGATGGCTTGATGTAGAAGAGAGCCGATGTGTGGTGGGCTTCGTTACTGCGTACCAGGTTTGAGGACGGTGCTATCGAGGTAGCATGGGATGAGTTTGTGAGGCTCTTTCTAGCTAAATTCATTCCAGAGCATATCCAAGACAAGATGGAGCAGGAGTTCCTTACTCTGACTCAGGGCTCCATGACCGTACTTGAGTACGAGGCCAGGTTTGCGGAATTATCAAAATATGCACCTCACATTGTGGCTGATGAGCGTAGGAAAGCGAAGAAATTTGTGATGGGCCTTAAGCCATCACTTAGATCGAGGCTAGTAGCATTCGACCACCGTGCCTTGGATGAGGCTCTTAGTGCGGCGTGTCGACAAGAGAGTGAGATGGAGCAGTACCTCGAGGAGAAGAAGGCGTCACAGAAGAGATCTGCACCTCCTTTCCAGTGGCAGGATAGGAAGAAGGCAGCGTACTAGTCACCACAGCGTCCTATGGCAGCAAGCAGTCAGTAGGTAGCTTCTCAGCGATCCCCCGGTAGTAGGCCTAGCGGCAAGAGGGAGTGCCCTCACTATGGAAAGGCACATGGCGGTACCGAGTACTGGAAGATGGCGAGAAAGTGTTTGAAGTGCGGGAGCAGCGAGCATCAGATCTGGGACTGCCTTAGACTTGAGCAGGGAGTCCAGGGTGTATCTCCATCCCCAGCAGCGGCAGTAGCAGCAGCGCCAGCTACAGGAAGACCAGGAAGGCCTCGAGCCCAAGCTCGAGTGTTTGCCCGAGCACGAGAGGATGCCGAGCATGCGGATAATGTCACCAAAGGTACGGTTCTTTTCATGGGTGTGAACGCTCAGGTTTTGTTTGATACGGGTGCCACTCGCTCATTCATTTCTGAGCGGTTTTCTAGGCAGTTAGCTTTAGAGTCAGGAGTTAGAGGTTCCGTTGTCTGTGCACACACCTGCAGGAATGGTATCGACTAGGAAGTGTATTCCGTCGTTACCTGTGTGCATTGAGGATCGAGTCTTAGATGGGTGTTTCTTCTTGCTAAAGATGAAAGACTATGATGCTATTCTAGGTTTGGATTGGCTAGAGGAGCACTATGCTTTAGTTGATTGTCGTGGGATGAGTTTTCACATCCCTTGCCAAGGAACTTAGCTGGAAGGTTTGTTATCTCCGCCATGAAGGCGATGATGATGGTTAATAAGGGTTGCGGCACTTTTCTTGCCAACGTGGTATTAGTACCGAAGGCTGATCAGTCACTTACTCTTGCGGAGATTGATGTAGTGCAGGAGTTTCCAGACGTTTTTCCCGATGATTTGTCTGGATTGCCACCGGTTATGGAGATAGAGTTTACCATAGAGTTGCTTCCAAGCACCTCTCCTATCTCAAAGGCTCCATATCGGATGGCACCTACGGAGTTAACTTAGTTAAGGAAGCAGTTGCAAGATTTGCTGGACAAGGGATTTATTCACCCTAGAGTATCTCCTTGGGGCGCACCTGTTTTATTTGTAAAGAAGAAGGATGGGTCACTTAGGTTATGCATTGATTATAGGAAGCTCAACTAAGTGACTGTAAAGAATAGGTATCCCTTGCCGCGGATTGATGATCTATTTGACCAGTTGCAGAATGCATCGGTATTTTCTAAGATTGATTTGCGGTCTGGCTATCATCATTTGAGGATTAGGAGTGAGGATGTGTCCAAGACGGCCTTTAGGACTCATTATGGGCATTATGAGTTTTTAGTTCTTCCTTTTGGTCTAACCAACGCCCCTGCAGCGTTCATGGATCTCATGAACAGGGTGTTTAGACCTTATCTAGATAGTTTTGTCGTAGTGTTTATCGATGATGTGTTGGTCTATTCTCCGGATGAGGCCACACACCATCAGCATTTGAGGGTAGTGTTAGAAGTTCTCCGAGAGCACAAGTTGTATGCTAAGATCAGCAAGTGCGATTTTTGGATGCGCGAGGTTCATTTCCTTGGGCATGTTATCTCCGGTGCTGGTGTAGTAGTTGATCCAACGAAGGTCCAGGCTGTATTAGATTGGGAAATTCCCAGGAGCCCATCAGAGATTCGTAGTTTCCTTGGTTTAGCAGGCTATTATTGGCGATTTATTGAGGGATTTGCAACTATCGCTGCATCTTTGACTAAGCTAACCAGAAAGGGTGTGAAGTTTGTCTGGTTCGAGGAGTGTGAGAGTAGCTTTCAATTATTAAAGGCTAAGCTTACTTCTGCACCGATGTTGATTTTACCGAGTGGTGTAGAGGGTTTTGCCATTTACTCGGATGCATCTCGGATTGGTTTAGGCTGTGTGTTAATGCAGCAGGGAAGGGTATTGGCATATGCTTCTCGTCAATTGAAGGAGCATGAGCGTAACTATCCAACTCATGATTTGGAGCTTGTGGCAGTGGTTCATGCACTAAAGATCTGGAGGCACTATCTTTATGGTGTCAGATTTGAGGTGTTCACTGACCATAAGAGCTTGAGGTATCTCTTCTCTCAAAAGGAATTAAACCTGCGGCAGAGAAGATGGATTGAGTTCCTCAAGGACTTCGACTTCGATCTTCAGTATCATCCTGGAAAGGCGAATGTCGTAGTGGATGCTCTTAGTAGGAAGAGATCTTTACTCCAACAGCATTGGAAGATGTTGGAGGATGTTGCTTGTGCGATGACTGAGATATAGCCATTATTGTGTCAGGCTTTGGTAGCTCAGTTGTCCATTCAGTCCAATGTTTGGATGAGGTGATCGAGCAGCAGAAGGCCGACCCTAAACTCTAGGAGTTAGTGGGCAAGGCAGGCATTGCTCGTGATGAGGATGGTGTGATTAGGTTCCATCACCGAGTCTGTGTTCCCGATATTGTGGATGTTCGTGAGCATGTATTAGCAGAAGCTCATAGGTCGAGATTCTCTATTCATCCGGATAACACTAAGATGTACCAGGATTTGAAGAGATCATTTTGGTGGTCTGGCATGAAGAAGGACATGGCGGATTTTGTATCCAGGTGTTTAGTATGCCAGCAAGTGAAGGCCTAGCGGCAGTGACCATCTGGTCTTATGAAAAAGATGGAGATCCCAGTATGGAAGTGGTAGACCATCACTATGGATTTTGTAACGGGTTTGCTTAGGCCAGTTAGGGGCAATGACTCAATTTGGGTAGTTGTCGATAGGTTCTCTAAGACTGTGCATTTCTTACCTATGAAGAAGAAGCAGTCCGTTGAGAGTTTGTCTAGGTTGTATGTTAGTAGCATTTTTAGGTTGCATGGTTTTCCGAAGTCGATCATTTCGGATCAAGATCCGAGATTTACTTTGAGGTTGGGGAAGGATTTTCAGGATGCATTAGGTTCTGAGTTGAAGCTTAGTTCGGTGTTCCATCCCAAGACAGATGGACAGTCTGAGAGGACTATCCAGATGCTGGAGGATATGTTGAGAGCATGTGTGCTGGATTGGAAGGGTGATTGGGAGCGTCATTTACCTCTTGTGGAGTTCGCATATAACAACAGTTTTCATGCGAGTATTGGTATGGCTCCATTTGAAGCGTTGTATGGAAGGCCTTGTAGATCTCCTTTATGTTGGGAGGATACTGGTGATAGGCAGTTTATCGGTGCGGAGTTAGTGCAGGAGACTTCGGATAAGATCCAGCTTATCAGAAAGAGGCTTGTTGCGGCGCAGGATAGGCAGAAGAGTTACACCGACAACAGAAGAAAAGATTTGGAGTTCGAGGTTAGAGAGCATGTCTTTCTAAAGATTTCGCCTACTCGCGGTGTTGTTAGATTTGGCAGGCATAGTAAGCTACGTCCTAGATTCATTGGCCCGTATGAGATTCTCAGGCGTTTGGGCAGCATGGCATATGAGCTAGCTTTACCCCCGGCATTAGCTAGCGTTCATCCTGTATTCCACGTATCTATGCTCAGGAGATATGTCTGAGATCCCTCTCATGTTATTAGTCATGAGCCAGTGGAGATCCAGCCAGATCTATCTTATGTTGAGCAACCAGTAGCTATTCTTGATCGGAAGGTTCAGCATCTCCAGAACAAGTGGATTGCGTCCGTGAAGGTGTTATGGAAGAACTTCTCGCGAGAGGAGGCTACATGGGAGCTTGAGGATGCTATGATGAAGAAGTATCCTCAATTGTTTCAGTAGTGTTACTCTAACTTCGAGGACGAAGTTTTCTTTAAGGGGGAGAGGGTGTAAGGCCCTCGAATTTTGCTCCTTATTTAGGCTGTGTCATGTAGTGATGAATTTCTGTGTGTAAATAGTTATGTGCATGTGTATATAGAGGTATATGTATATATGTGTTTAATTCTGTATAATTTATATTAAATAATGTTGTACATATGTATATGATTGTCAATCATGTATATGTTGCTCTATTTACATTGTATATATGATGTTTAATATATACATTACATATTGCATGTATAGATATATGGTGTATGTAAGTTATGGTCATGTCTGAGTTCTGGCCGAAGTCCATGTTAACGTCAACATGCATGGACGTTAGAGGTGAGTCGACGTCTAGATCGATGGACGCCAACTCCCAGTAGATGGCCAAGCATATGGACGTCTATTTCCCCAGATTTTTGCGGGTTCAGATTCGGAAACATCCGCGATTTCTTCACCCTATGTTTAGGAAACCTCCGCCCAACGGTAGGATATCCTATCTACACGTACCCCAAACCCATGACTCTATAAAAAACACCTTCTTTTGGTCGAATGAGGTCTTTTTGGCTTTTGTCAAAACCCTAGAAGGCTTGTTGCGAACTTGAAACTTTGAGAACTTGGATCTGGAAATTGGAAGCTCCTTCTGGTGATCTACATCGACTAGAAGGGACTTGGTTCATCTATAAAGCTTCTCCGACTCCGGTGTGCAGCATCTATCATCACAGAAGTCGGATCGAGGGGAGTTTTGGAGCACTTCTTGGCTTGGCCAAGGATGGCATCTTTGACCTCTAAATCTCATCTTGCAATTTTCAGAGGCAAGTAACCTTTGTACACTATCCCTACACATGTCTTCTAGGTCCTAGGAATTTTTACAGATTTTTCCTAGTGTCCTGGAACCCCCATTCACCGTTGCTTTGTGTGTTCGGTCTGCATTTCTGCAGACAAGAACTTAACGGCAACATCTAGTGCCGTTAAGATCCAGGGTCAGCTGTAACAGATTGTGCCGTTAACCCATGTTGGCGGCAACATCTGTGCCGCCAAGTTCAACAGGTTTTGACAGAATGTTTGTTTGATCTTTGGGACACATTTTTCCATACTTATGAATATAAGTACATGCTATAAATTTTATATGTGGTCAAGTACATACAGTAGGTCACATCATGAGGCTAAGACGAATTTCTATTTACTGTGTAAATTATTAGAATTTCTGGAAATAGAACAATGAGCATGAATTACCAATTTTAATTCCAAATAAAATGATTTGTTACATGATAGAGTACCAAAAATTTTGTTTGAATATATGACTGCTAAATACAAATTCTAGATTTGCTAAATACAGCTGTGATACTGTAAACCATGTTAATTGAATTTCTTGATAAATCTACAAGAAGCTCGTTTTAATTATTATAATTTGTATATTATTCTAAAAAATCTAAAATTTTGTGAATATGATGAGCAACCTGTGAATAGATTGTAGTAAAGATTTCGTACTGTTTTGGTAACAGTAGGTGCTATTTCGGATTTAATATAGAAAAATGACCATGTTGAGTATATTTAATGTGATTGTTTATAATTCAGTAAATTGCAGCATGATTAGACCTTTGCTATGATCATTTGTCAATTGGAACAGTAAGGTTAAAATCAGTAAATGAGAACCTATGTGTGTATTTAAAATGCATGAGCATGAAATAATTAGTACACGCGAGTAATGTAACTAAGTATAATGAAGTGTAAATGTGTAATTGTGCCGTTAGTGACACTGCTACCATAGAGGGCTATGGAACTGTACCATAGTAAAGTCTCTACGGGAAGGTTCAATGTGTGTGAAATCCTATGGGCAATTAGGATGAAATCTTGGAGGTGGACAAGTACCACTGGTTAGGGTGGAGAGTGCTTCTCTCGGTTCTGCGTAGTTAACCAAGGTCTATCACTATGTTGCCTAGGTGATGAATATGTGAATGTGAATGTGTATCCTTCTAATGGTGGTTAGGACTATGTGTCATGGCAATCAAGTGAAAAATGTGAATATGTGCATATGATATCATGTAAATTGTGTAAATGTGAAAGTGACCATGTGATAATGAAAAATGTGATTGGTAATATGAGAAAATGTGACACCATGTGAACTTGTGATTTATTTATATTAAAACATCAAGTGAAATGTGCAATTAAATGTGAAAAGTGCATGTGAAACACGAATAGAGATCATGCTAGGTTGCTATTTATTTATGCTTAGTTCCATGTTCTAGATTGGTGAAATTGTACCATAATGTGTATAAGGTTTGAATTATTAAATCATGTTACAAGCATATGTAGGATTATTATATTGAATTGGTTAATGTTATAAACATGTATCATGTATTCCTTGCTATAAGTTTTCCATGTATAGTAATTTGGATTGAATGAAGCATGCAACATGTATTAGTTCTTATTTTGAAAAGTCAGCTTGTGCATATGATATGTGTAAGGATGCTGGGCATAGATTCCTTGCTAGTCTATTTAGACTCATTCTTGCTTCGACGTACAGGTGTAGCAGGTGACTCCACTTCTTTGGAGGAGATTGTTAGGAGCGACTCCGAGCGAGAGGAGTAGCTAGTTGTGGAGATCTCTACATTATGTCTTTCATTTCATAGTATGTAATTTGAAATTATGTAATTGAGGATGGACAATGTATTTCATTTGAAAGTTCTATTAATGTGGACTTTAGATTTTCTTTCTTCACTATCTAGACTGTGGATATGATGTGCATGATGGAATAAGATTGAATGCCTATTTTACTTTCCGCTATTCTATTCCAATATTTGTGTACATCTCAATCTAGTGTTAGTGTTGGGTAAATGTCCCACTGTAGCGACGTTCACTATACCGACATGGATTGATATAATCGTACTGGTATAAGGATGGTCGTTACACCTAGTATTCGCCAGAACAACATCCTTTGCTTGAACACAAATTTTCTTAGATACGCCAAAAGGGAAAGGGTTCTGAATATCTCTGAGATGCGTCTGTTTTAAAAATCTATGTTTAGCATACAAGGACCAAAGGGAATCACCTTGTATAAAATTCCAAATTTGCTTAGCAGCCATAGCAACCTGAAGAATGTTCAAATTTTGGAAGTTAAGACCACCTTCCACATACGGTTTTTGCAAAAGACTCTATGCCACCCAGTGCCGTCTGTGAATACCATCCGCCCCCTCCCAGAAGAAATTGGCACATAGACGGTTAATTTGAATGCAAATTGATTTTGGAATAGAAATGGAGCTATCCATATAAATGGGGAGACTCAAAAGAACCGATCTGATGAGTACAGCACAGCCTGCTTGGGACAAAATTTTAGCTCTCCAACTAGCGAGCTTCTGAGTATCATTATCAACCAAAAATTTATAATCCTAAACCTTCAACCTGCTAGTTTTCAATGGGATACCCAAATATTTCATACAACCATGATGCTGCCTATAGCCAATGATACTAGAAATCCGATACCCCAAAATAGTAGGCGCCTTCACAGAAATTTGGAAGCAACTCTTCCCAGCATTAACTTGTTGACCATAACTCTTTTCGTAAGCCTGAAGGAAATGCAACAAATGTTTCACATTTCTAATACCCGCATTCATGAAAACCAGCGTATCATTCGTGAACAAGAGGTGTGAAACCTGCAAACACCCCGTAGGACCACTATAATATTTAATTTGACCATTGCTGAACAGATTTCTCACCCCACTACTGAGAACTTCTGAGGCAATAATAAAAGAATAGGAGCCAAAGGATCACCCTGCCGAATTCCCCGAGACGACTTGAAATAACCAGCAATGGAACCATTAAAATTAATGGAAGACCAACAATTAGAAAGCATCATACCAATATAAGAGGTGAACCTGTTAGAGAAGCCAAATTTCTTCATAACTTGCAACAAGAAGTCCCATTCCATACGATCATATGCTTTAGTCATATCCAGTTTGAACATGACATTGTGCCCTGTAACTTTTCGATCAATATCACAGAGAATATGATGGGATAAGGATACATTATCTAGAATGAATCTGCCCTTCACAAAAGTGCTTTGTTCTTCTGAAATGATATGAGGGAAGATAGGAGTTAAACGGCCACAAAACACACGGGATATAATCTTGTACATAAAATTGCATAAGCTTATTGGTCTAAAGTCACCAAAGGTTCTTGGGTCAACCATTTTAGGAATAAGAGTGATCAAAGAAGATGATATACCTCTAGGGAGACCATAACCAGCGAAAAACCCCTGCACCGCCAAAATAACCTCAGGCCCAATAATTTTTCAGCAATGAGTAAAGAACAATCCTGAAAATCCATCCGGCCCAGGCGCACTTGATTTATCCATAGAGAAAACAATGTTTTTAACTTCCTCCGCTGTAGGAACTTTACAAAGCATATCATTCTGGTCATTGGTAATCAGAGTCGGAATTCTGGAAAGAAGGTTGGGATCAACAACGTGAGTCTCTGAAGTAAGCAGATTCTGAAAGAAATTGACAGCTTCCGATTTAAGAACATCCTGATCCAAACACCACTCATCACTATCACCAATCTTCAGTCTATGGATAAATCCCTTTCTCCTATTACATTTAACAGTAGCATGGTAAAAAGAAGTATTTCTATCCCCATTGTTCAGCCAATCAACTCTAGATTTTTGTTTCCAAAAGATTTCCTCCCTGCTCAAAGCGAGATTGAGTTTGGCATTAGCAGAAGACAAAGCTGAGTTGTTACCTTCTGACGAAAGAGCATCAAATTCATGCTGCAACCTCTCCACATCCTCTGAAGCCAAATTAACCATTTGAACCTCATGACCAAAGACATCTTTATTCCACACTTTCAGATATTTTTTAACCTCCTTAAGCTTCACTTGTAACCTAATTAAAGGGTTAAAATGAATGATATCGCTATTCTTCTAGGTGTTCGAAACAGCCATCATGAAGGAGTCATGAGTCGTCCATATGTTCTGAAACACAAAGCGGCTGGGCCCACGAGCATGAGCGACATTAGAAATGGCAAGTGGGAAGTGGTCAGAAAGACCTCTCATAAGATGATTAACCGTGAGGTCCGGCTAGGAGTCCTGCCACTTTTCATTGATAAAAATACGGTCCAACCGGGCACGAATATTAGCACTTCCAGGTCTGTTATTATTCCAAGTGAAAGTAGTACCCAAAAAACCAGCATCAAGCAAACCAGAAGCAACAATGAAGGCATTAAAGTCAATCATGCCAGTGCTATTACCAAAGGAACCACCCATCTTCTCAGAAGGTTGCGCAATACAGTTAAAGTCTCCACCAACCAGCCATGGAGCATCCACCGAAGAAGCAAATTGAAGCAGATCATCAAAAAGGGTTCGGCGCCTACCACAATCACATGATGCGTAGACACAAGTAATATAGCATGAATATGCAGAATTAATCAGAAGACCCAAGGTGATATACTGATCTATTTTTCTGACCACATTGAAATCCAGCGAGGAGTCCCAGAAAACCTAGATCTTGGAAGACTGATCTAAATTACCAGCATAATTATCCAATTTAATCAAAGTAGACAACCTGGAAGCTTTATTAAGAGATTGTTTAGGCTCCATAATAGCCACAAGAGAAGGATGAAGTTGATTCACCAGATTCTTAAGGCACCTACGGGAAGACACATTCCCTATACCCCGAATATTCCAAAAAACAGCAACATTCATTGTAATAAGAGATCCTTACTCCTGTCCTCCGAGCGAGCACGAGCTCTAGTAATCCGCTGATCCCTTCGAACTTCAGCCGCATCCTCCACCACTATAGAGTTGAAAGGCATCAGATGATTGTCCATGTTAGCCAACGTAACCGTGTCTAAACCACTGTCATAACCATGGTCCTTTAACAAACTCGTTCCTTCGCTGCATGGCCGTACAGAACTCTCTATATGATTGCCGTCTGGGCAGGCAACAAAAATATTTTCCAGAACAGACATAATACCAGCATTACAACAATCATCAACCTCTCTAAGAGACTCATCCTGATTACAACCATCATCACATACCTCCTCCATGTTGAAAGCATCGGTTTGATTTTTAGATAACCCTTGATTATCCTAAACATGCACAGGCGAAACCATTGGAGCAAGTTCCTTAGGCGAAACCCTGGTAGACACATCAGTGAGATCAGACTTGGGGTCCAAACCTTGTTGATGGACATGAGGCACAATCCTCGGACTCCCCGAAACAGTAATCGAGGTTTTCTTCATATGATCTTCGTCGACCCTTCCCTCAGGACCACTCAATTCTTCCGAACCAGAAGCTATTCCTTTAACTCCGCCAGAAAACAAACCAGCCGGTTGCAATGTCCCCGCTTCAACATCTGTAGAGACAAGAATCCAAACACTATTCGGTCTCCCAACTGCCTTCGTGGCTAGTAAAACCCGCTTCTGAACCTACACCCCTCCCCCACGGAATGACAGTTTTCCATTGTATGGCCAAGACGACGACATGCAACACAATACTCTGGCAGGTTAGGATAGGAGACTTCTTGCCAATACCCACCTAGCTCTCCCATCCCAATCCAGACTCTGTCAAGTTGAGGTTTTAGAAGGTCGATTTCAACACAAACTCTAGCTGCCTTGGTATTAAGTAAAAGCTCGATTGCATGGGCTTTCTAACAAATTTAACTAACATATGTTCATTCTAAAACATGGATAATAAACATGGAATCTATTAAGCAAACTATACTAACACATGTAAAACAATAATTCTAACATGGAATCACTAACATGGAAACATTCATATACTTACATGCTTTCATTTCTTATTTTCACATAACATTAACATATGACTTACATTCAATTTATAACATGATACTAAACACATATTCATCAAGCAATTTCTATCTCATGGACATAATAACATACACCTACAAATGGTACTAAACATGATATCACAATCAAATTCATATTAACACATACATTAATTCCTCATGACATGCACACACGCACTTTTACCTTGGCTTTCACATGCACTTACTTTCACATTATCATTCACTTTCACTTACACATGATTTCACATGGTTTTCACTTTACATGTTTATGTATCACTTATCACTTCACTTGCACATACCACGTGCCACATTCACATGTCACTTTACACGTTATCCACATATTCATTTTTCACGTTGCCAAGACATAGCCCAAACCACCTTTAGAAAGATCACGTAAGACGTACACATACACGTACTTAATCACTAGGCAAAGTGATCAAGTCTCAGTCACTGCAGAACCGGGGGAATCCCTCCCCACCATTACTAGTGGAACTTGTCCACCTCCAGGATTTCACACGACCCCTTGCCTTGGGTATCACGTAACACGATTGAGCATTCCCGTAGAGGCACTACTACAGTAAAACTCCAAGCAATCTAGGGTGGCAGTGTCACATTGGCATACAATTTATCTTTACACATTAGTACATTTTACACACACATGTCAATTATTCTCTCCCTTTCCAGGCACATGCACACCCATATGATGGATCAATTATAAATCACTTCTGAATACACACTTCAACCATGAACATTAAATAACAGAATCTAATCACTCTGCTAGTCATGCTTTAAAACATAATTGAAATATATTATGAAATCATAGCACAGAAAACTTCAATAATTCACACCATTTGTACAGTGCTCAGAACGTTTTCAGATTTTAAGCACAGGGTAGGTATTCTTGACAGCACATATCAGTAATTTTTCATAATTTTATAAATAGCACAACTAGTTTTAACATTTAACAGAGATTACAGGTAATTTTAACAAGATAATTCAATTTAGCATGGTAGACAATAAACCATATAATCTAATAGTCTTGAGACATGCATACAGTAGTACTGAGTTCATGTAAATTTTCTGGAAACATAACATGTATCAATTCTAATTATCCGAATTAAACTCTATTAAATCATGTATATTTCTTCATAACAAAAAATTTATAAATAACAATTAAAATCAGAAATTCATCAAAATTTCATGGTATGATCTAATGAGCATATTAGACAGAACAAAATTTTCTAAACA
Source organism: Colocasia esculenta (assembly GCA_014218235.1). Lineage (NCBI taxonomy): Eukaryota > Viridiplantae > Streptophyta > Magnoliopsida > Alismatales > Araceae > Colocasia > Colocasia esculenta. The sequence goes on along the minus strand of CM024758.1, from coordinate 88,466,700 downwards.
CATGCATGTATTCACTTTTCTCAAAAAATCACATCACAGAGATCAATTATCACTATTCAGGAAAACCACATAAACTTGACGTCTAGGGTTTGGACGCCAACAGGGGTAGATGGCATGATCGACTACCATTTACCCAGGAACTTGACGGCAACAAGGTGGCCGTCGATGTCTTGTCTGCACACAGTGCAAATCGAAACACAGAATACACAGAATTTTGGGGATCCAGGAATGAAATAAAAATCCTTAAAATTATTAAAACCCTAAAAGATAAGTCTATGGAGTGAAACCCTAAGTCACTTGCCTGCGAATAAATCTCTAAGGGTTTTATTAGATCGAAGAAGCCCTCCTTGGCCAAGCCAAGAAGGTGAGGTTTCTCCTCTCAGATCCAATCTTCCTATTGATGTAGATTGTTCACCAGAGATGGCGATGATTCCTCAATCCAAGATGCAGCTCCCAGTCGAAGAAGATCACCGGAAAGATCTCCCAAACGCCAGATCCAGCTCGCCAAAGATTGGGTTTTCTCACAAACGAGCCCTAGGTTTTCTCACCACCTAAAAGGTATTCATCCAGCTGAAAACACTAGGTTTTATAGGTTTAAGGGTTGGGGCACACTTGGTATTAGGGTTGCCTACCGTTAGGGATAGGTTTCCTAATCAGGAACCTAGAAGAAACGCTTCCATTTCAGATCTGAAATCTAAAACGCATCCAGAGAAGTAAACGTGCAGTTTACTACCGTTGACCAGAAGTCAACGTCAATCGATGTTGACATCAGGCTTTTCCAGTCGGACAGTAAACGACACAAAGCTTGCCGCTGACTCACCCTTAACGTCAATGGATGTGGACGTTAAATAGAATTTCGGCCAGAACATTAAACATCCATATAACTTACATACACAACATGAATACATAGTATAAATACATACAATATATACAGCAGTAACTAAATACTATATGCACATTTAAATAAATATATTATATGCACAAGAATAAACACACACACACATATATATATATACACATGCACATAAGTAAATACTCATAATATGCACAAAGTTAAATATATCACGTGTACAAAATAAACAATATTAAATACAAAAAAATCGGGGGCCTCACAGATGAAACCGTTGTGCAGATGAAATCGTCGTTCAAGTAAAGTCGTTGTTTCATATGAAGTCATCATTACTTATGAAATCGATGTTCTATCGAAATCGATGTTTAAATGAAATCGTTGTAGAACCGAAGTCGTTGTTTCATATGAAGTTGATGCTCTATCGAAATCGATGTTTAAGTGAAATAAAGTTGATGTAGCAACAAAATCGATGTTTAAGTGAAACGAAGTCGATGTAGTGACGAAATCGATGTTCTACTGAAGAAATCGTTGTTTAAGAGTAGTCGATGTGGAAATGAAGTCGATGTTTGAAATCGATGTTTTTCTAAGGAAATCGTTGTTTAAGTGAAGTTGATGTTTGAAATCGATGTTCTTCTGAGGAAATCATTGTTTAAATGATGTCGATGTATAAACGAAGTCGAAGTTTCGAAATCGATGTTATACTGAGGAAATCGTTGTTTAAGTGAAGTTGATGTAGAGCCGAAATCGATGTTTCGAATATGAAGTCGATACTTAAGTGAAATCGATGTTTTCTATGAAATCGATGTTCTACTAAAGAAGTCGTTGTTTAAGTGAAGCAGTAATCGTTCTGAGCTTTTACAAAGAAGTCGATGTATACTTAGACAAAATATATGCAATAAGCTTCAAATGACAGTGAGTGTAGACAACTTACATATTTTGTTTGAATTACTGTCTGTGGATAAACTTCAGAAAATGTTGTTAGATAATACTTTTTAGGGTTTTGTTAATCACCAAACATATGTATAATTAATAATAAATTATATGGAGATGGACTGATCATCAATCTCCCCCTTTTTGGTGATGACAAAACATACAAAATTGCATATATATATATATAACTAAAATAAATTTGCGAAAAATGTTTAAGGGTTGTATTTCAGAATAGTTTCTCCCCTTTTTTGTCATTAAGCAAAAAGAATTAGATAAACATACGATAAAAGAGATAAAGACAATGTTGAATGGGAGCCAAAAATGGAAATTTTATTCATTAGTGGTGGTAGACATATAGAAGGCAGGAGACAGACAGGAAGCATGGCGAGTGATAAGCTGCCAAGCTTTGACTTCCTGCTCTTCTAAAAGATCTCTAAAGACACCCCAACTAATATCATAAGATGGCCCCATCTCTGGACTAAGTCTTTAATATGGAGTAACCTCTGCTCTTCAATGAATTTGGTGTACTCTTGATTGCTGAGAGTTGACTTGTAGAGTCCAGCAGTCCCAAAACTGGCATGCTGAAGGAATTTGTCAATTGAGAGAGGATAGTGAAGCTTGTGAGTAAACAAATCCTTCTGTAGAGCTACATAAACCTTGTATCTTTCAATCCAGATGGAATAAGGATCTGAGACCTGGTTGATGGAGTTGAGACCCATGAACTGCTCTGGGGAAAGAGTGAGCTCATTGGATTGAGATAAGGAGATGTTCAGCTTCTCAAGCTGAAGGGCTGACTTATGATAGACTTTACACCAGTCAGAGTTGAAAAATCTTTCAGACTCTGCTAGCAGTGGAGCTAAAACTGAAGACTTGATGAACCCTCTTTGGTACTCCCTGAACAGGAATCTGCGCAATGCAAGAGGAGCTCCCCTCTGAACAAAAATTCTGGCCATTACTTTGGCAAATCTCTCAAAGATGATAGGACCCACAGCATAGTCCATAAGAAGAAAGTGTAGCTTAGGGAGATAAACAACCTTAGGCATCTTTAAAGTTGCAAAGCTAACCTGAAGAGGGACATTGACTGGATTTTATGTGCAGAGCTGCATAATGGCTCCCCTGAACTGGCCAAGCTAAACTTCTTGAAGGTGATTTACAAAGCAATAGTCTTGATACATCTGGAATTGCCTGACTAGTTTGATCTCCTTCTGAATGAAGGGACCCCAAGATGTTCTATGCTGGCAGACAAACCACTCAGGAAGGGTGAGAGGGTGGTCTGAGGGTGGAAAAATGTTGGCCCTGGTAACCTCAATTTTCTATAGCTGGCTTTATTAGCCCTGGCCCACTGATCCTCAGTCTTGGACTCGGCTGAAGACAGGATTTGGATTGGTTAGGCTTGGGTATTTGAGAAATAGAGAGAATGATATTGAGATGCTCAGATAGATTAAGGTAGGGAAGACCAAAGGTGACAACAAATGTACACTTTTGGATATATTCAATATAAGTGTTTTCTTTTGTGGACCATGGAAAGAGAGTACCGCTGCGACGACCCTCCTTATACCGTACGATTATACCAATCTACGTCGGTATAGTGAGTCTCGTCACAGTGGGACATTTACCCAAGCACTAACACACATGATTGAGATGTACACAAATATGAATACAGAGTAGCGGAAGTAAAAGAACTATTGTCTTTTCATTTCATCATCCACATTAAACATACATGATCCATATAGCAATTTAAGGAACTAAGTCCACATAATGAAATACAAAATTCAAATTACATTGTTTGTCCACAATTTACATAAGCTTCAATTACATAAGTCTCAATTACATACTATGAAAGTAAGGTACAACAACGGTGACTCCACAACACTCTATTCTCCTCGCTCAGAGTCGCTCTCAACGGTCTCCTCCAAGGAAGTAGGGTCACCTGCTAAACCTGTACGCCGAAGCAAGAGTGAGTCTAAAAGACTCAGCAAGTAAACTCCATACACATCATACATGCATACATCACATGTAGGCCATTCATTCAATTTCGTTAATCAAAACATGTAGCATGGTTGTACAATAATAAAACTACCTATCATGATATTTCTACTAATTTCACTACGCATGATACATGGTTTATGTCAATCCAAAATGAAATACCTACCGCATGCTTTCTACTCATTCATTCACATGAGAGCTACACTTACATTTAACTACAACATGATGGCAAATTTAGCATGGGATTTTCACACATAAGAAGGAAATACCCCTAACATGGATTCTACACACTTTTGCACATATAAACACCATTATAAACACATTAAGGTTGCTGTTTTGACATGAATCTAACATTATCATAACATAAATCACAAGTTCGCATTTTAACACATTGGTTTCACATGTTTACACATTTACACGTTCGCATTGTTCACATTTACACATTACACATTCACATGTTCGCACTACACAATTTGCACATATACACATTCACATTTTCACATTTAATTTCCGTGACACATAGTCCAAACCACCACTAGAAGGACACATTCACATCACATAACACATAGACGCCACCTAGGCAACACAGTGACGGCTCTTGGTACTGCACAGACGGGAGAAGTAATCTCCACCCTAACCAGTGGTACTTGTCCACCTCCAGGATTTCATCCTAATGCCCTTAGGATCTTAACACATTGAACCTTCCCGTGGGGACTTTTCCACGGTACAGTTCCACAGCCCTCTATGGAAGCAGTGTCACACACGACACATTTTACACATTCTGATTTTTAACACACACATTTCATACGGTTTACACATGGCTCTGTTTTTCCCTAACTTGATACTACTGTTGACAAAATTTAAACACTCAGCAACTTACTCTAATCATGCTGAAAACACATTATCCAACCATAATCATGTTAAGCACGCATTAATAGCTCATTTTCACATGGAAATTCCACAATGTACTCTGCTGTTGCCCAAATCATATGAGATTTTAACCACAGGCTATTTGCAGGTTTCAGACCACACATGCAAATTTTCATTTTTTCTGAACTATATTAAATTTACAGAAAATAAAACATTCAACCACATGGCATTCATAAATCAGTTATCATGGAAGCATAATATCATGGTCTATTTTGACAGTGCACTAACCTGCATCTATCATTCATATTACCACAGAAGTTTTCCCCGAATTTATTTCACATCATACAATTTACTGTGAGTTTTACAAGAACCTACACATGTTTTCTATTTTTCAGTACATAAATTGTAATAAATCACATGATCATGGGAAAATTCCCAAATTTTCAGGACAGAGACTGACATACATACGCATGATCTAAAAAAAAAAAATGGCATTCACATTCTCCACGAATCAGGTGAACAGCAAGCTATCCTATCCAAGATCTTTATCTAACATGCATTTCACATAAACCTAACAATTTATACTAATTACAGAAATTCACAGAAATCTCGCAATGCATTCCATTACCTATATTACATAGCGTATAACATTTACAATATATCCTCATGCGAGAAATCCGAAAAATAATCATATATATAAGGAAGAACAGTTCCCTGTTCTGTCCTAAAGAACTAAACGACAAAGGCTGGCCGTTCACAGAGGTTAACGGCAGCATTGTCTGCCACCAACTGGAAATCTTAATGGCAAGGATCTTGCCGTTAAGTTCCTGTCTGTGCAGAAACACAGACCGAACTCCAAAGATAGGGGAAATGTGAGGTTCCAGGACACGAATAAAATCCCATAAAATACCTAAGACCTACTGGACATGTACATGCACCACGGGGATGGGTTACTTGCCTTTAGAAAAACCTCCAAAGGGATCAAAAGGTTGTTGAAGCTCTCCTTGGGCAGTGCCAAGAAGCCTCCACAAACTCCTTCCTCCGGGTTCTAAGATGAAGTAGCCTTCAGTCCAGCATTGGGGAAGCCTTCCCCTATGTCCAATCTTCCTCCCAGTTGAAATAGCTCGTCGGAAGAAGCCTCAAATTCGCCAGATCTGAGCTCTCAAAGTTCAGTTTTTCACCTGTTCTCTCAGCTAGGGTTTTCTCTCTTTGCAAAGAGCCAAGAGAGCTCTTTCAGGTTGCAAGGGGTAGTGTTTTTATAAGATGGGGCTTGGGATCTCACGCAAGGCATGATTGGAGAGGTGAGAGCCGTTGGGGACATCTCCCCAATCGGTGAGCAAGCCCAATTCGGAATTTCGGGGTCTGCTGCGCACAGAAAATCAGGAAGTAGACGTCCACATCCATGGCCGTTTACTTAATAGTTGGCGTCCATCGACATGACGTTTACTCAACATGGACGTCCATCCATGTTGACGCCAATTTGCTCTTCGGCCAAAGCTTAAACCATGCAGGAAACCATATATACGCTATATATATACATGCAATATATGTAGTATAATGTACACACTACTACACCATGCAAAAAACAATAATTACATCTAAACATACAGATGCACACATAAGTACACCTAGCTAATATGTACGTAGATATCTACATATGCATACATAATATTTACACACAAGCACGAATCTACACACACAGCAAAATAAAAGGACAAAATTTGAGGGCCTTACACCCTCTCCCCCTTAAGGAAACTTCATCCTCGAAGTTTAAACAACACTACTCGAACAAATGAGGTACTTCTTCCTTATCGCATCCTCAAGCTCCCAGTAGCCTCCTCCCGCGAGAAGTTCCGCCATAGAACCTTCACCGACGTAATACTCTTGTTCCGGAGATGTTGAACCTTCCAGTCAAGAATACCTACTGGTTGCTCCACATATGACAGATCTGGCTGGATCTCCACTGGCTCGTGACTAATAACATGAGACGGATCTCGAACATACTTCCTGAGCATAGATACGTGGAAAACGAGATGAACGCCAGCTAAAGCCGGAGGAAATGCTAGCTTGTAAGCCACGCTACCTAAACGCCTGAGAATCTCATACGGGCCAATGAATCTGGGACTTAATTTGCTATGCCTGCCAAACCTGACGACACCTCGAGTAGGTGAAATCTTCAAAAAGACATGCTCACCCACCTCGAACTCCAGATCCTTCCTCCTGTTGTCGGCAGAGCTCTTCTGCCTATCCTGTGCCGCAACAAGCCTCTTCCTGATAAGCTGAATCTTATCTGAAGTCTCCTGAACTAACTCCGGACCGATCAACTGCCTATCGCCGGTCTCCTCCCAACATAAAGGAGATCTGCAAGGCCTTCCATACAACGCCTCAAATGGAGCCATACCAATGCTTGCATGAAAGCTGTTGTTATATGTGAACTCCACTAGAGGTAAATGGCGCTCCCAATCATCCTTCCAATCCAGCACACACGCCCTCAACTATCCTCGAGCGTCTGGATAGTCCTCTCAGACTGTCCATCTGTCTGGGGATGAAATGCCGAACTGAGCTTCAGCTCCGAACCTAAAGCATCCTAAAGACCCTTCCACAACCTCGAAGTAAATCTCGGATCTCGATCCGAAATGATCGACTTCAGCACACCATGCAATCTAATAACGCTACTGACATACAATCTAGCCAAGCTCTCTACTGACTGCTTCTTCTTCATAGGCAAGAAATGTGCAGTCTTCGAGAATCTATCCACGACTACCCAAATTGAGTCATTACCCCGTATGGATCGAGGCAAACCCGAAACAAAATCCATAGTAACAGCTTCCCACTTCCATACTGGGATTTCCATCTTCTGCATAAGACCAGATGGTCGCTACCGCTCGGCTTTCACTTGCTGACATACTAGACACCTAGATACATAATCTGCTACATCTCTCTTCATGCCAGACCACCAAAAAGACCTCTTCAAATCCTAGTACATCTTGGTGTTACCCGGATGAATAGAGAATCTCGACCTATGAGCTTCTGCTAATACATGCTCACGACATCTACAATGTCAGGAACACATACTCGGTGATGGAATCTAATCACGCCATCCTCATCGCGAGCAATGCCTGCCTTTGCCCACTAACTCTTGGAGTCTAGGGTCGGCTTTCTGTTGCTCGATCACCTCATCAACACCGAAGACCTAAGGGACAACTGAGCTACAAAATCCTGACACAAGGGCTCTAACTCAGTCATCGAACACGCCGCATCCTCCAACATCTTCCAATCCTGCTGGAGCAAAGACCTCCTCCTGCTAAGAGCATCGGCTACGACATTTGCCCTTCCTGGATGATATTGAAGATCGAAGTCGTAGTCCTTGAGGAACTCAATCCATCTCCTCTGCCGTAGGTTTAGTTCCTTCTGGGAGAAGAGATACTTCAAGCTCTTATGGTTAGTGAACACCTAAAATCTGACACCATAAAGATAGTGCCTCCAGATCTTTAGTGCATGAACCACTGCCACAAGCTCCAAATCATGAGTCGGATAGTTACGCTCATGCTCCTTCAATTGGCGAGAAGCATACGCCACTACCCTTCCTTGCTGCATTAGCACACATCCTAAGCCAATCCGAGATGCATCCGTATAAATGGCAAAACCTTCAGCACCACTAGGTAATACCAATACCGGAGCGGAAGTAAGTTTAGCCTTCAATAATTGAAATCTACTCTCACATGTCTCGGACCACACAAACTTAACCCCCTTTCTGGTAAGCTGAGTCAATGGGGCGGCGATGGATGAAAATCCCTCAATGAATCGCCGATAGTAACCAGCCAAACCAAGAAAACTACGAATCTCCGAAGGGGTCTTGGGGGTCTCCCAATCCATAACTGTCTGGACCTTTGCTGGATCAACTGCTACACCAGCACCGGAGATAACATGCCCAAGAAAATGAACCTCGCGCAACCAAAAATTGCACTTGCTGAATTTTGCATACAGCTTGTGCTCACGGAGAACCTCTAACGCTACCCTCAAATGCTGATGGTGTGTGGCCTCATCCGGAGAGTAGACCAACACATCATCGATAAATACCACAACAAAGATATCTAAGTACGGCCTAAAACCCTGTTCATGAGATCCATGAACGCTGCAGGGGCGTTGGTCAATCCGAAGGGAAGGACCAAAAACTCATAATGTCCATAACAGGTTCTAAACGCCGTCTTGGACACATCCTCACTCCTAATCCTCAACTAATGATAACTAGATCGCAAATCGATCTTAGAAAAGACTGATGCATTTTGCAGCTGGTCAAACAAATCATCAATACGAGGTAAGGGATACCTGTTTTTCACTGTCACTTGGTTTAGCTTCCTATAATCGATGCATAACCTAAGTGATCCATCCTTCTTCTTTACGAATAAGACAGGTGCGCCCAAGGGGAAACACTAGGGCGAATAAATCCCTTAACTAGCAATTCTTGCAACTGCCTCCTTAACTCGGCTAACTCCGCAGGTGCCATCCGATATGGAGCCTTCGAGATAGGAGAGGTGCCTGAAAGCAACTCTATGGTGAACTCTATCTCTCTATCTGGTGGCAATCCAGACAAATCATCGGGAAAGACATCTGGAAAATCCTGCACTACCTCGATCTCTGCAAGAGTAGGTGACTCACCAGCCTCGGGTACTAACACTACGCTGGCAAGAAAAGCGTCACAACCCTTGTTTACCATGCGCATCGCCTTCATGGCAGAGATGACCAACTTTCCTGCCAAGTTTCTTGGCAAGGGATGAGAGAACTCGTCCTCACCAGGAATGCAAAAAACAATCCTCTTCCGACGACAATCTACTAACGCATAGTGCTCCTCTAGCCAATCCAGACCAAGAATAGCATCAAAGTCCATCTTTAGCAAGAAGAAACACCTATCTAAAACCCTATCCTCAATACACACAGGTAACGACGGAATACACTTCCCAGTCGATACCGTACCCACAGGTGTGTGTACAGACAACGGGACTTCTAAATCCTCAGACACTACGCCTGACTCTATAGCTAACTGCCTAGCAACCGCTCGGAAATGAACGAGTGAGTGGCACCCGTATCAAACAAAACCCGAGCATGCACACCTAGAAGTAAAACCGTACCTTCGGTGACATGCTCCGCCTGCTCGGCGTCCTCTCGTGCTTGGGCAAACACTCGAGCTTGGGATCGAGGCCTTCCTGGTCTTCCTGTAGCTGGCGCTGCTGCTGCTACCACTGCTGTGGTTGGCGCTCCGCGCTAGACTCCCTGCTGAAGTCTCGGACAATCCTTGATCTTGTGGTCACTGCTCCCGCACTTCAAGCATTTTCCCGCTACCATCCAACACTCCGTGCCACCGTGTGTCTTCCCGCAATGGGGACACTCCTTCTTCACACCAGGGGAATGTTGAGAAGGTACCTGAGTACTGCTTGCTGCCACTGGACACTGCGGTGTCTGGTACGTTGCCTTCTTCTTATCCTGCCGGTGGAAAGGGGTCGCAGGTCTCTTTTGTAAAGCTTTCTTCTCCTCGAGGTACTGCTCCATTTCACCCTCCTGCCTACAAGCAGCGCTAAGGGCCTCGTCCAAGGTACGATGATCAAACGCTACTAGCCTTATCCTCAGTGATGGCTTAAGGCCCATCACAAACTTCTTTGCCTTCCTGCGCTCATCAGTTACTATGTGAGGTGCATACATAGATAACTCAGCAAACTTGGACTCGTACTCGAGTACAGTCTTGGAGCCCTGAGTCAAGGAAAGGAACTCCTGCTCCATCCTGTCTTGGATATGCTCGGGGACGAACTTGGCCCGAAAGAGCCTCACGAACTCGTCCAAAGCAATGTTAATAGCACCGTCCTCGAATCGGGTTCGCAATAAGGAAGCCCACCACACATCAGCTCTCTCCTGTAGCATATAGGTGGCTAAAGTAACCTTGTACTCGTCCGCACAACTAACAGCCCTAAAGATCTTCTTGATCTCCCTAATCCAGCTCTCAGCTAGTAATGGGTCGCTCTCCCCCTTAAAAGAGGGTAGCAACATCCTCTTGAATCTTTCCATGATGGAGGGTCCACCATGGTCCTGAGCCTGGGGAACTGGAACCTGGGCCTGCTACAACAAACAACAACAATGCATATTCAACACAATATTATGCAATTAAATAAAACAGACTACTATTTATTTTATTATTCCAACCTGAGCCTCCATCTGAGCCTGGAGTGCAGCCTGGGTGTGGGCCTGCGTCTGCATGGCCTGCACTAGACCCTGCATGAACACTCCATAATCCACAGGTGGCGGTAGGGGATGTACAGGACCTTGAGGTGCCGGGGCCTGCTGCTCAGTCTGCTCCTCACGCCTAGGCTCATCTCACCTCTGCTCGCCATCACGAGTAGGTACACCACCACATCTACCGCGAGAAGCCATAAGCTGCAATTAATTTAATCACTATTAGAAACTACGTTATTTAGTCCCTAACCACTTTCTTATCTATCTTTCATTCATTATTAATCAATTCTATACATGTGGACAACTCTATAAAGACTTAGCATGTAATGAAGATGATGACTTATGTATATTTATGTACAATCTCAACCAGTCTACAGGCGCGCATACACATCATACATGCATACATCACATGTAGGCCATTCATTCAATTTTGTTAATCAAAACATGTAGCATGGTTGTACAATAATAGAAAACTACCTATCATGATATTTCTACTAATTTCACTACGCATGATACATGGTTTATGTCAATCCAAAATGAAATACCTACCGCATGCTTTCTACTCATTCATTCACATGAGAGCTACACTTACATTTAACTACAACATGATGGCAAATTTAGCATGGGATTTTCACACATAAGAAGGAAATACCCCTAACATGGATTCTACACACTTTTGCACATATAAAACACCATTATATACACATTAAGGTTGCTGTTTTGACATGAATCTAACATTATCATAACATAAATCACAAGTTCGCATTTTAACACATTGGTTTCACATGTTTACACATTTACACATTCGCATTGTTCACATATACACATTACACATTCACATGTTCGCACTACACAATTTGCACATATACACATTCACATTTTCACATTTAATTGCCGTGACACATAGTCCAAACCACCACTAGAAGGACACATTCACATCACATAACACATAGATGCCACCTAGGCAACACAGTGACGGCTCTTGGTACTGCACAGACCAGGAGAAGTAATCTCCACCCTAACCAGTGGTACTTGTCCACCTCCAGGATTTCATCCTAATGCCCTTAGGATCTTAACACATTGAACCTTCACGTGGGGACTTTTCCACGGTACAGTTCCACAGCCCTCCATGGAAGCAGTGTCACACACGACACATTTTACACATTCTAATTTTTAACACACACATGTCATACAGTATACACATGGCTCTGTTTTTCCCTAACTTGATACTACTGTTGACAAAATTTAAACACTCAGCAACTTACTCTAATCATGCTGAAAACACATTATCCAACCATAATCATGTTAAGCACGCATTAATAGCTCATTTTCACATGGAAATTCCACAATGTACTCTGCTGTTGCCCAAATCATATGAGATTTTAACCACAGGCTATTTGCAGGTTTCAGGCCACACATGCAAATTTTCATTTTTTTCTGAACTATATTAAATTTACAGAAAATAAAACATTCAACCACATGGCATTCATAAATCAGTTATCATGGAAGCATAATATCATGGTCTATTTTGACAGTGCACTAACCTGCATCTATCATTCATATTATCACAAAAGTTTTCCCCAAATTTATTTCACATCATACAATTTACTGTGAGTTTTACAAGAACCTACACATGTTTTCTATTTTTTAGTACAGAAATTGTAATAAATCACATGATCATGGAAAAATTCCCAAATTTTTGGGACATAGACTGACATACATACGCATGATCTAAAAAAAATATGGCATTCACATTCTCCACGAATCAGGTGAACAGCAAGCTATCCTATCCAAGATCATTATCTAACATGCATTTCACATAAACCTAACAATTTATACTAATTACAGAAATTCACAGAAATCTCGCAATGCATTCCATTACCTATATTACATAGCGTATAACATTTACAATATATCCTCATACGAGAAATCCAGAAAATAATCATATATATAAGGAAGAACAATTCCCTGTTCTGTCCTAAAGAACTAAACGACAACGACTGGCCGTTCACAGAGGTTAACGGCAGCATCGTCTGCCGCCAACTGGAAATCTTAACGGCAAGGGATCTTGCCGTTAAGTTCTTGTCTGTGCAGAAACACAGACCGAACTCCAAAGATGGGGAAAATGTGAGGTTCCAGGACACGAATAAAATCCCATAAAATACCTAAGACCTACTGGACATGTACATGCACCATGAGGATGGGTTACTGGCCTTTAGAAAAACCTCCAAAGGGATCAAAAGGTTGTTGAAGCTCTCCTTGGGCAGTGCCAAGAAGCCTCCACAAACTCCTTCCTCCGGGTTCTATGATGAAGTAGCCTTCAGTCCAGCGTTGGGGAAGCCTTCCCCTATGTCCAATCTTCCTCCCAGTTGAAATAGCTCGCCGTAAGAAGCCTCAAATCGCCAGATCTGAGCTCTCAAAGTTCAGTTTTTCACCTGCTCTCTCAGCTAGGGTTTTCTCTCTTTGCAAAGAGCCAACAGAGCTCTTTCAGGTTGCAAGGGGTAGTGTTTTTATAAGATGGGTCTTGGGATCTCACGCAAGGCATGATGGGAGAGGTGAGAGCCGTTGGGGACATCTCCCCAATCGGTGAGCAAGCCCAATCTGGAATTTCGGGGTCTGCTGCACACAGAAAATTAGGGAAGTAGACGTCCACATCCATGGCCATTTACTTAATAGTTGGCGTCCATCGACATGGACGTTTACTCAACATGGACGTCCATCCATGTTGACGCCAATTTGCTCTTCGGCCAAAGCTTAAACCATGCAGGAAACCATATATACGCTATATATATACATGCAATATATGTAGTATAATGTACACACTACTACACCGTGCAAACAAACAATAATTACATCTAAACATACACATGCACACATAAGTACACCTAGCTAATATGTACGTAGATATCTACATATGCATACATAATATTTACACACAGCACGAATCTACACACACAGCAAAATAAAAGGACAAAATTTGAGGGCCTTACAACCACAAAGGAGGAAAGAGAGTTTGAGAGGAAGGGAAAACAAGCCCTATAGATGTCTTCCTTTTCTTGGATGCAGGACTGGAAGAAGGCTGAGATTCAGTCCTGTGGATATGGGCAGAGACAAAAAAACTGTGCAGAGGATGGCTTCTTCAAACTTATCCTTGATGTCTTGCACAGTATGGTGAACGATACTGGCACCGTCAGGAATGATAGTAATGAAAGAGGGTGGTGTAGGTGGATGAAGAGAGGCAAAAGATGAAGTAGGAGGAGGTTGAGTAGATGGTCCAGCAGAGGAAGGACCAGCTGAAGAGGGACCAACAGAAGAGGAGGAGGCAGGAGGTGCCTTAGAAGTTGTATAAGGAATGGAAGAGGAAGGGATGGGGGAGGAAGAGGAGGCAGTTGGAAAAGGAGTAGGAGAAGAGATGTGTTTTGGAAGGGGTTTCTTGGAGGGTTCAGAAGCAGGTGGGGCAGTGAAGGAGGTAGGTGGAGAGGAAGGGGCTAGAGTTTGAAGACTAGGAGGGTCAGAAGGCCCTGGGGCCACATCAGCTTCCTCTACTGAAACTTGAGGCCCGGTTGGCCCTGCCAATGATTCCACTTGTTTTGATGGCCCTGATGGCCTAGCTCCAACTTCTTCAACTACTGATGGCCCTGATGGCCCTGACTCTTCCACTGATGGCCCTGGTGGCCCAGATTCCTCCACAGATGGCCCTGGTGGCCATGATTCCTCCAAAGATGGCCCTGATGGCCCTAAAACTTCCACAGATGGCCCTGATGGCCCTGCAACATTCTCCACTAGTTCAGAAGGCCCTGATGGCCCTGCACTTTCCTCTGATACTGACTGAGTTGGAATAGGAGGGGCTTGAGCTGTTAAATGCACCCTCACAAAATCTGACAAGTTTGTCACTAACTTCTTTAAGCTTTCGAACTCACTTCTCATCCTCTGGAGCTTAGATTTGATTGCTCCAATATCTCTGGCCTCAGTGCCCTAGCTGAGAAATATGTAAGTGACATCCGACCGCAAAGAGCACCAGATCTCTCCTTGAGCATTCAGTCTAGCAATGACTGGCTCCAAATGCATATGAATCTTCTTCTTCCTAGATCTGTAGTGTGCCTTTCTTGTGAGCAAGGGGATTCCTGTGGCAACACTCTTAGCTCTTGCTCCTCAGCCTACAGCTGGCTCATCATCCTCATCTGAAGTGTCTTCAACCAGACCTTCTTGAAACAGATCTGCAGGGGCACTAGCAGTAGGCTCCGCATGAACATCTTGCTCCCCCTAAGCTTCTGGCTCCCTCTGAGTTGGAGCATCTTCCATTTGAACATCCTCAATGTGGCCTGGTGCTACAACCTATGGAATCATGACTTCATGGCTCTCCTCCATGGCAGTTTCTACTATAGGAATACTAGGGGATTCCTCAATCTGAATATCTTCATGCTCCCCCTCAGTGTGAGCAGCACCACCAATAACAGATTCTTCAATAATAGCAGGTGCGGGGACTAGAGGAGGGATCACACCTTCAGCAGATTGCCCAACAGGCTCAATAAGTTCTGGTGCAATGTCTTCAATCCTCCTTTCAAATACAGGAGGTTCATCTTCTCTAACTGCAGCTTCTTCCTTTTGAACTGGTGCATCAAATGCTTCTCCAATGATGGCTTCACCTTCTTCCACCGAGGTCTTTGACCACACATTTCCTACCAGTGAAAAACCACTCTTCTTCAAATTTCTGGTCCTAATGGGCTGACCCATCTTCTCCAACAATTCTCCCTTCAAATCAATCTGAAAGTGACTTCAAATTCTTGTAAGTAAATGGGCATAGGGAAGGGACACTGCCAATTTGTTCTTCCTATCCCAAATGACTTCAACAGTAGACTTCATTCTTTCTATAATAATTTGAGCCATGTTGATATCTTGCTTCTGAACGGCTCAGAACATCATATCAGCATCTCTTTTAGTGCATGAGGAAAATGTAGCACTCCTGGGCACCAAAATCTGACAGACTATAAAATGCAAAATTCTATTGAAGGCATTAAATTGGTTGATGTCAATCTTCCCATCCTTTAGCTTGTACTATGTTCCAATAATACCTAGCCCTTGGCATGAATATCTACTGAATCCACTAGACTGTGCCCTACAACAGATACTCCGAACAACCTCTCCAACAGATCATGAGTGATATGTATTGATTTACCTTTGACAATGGAGGTGAGAGACCCATCTTCTTCTGTCTTTAAGCATGTGTAGAATGCCTTCGCCAGGTGTGGATAGCTTGGTTCTGAAACAGTACAAATCCCTATCCACTTTAGCCTCTGAAGGGCTTCAACTACACTGTGTATACCATGCTTCTCCAGGTCTTTTAGGTTTACTGCCTTGTTCCCACAGAGCTTGATCTTGACTGCTGAGAATTGCTCCAGTTGATCTACCATGAGGAAGGCGGCGCTATAGCCCCCACACTGTCGAAACTCCCCGGAGTGGCCATGGAACCAAGCAAAGAAGGGTTCTAGAGGATCGTGGGAGAAGGAGGAACAAGACCCCTTAAGAAATTTGAGCGGGAAGTAAGAGATTCTTCGAAAGCACAAATAGGGATGTTGGAGTCGATGATGGTTTTACAGGCTTTCAAATCGAAAGAGATAAGAGGGAGAGAGAGAGAAAGCGAGTCGGTGAGGGAAGGATTATCGTCGTAACAGAAGGACATAAAGTCACTTTTTGAAACGGTGGAGCATTAAATGCAGATAACGACAGAATAGGAGAAGATAACGCAAAAAAGGTAATGGATTTACTTAAATTTAGTGGGGAAGGATAATTCTTATTCTGAAATTTATTATATTATTTCCGTTACATACAGATATATTTGTTACAAATTGCACTTGCCTAGTTCCCTTTTAAAAGACATAAATCTCTCTTCAGGTAAGGCTTTTGCAAAGATATCTGCTAACTGATTTTGTGTATCTACAAATGAAATACTAATATTACCATTAGCTACATGATCTCTAATAAAATGATATCTAACCTCTATATGTTTCGTCCTTGATTGCTGAACTGGATTTTTCGTGAGATTTATGGCACTTGTGTTGTCACACAGCAATGTGATTGTCTTGATGTGCAATCCATAGTGTTCAAGCTGTTGTTTGATCCATAAGAGTTGAGTGCAACAGCTCCCAGCAGCTACATATTCAGCTTCACCTATTGATAGAGCTATTGAGTTTTGTTTCTTTGAAGACCAGGGGATCAAGCATCCTGCAAGAAATTGACAACCACCACTGGTGCTTTTTGAAGGATCGAAATGAATGTGTGGAAAAGATCTAGAAGGGGGGGGATGAATAGATCTTAGCCACTTTTGCGGAAGCTTAAGTAATTTGAAAATTATTTAGAATCAGAGGCAATGTTATCAGTGAAAAACTACAGATTTGATTAGATTTGAGTGAGTTGAAAAACTTAGATGTGAAGCAAGTTGATTAAGTGAATTAAAAACGGATCCTATGCAAGCATCTAGCGGATGAATCAATCAAACCACAGAAGACAAATGCACAAGGATTTTTTAGGTGGTTCGGAAATCACCCAAGTGATTCCTACATCCACCCCTCACAACCCGTGAGGCTTCACTAACACAACAGGGCTACACACCCAAAGGAGCCTAACAACTCCAACACTTCAGAGCATACAACTCACACAACCTCTAGAGCAGGACTACTCTAGAAACACAGAGCAAGACTGCTCAAACCAACCCTGAGCTTAACAACTCAAACTGAGCTCGATGGCTCACACCAAACTAAGCACAATGCTCACACTGAAACTGCTAGACACCAACTTAAGACTAAGATCCTCTAGCAACAGATCTAGTCGAAGTTTGAGAACTCTAAAGAGAGTTATGCAGAAGCACTTGCATAATCTCAAAGATATCTCAGAAGAACAGAAGAAAAGGTAAATTGTATTGAAAGGCTTCGTTCTTCAGTGTACTCCCTTGTAGAAGCTTGAATTGGGAAGGAACTTGTGAAGCTTGAAGTCCAAGTCGATGCTCTACAATCTGAGAAGTTGGATCTTCCTCGAATTCTTCACCCAAGAAGTCTTCTACAGGATCTGCCTCCTTGGAATGCTTCAGAGAAGTCTTCAGGAATCAAATTCCAATTCCCACACCTTGAATTGGTGGGAATTGGTCTTCTGGAAGCACTTGGAGAGCAGGGGAAGGAGACACGAGCTCTTCTTGGCCGCCAGGAGCTTCTTGGAGGCTCTGAGAGAGTTGGGTCCTTCTCACTTGTGAAGGCTGGCCAAAAAAGACCTTTTATATCCTTAAGATTCCAAAGATACCCTTTGGGGTACAAGGGCACGCATTCCTAGGAAGATTCTGATCGCCCTAGAAGGACACGTGGCAGCCATCAACTTTTAGGATGAAAAGTTTCCGTAGTGTGTCGACCTGCCCTGGTGGTAGTGTCGACACACTGTCCAGAATATGTAGAAGGCTGTTCTGGGAAGAAGGTCCCGTGTCGACCTGCTCTTGAGTGTGTCGACCTGCTGTCCCAAATCTGCAAACTGGTTGTTCTGGGAACTGGGTCTAGTGTCGACCTGCTCTGAGAGTGTGTCGACCTGGGTAGGCTTGATTTCTGAAAAACTGCCACTCGTGTCGACACACTCTTGACATGTGTCGACACAGTCTCAACATTTTTACACATTTTGCCTTTGAATCTGTGTTGATATGTCGACACCATTGATGGGTGTGTCGACTCATCTTTTGCATAAAATGTTTGTACCTGAAAATAAACACATATATCATTAGTTAAATGATTTGTCATGACCATAAATGATAAATGTGGTTTGAAAAATACTTTTTGAACATGAATTTCAGGTATGATGTTTTTGACATGTTTCAATTAAATTGCTTTAAGAACACCTCTTGTCATCATCAAAATAGGAGGGAAATGATATGAATTTGCATTCAACCCAACACTTTTTCTATCTATTTTGCATCCAGCATAGTCAACATCTGAATACCCAATTAAACTAATTTCACAGGTTTTAGAATACCATAGACCTAAGTCATGAGTCTTAGCTAAATATCTAAAGATCATTTTGACATATATTAAATGAGATTCCTTAGGATTAGATTGATATCTTGCACACATGCATACACTAAATAGAATATCAGGTCTACTAGTTGTTAGATAAAGCAATGAACCAATCATACCTCTATAGAGTTTCTGATCAACCTTCTTACCTTCCGGATAGCTGTCTAACCTTGTGGATGTGCTCATGGGAGTAGACAGTGGTTTGGCATTCTCAAATCTAAATTTCTTTAACAGTTCCTTGGTGTATTTTGCTTGACAGATATGATTTCCTTCATTGCTTTGCTTGATTTGTAATCCAAAGAAGTAGTTGAGTTCTCCCATCATACTCATCGCAAATTCTCCCTGCATGAGCTTCTCAAAATACTTGCACAAAGATTCATCAGTAGATCTGAAAATAATATCATCTACATAAATTTGTACAAGTGATATATTATTGGCATTTGATTTAATGAAAAGTGTGTTGTCTACTTGACCTCTAGTAAAACCATGATTTAATATAAATGCACTGAGTCTTTCATACCATGCTCTAGGTGCTAGTTTCAAACCATATAATGCTTTATGCAATTTGAAAACATGATTTGGAAAATCTGAATCATCAAAACCAAGAGGTTGTTCCACATAAACTTCCTCCTTTATAAAACCGTTTAAGAATGTTGATTTCACATATATTTGAAAAAGTTTTAAATCTAAAGCAGATGCATAAGCAAGCAATATTCGAATAGCATCTACTCTAGCTACTGGTACATAGGTTTCATCAAAATCTATACCTTCCTCTTGGGAATAGCCTTGAGCAACCAGTCTAGCCTTGTTTCTTGTGATAACACCAACTTCATCCAACTTGTTCCAGAACACCCATTTGGTGCCAATCACAGGATGATCTGATGGTCTCGGAACAAGGGACCAGACCTGATTTCTCCTGAACTGGTTAAGTTCATCTTGCATGGCTAAAATCTAAGATTCACCAGGCAGTGCTTCATTGACTGTCTTCGGCTCTATTTGAGACACAAATGCTAAATAATCACAAGGAATAATATTACCTCTTGTTCTTACCCCAACTGATAGATCTCCAATGATGTTATCTATTGGGTGATCCTTTTTGTACCTCCATTCCTTTGGAAGATCATCATGAATGACATCCTTCTATTGCAGTTCTTCCAAGGGTGGATCTTCATCATCTTTAATGGTGGTCTCTTTCAGTTTCTTGGAAATGTTTTCTGCATCTTCATCATTACTACCAATTTCCTTTCTCAAGGAAGGGTTAGACTCATCAAAAATAACATGCACAGTTTGTTCAATTAATAAGCTTCTTTTATTAAAACTCTATAACCTTTAGGTTTAGAAGTATACCCCATAAAAATACCTTCATCAGATTTGGGATCAACTTACCAATGTCTCTCTTACCATTGTTGTGAATGAAGCAAAGACATCCAAAAGTTTTGAGATGGCTGGTCTTAGGCTTCTTTTTCTTGTACAGTTCATATGCAGTCTTCTTCAGAATTGGTCTGATCATAACTCTATTGATAATGTAGCAAGCTGTGTTTATCGCTTCTGCCCAGAAATATCTTGGAAGATTATACTCAGGTAGCATAGTTCTTGCCATATCCAAAAGTGTTCTATTCTTCCTCTCAGCTACTCCATTTTGTTGTGGTGTCTTGGTGCTGAGAAATTATGTTCAAACCTTAGATCATCACAAAATTCTGCAAACTTGTCATTCTGAAATTCTCCTCCATGATTTAATCGAATACTTATGATATTGAACTTCTTATCTTTCTAAACAAGCTTACTGAACTTCACAAAACTATCAAATGTGTCATCTTTGTGCTCAAAAATGATACCCATGTAAATATGGAATAATCATCAACTATGACAAATCCGAAATTCTTTCCTCCCAACTGGTTGTTCTCATTGGTCCAAACAAGTCCATGTGAAGCAGTTCTATTGGTTTAGAGGTGGTAACTACTGTCTTGGATTTGAGGGATGATCTTGCATGCTTTCCTTTTACACAAAGTTCACAGATGTTGTCTAGTCTTGAGTTTATCTTCGGTAGACCTTCCACTAGATCATGTTTGATGAGTTTCCTAATACCGCCCAAGCTGCAATGTCCTAATCCTCTGTGCGAAGGTTCAACATTCTATTCTTTGTTTGTTGCTAAGTAGATGTATTGATCCTTCAATTCTTCTAGATGTAGTACATATAGATTCTTTTCTCTACTGGCTTCAAAAATAGTTGTACCATCCTTGATGATTAAACACTTAGATTCCTGAAATTTGATCTGGTGACCCTTGTCACACAGCTGGCTAATGCTGATTAGGTTGTGCTTTAGTCCTTTGACGCATAGAACATCTTCTATTAGGATTCTATCTTGGCTTACAATGGATCCGCAACCAATTACTGACCCTTTGCCACTATCACCATAGGTTACAATACCTTCTTCATTTTTATATATGAGAATAGACTTCTATTGCCTGTCGTATGCCTTGAGCACCCGCTATGCAGGTACGATTTTGATGCTCTAAGGTTTCCCTGTAATAAATCAATAAGATTTAGGTACCCAAGTTCTTTTGGGTTCTGGTTGGTTAGCTTCTTCACAGTTTCTTTTGGAATCTATTTTAAATGTTTAGTTGTACAGGTTATTTTAGTGTGACCTAGTTTGTTGCAATGAGTGCAGCAAGAGATATTGTTTATTGTCTTGGTTGGCTTATTATTTTTATTTTTGTTTGATTTATAGTTAGGATTTTATTCAGCTACAAATTTTGGCATTGGATAAATTTTAGGATGAATGACTGTTTCTTCATTATCAGGTGGAGTATATCCTAAACCATAATTTTTCTTTCCTGATCTTCTTGCTCCTTTTAATATTAAGGAGGATTTTCATTTGTAAAATTTTCAATTGTTGCAGTCAAGTATTCATTATCTTTTGTTAGTGTGTTAATTTCACTTTTAAGTTTGCTTGTGGTTTCCTGCTTTCTAGGTTTGTTATCTTTTCATTTTTATTTTTCACATCTTCGCATAACAATTCATTCCTTCTTTTCAGTTCAGAAATTTGTTTTTTCTAATTGTTCAGTTTCAGATTTTAGATCTGAGTTAGTTATTTCAAGGCATGCATAATTTTTCTTAGTTGTTTTCAATAGCTTACAGACGTCTTTATATTTACTGTATAGTTCATTGAAAGCATCTTCTAAGCTATCAGAATCAGATTCATTGCAAGATGTAAAAGATGAGTCAGAAGTTACCTTGTCATCGATACTTGCCATGAAGGCCAGGTTGGCCTTTTCTTCTTCTTCTTCGCTAGAGCTAGACTCACTATCTGAGTCACTCTCATTGTTCCATGTAGCAGCCATGGCTTTCTTCTTGTACTTCTTGAATTTCTTCATGTTGTCCTTTTTCTTGAACTCAGTCTTCTTCATTTTTGGACACTCAGCCTTGATGTGTCCAGGCTTCTTGGACTCATAGCATATGGGTTCAGATCTCTTGACTTCCTTGCCTTCAGAGCTTTTGAATTCTCTACCTTTCTTGAAATACCTTCTTCCTGACTGGTATTTCTTCTTAGCTAAAATGCGTTGCAGTCGTCTAGAGAGAAAGACTTCTTCATCTTCACTACTTTGATTACTCTTATCACTTTCTGATTCACCCTCAGAGGTGTCTTCTGTGGCCTTGCAAGCATTACTGTGCTTCTTCTTGCTGGAGGATTCTCCCAGCCTTTCCATGTTTGTCTCATGGGCCATTAAGGACCCAATGAATTTTTCAAGGGACATTCTTCTGATATCATTGGCTTCTTCTATTGCTGTTACTTTTGGAGTCCATAAGGTTGGTAGAGATCTCAGTATCTTTCTTACCAAGTCTCCAGTCTCATAAGCCTTTCCAAGCCCAGCCAGTCCATTGGTGATGTCTATGAAACGACTGTACATCTGGGACATGGACTCTCCGGACTGCATTTGAAACCTCTCGTATTGAGCTACCAATATGTCAATTCTTGTTTCCTTTACCTTGTCAGTTCCTTCATGTGTGAGCCTTAGCTTGTCCCATATTTCTTTGGCTGACTTACAGGCTGATATCCTATTGAATTCTTTCTTACTTAGCGAGCAACACAATATACTCTTTGCTTTGTTGTTTTGGGACAGCTTCTTCTTATCTTCATCTGTCCATTTGTCTTTGGTGTTGGTTACCTCGAGATATCCTTCTTCTATTATTGTCCATAGCTGGAAATCAAGCCCTTGAAGGAAGAACTCCATCATTGTCTTCCAGTAGTTGTAGTCTTCACCATCGAATAGAGGAGGTCTGTTGACTGATTGTCCTTCTGCATGACCTTGAGTTGCCATTTGTCTTTGCTCTTCAGATTGTGAGATCTACTTACTCGAAGAGACTTGGCTTTAATACCACTTGTTGCCCAGATAGCAAGCCCAGAGGGGGGGTGAATGGATTACTGAAATTTTCTTATAGAATATTCCTATAAATAAAACACTTGACAGAAGACACTAAGTTCGATGGTTAGAGTTAGTGTTAAATAAAGACAGAGAAAACAATCACATAGACAACAGGAAATTTTATCCTGGTTCGGATCTCCTGTCACAAGGAGTCCTATGTCCAATCCCCAAGCAACACCTTGAGATTTCACTAAATAAGGGTACAGTCCCCCTTAAGGAAACTTACACATCCAGAAATAGCTGGCCTTCTCTTCTCTACCTGAAGAGGAACTAAATCACTTGATGCAACAGGTCTTCCTTCTTGCCGAAGGGACACCCCCACTCAAAAGTAGGTCTTCTCTTCACACCCGAAGAGGAACACTCAAGAAATGAATAGGAAGTGGATGGCCCCTAGACCAAGCTTATATAAACTGCTTGATCTGAGGCAAAGTCTGAGAGTCAATGAATATCGACAAGGAACTCTCTCTCAGATCTACTCAGTCTCTCAAAGGCTAAGTAATTTACTGTGAGAGCTAAGAGCTACAGAAGGTTTGAATGGATGAGCGAGCTCTTCTTTTCTTCTAAGATCTTCATAATGCAAGCTTGAAAAGTTCTCAAGAAAAAGATATCTTGCATGGAGTCACCAGTCTTCTCTTTATCTTCTTTGAAAGATTTTGACCGTTGAAGTATGTGATGCTTCACATCTTCATGCACGTTGGAGTGTCTGGTCCGAAGTGTGGAGCAAGAGAGCCTGCAGCCATTAATGCTGGGGTAGACATTCACACACAAAGAAAGATTGTCTGAAACTCTTCTAGCTTCTGTCAGGTTGACAGGTCCAACTTTGCAACGTGCGTTTCTATCAGAAACCCTGCATACAATAAATACTAACACATAGACAACTTATCTTTGTCTAAAATGTCAGTCAACATTAGTGGTCGTGCGATATGAAGATACACCAAAAAGGAAATGCCATTCTGTCATCATATAAAGTGAGACTTTATATGACATAAGTGAGATAAGCAAAGATATATCGTGCAGAGATTTTTACCATCACAATAAATGTTAGAGAGCACAGAATAGAACATAATTTCGTAGGAATATTTGAGACCTACAGAGATTTGAAATGTATTTGAATGTCGTGCAAAAATATCCCAAAAAGGAATTTAAATAAGAGTATTTAATAGTTGTCTAAAACATAATCGTTATTGAAAAGAGAGTTGATGTTTGGAGACAATCTGTGATCAGAGAGAATCGATGTTATAACTATAATCCATGTGAGAATGTAATCCATGTTGAAACAAAGTCGATGTGAACATACTCCATGTTATGAAATTGATGTGCAGATGAAATCATTGTTTGAAATGATGTTGTTATTCAAGTAAAGTTGTTTTTTCATATAAAGTTGTTGTTACTTATGAAAGCAATGTTTAAATGAAATCGTTGTAGAACCGAAGTCGTTGTTTCATATGAAGTCGATGCTCTATCGAAATTGATGTTTAAGTGAAACGAAGTCGATGTAGTGACAAAATCGATGTTCTACTGAAGAAATCATTATTTAAGTGAAGTCGATGTGGAAATGAAGTCGATGTTCGAAATCGATTTTCTTATGAGGAAATCGTTGTTTAAGTGAATTTGATGTTTGAAATAGATGTTCTTATGAGGAAATCGTTGTTTAAGTGAAGTCGATGTTTCGAAATCGATGTTCTACTGAGGAAATCATTGTTTAAGTGAAGTCGATGTAGAACCGAAATCGATGTTCCAACTATGAAGTCGATACTTAAGTGAAATCTATGTTTTCTATGAAATCGATGTTCTATTAAAGAAGTCGTCGTTTAAGTCAAGCAGTAATCGTTCTGAGCTTTTACAAAGAAGTCGATGTATACTTAGACAAAATATATGCAATAAACTTCAAATGACAGTGAGTGTAGACAACTTATAGATTTTGTTTGAATTACTGCCTGTGGATAAACTTTAGAAAATGTTGTTAGATAATACTTTTCAGGGTTTTGTTAATCACCAAAATACATATAATAAATAATAAATTATATGGAGATGGACTGATCATCAAAGTCATCCGTGATATTAAGGCAAGCACGTCTTGGAAGAAGATAATGTCCCTATACAGCCAAGTTTGAACATTGAAGAAAATCTTCCTCAACATCATCCTTCTCCTCCACCTGTTAAGACCACTACTCCCTCTCATCAGCCATGGTCTCAAGGGGAGTCTAGTCGAAGCAAATCTTTAGATTATGTCTTTAATTTCGTTCTTACGTAACAAGAGATGATCAGCATTCTTTAGATGCAAATTCTGTTGAACTACTCTTATATATATATCCTTTTATTTTGGTGATAAACACTCATGCTTATCATAATTGTCCTTAATATATTTCAATATCATTCTTTATCTCATGAATATTGCAATTTCCATTGCTTCATAAAGATTTACACTGATTTGTAACTTAGAACATTTGAAATTCAACTTCATCATGCATGTTTTGATCATGTTCAGTCTAAGCTTACTTTGTCATATACAAAACTAACCTCGTCATATCTGAAGTCCATTCATCATATACGAAGCTACATTTCGTCATGCACATTTTTGGTTGTGATTAGTCGAAGTCCAACTTCGTCATATACGAAGCTAACTTCTCCATATCTGAAGTTCTATACGAAGTTCTCTTTGACCGACTACAAGTTTTAACTTCTACTGAACACGTTGTATTAGTCTAATTGTCACATCAATTGCTTAAATGAGTGCATGACCATCTACATTAATAATCTTCAAATGCACTATAATAATATCACTGAAGAATATATCCTATAACATTGTAATTGAATGTCGCACATGCTCTACTACATGCTCTAAATTTTTCGAAGTCCACATCGACTACTATATATATATATCATCTGACTCCGACTCCTGTAAAGTCGAAGTGGTTCAACCCCAACTATTGGATAGTGGAAATGGTTCAATTCCAACTCCTGGACAGTCGAAGTGAGACATCGATTAGTGAACATTACACATCGATTGTTTTTACATCTATTACTTATATTATTATCTTAAAACATCAATTGCTTTCAGAATCGATTGCTTATATCAATTATCTTAAAACATCGATTGCTTTCACATCGATTGATTATATCGATTATCTTAAAACATCAATTGTCTTTTACATCGATTACCTTAGAACATCAATTGTCTCAAACATCGATTACTATTATATTTAAATATCGATTGTCTTTTACATTGATTACCTTAGAACATCGATTGCTTCATTTAAACATCGATTTTCTTTTAACTTAAACGTCGATTGTAACATCAATTATCTTTAAAACATCGTTTGCTCTTCATTCGTATTGATTGACGCTATTTCATAATGGTTCACGAATAACTAATGTATTTCATATCAATTGCTATCAGGTATTTTAGATAAACAATTTATATATCTTATCTTGATTTTTGTCTAAAGGATTTCATTATGAAAGACCATTTTTTTATACTATACTTGAAATATCTTTGTCATTTTAGAATCCTTATAAAAACACAAAAAGTATTCTCTTTGTTATCAAGTTCAAATGTTTTAGCGCGAAAATTTGACTCTAAGGTATTCAAATTTAAAATCTCATTTCCATTGTCTTGAAACTTGAAAGATATGCATATCTGCAGCTCTCACTCACTGTCAGGCATATAGTTCTTACTTTGCATGACAGATGGTCAGCAGAAAATACGATGGTAGGTATAAGCGGTATGGTCTATCTGTCAGAAGTCACCTACCACATCTTACTTTCTGTCAGAACTCCATGTTTTGGGAAAAGCCTTTGAATGACCTATACAAACATCTTTTGATCTTTAAATGCATTGTATATCTATTTGTCTGAAATCTCTTTTGTGATCTTCTATTTTACATATTTTATGGTATCTTACCTACCTCCAAAAGAATGGAGGTACTTGCGTATTTTTCTTGACCATATAGATACTCAACTACCTACGGAAGCATGCAAGCTATTCATAATAGCAATTTGTCGTTACACAAAAAGACTTTGCATGGGTATCGTGTGTGCATTTATTACAGTTGTCTACAGAACCATGCTGCTACCCAAGTAGCTTCGAAGCCATTAAGAAGCTCAAGATCTGATGGACCTCTCAAGTTGTCTTCGAGTCACAACGTTCATAATTCAAATGGGAAATTGAAGACTCTGAAGGTTATATAAGGATTTGAAGTTTGAAATACAACATATACATGCGTGAGTGTACACAAGTACAGAGTGAGATCACCACATACTACACACAAAAGAAAGAGAAGAGCATACAAGATCTCAAGAGAGCCATCTGTTCAAGCTGCAACTTCCTTGCTCTCTAGGATTCAGAAGCTTTTAGGTGGTGTTTTAGCTATTCTAGATTTTCTCTAGTCTACCATTAGATTAAGAAAGAGTTAGAGCATTCAATCCTATTTGTAATCTCTTTCTGATCTTCTGTGTTTGCTCATTTTCTTAGCAGACACACTGCGTTAATTTCAATGTAAAAACCAGTAGGGGGTTTGTTCCCTGTAGTTCCTCTTCTGTAGAAGGGAGGGCCTATTGTGGTAGGAGGTTGTAATACCCCTCGGTAAAGGGAAGACTTGCTTGGGACAAGTGGGTGTAATACCTCTCAGTGGAGAGAAGGCCAAGTGTTCTTGGTAGATAGTGGAAATCCCAAGGGGTGCTTGGGGACTAGATGTAGGACTCCTGATTGATTGGAGATTTGAACCAGGATAAAATCTTTGTGCACTTTGTGTGATTGTTTCCGCCAAGTTTTCACTTGTTTCACACACCACACTAAGTACTAACGATACTATCTAGTGTTATCTTATTTTCAGATAAGTTTTTAATAGTGCAAAAAGTCCTATTCACCCCCCTCTAGGACATCTAAAGCTCCATCTCGATCCAACAAATGGTATCAGAGTGAGCTCTTCTTAGAAGAATCGAAAAACTTGAGAAGAGATGACAGCTGAAGCTCACAACTATGAAGGACAGTCCATAACAAGACCATCATTCTTTGATAGCAAAGATTAACAATATTGGAAGTTGTCAATGTAATGCTTCATTCGAGGCACAAAATTTGATCTATGGCAGACAATAGAACAAGGTGATTATACTATACTTGTTGATGGTACTTCTGCATTATCAATAGCTGATAAATGAAATATGTCCATAAATTAGAAGGCTAAAAACTATCTATGTTGCACATTACCTAAGAAAGAATTTAATAGGTTATCCACATTTAGAACTGCTAAAGAAATGTGGGATAAATTACAAGTAACATATGAAGGAACTGATAAAGTTAAACAAACTAGAATAGACATTCTTGTCTCTTAGTATGAATAATTTAAAATATTACCTAACGAAAATAATACCCAAATATATAATAGATTCACTAATATAACAGTTGGTTTAAGCTTATTAGGTAAGAACCTTACTAATGAAGAAACAATTAGAAAATTTCTCAGATCTTTAACTCAATCTTGGATTCCTAAAGTTACTACAATTGAAGAGGCTCGTGATCTCACAAAACTTTCTATAGATAAATTAATTGATTCTCTAATGGCTTATGAAATTAACAAGAATTTTTTTAAGTTCTTCAAAAAAGAAAATGCCAAATACTTTGAAAGTTGTAATTTCTTCTTCATCATCTTTTGAAGACTCTAAGGAAAAATATGAAGATAGTGATGATGAATCAATGCTGCCTAGAAGACTTCAGAGAATTCTTACTAAAAAGAAGAAGTTTGGATCCAAAAGATACTTCAATAAGGACAAGAAGAGCAAAGAACCATCATGTTACGTATGCAAGCAGCCAAGACACTTCAGGACTAAATGTCTAAAGCTCAAAAGAAAAGATCAAGCTGACAAGCATGAGAAAAAGAAGGAGAAAGAAAAGAAGTACAAAGGATACAAGAAGAAGGCAATGGCAGCAACTTAAGATAATGAGGAAGTGACAAGTTCAGACACATCAAGTTCTGATTCCGATAGTCTAGAAGATGCATTTAAAGAATTATATGATAAATATAAAATTGTAGCTGAACAAATGAAAGTGGTTAAGTTAAATCTGATAAACCAAGAAAATCCAATACTTTTCTAAAAATTGAAATGGAAAGATTAGGACTGAAACGCGCGACATAGTTGACTGTACACTTTCGTTGTCCAGAGTTCATCATACAAGTCAATATGCGCACTTCCTCTAAACTGTCTCACGAATTAAAATAGCAAAAATGAACTAGTAAAATGGTGAGAACAGGTCATATCCACGGAGAGGCTGAATAGAGCTTGAATTTAAACTACTTTGACTTGAAATCATGCTATCGGACACATTCAATGTACCATCACAGTTGAGGAATTAAACCAGTAGACAGAAATCTTTAAAAGAAAATTTTCAAATCACTGTACCCCTAGAGCACAGGGGATGAACAATCCACAAGAGTAATTCTCACAAGCACCAAATCACTACTCTCACATCTCAAAGAATTGACAGAAAATAGGAACATGAATTTATGATACTATTCAAATAAACACCAACAAGACTTAAATTCTCGATGTGTTATCACTGAACTAAAAACATTCTTTCCACTGAGAGCAATATGAATCATGAGAAGTTCAGATCACTATATCCTCAAAACTTGAGGGATGAGAAACAAATCAATACAAAGTAATATAAACTGCGATGTTAACTCCCAATCTGTCCAGAAAGAAGAAGCAAGAACGCCAAGAAATAGAAATCTCAAAATAAAGTGTACAGAAGAACCACACTCTCTGCTCTCTCAATTTCTGGTAGATCTCTACTACCTCCGGAAGCTCCACAGTGCACAAACCTCAGATGGCTGTGCTTCCAAACACCGGACAACACCAATCTTTCATTAAAAGAGCAGTAGAAACCCTCACAACATAACTAAACCAACTCGAACCAATCCTTAACAATCAAAAACCTCAGATGGTGAACAATCTCTCAAGAAGAAAAGAAGACTAGAAATTAACAACTATACTTAATTGAATTCTGAGAAACAAAGAAACAGAGAAGCTACTGCATCCTCCTCACAGCAGATCATTCTCCTCTTGCTCAATCAAGAGCAAGAAGAAGAAAAACCAAAGAAATGCAATCGCCCTCCTCACAGCAAAGATGTCGAACTCCTCAACACAGAGAAATAGAGAAAATAGAATAGAAGAAATGGATTAAGCAACTGCAGAAGAAATGAACACAACAATGTTTCTGGATCGATCTTCACAACAACAAAAAAAAAATACAAATTAATTCCCAACAGTAGCAGTGATCTATCACACCCAACCAATTCAATCTCACAAGATGCTGAACTCTGGAATGCTAAAAAAAATGTCGAACTGGAGTCTCCCTCCCACCAATGCTATCAGAAAGAAAAGAACAGAACAGATAAAATGGCAATGAAAATTGCGAATCTGAATTAGCTAAGCCCCAACTCTGCACTTACGGAAGAACATGAAGAATAGACCAATCCAAACTACAGAAGAAAAACTCCAAAAATTTGAACTAGAAATTTCCCAAAACGATGAACTCCAAGAACCTTCAACTATTGTTCTGCAGAAAATGAAAATTACAGAATTTAAGGACAAAAAACAAAACAAACTCTCTCTACTGGTGAACCAGAGAGACCAAGAAGAAACCCAATCAGTACTACTAGAAGAACAGAAAGAAAACTATAATCCTACAAATTCCAATGGCTAACCCCTTACAGAACTGAAGAAAGGAAAATTATAGAAAGAAACTAAAAAGAAACTAAAATAAAAACTCCGAACTCAGGAACCCCCAAACATCTAAACGCTCTGCTAAACCAGAAAATACAGAAGAGAGGAAACTAAAATTCCTATCAAAAAAATTCTACCAGCCGAACCCCTTACAGATGAGGACCTTGGGGTCCTTATATAGGCCTCAGGGCCTTCCAGGTGCCTCTGCATCAACTTCTTGTGTCGCACGGCCTCTGCACCAGGATTGCCAACGCAGCAGCCACCTCAGCACTGCCCAGCCTCCAGAGCACACAGCAGAGCTCCTCTCTGCTTCACACACATCGCACCCATTCGATCTAGCCCAGCTCTGCACATCTGCAAACCGCCCCTTGTACACATCATCTCAGCCTAGCCGCGCACAGTTGGTGCTCTGCACCGAATCCGCCTCCCAGCTCAGCCGCCTCGCCTCCAGCAGACCCGGCCCACACCAGCGCACCTGGTTCGCCATTGCTTCACGCGAGCTGGGCACCACATCCCCCTGCATCACCTCAGCCGCCGCACACAACACACACCTGCCAGCCGCTGCACATCTGCGATCCGGGCCGCACCTCTTCTGCACATGCCACACCAGCCCGCCATCGCACGGGAGCTCCGCATGCACCATCGCCCAGCCACCCGCCAGCCTGCCATCTCAGCCATCGCCCTCCTGAAAAGTAGATCCGGATCTCTGCACATCGCGCTCAGCTCCAAACCGCCATGCCCTCCCTTGCACAGCACCGCCAAGCACCAGCTGCCTCCACCCCGCACCCTTCTAGCTGCTTCCAGCAGCATCTGGTGGCGAAGACAGGGTAAAAGGTTAAGTGGGGGTATGTGGCACATTCTAGTGAGATGAGAGGCAAGGGCACAATGGATCTTAAAGGGGTGGGGTATGTGTCATTATGGTGTTGGGTGGAGTATTTAAAAAAAAATTATTTAATGGGATGGGGTGGGGTTTTAAAATTTTATTTATTTATTTATCCCTATTTATTTACCACTAAAGATATTTACAAGACTATTATTGTAACAATATTTATTTACAAATGAGTTTTATTTTCAAAGTGAATAAAAGAAATGACTTATTTAAATGAAAATCTAACAACTAATATGTTTTATTTATAGATGAAATGAAAATTAACATCAAAATGCACATTATTTATAGACAATGACTGTCTAAATTTAACTAAATGTATGAAATTTAACATAAAAATTTTGTAATTATCACTCCCCCCTACTTAAACATTGCTAGTCCCTTAGCAATAAAAAGTACTCAAAATATAAGACTAGAAGATGTAATATCTCATACTAACCAGTCATCATGTAAAAGATTCATGCAAAGACATGTCTTTCCTAATTGTAAGGGCTTATGGCAAGAAATTAGTGCACAAATGGTAGCTTACTTAAGAGTTCACATCAGCCCTTCTGAAACTCCTCTGCCTCAGCTAGTAATTGAGATTAGATTGATTTGAGGGAGAAGAAAAGAATTTTGGAGTAAGATCCTTGTTCAGTCAGATTGGGTTGTTTCTCTCAGTTCCATTCTGCCCATTTTCCTTGAGGATTATTTTGATCTGAGCTGAGGACTTTTGTCCTTTTATTTGCACTTTGTGCACTCAGAATTTTCTCTTTTTCATCCATAATGCTGCACAACCCATCACTTTTCAAAGTAGCGAGTCCAACTTTACTCAGATCCGGGGCATTTTTCATGGATATATTTTTCTTTTGCTTTTTCTTTTTGCTTTTGATTTTTCTTTTCTTTTCCCCTTTACGGAAGAATGAACAGTCAGGTTCCTTGATCACATATATTCACTTCCTTCACAATTCACTTAAGGGGAGGGGAGAAAACCAATCACCTCTCTCCTACTAGCCTTGACAAATTTGCTACATTCGGGTTCAGCTAGTCTAAGTGGCTGTGTAGTGTGTGTATGAAAACTATTGCCATAAATCCTTACATAAGGTAGACAAGAAGTACATGTAATCCTTTACTAGAGGCTACCTAACATGGATACTTGCAAGGGAATGTGACAACCACAAAATTTTAATGGTTAAAGATCAGACACATAGTCTGGGATGCGCAAAGCCACGCATTTTTATTCCAAGATGAAACATTGTGAAGTTTTTATTTGCATATGTACAAGCTCAAGAAAGAAAATGAAACAATGGTGGGAATTATGAATGCATGCTTATTCTACCTATCCCCCTTACTTATTCATAGGAAAAGAAAGTAAGACAGAAAATTACCTGATAAAAGAAATCTGTACACTTGGGTTGCCTCCCAAGAAGCGCTAAGTTTATTTCGTCTTCAGCCAGACGCAATTAGGCTTCGTTTGGCTCAGCTAGCTTGGTAGAATCCATTTTCAAGAAAAGTGGACTTTCAAAGAAATGTTTTAACATTTGCCCATTGAAAGTGAATGATTGTCCATTTTTAGGATCGAGAATAATGATAGCCCCATTGTCGTAAGATCTGACAACAATGTAAGGACCATCCCATCGGGACTTCAATTTTCCGGAAAACAGATGAAGCTGAGAATTAATAACCAAACCTTATCATGCACTTGAAAATTTTTTGATGAATTTTCAAAACTTCAATTAGTTTCTTTTCCTGCCCTTCCTCAAGATTATTAGCAATTATGATGGGCCAAGTCTCGTCCTTTCCTAGAAAGATGTATTTTAAATTAGCAGGGAGTGGTTTTAGCTCAACCTTAGGAGGACACTCAGATGGAATTGATGGATCACTATTTTGAAATAAGGAATTAAATTGTCCTTCCTCTCCCTCAAACCCTAGAGCACAGGGTTGGTCTACTGCTTTTTCCTCACAAGATTCTTCCAAGAGTTCTTCATTACCAGTTGATTTGTTTTCAGATTTTGGCTTTAAAACTTCAGAAAAATGGACTCTTGGAATGTAATGACTTGGGTCTTCATTTATTTTGATTATGTCTAGAGGCTCTTCAAATATTTTCTCTTTTTCCTTGAATTTTTCAACATTCTCTTCAACCTCTTCTTCAATTTCATTCTCAGTTTCATTTTCCTTATCCTCATGCAATGTTGACATGTGTGAGTGAGGATTTGTTATGATGTTTTCACTTCTTAAAGTAGACACTGTTTCCATATTTTCCACTTGGGGGCCCCTAGCTTGGGCAGAATGATGGTCCTGTTGTATAAGTTGATTTTGAATTTGTGGTGCTGAAATGTTTTGGACAAAAGTTTGATGTGGGTTTTGTGGTAGAGGTGCATTTGGTCTGACAGGTGGTCTGTACCCCTGACCTTGATAGTATTGCTGGTCCTGATAAAATCCAGAAGAGTTGTTCCTTGGGTTTGTTATAGTTTGACTTGGTAACTGACCCAATTCCTCCCTACACACCTCAGCAATCTGAGACTCTATCCTATCCAAATTTTGCTGAATATTTTGCTTCTGATTTTGATATTGATTTTGTTGTTCTTGCACAGTTTGGCAAAGAGTCATCATCATGTTTTGAAGTTGATTCATTTTATCTTCCCAATTAGGCTGAAAAGATGGTGGTTGATTGTATGAAGTTTGCTGAAAATTGGTATGAGCAAATTGATCGAAGTTTTGATTTCCATTGAATTGTGGAGGTCTGAAATAAAAAGATTGGTCAAATCTTGAATTCTGATTGGGATAGGATTGACCATACATGGATTGCTTGAAAGAAGTTTGAGACACTTCTTCATATTGATTTCTCCAAGAAAAGTTTGAGTGGTTTCTCCAACCAGGATTGTATGTGTTAGAATATGGATCATGAGGGGGTTGGTAGAAACCTTGGAAAGTTTGGACTTGTTCTTGATAGGCCATGGGTTGAAAGAATCTCTCAATCGATAGGTTGAGCCAAATCTAAGTCCAGAGAATGTCTACCAAGCATGCACAGATGAAAAAGCCCTCTATTTATGATTTTTGAATTTTTAAGATTTTTATTGACTTTTGATGAATTTTTAAACAAACACAAACAAACAAACACTTTCAAATCAAATTAACCTACCACTAAGTGTTCCTTGGACTTATGTTATTTTTCTCAAAATCAGATTTATGCTTGCTTAAGTCCAATCCTACTCTTCTTGTACTGGCCAGGTAAGAGGTGGAGTAGAGGGAGGCCTCCCTTGCTTTCGCAAGGACCCAATTAAATAACCTCTAACTCACTTAAGCGTAAGCTTTTTAACCTCTAATCCTAGACACCAGACTTAAAGAGAAGTCTTAGAATTAAGAAAGAACAAATCTAATTATGAACCCTAGGGCCAAGTCTACTGATTTTTATTGAAAGTTTGGGCAAATGCAAAGATGTGAAAATTTTTGTGATTTTTGGGCAAAGGAAAGGGTGATAAAATCTCTCACCTTATCTTTTTATTCTAATGGGTTAAGCCCTTAAACAGTCCCTTTTTCAAATATGAAATGCAAAGATCAAATTCAAACAATGGATTTTCTAATGCTAAGTCTAATGCATGAAACGAGAGAGAGAAATCTTACCTTTCCCCCACACTCTTCAATGCAAAGAACAAAAATTGAATTCAAATGTCAATTAAAGTGATGAATGTCCTAAAACATGGGATCCTAATCTTGAGAGATGAAATTTTTAATTACAAACAAACGGCTAACATGAAAGAGCGATTTAGAATTTTTTTTATATTTTAGAATTTTTTAATTTTTATTTAGTTTTTTTTAAACTGAAAGAAATGAAATTTAACTAAGAAAATACGAAGTGGTACTATAGACTAATGCCAAACCAATCAAACCACCAAGAGGCCAATTATTACATGCCAACGTGAAAGAAATCTCTGTACATGCACAGAGAATACATCAAAGCCTCACTACAAAGTTCACTCACACTCTTTCTATCTAAAATTCAGAATTAAAAGCAATTAAAAAAAATTTTCAGCAAGCTCTCCTCCTCCAATGGGCCTCAAATGCCAAGCCCAAATCTCCAAGTCCCTCTTTTTGCAAATCTGAAATGAAAACCCACTCACAAGTCAATGAAAGGCCCAATGTAAATGAAATCAAATTAAAACAAATCTAAATCAAACTCTAATGCCTCCCCGGCAACGGCGCCAAGATGAAACGCGCGACATAGTTGACTGTACACTTTCGTTGTCCAGAGTTCATCATACAAGTCAATATGCGCACTTCCTCTAAACTGTCTCACGAATTAAAATAGCAAAAATGAACTAGTAAAATGGTGAGAACAGGTCATATCCACGGAGAGGCTGAATAGAGCTTGAATTTAAACTACTTTGACTCGAAATCATGCTATCAGACACATTCAATGTACCATCACAGTTGAGAAATTAAACCGGTAGACAGAAATCTTTAAAAGAAAAATTTCAAATCACTGTACCCCTAGAGCACAGGGGATGAACAATCCACAAGAGTAATTCTCACAAGCACCAAATCACTACTCTCACATCTCAAAGAATTGACAGAAAATAGGAACATGAATTTATGATACTATTCAAATAAACACCAACAAGACTTAAATTCTCGATGTGTTATCACTGAACTAAAAACATTCTTTCCACTGAGAGCAATATGAATCATGAGAAGTTCAGATCACTATATCCTCAAAACTTGAGGGATGAGAAACAAATCAATACAAAGTAATATAAACTGCGATGTTAACTCCCAATCTGTCCAGAAAGAAGAAGCAAGAACGCCAAGAAATAGAAATCTCAAATAAAGTGTACAGAAGAACCACACTCTCTGCTCTCTCAATTTCTGGTAGATCTCTACTACCTCCGGAAGCTCCACAGTGCACAAACCTCAGATGGTTGTGCTTCCAAACACCGGACAACACCAATCTTTCATTAAAAGAGCAGTAGAAACCCTCACAACCTAACTAAACCAACTCGAACCAATCCTTAACAATCAAAAACCTCAGATGGTGAACAATCTCTCAAGAAGAAAAGAAGACTAGAAATTAACAACTAAACTTAATTGAATTCTGAGAAACAAAGAAACAGAGAAGCTACTGCATCCTCCTCACAGCAGATCATTCTCCTCTTGCTCAACCAAGAGCAAGAAGAAGAAAAACCAAAGAAATGCAATCGCCCTCATCACAGCAAAGATGTCGAACTCCTCAGCACAGAGAAATAGAGAAGATAGAATAGAAGAAATGGATTAAGCAACTGCAGAAGAAATGAACACAACAATGTTTCTGGATCGATCTTCACAACAACAAAAAAAAATACAAATTAATTCCCAACAGTAGCAGTGATCTATCACACCCAACCAATTCAATCTCACAAGATGCTGAACTCTGGAATGCTAAAAAAAATGTCGAACTGGAGTCTCCCTCCCACCAATGCTATCAGAAAGAAAAGAATAGAACAGATAAAATGGCAAAGAAAATTGCGAATCTGAATTAGCTAAGCCCCAACTCTGCACTTACGAAAGAACATGAAGAATAGACCAATCCAAACTACAGAAGAAAAACTCCAAAAATTTGAACTAGAAATTTCCCAAAACGATGAACTCCAAGAACCTTCAACTATTATTCTGCAGAAAATGAAAATTACAGAATTTAAAGGACATAAAACAAAACAAACCCTCTCTACTGGCGAACCAGAGAGACCAAGAAGAAACCCAATCAGTACTACTAGAAGAACAGAAAGAAAACTATAATCCTACAAATTCCAATGGCTAACCCCTTACAGAACTGAAGAAAGGAAAATTTTAGAAAGAAACTAAAAATTATAGAAAGAAACTAAAAAGAAAATAAAATAAAAACTCCGAACCCAGGAACCCCCAAACATCTAAACGCTCTGCTAAACCAGAAAATACAGAAGAGAGGAAACTAAAAATTCCTATCAAAAAAATTCTACCAGCCGAACCCCTTACAGATGAGGACCTTGGGGTCCTTATATAGGCCTCAGGGCCTTCCAGGTGCCTCTGCATCAACTTCTTGTGTCGCACGGCCTCTGCACCAGGATTGCCAACGCAGCAGCCACCTCAGCACTGCCCAGCCTCCAGCGCACACAGCAGAGCTCCTCTGTGCTTCACAAACATCGCACCCATTCGATCTAGCCCAGCTCTGGACATCTGCAAACCGCCCCTTGTACACATCATCTCAGCCTAGCCGCGCACAGTTGGTGCTCTGCACCGAATCCGCCTCCTAGCTCAGTCGCCTCGCCTCCAGCAGACCCGGCCCACACCAGCGCACCTGGTTCGCCATTGCTTCACGCGAGCTGGGCACCACATCCCCCTGCATCACCTCAGCCGCCGCACACAACACACACCTGCCAGCCGCTGCACATCTGCGATCCGGGCCGCACCTCTTCTGCACATGCCACACCAGCCCGCCATCGCACGGGAGCTCCGCATGCACCATCGCCCAGCCACCCGCCAGCCTGCCATCTCAGCCATCGCCCTCCTGAACAGCAGATCCGGATCTCTGCACATCGCGCTCAGCTCCAAACCGCCATGCCCTCCCTTGCACAGCACTGCCAAGCACCAGCCGCCTCCACCTCGCACCCTTCTAGCTGCTTCCAGCAGCATCTGGTGGCGAAGACAGGGTAAAAAGGTTAAGTGGGGGTATGTGGCACATTCTAGTGAGATGAGAGGCAAGGGCACAATGGATCTTAAAGGGGTGGGGTATGTGTCATTATGGTGTTGGGTGGAGTATTTAAAAAAAAATTATTTAATGGGATGGGGTGGGGTTTTAAAATTTTATTTATTTATTTATCCCTATTTATTTACCACTAAAGATATTTACAAGACTATTATTGTAACAATATTTATTTACAAATGAGTTTTATTTTTCAAAGTGAATAAAAGAAATGACTTATTTAAATGAAAATCTAACAACTAATATGTTCAAAAAAATTATTTACAGATGAAATGAAAATTAACATCAAAATGCACATTATTTATAGACAATGACTGTCTAAATTTAACTAAATGTATGAAATTTAACATAAAAATTTTGTAATTATCAAGGACAACATCTAGCTAAAACTAAAAAAACAAATGAATTGTTATCTAAAGATTTAAAGATTAAAATGGTAAAATTATGGAACTCGAAACAAATCTAAATGAACTAAAAAATGAAGAAAATTTGAGAGAAGAAAATGATTACTTGAGAGGTTCCTTTGATAAATTAACTAACTGCAAAACATCCTTAGTTGTAAAATTAAAAAGGGCTAGAACAAGTAAGAAGAAGTATGGAGTAGGATATATACCTCCAATAAATGAAGAGAAAATTGTTTATCCTGAGCAATACCCAACTCCTAAATTAATCAAAAATCCTAAAAAAGTTAATTAATATGTTTACAAACAGAAACTTAAGACTAACAACACTACAAAGTCAAAGCATGCATATGATTTGTGTTGCAGTCACTACAATCAATTAGGACACACTGCCAGCACATGCATCACTAAACATTTGCATTGGATCCCAAAAACTAACCTTCATGAACCGAAGAAAATTTGGTACCAAAATTCTCAAATTAATTCTATTTGCAGGGGTGCTTGGAAGCATCCAGATGGTACTTAGATAGTGGATGCTCAAGGCATGTGACAAGTGATAGAAAACTATTCACAAGTTTCAGAAGTGAAATCGGTCAAATTACATATGGTGACAATGGAAAAGGAAAAGTGATAGGATGTGGAATAATAGGAACAAAAAGAAAAGATCTAATAGAAGATGTTATGTGTGTCGAAGGACTAAAATGCAATCTTATTAGTATCAGTCAACTGTGTGACAAAGGTCACTTGGTAAAGTTTCAGAATGACTAGTGTATTATTCTAAAGGATGGACAAATAGTCTTTGAAGCACTAAGAGTTAAGAATCTGTACACTCTTCAGTTGGCAGAATTGAAAGAACTTAACCTGTGCTTTGTAACTACAAAGAGTAAAGACACTGATTTATGGCATAGAAGACTAGGACATGCTAGCACCTCAGTGACTAAGAAATTAGTCAAGCATGATCTAGTTGAAGGTCCTCCAAAGCTGAAATTGAAGAAATCTAGAATATGTACAGCTTGTGCAAAAGGGAAGTAGACCAAGACATCTTTTCAATCCAAAACAATGATAACCACTTCTAAACCATTGAAACTCATTCATATGGATTTATTTGGACCTATAAGAATAGTAAGTCTTTCAGGAAAAGTCTATGGCTATATAATTGTGGATGATTATTCAAGATACACTTGGGTATCATTTTTGGAAGCCAAATCAGAAACCTTCTCAACTTTCCTAAAGTTCAGTAGACTAGTACAGAAGAGCTGGAAATATCAAATTATCAACATCAGATCTAATCATGATGGGGAATTCAAAATTGAAGAATTTGTCAGATTTTGTGAACAAAATGGCATTGAATATAACTTCTCCGCACCAAGAACACCTCAACAAAATGGAGTAGCAAAAAGAAAGAACAAAACACTACTAAACATGGCCAAAACAATGCTTACAGAATATAATCTACCAAGATATTGTTGAGTTATGGTTATGTGAATAACTATAATCATTGTTTTGATAGTGATTGATTTGATTTGTTTTGATGATGACATAATCATGGTTCATCTTGTTGACATCATGATATCATTGGTTTGTGATGAACTTAAGTGCTTTCATCCTGCATTTTCATTTAACTCATGTTTGCAATTCATAAATTGACTGGCCGCATTGAAATCTTGCTAAAATGAACATTAGATGTTCACATTTGGTCGTAGTCAGCCGAAGCATAGACATCGTATGTACAGTTTTGTTCTCTGTCGGTCGAAGTCAAACTTTTGACTTTGAATATTTAGCTTCGTATATGACGAAGTCACTTTGGCCGATCATGATATATTTAACACTGTAACTTCGCATGTTCTATTTTTTTCTTTGACAGTCGAAGTAGAACTTTGTTATATACGAAGCTAGAATTTGGATATGACGAAGTCACTTTGACCGATCAAGACACATTTGTCACTGTGATTTTAGATGTACAAATTTGCTCTTTGTCAGTCGAAGTAGAACTTCGTCATATACGAAGTTAGACTTTGGATATGATAAAGTGGAACTTCATCATATGCTTCGGATATGATGAAGTCACTTCGACCGATTAAAACAAAATTCAACACCGTGACTTCAGATGTACTCTTTTGTTCTTTGTCAGACAAAGTGAAACTTCGTCATGTACGAAGCAAAGCTTCGGATATGACGAAGTCACTTCGATCGATCAAGACAAAATTCATCCAACACTTCGGATGTTCACATTTACACTTGGTCAGTCGAAGCAATGACACTTCGTATATTTACGTTGTATATCTGTCATCCAAAGCACTTTGACCTCGGATGTCACTATTTACACTTGACCAATCGAAGTGCTGAGACTTCGAATATTCATGTTATAGTTCTGATAGTCGACTTCTTGACAGCCGATGTTCTAACAGTTGACTCTTTGACAGTCGATCAAACATCGATTATCTCACGTTTAAGATAGATTGTCATAACATCAACTACTAATCACTTAAACATCGATTACTTCATGTTTAAGATAGATTGTCAGAACATGGATTGCCAATCACTTAAACATTGATTACCTCATGTTTAAGATAGATTGTCATTACATGGATTTCCAATCATTTTAAACATGGATTACCTTATTTTAAAGATTGATTGTCATAACATGGATTGCAAATGAACTTAAACCTCGATTACCTTTTCTCCCAAATACTTAAAGATGTTATCTGTGCAAGACATCATGTGATTGGCACATGTCTCACTTAAGGGCTCGGGGTACACGCAACCCTAAGTATGAGGTTTGGGCATTTGGATATAAATAGGCCCTTGTCATTTGTGAAAGGTGAGCGACAAAAAGGAGAAGTGTGAAAAGAAGTGGGAAAACTGAGAGCCCAAGAAGAGGAGCAGAATAGCGCCTTTAAGAAGAGAGAAAGCAGAGTAAGAAGAGCAGAGCTACCAGATCAAAGAAGTTCTTCGTTCTTCTTCCTGATCTGGAGATCCAATCTCTATGGAAGGGTGTCAAGATCTTCGAGCTTCATTGAAGTCCAGTTGTTCTAATAGAGGAGAGCACAGGCAAAGGCTCTTCATAAGTGTGTGTGTTTCTGAGTGTTGATTGATTTGCACAAGTGTTCTATGCAGATTCATCTCTATCAGAGAGTGTGTTTGATTGTGTGTGTGTTCTTTGAGCCGTCGAGCTCTTGTGTGCGGTTTGAGCCATCAAGCTCTTGTGTATGTGTGGTTTGTGTTGTTGAGCTCTTGTGTATGTGTGGTTTGTGTTGTTGAGCTCTTGTGTGTGTTGTACTTAATTTCTTTGGGTAGTGTGTGCTCACTGTGTGAGGGGTGGATGTAGGAATCACTGTCTGATTTCTGAACCACCTAAAAATCTCTTTTGCAGTGGTTTGCTAATTGTCTCTTCATTAGATGTATGCATAGAGATTTCGCTCTCACACTGTTTGTCACACATCAACTACACACACCCACATCAAATTAGTATGGTTTTTCGCTCAATTGAGTTACAATCTGAAGTAATTTCTTTAAATTGCTTAAGATTCTGCTGTGATTGGTAATAGATCTATTCAATCCCCCTTCTAGATTTGCCATCAGCGAATATCCGAACCAACAAATATTTATGGGCAGAAGCAATCAAGATAGCTTACTACATCATCAATAGGTGCATGATCATACCAATATTAAAGAAGACATCTTATGAGCTGTACAAGGAGGAAAAAGTCAAACATCAGTCACCTTTGACCTTTTGGCTGTAAGTGTTTCATTTTGAACAATGGTAGATAATCTAGGAAAATTAGATGCTAAGAGTGATGAAGGTTTTCTATTAGGATACATTTCAAAACCTAAAGAATATAGAGTGTTTAATAGAAAAGCTTTAGCAATTGAACAAACTATTCATGTCTTATTTGATGAAACTAACCCTTCTATTAAGAGAATAAAAGAATAAGAAAATATTGTTGAAGACTTGTGTAGGGATCTAGAACAAGCCTTTTTAGAAGAAAAATGTAAAGACAAACAAGATCCACCAATAGAAGAACTTCAACAACAAGGAGAAACATAGGAAGGACTTTCTAGAGAATTGAGGTATCACGGAGATTATCCAAGAGAAAATATAATAAGCAATCCTCAAGATAGGGTAAGAACTAGAGGTATGACTATTCCCTGTGATTACACTGCTAGATTAGAGGCAATTAGAATTCTATTAGCATATGGATGTTCTTTAAATATCAAATTGTATCAAATGAATGTAAAGAGTGCTTTTATGAATGGTTTCATAAAAGAAGAAGTTTATGCTGAGCAAGCACCAGGTTTGAATATACTAAATATCCAAATCATATTTTTCGTTTAAAGAAGACACTATATGGTTTGAAACAAGCTCCAAGAGCTTGGTATGAAAGACTAATTGCTTATCTTCTATCACATGATTTTTTAAGAGGTAAAGTAGATAGCACTTTATTTATTAAGAAATTTTCAGAATGGATCTTGATTGTACAAATATATGTTGATGAATTTTTTTTTTGTGCTACAAATGAATCACTTTGCAAAATTCTTTGAAAATCTCATGCAAAGTGAGTTTGAAATGAGCATGATGGGTGAACTTAATTATTTTCTTGGCTTGCAAATCAAGCAGACCAAGAAAGGTACTCACATTTGTCAAACCAAGTATATTTAGATCTGCTTTCAAAACATGGTTTTCACAGATGTAAGTCTTTAGATACACCTATGAGCTCAGAAATAAAGCTAGATAGTGATCCAAATGGTAAGAAAGTAGATCAAAAGATCTATAGAAGTATGATTGGGTCATTACTCTATCTCATTGCTAGTAGACCAGATATAATGTTTAGTGTATATTTGTGTGCTAGATTTCAGGCTGATCTAAAAGAATCTCATATTAGTGTTGTTAAAAGAATTTTAGATATCTTATTAATACAAGGAAATTGTGTTTATAGTATCCCAGATGTTCTGAATTCAAATTGCTTGGATATAGTGATGCTGACTATGCTAGATGCAAAATAGACAGAAAAAGCACCAGTGGTACTTGTCAATTTCTTGCAAGATGCTTAATCTCTTAGTCTTCCAGAAAATAAAACTCAGTAGCATTGTCCACAATAGAAGCAGAATACATTACAGCTAGAAGTTGTTGCACTCAATTGTTGTGGATCAAACATCAGCTGGAAGACTATGATTACAAATTACATGAAATTTCAATGCTGTGTGACAACACAAGTGCAATCAACCTGACAAAAAATCTTATCCAGCACTCAAAAACCAAACACATTGTGGTTAGACATTGTTTCATTAGGGACTATGTAAGTAATGGTGATATTTTACTTGATTTTTT
The DNA here is from genome assembly GCA_014218235.1 of Colocasia esculenta. Taxonomy (NCBI): domain Eukaryota; kingdom Viridiplantae; phylum Streptophyta; class Magnoliopsida; order Alismatales; family Araceae; genus Colocasia; species Colocasia esculenta. The sequence continues at coordinate 88,422,338 of CM024758.1, read as the reverse complement.
TGTACAGATCATCAATTAGCAGACATTTTTACTAAACCTCTTCTTGAAGATAGATTTACTTCAATTAGAAGAGAAATAGGAATGTGCAACCTATAATAATTTAATACTTATTGCTATTTTTTTATTAACTATCTTTTATTAAAAGAATTACATGCTAACGGTATGCTGGAGGCACCCACTCTAGGGGAGCAACAGGAAGCTCAGATTGAGAGGGAGCCTCAAATTTTCTCAAGGAGGACATCCCTGAAGAGGAAGTAGTCGCATATTTGTTTAAATTCTTAATTGTCCTTTAATAGTACTTGTAGCAACCATATATTTTTAATAAATAAATAAATCAGAAAATTTTAAAAAATGATTTAATTAAAATCCATTAAACAAGAAGAAGCAATTGGTTTGGTTAAATGGATTATATAAAAGTTATTGGGCCAAAATAGGAATTTTGAAAATTGGAATAAGAGAAAAATACCCTAAATTCGCACCTTTAATATTTCATAAATTGAAAAGAGCTATTAAATCATTAATAAAGCTAGTATACATTGGAATTGGACTCCTAACCCTACCCTAATTGGCTAGGTACGGATTTGGAATCCAACATAACCCAATTAGGAGGAGGAAAGCTTGGAAGGTTGAAAGAAAAAGGGAAATTCGGAATTAAATTGGAGTTAGAGTTGTAGTAGGAATTAGAAACACTAGATGCTTAAATAGACATCCAACCTCTTCATGGTCGATCCTATTGCATTGTTGAGACTTGCTGGACGTGGAGGAGAGGCCAAAGGAAGGGAGAAATCGTGGGGAGAAGGCTTGCTCAAGATCTACCAATTGTTCTTTGAGTTCTAAGCCCTAGGAGTCAAATCAACTCAAAGGTAGGCATTCTCACAAGCTAAACCTAATTAATCTCGTCCGTAGGATGTTCTTAACAACAGGAACAAAAGCCTTCTATTTGCCCTAATTTTCATCGACCCTATCTTGAGATATTTACGTTTAAAGTTCTGTTATCATCATGACCCCGAACCCTCATATTTATCCTAGATCTCTATGTACCCTTGATCTTGTGCCATAAAATTTTTACTGTACATACTGCTTGTTGTCAGGAATCTTTTGCCACCATTTTCTCAAATTCTATTGAGTATATCACTCAAATTAATTTTTTTTCCATCACTGCATCATGTTTTATGTTCTTCGTGAAAGAACATGATCAAAGCTTTCAAAACCATGATTATTTTCAAATTCCTATTTACTGTGTATACTCTCACATGTCTAGATTCATTTAAAACTAGTTTCAGGATTTTTAATCATCTGTACACTGAGATCTCAATTTTTAAACTACAATGTATCAAAGCTTGAGAAACTTGGACCGCAATCCAAGGCAAGCTAATTCTTTTTCGAGCTCAGGCACAGGACCTGAGAACGTAACGACCTGATAGGCTACGTTCTCAGGGGCTGATCACGACCAAAAACCTGTCACGTTCTGAATGTGACAGGCCCTGGCGTCGCGTTCTGGTTGTCCGTCCTGACTGACCCGTCGCGTTCTTTGAAAGACACGGTCGCGTTTTAGATGTACCCTATCGTGTTCTTTACAATGGTGCATCGCCTTATGGACTTTTGCACACAAACCTTAGATTTTTGGTGCTCTTGTCTTTCTACAGTGATTATACCTCCTGTTAACAGTCTTAACCGCAGTGAATGAAGATGTTATAACATGAACATGTATTGATTAATTAAAAAACACACACATGATCTTTCCATATCCATGATTCTCTTCATCAAATGCACATACTTGTAACCGTCCAATATGACTTGACTGGGCATGAAAATATCTCATAATATATCTGGTAAGTTACTCTAATAATGTATTTAAATTGCCCTATTTTTAATGGACTTGTCTTCGTTTCTTGCAATGTTTTAGAATACCGTTACCGACGCTCCATCGTTCTAGAATTTCTCTGGAACGTCGAGCACTTGTTTCTATATACACTTTCTCTTGACTTGGACAAACTCTCTGTCGAATATTCCTTCTGTCGGACTAGTGAATCCTTGTTCAAGGCCTCCGTAAGTCTCCTATGTCCATGGATTCCCACATGGTCGACGAGCTAGTTGTACCCTCAATACCTATGTAACACCCCAAAATTTATTTATTAGAAATTTAGAAATTTGTGATGATTTTAATTGTTAAACATAACTACTTTCATGAGATGTAATTATCTTTAATTTAGGATTAATTTATATTAATAAATATAATTACAGTGTTGTTTTCAGAGGTGCGCACTCCAACAGGGCATCACCAGAATTCTGTAACGAAATTGAAATCTGAAAACACCATAATTTCTAGAAAAATGTGCTGATGTTAGAAATGTAAATATCCAGAATTATTGACACGTAGATATCAAGATTAAGTCGACACAATGATTTTTTGGGCAATTTTTGCTGGGTGAAAAATTAATTCTAACAATTGCTAAGCAACTATCTCCTAAGAAAATCATTTAAGACTTTAAATTATTTTAACATGGTGATTTTGCTATGACAAAACCTTTTAAAGACTTTCTACAAATCGATCTACTAGAATATATCACAGAAAATATTTTGAACAAACACTATCTCGAAAAATTTTCTAAGTCCATAGACTACTCTATGTATCACAATGAGTCCGATTGTGGACTCCGACTTCTTAAAACCGAAGTGTTCAGAATCCTGTGTTTTGGACTCCTGCTCTCTAAAGTTGAATGCCCTCTCTGACTCTTAATAGTCGAAGTATCTGTCTTTTTGTATGGAAGTTGAAGTCTGATCTATAACTCTAGAAAGTCGTAAATCTTTTCGTTGATATCCAACTCCAGGAAGTCGAATGAGTTCACTCCAAATTTATGACGTCGAATTCCTTCTGAGATTTTTGAAGAGTCGAATGCTAATCTATTTCTGTTATCTTAGACTCTGACTTCAGAAGTCGAATTGCATTTCTTTCTGTCTCTGACTTCCCTGACAACTTCTGTACAACTTTCCCATGCAAATACTATTTTATAATTCCATGGAATGATTGATACTACATTTTGCTTAATGATATCTTCTATAGAACACACAACATCTATATATCATTTAAAATTATATCCTGTCATGATATTATTATTATTTAATATATTTTGAAAGATTGGATATATTGTACTCAAAACAACCACAGAAAATTATCTATAAAAATGTCTAAAACATTTATTCAAATTCGTTTCTTGCTTTATGTCAAAAGTTCAGGCTTTCTTTTCGTTCAGAAGATGTCTTGCAAATTAATGCCTTCAGGCGCATGGTGTATCTGACAAAGGCTCACTTACCACTGTCAGAACTTCACCTTACCTTTTGTTGCAACTGTCTGTCTGCATTTATTTTGCTCTGAACTTGTGTCTGTTTGAGGTTTCTATACTTTTTTATATATCTCTGACCCACCTACCTCAGAAAGTATGGAGGTATCCTTTCTTTTGTCTTGTCCTTGTTGCAGATCATTTATTATGCACGTTTTCAGCATGGAACTTTCACAAAACATTAATTGAGGATTGACCTCTAAGCTGAGAAGCTACAAGCATGGTCTGAAGCCGTTGGAAAGCTAAAAAGACTGAAGGACTAATGGATAACAACTTCAACCAGCATCCATAGGATCAAAGGTCTCTTCTCAAACGGCCAGATCTCTAATGGACACTTTCAAACGGATACATTCTTCTGAAGTATATATAGAAGCTGAAGTTTGAATGAGAGACACACAACACTTAGAGTGTGAAAACCTACTAGCAACTGTTTTCAACTTTCTTCTGCCTTCTGCTAGCAAGAGCTTCTACAAGTCTTCTCCTGAGCTGCAAGATTGAGAGCCCCTTCATTCAGAAAATTCTTCAAGCACTCCTCTTCACTGAAGTCTTGTTGTTTGGGTGGAATTTGTAATTTGATATCTTTCAGTCCACCCTTCCTGATTCAGAAAGGATCACAGCTGTAATTCTTATTTCTTATTCCTTTCTGAATCTCCTTGTTTGCTCACTCTTTGGAGCAAACACACAAGTGTTTCTACAATTCTGCCTATGTAAACCTACAAGAGGTTTGTTTCTTGTTGTTCCCCTCTTATGTAGGGAAGACCTTGTGAAAGGTAGCATTGTACCCCTGTTGAGGGAAGACTTGCTTGGGAGCAAGTGGGCTTGTAATACCTCACAAGGGTGAGAGAAGGCCAAGTTTTTCTTGGCAGTTAGTGAAATCTCAAATGGTTTGCTTGAGGACTAGATGTATGACTTCCATGTAGGAAGGGCCGAACCAGGATAAAATTCCTTGTGCATTTGTGTGATTGTTTCTGCCAATTTACACTTGAATCACACACCACACTAAACTCTAACAGATCTATTTAGTGTTGTCTAATTTCAGATAAATTTTTAAAAGGTCAAGAAGTCATATTCACCTCCCTCTAGGACATCATTTGTGCCATCTTGATCCAACAAGTGGTATCAGAGCTAAGGTCTTCTCAGAAGAATCGAAAGATTTGAGAAGAGATGGCAGCTGAAAGTCACAACCATAAAGACCAGTCTGTTACAAGGCCACCATTCTTTGATGGTGAGGATTATCAGTATTGGAAGATGCAGATGGAGTGTTTCATCAGAGGCACATATTTTGATCTGTGGCAGGTAATAGAACAAGGTGACTATGAAATTCTTCGTGAATCTCCCTCTTGTATTTCCATAGTTGATAAAAGGAACATGTCTTTAATCTATAATGCTAAAATTATCTATGTTGTGCCCTATCTAAAAGAGAATTCAATAGATTATCTGCTTGTAGAACTGCTAAAGAAATGTGGGATAAACCCATTTAGAGAGATTTCGAATCTTTCTCAAGAGGATTCACCTACTGTTTAGGAGGTTATTCTTAATCATCAACATCCACTACGTCACCTTTTACCTAACGGTTTTTAGGAGCAGCATCTTCTTACTTATGATGACTTTGCTATTTGGGCAGAGACCAGTTCTGGCTCTTTTTCTACTAAAAGTGCTTATGATGTAGTTCGCTCCCATGGTGTTCAAAGAAGGTCGTTCTTTAGCATCTGGCATCAGCGATTTAGTAGGCGGGCCTCTTTATTTACTTGGCTTCTTCTGCACAGAGTGGCCCCTGTTGATAGTCGTATTGTGGAGTGTGGCATTCCTCTTGTTTCCCGATGCTGCTGTTGCAAGTGCCCTCAAGTGGAGGATTTGAACCATCTTTTTGTGCATAGTGATCTTGCTAAGAATCTGTGGTCTTGGGTCGCCCCACTCATTCAGCCAGGGATTGGTATTCATATGAATATTTCTTTGCATCTGTGGGACATTATTAAGGTGAGCAGTACCAACAACCTGCATGGTTTCATTTCCATCTACTGCTCTATGCTCATTACCTGGGAGATTTGGAAATCTAGATGCAAATGAAGTTTGAATAGGCTGGTTACTCAGCAAATTATCTAAGACAAAGTATTCATGGGCTCGTTACTACTGCTTTACACTCCATGGTTTTCAAGAAGGTTGCCACACCTCAGTAAATGACAGTGATCAGGGAGATGGGTTTTGTTGTTCAGCCTTATGTCAAGCTTTGCAAGCTAGTCAGATGGATCCCGCCATTACATGGTTTCCTTATTAATGTTGATGGTGCATCTAAAGGAAATCCAGGGCTTTGTGGCGGTGGTGGTGTTGTTAGAAATGTTGCGGGGTCTGTTGTTATTGCTTTCTCGCACTTCTATGGTAATGGTAATAGTCTCCTAGCAAAAGTTAGAGCCATGTGTGATAGCCTGCAATTGGCAGTGGAAAGAGGATTCCCGGTTGATCAGATCTACTCGGATTCTATGGTTTTGATTAATTCCCTTCGGACGGGTCGTGCTCCATCCTGGTCGTGTAATAGGTGGTGGAGGTTTATCTCTGATTTTGTTCAGCTAAATAGAGTTCGAGTCTATCATGTTTACAGGGAAGCAAACCAAGTGGCGGATGCTTTGGCCACCTTTACTTGTAATGCCCATTGTAACAGGGTCTTTTCTTCTTCTTCCCAACTCCCTCGAGCTTGTTTTCCGGCCCTTGTTGGGGATCGTTTGGGCCTGTGAACTTCAAATTTTGATACTCCTCTTGTAGCTTTCAGGGGTATGCCCATAGACCTTGTATCTTTCCTCTTCATATTTATAAAATTATTTGTAGCAGGTGTCACCTGGAGGAGTGATTACATTCTACTCTGCTGGGGTGGAATGCACTCGATCGATGCTGATCCTGTTGCATTCCATTAAAAAAAAAAGCATATGAAGGAACTAATAGAGTAAAACAAACTAGGATAGATATTCTTGTTTCTCAATATGAATAATTTAAAATACTTCCTAATGAAAACATAACTCAGATGTACAATCATTTTTCAAACATAATAGTAGGACTGAGTTCTCTAGGAAAAGTTCTTACAAATGAAGAAACTGTAAGAAAAATCCTAAGATCATTAAAAAATGTTTGGACCCTAAGGTCACTGCCATTGAGGAAGCACATGATTTAACTCAACTTTCCATTGATAATTTAATTAGATCCCTAATGGCTCATGAAATTAACATGGAAAGATTTTCTGAAAGTTCATCGAAAAGAAAATGTCAAATGCTTTGAAGGTTACAGATTCCTCATCCTCTGAAGACTCAAAGGAGAAATCAGATGATAGTGATGATGAAGCCATGTTGTCAAGAAAACTACAAAGGATCCTTGCCAAGAAGAAGAAATTTGGTTCCAAGAGATTCTTCAAGAAGGACAAAAAGAAGGAACCAACCTGCTACGAATGTAATCAACCAGGACATTACAAATCTGAATGTCCCAAGTTGAAGAAGAAGGATTAAGCAGAAAGATCTGAAAAGAAGATAGGCAAAGAAAAGAAATTCAGAAAATATAAGAAAAAGGCAATGGCAGCAGCATGGGATAATAAAGAAGCCACCAGTTCAGACTCTTCAAGTTCAGAATCTGAAGAAGAAGAAAAGGTAAATGTAGCCCTCATGGTAGGACTAGATCAGGTAAATTTTGAAACATCCTTCACATCATGTTTTGAATCTGATTCTGATAGCCTTGAAGATGCCTTCAACGAATTATATGAAAAATATAAAATAGTAGTTAAGCAAATGAAAATAGTTAAGCTAAATTTGCTAAATCAAGAAAAGGCCAACACCTTCCTGAAAAATGAAGCAGAAAGGTTAGGACAAAGTTTAAATGAAACTAAAAGAGAAAATGAATTACTGTGTGAAGACTTAAAAAATAAAAATAGTAAAATCATGGAAATAGAATCAAATTTAAAAGAACTTAAAGATGAAGAAAAATTAAAAGAAGAAAACAACTATCTAAGAGCTACCATAGAGAAAATATCAAACTGTAAAACATCTTTATTTATCAGACTAAAAGGTTCTAGGACAGGTAAGAAGAAATATGGAGTAGGATATACACCTCCACATAATGTAGAAGATATTGTGTATCCTGAAAAATATCCAACTCCACAATTTGTAAAAGAAAGGGAATTAAAAATTCTAGAAAGGTTAACCAAAATGCTTACAAACAAAAATAGAAATTTAACAACACTACACACATGAAGAATGCTTTTGATTTATGTTGTAGTCACTGTAACCAGCTAGGACACACTGTCAGCACCTGTACAACTAGACATTTGCGCTGGATCCCTAAGACTAACCATCAAGGACCCAAGAAAATTTGGGTACCAAAAGTTACAACTTAAGTTTGTTTGCAGGGTCGCCTGAGAGCATCCAAATGGTATTTGGATAGTAGGTGCTCAAGGCATATGACAGGTGACAAGATGTTATTTATAAGTTTTAGAGATGAAAGTGGTTAGGTCTCTTATGGAGATAATGGAAAAGGAAAGGTCTTAGGATGTGGAATAGTAGGAACCAAAGAAAAGAATCTGATAGAAGATGTCATGTATGTAGAAGGATTGAAGCACAACCTGATTAGCATCAGTCAATTGTGTGATAAGGGTCACCTAGTAAAATTTTAGAATGACAAGTGTATTATTCAAAAGGATGGAAAAATATTATTTGAAGCTCAAAGAGTAAAAAATCTGTACACCTTACAGTTAGCAGAGCTAAAAGAAATAAATTTATGTCTTGCAACCACCAAGAGTGAAGAATCTGATTTGTGGCACAGAAGATTAAGACATGCAAGCACTTCAGTAATCAAGAAATTGATTAAGCATGAGCTAGTTGAAGGTCTTCCAAAAATGAAACTGAAGAAGTCTGGAATCTGTACAGCCTGTGCAAAGGAAAAGCATACCAAGACATCATTTCAGTCCAAAACAGTGGTCGCAACTTCTAAGCCCTTGGAGCTTATTCACATGGACTTATTTGGACCTATAAGAACAATTAGTCTTGGAGGAAAAGTGTATGGATATGTAATAGTAGATGACTACTCAAGGTATACTTGGGTATCCTTCTTAGAAGCCAAATCAGAAACTTTTTCAGCTTTTCCAAAGTTCAGCAAAGTAGTACAAAAGAATCAAAAGTTTCAGATTATCAGTATCAGATCTGATCATGGTGGAGAATTCAAGAATGAAGATTTTGTGAAGTTCTGTGAAGAAAATGGAATAGAACATAACTTCTCTGCACCAAGAACACCTCAACAAAATGGTGTAGCAGAAAGGAAGAATAGAACACTGCTAGACATGGCCAGAACTATGCTCACAGAGTACAATTTACCAAGATACTTTGGGGCAGAAGCAGTCAACACAACCTGCTACATCATCAACAGGTGCATGATCAGACCAATTCTAAAGAAGACACCCTATGAGCTATACAAGGAAAAAAAGCCTAACATCAGTAATCTTCAACCTTTTAGTTGTAAGTGCTTTATTTTAATAATGGTAAAGATAACTTAGGAAAGTTAGATGCTAAAAGTGATGAAGGTTTTCTGTTAGGATATATTTCAAAACCTAGAGGATATAAAGTGTTTAATAGGAGAACTTTAACTATAGAGCAAACAGTGCATATTTTATTTGATGAGAATAACCCTTCTATTAAGAGAATATAAGAAGAAGAAGATTGTGTTGAAGATCTGTGCAGGGATCTAAAACAAACATCTCTTGAAGAAGGAGAGAAAGAAGAAGAAAAAAAAGATCCACCACTAGAGGAACTTCAACAACAAGAAGAAGCACAAGAAGGACTGCCTAGAGAATTGAGGTATCACAGAGATCATCCAAGAGAAAACATTATAGGTGATCCTCAAGATAGGGTAAGAAGAAGAGGTATGAACATTCCTTGTGATTTTTCTGCATTTATGTCTCAAATTGAGCCTAGGACATTCAATGATGCACTGGCTGATGAATCTTGGATACTTGCTATGCAAGAGGAACTTAATCAGTTCCAATGCAGCCAGGTTTGGACTCTTGTCCCTAGACCTTCTGACCATCCAATTATTGGGACCAGATGGGCCTTTAGAAACAAAATGGATGAATCAGGAGTAATCACCAGGAACAAGGTCAGACTTGTAGCACAAGGATACTCCCAAGAGGAAGGCATTGATTTTGATGAAACCTATGCCCCAGTAGCGAGATTAGAGGCAATTAGAATTTTATTAGTATATGCATGTTCTCTCAACATCAATTTATTTCAAATAGATGTTAAAAGTACTTTTCTAAATGGTTTCATAAAAGAAGAAGTTTCTGTTGAGCAACCACCTAGTTTTGAAGATACTAAATATCTAAATCATGTTTTCCATTTAAAGAAAGCATTGTATGGTCTGAAACAAGCTCCAAGAGTTTGGTATGAAAGACTAAGTGCTTATCTCATATCACATGATTTCATAAGAGGTAAAGTAGATAGCACATTATTTATTAAGAAATTTTTAGAGGAAATCTTAATAGTGCAAATATATGTTGATGATATTATTTTTGGTTCTACTAAAGAATCACTTTGTAAATTCTTTGAAAATCTTATGCAAAGTGAGTTTGAAATGAGTATGATGGGTAAACTTAATTATTTTCTTGGGTTGCAAATCAAGTAGACCAAGGAAGGTACTCACATTTATCAAACCAAATACATTTCCGATTTACTTTCAAAATATGGTTTTGACAAGTGTAAGCCCTTAGGAACACCCATGAGCTCAGGAATTAAGTTAGATGGTGATCCACATGGCAAGAAAGTAGATCAAAAGATCTATAGAGGTATGATTGGATCATTACTCTATCTTACTGCCAGTAGACCAGATATAATGTTCAGTGTATGTTTGTGTGCAATATTTCAAGCTGATCCTAAAGAATCACATGTTAATGCTGTTAAAAGAATTTTTAGATATCTTATAAACACAAGTAAATTGGGTTTATAGTATCCTAGATGTTCCGATTACAATTAATTGGATATAGTGATGCTGACTATGCTGGATGCAAAATAGATAGAAAAAGCACCAGTGGTACATGTCAAATACTTGTAGGATGCTTGATTTCTTGGTCTTCCAGAAAGCAGAATTCAGTAGCATTGTCCACAACAGAAGCAAAATACATTATAGCTGGAAGTTGCTGCACTCAACTGATGTGAATCAAACACCAACTGGAAGACTATGGTCAAACACTTCAAGAGATTCCAATGCTATGTGATAATACGAGCGCAATCAACTTGACTAAAAATCCCATTCAACATTCAAGAACAAAACATATTGAGGTCAGGCATCATTTCATCAGGGACCATGTAAGTAATGGAGATATTTTACTTGATTTTGTCTCTACAAAAAATCAATTAGCTGATATATTTACTAAACCTCTTCTTGAAGATAGATTCACATCTATTAGAAGTTAAATAGGTATAGGTAATCCTGATTAAATCACTATAAAAATTCATGTTTGAATTTCTGCAAGGATATGTTGAAAACTCATTGCAAATTTCTCTAAGTCCCAGTACTGCGACTACTAATAGTCGGAGTTCAGACTGCGACTTCTAATAATCAGAGTCTTCTGTGACTCATGAAGTAGGAAGTGCACAGTGCGATTCCTTGAAGTCGGAGAAGGAAGTTCGACTCCTTAGAGTCGAAGTCTGTGAGAAGGAATTCACATTAATTTAAAATAATAAATGATAATAATTTTTAAATTTAAGGAGGTATTTATTACGATAACGGTTCATTCTTTTAATCATAGTTGTTCATCTCCTCATCTTTGGTCCGTTACGTTTCATCTATTATATTAGGACCACCCCTTCCTTTTCCCAAAGCACCCTTTCAAACTGTCTCTCTGACTCTCCTGTCATCTTCTTCCTCTTCCCGCACGTACTGTTCATCTTCTCCAGAACCGCCTTCAGAGAAACTACAAACCTCTCATCTCCTCTGAAGAAAGGTAGGCTTATTGATATCTAAACTTCATTTCTTTGACTTCTTTGATAGTTCTTTGAATCTTTTCCGTCCCTCTCTGTATAGATGGCCTCCTCTAGGGTTCCTGAAGGAACTATGCTCACCCCTGAACAGCTCCAATGCATTTTCTCTGCCAAGTTTTCCATCTATTCAGGAAAAGTTGTAGACTTCACCCAGTTGCATGGTAGTCTAGGTTGGGTAGAAGAAACCCTAGAAGCTATGGGCTGGTCCAGAATATGCCAGATTTTAGAACCCACTTTTGAAAGTGCTCTCAAGGTTTTCTTTGTGTCCCTTCAAGTTTCTACAGAAGGTTCAGTGATAGGGTTTGTAAAAGGCACCAAGGTCACAGTTTCTGAAGAGATTTTAGTTAAACTTTTGAACTGTCCCAACTCCGGCCATAGACTCAGTGAGATTGTGCCCCTGGATAAGCAAAGATGAGTATCATTGGAAGCCTAGGGACAGTTAGCAAGAAAGGCTTGTTGGTAAATGAGTTATCTGCAGAGAAAAGGATCATTCACTCTATTATCACCAACATCATAACACCCAGGGCTGGCACCCACTTCTCAATAACTGCCAGAGATGGTAGTCTCCTTTTTTGGGCTGTCCAAAGATATAGCCTGCCCTCAATTATTTTGGAAAAGATGGTAGCATCCAGGAATCTGCAGGAGTCCCTCCCTTATGGACCACTGCTGACCCTGATATTTAAAAAATTCTCAGTAGATCTCAGTGGAGAAATTTCAGTTGGTGTCAAATAAAAGATTGGTTTATCCACTTTGAGAAGAAGCCACTACACCTTGGAAAATAAAGCTCAAAATTTATGGGTTAAGGATTCTGTGCCCTAGTGCACTCATGAAATCTTCCCTGATGAGGCACAAGATTCCTCATCTATTCTAGTCTTTCAGCATGAAGAAGCTAGAGAAGAAAGAGTTGAAGCCCATGCTCAAGACCAACAGGAACAATAGCAAGAAGAAGAGCAACAGGGCATTCAGGAAGAACAAGAACCATTTCAGCAAGAACAAGTACCTGCCCCATCTCCTGAGCATAATGCACCTGAAGAGACCATCAATCAAGTGCTCAGAGACTTGAGGGGTAAGGGAGTAGTTCAAGAAGAAGTGCCAAGATCCAATCCAGTTATGCAAGAATTTGAAGAAGTAGAGTATCACTCCTTCCCTCCTCTTTTTGAGACCTGGCTAAGGACTCAGGGGGAGAGTAGCAGCAATACCAACATGATGATGGACATTTTGATGTAGTAGCAAGAAGGTTTTTCAGTTCTTCAGATGCAAGTCCAGCAAGTGGATGTTAAGTTTGATTACTTGGCTGAGGAGGTTCGGCAGATGAAAGATCTTTTGCTTCAGTTAGTGTGCCAACAGGGCACTAGTAAGCCATCTGCACCTTCCTCTACTCTTTAAGAACAACCACAACAGCAGCAACATAAAGATCATGAAGAACCTGTGTAGCAGCAAGAAGTTTAGTAGCAGCAAGAAGAGTAGCTCAGCAGTAGTTGAGGAAGAGCAACAAAAGCAAGAGTAGCAGCAACAGTCTTCAGTGGCAATTGAGCCTGAGCAGCAGAAGCAGGAGCCCCCTCAAGAATCTAGGCCTAAGCGACCTCTAGAGTCTCAGGATTTGGAGGTAGATGCCAGATCTAAGGTCAAAACATTTAAGAGGAAGGTTAGAAGGAAGCTCCATAGGAATGGTCAGCCTGTCTTTCCTTCTCCACCTTTGACCTCTTCCTCTCCTCCCACTGAACCATCACCTCTTGCTCCTACTACTTCCACTGTTCCTGCCCCTCCTAAATTAGAAATACCTACATCCTCATCTCATCCTACTTCCCCCACTACTCCTACACCCCCTGCTCCCTCTACTGATGAGCAATAACAACCACCTCCACCTCCTCCTTCTGCCTCATCTGATCCTCCTCCCTTTGCCTCTTTACCAGAGGATCAGCCCCTTTCCTTTGACAATGTAAATTTTACCATATATCCCTTGAAATACTATTTCAAACCCTCCAAGGCAAGCATATCCACTCTCCATACTTCAGCTCCTCACTTCTTTTCTTATCTTCCTACTGTCTCTACACCATTGGTTGGCAGATCCACCCTTTCCCTTCGAGAGATTGTACCCAGTGTGGTCCTCTCATCTACAAGTGGACTCCAATTAAAAGAAATTAGGCCAAACTCCTCCCTCCTTTCTAGTATGCCTTTGTCTACCATTCGCAACATCATATGAACTTGTTCAAGGAATTCCTGTCTATCAAGGCATTCCTTGAAGTCTATGAGATGCCAGGTTTCACCTTTGAGGACTGGCTTACCTCTCTCCTCCATACATCTCAAGTCCAGTTGGCTAATCTGAACTTAATCACTCAGAAAAGCCACAGTCTATCCACCAAAGTTTTTCTTGAACTCTATCTTGGTGAAGCCACCAAATTCCAACAGACTTTGGCTAGAAACCAGTTCATGGATATTGCACTTCACTTGAATCTTAGATTTTATGACCTGTTTGGTACCCTCCTTAGAGAGTCGCAGGCCAAGTATATAAGGATGAAGGACTTCAATGCAGCTAGGTTTAGATTGGGGTTGCCTGATGTTAACAAGGGCCAATGAGAAAATATTATCAGAGGTTAGAGGCAGATTTCCCCTTCCATGTCCATTGGACTATCTTCTGGATTATATCCAAGCCTAGTTGGTGCCATTTCTTCTAGAAAAGATTTTGCTCAGCTTGTGTTTAATAGGCACATCCGCATAGCCACCAGGTTCAGAATCAAGTACAACTTGAACCTGTCATTCCATAGATTTGCCCTTATGTACGCACCTTAGAACTCCTAGCACATGTTAGATTTTCAGATCTGTTTTGTTGAGTTTGAGAGGTTCTCTGAAGATCAATGGGCAGTTGCATACCCCAAAGATCATACAGATTGTGAGAAGTTGAAGATATCTGTTAGTGACTATCTCTGCAAAGGATATGAGACTCTTTGGAAGTCTATTGCTCATAAGTGGAAGCAGAGGTACCTAGTATACTACCAAGCCAAGGAAGCTGCAATTCATCAGGGTCTGCATTGGAACATTACTGTTCATAACTTTCTTCATTTAGCAGCCACTAAGAAGTTTGTCCCTCTCAAGGTCCTTCTGCGCCATAGTAATTTTCAGAAGAAACTTACCTGGTTCCATAAGAGGCATGTAAAGTCCTATAGAAAAATCCCCTCCATAGGTCCTACCTATAGGATAGAATATGGTAAGTTTATGAACTTCTTTCCTGAAAATGAGAAGAAGCTTTGGGCTCTTCTCCAGCCTTTCCTTGCTCAGATCCCTCCTTCTCTGTATTTACCAAGCTCCTTATCAGCTTCATAGACTTGTGTTGTATTTCAACCTTTCAGTTATATGAATGATAATTTTGTTCTTCATGTCTATGGATATATATCTCTCTCTCTCTTACTATCTTACCTTTTCTGTTAATGCCACAAAGGGGGAGAAAGAAAGTAAGCAACAAATAAATAGATCTATAGGAGAATGTACTTGTATAATCTTAAAATTTGTTTTCTCACTGTCTATTTAAAAGTTTTTGTCATTAACAAAAATGGGGAGAATTGTTCAGCAACTATCCCCTAAGAAAATCATTTAAGACTTTAAATTATTTTAACATGGTGATTTTTCTATGACAAAACCTTTTAAAGACTTTCTACAAATCAATATACTAAAATATATCACAGAAAATATTTTGAACAAACACTATTTCAAAAAAATTTCTAAGTCCACAGACTGTATGTATCACACTGAATCCGACTGTGGACTCTGACTTCTTAAAACCGACGTGTTCAGAATCCTGTGTTCTGGACTCCTGCTCTCTGAAGTCGAATGCCCTCTTCGACTCTCAGTAGTCGAAGTATCTGTCTTGTTGTCTAACTTCATGGAAGTTGAAGTCTGATCTCCGACTCTAGAAAGTCGTAAATCTTTTCATTGATATCCAACTCCAAGAAGTCGAATGAGTTCACTCCAAATTTATGAAGTCGAACTCCTTCTGAGATTTCTGAAAAGTCGAATGCTAATCTATTTATGTTATCTTAGACTCCGACTTCAGAAAGTCGAATTGCATTTCTTTCTATCTCCGACTTCCCTGACAACTTCTATACAACTTTCCCATGCAAATACTATTTTATAATTTCATGGAATGATTGATACTACATTTTGCTTAATGATATCTTCTATAGAACACACAACATCTATATATCATTTAAAATTATATCCTATCATGATATTATTATTATTTAATATATTTTGACAGATAGGATATATTGTACTCAAAACAACCACAGAAAATTATCTATAAAAATGTCCGAAACATTTATTCAAATTGGTCTCTTGCTTTATGTCAAAAGTTCAGGCTTTCTTTTCGTTCAGCAGATGTCTTGCAAATTAATGCCTTCAGGCGCATGGTGTATCTGACAAAGGCTCACCTACTACTATTAGAACTTCACCTTACCTTCTGTTGCAACTGTCTGTCTGTATTTATTTTGCTCTGAACTTGTGTCTGTCTGAGGTTTCTATACTTTTTTATATATCTCTGACCCACCTACCTCAGAAAGTATGGAGGTATCTTTTCTTTTGTCTTGTCCTTGTTGCAGATCATTTATTATGCATGTTTTCAACATGGAACTTTCGCAGAACATTAATTGAGGATTGACCTCTAAGCTGAGAAGCTACAAGCATGGTCTGAAGCCGTTGGAAAGCTAAAAAGGTTGAAGGACTAATGTATAACAACTTCAACCAGCATCCATAGGATCAAAGGTCTCTTCTCAAACGGCCAGATCTCTAACGGACACTTTCAAACAGATACATTCTTCTGAAGCATATATAGAAGCCGAAGTTTGAATGAGAGACACACAACACTTATAGTGTGAAAACCTACTAGCAACTGTTTTCAACTTTCTTTTGCCTTCTGCTAGGAAAAGCTTCTACAAGTCTTCTCCTGAGCTACAAGATTGAGAGCCCCTTCATTCAGAAAATTCTTCAAGCTCTCCTCTTCACTGAAGTCTTTTTGTTTGGGTGGAATTTGTAATTTGATATCTTTCAGTCCACCCTTCCTGATTCAGAAAGGATCACAACTGTAGTTCTTATTTCTTATTTCTTATTCCTTTTTGAATCTCCTTGTTTGCTCACTCTTTGGAGCAAACACACAAGTGTTTTTACAATTCTGTCTGTGTAAACCTATAGGAGGTTTGTTTCATGTTGTTCCCCTCTTGTGTAAGGAAGACCTTGTGAAAGGTAGTATTGTACCCCTATTGAGGGAAGACTTGCTTGGGAGCAAGTGGGCTTGTAATACCTCTCAAGGGTGAGAGAAGGCCAAGTTTTTCTTGACAGTTAGTGAAATCTCAAGTGGTTTGCTTGAGGACTGGACGTAGGACTTCCATGTGGGAAGGGCCGAACCAGGATAAAATTCCTTGTGCATTTGTGTGATTGTTTCCGTCAATTTACACTTGAATCACACACCACACTAAACTCTAACGGATCTATTTAGTGTTGTCTAATTTTAGATAAATTTTTAAAAGGGCAAGAAGTCCTATTCACCTCCCTCTAGGACATCATTTGTGCCATCTTGATCCAACAACAATTAAACTAAAATTACTTTAATTTATAAAACCTTCCAATTAGCTTATGTTTGAAATTTCTACTTAATTGGACATCATTTGGATACAAAAACATATGGACAAATGGACCAGCTGAATTATCTCCTATTTACGTTAACTATTTTTTTGAATAATTGCTTATGTAGCTATGGCTACGTAAGGCTCATCTCACCAGGGGTAAATAGCTTGCACGTAGTTTACTACGTGTGAGTGGGGTAAAATCCTATGGTAAACATGGCTTTGGGAGGGGAAAGATGGGTTTTACAGTTACACATGTATGGCTACGTGCCATACATGCATGGAACCCGGGAGTTTATATAAAATCTCCCTTAACCCTTCGTGTGGGTTTTTACCTACTTGCTCTGCTGAAGCTGCTACTGCTGCCATTGCTCTGTGAAGCTGTTGCTGCTGCTTTACCGTAGTTGCTGCTGCTGCTTCTGCTGTAGCTGCCTTTGCTGCTACTCCTTCTGTTGCACCAGCTGTGGCTACCACTCCCACAAGTCTTCTCCTTCTTCCTGCTACTGGTTGCTTCGTTGGAAAGCGGAGAAGGACCTTCATCCTTCCTAACTCAAGTAGGATTCTCTCCTTCTTGTCTCCTTCTCTTGTTAAGAACTTCATGTTCGAGTGTTTAACACGTTCATACTTAGACTTGGGTTTTGTAAATATCCTTAGGAATACTTTTCTTATCCATTGTAATCATGTTTTAGCTAATGATCATGTCATGTCCAACCATACTTGTGATGAACTTCCTACTAGATGCAAAGAAATGTTGTTTAGAAGACTTGTATTTCAGTATCATCCTTTCTTAAGTTTCATGCCACCCATGTGTAAAGCTTGTACTCCTACTGTTCTATTTCTTCCGTCATGTAAGTGATGTTTAGAAATGTAAATAAGACTCTTAGATGTTGCTAACCATGTTTAGAATCATAGGAACACTTAGAAGAGTCTCCTGAGGTAAGGTTATACCATTTCTGGAAGTTCAACCTGCGACTGTCGACAGATAGAACCCATTTGTCGACAGATATCATGCTTCTAGAACCCAGAAATGTAGAAACACCAGTAGCTGTCGACAGACAGACTTCATCTGTCGACAGATGGCCTCCATCTGTCGACAGCCACCTTTGGCCTGTCGACAGACAGGGTCCAGATTCCATAATCAAGTTCTGGATGTCAGTGGCTATCGACAGCCACTCTTTGGCTGTCGAGATACACTGTCCTGTTATGTTATCCAGATCTATTTCTTGTTCAACTCAAGGTGACACACTTTGGTATTAACCCAACAAGTTGTTTCCCTCATTTTCTTGAACTCCAACTACATTAACACTGAGAAGAACCATTCAATTTCTATCCACATCCAATTATGGAATGTTCTTCGACACCCCTAAGTATAATTGATTCCTACATAGCTACAACCTTCTGAAGTCATTGGCATTGACTCCCAACCCTTTGCTATTAGTGAGATCTTGAGTACTTGTATACCACACTTGAATATTTTTCAGAAATGATTTGTGATGACAATTTTTGGGTCTTTTTGAGATATATGCCTATGCAAGTGGGGTTGATCTAGTCCCGAGAGGAGCACCTTAATTCGTTTAATGGCCGTACGGAGCGATAATGGATCTCTTAGATGTTTGGCATTGCATCATACTTGTGAGACCCTTGAATTTCGTTCATATTATATTTTGTGCATGTGGTTGTTGACGGCAACATATGTGTCGTTGATTGCATGGCCAAAAGAGGTTGACGTCCAGATCGATGGACGCTGACTCCCTATTAGCGGCAACAAATGTTGACGTCTATCTCCCAGTTAAGTTGCGATTTCAGATCTGGAAATGGCTACGTTTCTTGATGTTCTAGATTAGGAAACCTAGCTCTAATGGTAGGAGACTTAACCTAATGCGTACCCCGATCCCTTTAGCCTATAAAACACCCAGATTAGGGCGAGGTTAGGTCTTTTGGCCTTAAGAGAAAAGCTAGGGTTTGCTGTGGGAAAAATGGGTTTTGTGCAAGCTTGATCCAGCGTGAGAGGAGGTATTCTGGCGATCTGCATCGACTAAGAGGAACTCCAAGCATCGAGGATGTAGCAACCCGATATTTAAAATAATTAAATAAATAGAAATAATGAGAGAAATGGATTAAATAAAATCCAATAAAATATTAAAAAGGTATGGGCTTGATTTAATTAGCTCATGCAAAGGTTAATGGGCCAAATTATGAATATGGATTATGGAACAAGAACAAATACTATCTTGTAGAGCATCCTGCGCATCCTGCGCATCGGTCTTGTGTTTAAACTTCACAAGGGTAGGTATTCTCAAGCCAAAGAAGAATCTAAATCATCCTATCTTCTAGAGCATTGTGTCTACTTTCATTTTCAAGTGATATGCCCAAATTCCATCATGAAATCGTTGAGTTATAAGTGTTTTCCCATCGTTGTGCATATCTATGTTGTTTCATTTTCATGCATGTTTACACGCCTTACGAGACCAAATCAATCCGGTCCAAAGGCATAGATCTCTTCATCTTGATGTCCTTTACAAGTTTCATGATCATCACTTTGTCCCATGTGCCCTAGTTTAAGAGATATAAATAATGCATGAATGTCGCTACATGTTTCCTACGTTTTCTACCATTTTCGGGTTGATGCTTGAATCACGTCCAGTCCAGGCGACGCGATTCATGGCACTGGTATTGCGTCGGCTTCTGCCGCCGCGATTACCCGAAACGCGTCCGTTGAGGCTGATACGTTTTGGCGCATCTAGCGCCTCAAACTGTGCGCCATCTGACCTGTCAGACGACCGTTGAATCGCGCCCGAGGAGGTTGACGCATTTCTCTGTGTTTTCCCACCTCTGGGAAAGCGCACCGTTTGACTGTTTAGGGTTTCAAGGATGCGGCAGACCTTGCCGACGCATTTCTGCCCGCCTTCAAATCGCGGCCATGACCCCCGACGCAATTTAGTTACATTATTCCAGCATGAAATTTGCTTTATTTAAATGATTCTTTGCACTATTTAAGCATGTTTATACCCTGTAAAGTTGATGAATGAACAGTAAACCGACATGTTATTAAAATATAATTTATGTCCCATAATTCTTAATTTAAATTATAATATGCACGATCATTCAATATTCATGATTTCATGCACATGCACACACCAAATATTCATCCTTGCCATAAATTGATACGAAAAATACATGAAATAAATTATCTGGTAAATTACTTAAATAATTGTACATAAATCGCCCATTTTAATAATAACATTGTCTTCGTTTATTTAATGGTTTTGGAACACCGAGATCGCCGCTCCACTATTGTAGAATTCCTCTGGAACGTCGAGCAACTTGTTTCCTCTACACACTACTCTCTTGACAAGTTGGAACCTCTCTATCGGACATTCCGTTCTGGTAGACAAGGGACCTTTTGTTAAGACCTCCTTAAGACTCCGTACTCTGTGGATTCCCTCATGGAGACCGAGCTGGTTGTACCCTAACGCCCATAACACCCCTTACTGATCGATATGATCCAAATGGCTTAGAAGTTCTCCCTCATCTTGATGTCACGTCGGACCTCTAGACCTGTGCATAACATGGCCAGCGGAAGGGTAGTGAATTCCACCTGACTGCCAACACCAATTGCGTGTGTTGTGCAACTGTTACTATCGCTCGTTTAATTCGATGTTTTATGCGCATTGACATACAGTTCTCGTCTATACTCTACTCGCTCGTCTATTCACACTCTCTCTGCTATCTCGTCTATTCATCTAGTACTCTCATCTATTTCTTGGTACTCTCTATTGGTCATTTGACTGATTGTCTAAAGATAAACAATATAACCAATGCCTGACAATATATAAAGGGCCTGGTCAGGTCCTGGGATGTGCACCCAAAAGTGCTATTTGCCCGCGGGAGTTAAATAACCAAAGTGTTTGGCATTACACTCAAGTGCTATCTATCTCGACTATCTAAATGACAATCAAAGTGCTATACTATACTCGTTGTGCTATTTTAAACTTTGTGCTATTTATGCTATGGCCATCTTACTCTGTGCTATATTTGGAAACTTGTGTTGTTTCAATCACGTACTATTGTGCTATCTTATTTCATACTATCGTGCTATCTCTTACAATACTTGACTCTCTCGTCTATCATATAGTGACTCTACTTTTAATACATTAATCATGTAAAGATTGCCCACACCATGAGATATAAATCCTACTGGGCGTTGTTGCTTACCCTACGTTATTTGTCATTGTATTTCAGGTGAGGCTGAGGAGAAAGAATACACTCACGAGGATGGGGAGGACCAGGAGTGATCCACGAGTGCCATGACAACACCAAGTTATCCTAGAATTGTCTTAGTAGTCTTTTATTTCTATCTTATGTATTAGAGTCAGTTGGGCCTATGTTATGGCTCTGAGTAGTTGATGTAATAGACGATAGTTGAATTATTAATAAAGGTTATTTGATTTAGTTTTATTGTCCAAATGGTTTGTTGTCTATTCTATGCTTTATACTCGCTCACTTGTAACTGCCTCACGTTCCGATATTCCGCGTCGGGACGTGACAGTTTTGTGGTATCAGAGCCTAGGATATCCTTACAAGGATAGTTAGGTCTAGGATGTTCTAGGACGGACTGCCATGACACGAGTCTAAGTCAATTATCATACCTATGTGAGATTTAGGTCGAACCCTGGGTTAAGATTTAAAAGATATTCACACACGCATAAATTAAACTTCACATCAATGTCCTAATGATAAGCTATTTTGTAGGAAACTTAAGAAAGCTAAGATGACTGTTGAACGTGCTCAAATGAGGGGCATGCAACAAACAATCCAAAAACTCACTCGTGCACTTCTGCAAGCGGCACAAGGAGGAGGAGGAAACCGCGGTGCAGGTGAGCTGCATCGTAATTTCAGAAGTTTAAATCCACAAAAGTTCAGCGATACTACCGATCCAGATGAGGCCGAGCACTGGCTGAAGGAGACGGAAATAATCTTCTGTGTCATGCAATGTGCAGCTGGGGACAAGCTGCTATTAGCAACATTTCAACTGGAAAAGGATGCCCGCTCTTGGTGGGAGTCTGTGGAAGCAACCAGGGCGAATGGCTAATTCACCTGGACTGAATTCAAAGAAGCTTTTAATTCCAAGTACTTCTCTGAGCGTGTGCAAGAAAAGAAAGCTGTGGAGTTTGCTACTCTTAAACAGAGGAGCCTGTCTGTAGCTGACTATGAAGCCCAATCTTCTAGACTGGCAAGATATGCCGAACACCTGGTGAACACCGAAAGGATGAAGGCTAAGCTCTTCCTTAATGGCCTTAAGCCTCAGTACATTACTCAACTGGCCCCTCTCGACATCCAGACATATGCCGAGATGGTGAAGAAAGCCCAACTGTTAGAAGATGCTATGGATTTCACTGACCGTATCAAGGGGAAATTTGTAAAAAAAGAACTGACACCTGGTCTGACATCTGCCAAGCCAATTAACGGCAAAAAGTGTCCTTTCAACATCACGGAAGGACCCAACCAGGAAAGGAAACCCAAGGTCTTCATTCCCAACACTCCAGCGAAAAGCAATTGCAAGCACTGTGACAAGCCAAGTCACACAGCTGATGAATACTGGAGGAAAGTTGACGCTTGTCTGCACTGTGGAAGCCGCGAGCACCATATTCCTGAGTGCCCGCTACTAAAAGAGAATGAGAGGCGCACTAATGTGCCTAAGAAACAAAGGAGATTGCAAGCCCTGCATGATGAAGAGCCCGCTGAGGAAGGTGGCGTGGTGGAAGGTATACTGCAAGTTTTCTCCTTATCAGCATTTGTTTTATTTGATACTGGAGCAACTCATTCATTCATATCTCAAAACTTTGCTGATACTCTAAATGTTAAACCAATATCTATGGGGTGTGAATTCTCTGTCACAACACCACTGGGAGAGAAAGAGAAATTGAACAAATATTTTCCATCTGCCGATGTAATGATAGGAGAACATAACCTAAAGGCCGACCTGGTATGTATGCCCATGGAAGGCTATGATGTGATTCTGGGAGCTGACTGGTTGTCCACTTATGGGGCAAGTGTCGACTGTAAGAAAGGGAAAGTTACATTTAGTGATTTCCCTAAGTTGTCATTCACGGGGATTCGACATAAGAGACGAATGTCTCTAGTCTCTGCCATAAAGGCCCACAACATGATAAGGAAAGGTTGCTTCGCTTTCCTTGCGGCCGTGATAGTTGAAAAGAAAGGGTCTAAGATAGAAGACATACACATAGTCCAGGACTACTCAGATGTGTTCCCTGAAGATCTGCCAGGGATTCCCCCTGAACGTGATGTCAACTTCGCCATTGGGTTGATCCCTGGAGCTGCCCCGGTATCACGTCAACTGTACTGGATGTCACCTGCCGAGCTAAGGGATCTAAAGACTCAATTGATGGAGCTATTAGAGAAGGTGTTCATCAGACCAAGTACTTCCCCCTGGGGAGCACCTGTACTGTTCGTTAAAAAGAAGGATGGATCTATGAGGCTATGCATAGACTACCGACAACTTAATCAGCTAAGTATCAAGAATAAATACCATTGCCTAGGGTTGATGAACATTTCGACCAGATATCAGGAGCTCAATATTTCTCCAAGATCGACCTTCGATCTGGCTATCATCAAATGAGGATCAAGGACAATGATATTTTCAAAACGGCTTTCAAGAGAAGGTATGGACACTATGAATTCGTCGTTATGCCTTTTGATCTAACCAATGCTTCTGCAACCTTTATGTAACTCATGAACAGCATCTACCGACCATATCTTGACAAGTTCGTGGTCGTCTTCATTGATGACATTCTCATATACTCCAAGACCAAAGAAGAACATGAAGAACACCTGAGGATAGCACTACAAGTCTTGCGAGACAATAAATTATATGCAAAGTTGAGCAAGTGAAAATTCTGGCTCGAAGAAGTGTCCTTCCTGGGCCATGTTATATCAAAGGACGGCATCGCTGTTGATCCCTCCAAAGTCAAAGCCGTACTCAATTGGGAGAGACCAACCAACGTCACAGAAATCAGAAGCTTCTTAGGACTGGCTGACTACTACAGGCGGTTCATCAAGGACTTCTCCAAGATTGTCGTTCCTCTCACGTGTCTTACACGAAAGGAGAATCCCTACTCCTAGAGTAAAGAGTGCGGGAATAGTTTCCAAACTCTTAAAGAGTGTCTGACCTCCACCCCTGTTCTCACTCTTCCAATAGAGGGAGAAGGATTCTCTGTCTACATCGATGCCTCAGGAATTGGGCTAGGCTGTGTATTGATGCAGAAGGAAAAAGTCATTACCTACTTTTCCAGACAACTGAAGACGCATGAAGTCAACTACCCAGTGCATGATTTAGAGTTGGGTGCCATGGTCTTCGCCTTAAAAATCTGGAGGCACTATTTATATGGTGAGAAATTCACACTCTATTCAGACCATAAAAGTCTGAAATACTTATTGTCACAAAAAGAACTTAACATGAGGCAGAGAAGGTGGCTTGAATACCTGAAAGATTTTGATTTCAACATCCAGTACCATCCAGGCAAGGGAAATGTTGTGGCTGATGATCTTAGTAGAAAGCCGATGGCATCTGTTTCGAGTCTAGTTCTCGGCGAGATGCAACTACTAGAACAATTCACAAGATTAGACTTGAACATTGAACATAGGGATGATCGAGTCTTGGTTGCTAATATCAAGATTCAATCTGACATGCTGGGAGAGATTAAAGCACAATAAGACAGCGATCCATTCTTGGTTCGCATCAAGGAAACTTTAGCTGAAAGGCCGGACTTTGCTATGACCGAGGACGGAAGGCTTGTATTCCAAGGAAGGACATATGTCCCAGACAATGAAGAACTGAAGAGAAAGTTAATGGATGAAGCTCACCAGACGAAGTATACTATTCACTTTGGAGGTACCAAAATGTATCAGGACATGAAAAGAACATTTTGGTGGCCAAATATGAAGAGAGAGGTAGCTGAGCATGTCGCTCATTGCCTTTCTTGCCAACAGGTAAAGGCAGAACACTTGCGCCCTACTGGCGTACTCAGACCACTAGATATTCCGGAATGGAAATGAGAAAGCATTGGCATGGACTTCATCATGGGCTTACCCAAGACTCGTGGTGGACTCGACGCCATATGGGTCATTGTCGACTGATTAACCAAGTTGGCACACTTCCTACCTATAAAGAGTAAGTGGTTTGTAGAGGTACTAGCCGCATTATATGTCAAAGAGATCGTGCAACTTCATGGAGTTCCATTATCCATTGTCTCAGATCGAGATCCGAGATTCACGTCTCATTTCTGGAAGGGACTGCAGACTGCACTTGGTACTAAGCGCAACTTTAGTACCGTTTTTCACTCGCAGACTGAGAGAACCAACCAGATTGTAGAAGATATGTTAAGAGCTGGCACCATAGATTTCAAAGGCTACTGGAATGAACACTTATCATTGATCGAGTTCTCTTACAACAATAGCTACCATGCGAGTATTAAAATGGCACCATTCAAAGCACTTTATGGTAGAAACTGTAGATCTCCTGCATGCTGGAATGAAGTCGGAGAACAGCAATGGCTAGTCCCGGACATGGTGCAAAATACCACCAGGGATATACAGGTGATTAGAGACCGGCTCAAGACTGCTCAGTCCAGACAGAAGAGTTATGCTGACAAGAGGAGGAGAGATTAGAATTTCAAGTGGGGGACCATGTACTCTTAAAGGTGTCCCCTACCCGTGGCATCCAAATATTTGGTGTTAAAGGAAAGCTCAGTCAAAGATTCATCGGTCCTTTTGACGTGCTAGAAAAGGTTGGTGAGGTTGCTTACCAGCTGGCATTGCCACCAAATCTGGCATGTGTACACAATGTGTTTCATGTTTCCATGCTGAGAAAATATGTGTACGATCCTACGCACATCATTCGCCATGAGAAGTTGGTGCTGAACAAGAACATGACATACGAGGAGAAACCAGTCAATGTACTAGAATAGAAGGTGCAGCAACTCAGAAACCGTCCCATCCACGTGGTGAAAGTACCGTGGAATAACTGTGGAGTGGAAGAAGCCACATGGGAACCTGAAGGAATCATCAGGCGAAACTACCCCGATCTTTTCGGTATGATATTCTCTCCTTTATGATCATATGAATTTGGTGACCAAATTATTTTAAGAGGGGGAGGATGTAGCAACCTGATATTTTAAATAATTACATAAATATAAATAATGGGAGAAATGGTTTAAATAAAATATAATAAAATATTAAAAAGGTATGGGCTTGATTTAATTAGCTCATGCAAAGGTTAATGGGCCAAATTCGTAACCTTAATTATGGGGAAAATAGAAAAGGGTAAAAGAGGGATTGAAACCATGGCAATTGGCCATGAATGGCAAGCCAAATCGCCACCTACTATGGCAGCAACCTTCTAGACGGTTTTCCACTGCAAATGGGAGGGGAGATCACCAAAACAAGGAAGGGAAGAGCTGGAATCTGCATCCCCCTTTCCTAGTTCCATTAGGATATGCAATACACCCTAAACATAAAAGAACTCGTCCTAAAACTAAAAGGGAAGGTTCACATACTTGCTGGGGTCATGGGAGGTGGAGCTAGGGTGTCAGGAGCAAAGGAGGACGGCTGGAAACCCAAGCTTTTCCTCAAACCGTGCTCTGCTGCATCCTGCGCATCGGTCTGGTGTTTAAACATCACAAGGGTAGGTATTCTCGGGCCAAAGAAGAATCTAAATCATCATATCTTGTAGAGCATCGTGTCTACTTTCATTTACAAGTGATATGCCCAAATTCCATCATGAAATCATTGAGTTAAAAGCGTTTTCCCATCGTTGCGCATATCTGTGTTGTTTCTTGTTCATGCATGTTTACACGCCTTATGAGACCAAATCGATCTGGTCCAAAGGCATAGATCTCTTCATCTCGATGTCCTCTACAAGTTTCATGATCATCACTTTTCTCCATGTGCCCTAGTTTAAGAGATATAAGCGTTGCATGAATGTCGCTATATGTTTCCTGCGTTTTCTGCCGTTTTCGGGTTGATGCTTGAATCGCATCTAGTCCAGGCGACGCGATTCATGGCACTGGTATCACGTCGGCTTCTGCCGCCGTGATTACCCAAAATGCGTCCATTGAGGCCGACACGTTTTGGCGCGTCCAACGCCTCAAACTGTGCGCCATCTGACCTGTTAGACGACCGTTGAATCGCACCCGAGGAGGTCGACGCATTTCTCTGTGTTTTCCCGCCTCTGGGAAAGCATGTTGTTTGACTGTTTAGGATTTCAAGGACATGGCTGACCCTGCCGACACATTTCTGCCCGCCTTCAAATCACGGCCATGACCCCTGACACGATTTAGTTACATTATTCCAGCACGAAATTTGCTCTATTTAAATGATTCTTTGGACTATTTAAGCATGTTTATACCCTGTAAAGTTGAGGAATGAACAGTAAACCGACATGTTATTAAATTTTGATTTATGTCCCATAATTCTTTAATTTAAATTATAATATGCATGATCATTCAATATTCATGATTTCATGCACATGTACACACCAAATATTCATCCTTGCCATAAGTTGATACGGAAAATACATGAAATAAATTATCTGGTAAATTACTTAAATAATTGTACATAAATCGCCCATTTTAATAATAACATTGTCTTCGTTTATTTCATGGTTTTGGAACACCGAGATCGCCGCTCCACTATTCTAGAATTCCTCTGGAAGTCGAGCAACTTGTTTCCTCTACACACTACTCTCTTGAAAAGTTGGAACCTCTCTATCGGACATTCCGTTCTGATAGACAAGGGACCTTTTGTTACAACCTCCGTAAGACTCCGTACTCTGTGGATTTCCTCATGGAGACCAAGCTGGTTGTACTCTAATGCCCATAACACCCCTTAGGGATCGATATGATCCAAATGGCTTAGAAGTTCTCTCTCATCTTGATGGCACGCCAGACCTCTTGACCTGTGCATAACATGGCCAGCAGAAGGGTAGTGAATTCCACCTGACTGCCAACACCAATTGCACGTGTTGTGCAACTGTTACTATCGCTCGTTTAATTCGATGTTTTATCCGCATTGACCTACAGTTCTCATCTATACTCTACTCGCTCGTCTATTCACACACTCTTTGCTATCTCGTCTATTTATCTAGTACTCTCATCTATTTCTTGGTACTTTCTATTGGCCATTTGACTGATTGTCTAAAGATAAACAATATAACCAATGCTTGGCAGTATATAAAGGGCTTGGTCAGGTCTTGGGATGTGCGCCAAAAAGTGCTATTTGCTTTCAGGAGTTAAATGACCAAAGTGTTGGCATTACACTCAAGTGCTATCTATCTCGACTATCTAAATGACAATCAAAGTGCTATACTATACTCGTTGTGCTATTTTAAACTTTGTGCTATTTGTGCTATGGCCATCCCGCTCTGTGTTATATTTGAAAACTTGTGTTGTTTCAATCACGTGCTATTGTGCTATCTTATTTCTTACTATCGTGCTATCTCTTACAATACTTGACTCTCTCGTCTATCATATAGTGACTCTATTTTAATACATTAATCATGTAAAGATTGCCCGCACCATGAGATATAAATCCTACAAGGCGTTGCTGCTCACCCTACGTTATTTGTCATTGTATTTTAGGTGAGGCTGAGGAGAAAGAATACACTCACGAGGATGGGGAGGACCAGGAGTGATCCACGAGTGCCATGACGACACCAAGTTATCCTAGAATTGTCTTAGTAGTCTTTTATTTCTATCTTATTATTAGAGCTCTGATGTATTTGATGTAATAGACGGCAGTTGAATTATCAATAAAGGTTATTTGATTTAGTTTTATTGTCCAAATGGTTGGTTGTCTATTCTATGCTCTATACTCGCTCACTTGTAACTGCCTCACGTTTTGATATTCAGCGTTGGGGCGTGGCAGAGGAAGCTACCCTGACTCCGAAGATCGACACAAAGACCGGTTTTGGGTGGAGATTTGAGCATCTTCTTGGCTTGGCCGAGGAGGGCTTCTGCGGGAAATTAATCTCTTCTTGGATTTATTTTCAGGCAAGCGATCTATGGATTTCATCCCTACCCATGTCCTCGAGGTCCTAGGGATTTTTACAGAATTTTCTCGTGTCCTGGAACCCCTATTTCTCCTGTATTTGTGCATTCTATATGTGCTTCTGTAGACAGGAGATTGACGGCCACTTGTGTGCCGTCAAGATCCTGAGTTAGTGGCAACATCTGGTGCCGTTAACCCAGGTTGGCGGCAACTCCCTTGCCGCCAAGTTCTTCAGAAATATGATTTGATCTATGTGCTATGAAATTCAGATCTCTATGTATATGTGCATGCTGTGAAATTTATATATGGTCAAGTACAGTCAATAGGTCATGTCATGAGAATATTTCGAATTTATGTACATAGTTTTATTTGTTAAAATTTCTGAAATTGGACAATGAGCATGATATGACCTTGATAATTTCGGAATAATTGATCCATTGAATATTAGGGTTCCATATACTTTCCATGTTCGTATGACTATTTTCAGGTTTTGAAACTGTTAAGTACGACTGTTTAGTTGTGAATCATGTTGAAATGAGTTTCTAAATAAATTGCATGTAAACTGTCTTAATTGTTAAAATTAGCATTACTATTTTGAAAAATCTGAAAAGTTAGGTATGTGACATGTGATTTGTATGCAGTATGTGATAAAACTTTTGTTCTATTTTGATAACAGTAGGTATTGTTAGTAGTTTAATAAGAGTAATTGACATGATGAACATGTTTAAGTTTAACCATGTGTAATGTAATGATTAGTAGCATGATTGGGACTGTATTATGATCAAATCATCAATGTGAAACAATAGCATCATGTTGAATAAACTGAAGCATGTTTACGTATTTAAAAGTGCATGTAAATAGTTAAATAGTGTATGTGAAATGTGTAAACAATGTGATAATGTGCAAGTGTGTCGGGATTGACACTGCTACCATAGAGGGCTGTGGAGCCGTACTGTAGTAAGGTCCCTATGGGAAGGCTCAATGTGTATGTATTATCCCAAGGGCACTAGGATGAAATCTTGGAGGTGGACAAGTACCACTAGTTAGGGTGGAGAGGGCTTCTCCCGGTTCTACGCAGTTACCTAGATTCATCACAGCATTGCCTAGGTGGCAAATATGTGTTATGTGTTATGTGTGTGTCCTTCTCATGGTGGTTAGGACTATGTGTCACGACAAATTAAGTGTAAAAAGTGTAAAATGTGAATAATGTGTAAAGTGACATGTGAATGTGACAAGTGGTAAGTGCAAATGATGTGACATGTGAATGTGCAAGTGAAAACTATAAGAAAACTATGTGAAATCATGTGTAAGTGAAAGTGAATGTGGATGAAAGAGTAAATGCATGTGAAAACCAAAGATAAAAGTGCATATGTTCATGTCATACATGTGTTAAGATGATTTAGGATAATCATGGTATAATGTTTAGTATCATGTTGTATAGTTTAATATAATTCATGTGTTAATGTCATGTGAATATGATAAATTTACATTAAAACAGCAAGCTAAATGCATGAAAAAGTGTTACATTTGCATGTGAAATTGGTTAGATATCATGCTAGGAGTGTTCATTACCTTGTACATATTTCCATGATTTAAATTTATAGAATTATGCAATGATTTGAATAAAGTATGAGACCACGAATCATGTTATATATATTGTATGTAGAAAGCATGCTATAGGTCATTTATGGATATTTGATTATGTTAAAAATATGATTGATATGAATTATAATTTGCAATATGAATCGAGTTAATTACCATGTATAGAAAGCATGTTTAGGTGGTTTATGTATATTGTTAATTGTTATAAAGCATGTGCCAGTAATTCATGTGTTTCCTTATTGTTTATTAGTTTAGCATGTGTGTGATATGTGTAAGAGTGTGATCTTTAGATTTCTTGTTGGGTCTTTTTAGAAGACTCATACTTGCTTCGGCGTACAAGTGAGATAGGTGTCCCCGTACTTGAGGAGGGCATAGCGAGGAGCGACACCGAACGAGAGGAGTAGCTGTTTGTGGAGATCGATTAATAGTTGCTTTATTTCATAGTATGAACAATGTTATTCATATGGACAATGTCATAATGTATTTCTTTTGGAAATGTAATAATGTGGACTTTTATTATTTACATTTGCTATATAGACTGTGGAATGTGTGGATGATGATGGAATGAGAATCACATTTTATTTCCGCTATATTTTCATTGTTATTCATGTACATATCAACCTATTGTATAGTGTTGGGTTAATATCCCACTGTGACTGCGTTCTTTGTACCAACGTGGATTGGTATAATAGTACCGGTATGAGGAGAGTCGTTATAGAGATGGTATCAGAGCCCAAGGTTGAGATTGTACATGAATACACCATCATCTTCACAATATTGTGAAGTCTTTATAGAATTTGTCCGTATATGTGTGGAAAATATCTAATAATGAATGAAAGATAGTTAAGAAAATGGTTAGGATTAAATAACTTAGATTCTAACTAA
The DNA here is from genome assembly GCA_014218235.1 of Colocasia esculenta. Taxonomy (NCBI): domain Eukaryota; kingdom Viridiplantae; phylum Streptophyta; class Magnoliopsida; order Alismatales; family Araceae; genus Colocasia; species Colocasia esculenta. Next base: position 88,390,832 of record CM024758.1, on the reverse strand, counting down.
GTTAATTGTTTTGCATGCTATGACGAGCCATGGTAAGTGTAGTGCTCGGGCTAGGGATTATGAGCAGAGGCGCAAGGTAAAGAAATTCGTGATGACGCTCAGACCATCATTGAGAGCTAGACTTTTAGAATCCGACCCCTGCACTTTGGATGAGGCTCTCAACGCAGCAAAGTCAGCACCCCAGTCAGTAGTTTCTACAGGTAGCGAGAAGCCCGAATGTGTGCATTGCGACAAGCATCATAGCAGAGACTTGTGTTGGAAAAAGACGGAAAGATGTCTTAAATGTGGCAGCAAGGACCATCAGATCAGAGAGTGTCCGAGGCTGAAAATGTTCGTTCCACGAGGTGTTCCAGCAACAACAAAGAATTCAGCAGCAAGACCACAAACACTGGCCAGGGAGAATGTGTTAGCCAGAGATGCCGACGATGTCACCAAAGGTACTCGATCCGATCTTCGAGGACGAAGATTTTTCAGGTGGGGGGGGGAGAGTGTGAGACCCTTGAATTTTGTTCATATTTTATTCTGTGCATTTGGTATTTATTTGTTTATGTACATAGTGTGAGTATTAATTTTGTGCATATTATAATTATTTAGTTACTTATATGCATAGATATGTATAAATATATATATATGTGTTATTTCCGTGCATATAATGTATTTATTTAAATGTGCATATGTATGTATATTTGTATATATAAGTACTTAGCTAATTTTGTACATATTTAAATCCTATGAATATTGTATTTAAATAATGTTGTGCATATAGTATCCAATTATTGATGTGCATATTATATTTATTTATTCTGTGTATATTGTATGTAATTATGCTGTGTACGCATGTATATATATGTGCTTATTTTGTGCATATGATATCTATTTATTTTATGTGCACATTAAATTCTTTTGATGTATTTGTATATCTATTTTGATGTATTTCTGTGTTCTGGCCGAAATGCCAGTTAATGTCAACACCCATTGACGTCAATTGCTTGTTGACGGCAACATATGTGTCATTGACTACATGGCCAGAAGAGGTTGACGTCCAAATCGATGGACACTGACTCCCTGTTAGAGGCAGCAAATGTTGACGTCTATTTCCTAGTTAAGTTGCGATTTCAGATCTAGAAACGACTGCGTTTCTTGCGGTTCTAGATTAGGAAACCTAGCTCTAATGGTAGGAGAGTTAACCTAATGTGTACCCCGACCCCTTTAGCCTATAAAACACTCGGATTAGGGCGAGGTTAGGTCTTTTGGCCTTAAGAGAAAAGCTAGGGTTTGTTGTGGGAAAAATGGGTTTTGTGCAAGCTTGATCCGGCGTGAGAGGAGTTCTTCTGGCGATCTGCATCGACTGAGAGGAACTCCAAGCATCAAGGAAGCTACCGCGACATCGAAGACAAACCTACATCGACACAAAGATCGGTTTTGGGTGGAGATTTGAGCATATTCTTGGCTTGGCCGAGGAGAGCTTCTGCGGAAAATTAATCTCTTCTTAGATTTATTTTCACGCAAGTGATCTATGGATTTCATCCCTACCCATGTCCTCGAGGTCCTAGGCATTTTTATATTTCTCTTGTATTTGTGTGTTCTGTCTATGCTTCTACAGACAAGAGATTGACGGCCACTTGTGTGCCATCAAGATCCTGAGTTAGCGGCAACATCTGGTGTCGTTAACCCAGGTTGGCGGCAACTCCCTTGCCGCCAGGTTCTTCAGAAATATGATTTGATCAATGTGCTATGAAATTCAGATATCTGGGTATATGTGCATGCTGTGAAATTTATATATGGTCAAGTACAGTCAATAGGTCATGTCATGAGGATATTTCAAATTTCTGTACATAGTTTTATTTATTAAAATTTCTAAAATTGGACAATGAGCATGATATGACCATGATAATTCCAGAATAATTTGATCCATTGAATATTAGGGTTCCATAAATTTTCCATGTTCATATGATGATTGTTTTTAGGTTTTAAAACTGTTAAGTACGACTGTTTAGTTGTGAATAATGTTGAAATGAGTTTCTAAATAAATCTGCATGTAAACTGTCTTAATTGTTAAAATTAGCATTACTGTTCCAAAAAATCTGAAATTTAGGTATGTGACATGTGGCTTGTATGCAGCATGTGATAAAAATTTCCTTCTGTTTTGATAATAGTAGGTACTGTTAGTAGTTTAATAAGTGTAATTAACATGATGAGCATCTTCAAGTTTAACCATGTGTAATGCAATGATTAGCAGCATGATTGGGACTGTATGATGATCAAATCATCACTGTGAAGCAATAGCATCATGTTGAATAAACTAAAGCATGTTTAAGTATTTAAAAGTGCATGTAAATGGTTAAATAGTGCATGTGAAATGTGTAAACAATGTGATAATGTGTAAAGTGTGCCGGGATTGACACTGCTATCATAGAGGGCTGCGGAGCCGTACTGTAGTAAGGTCCCTATGGGAAGGCTCAATGTGTATGTGTTATCGTAAGGGCATTGGGATGGAATCCTAAAGGTGGACAAGTACTACAGGTTAGGGTGGAGAGGGCTTCTCCCAGTTCTGCTGCATTGCCTAGGTGGCAAATATGTGTTATGTGTCATGTGTTATGTGTTATGTGTGTGTCCTTCTCATGGTGGTTAGGACTATGTGTCACGGAAAATTAAGTGTAAAAAGTGTAAAATGTTAATAATGTGTAAAGTGACATGTGAATGTGACAAGTGGTAAGTGCAAGTGATGTGACCTATGAATGTGCAAGTGAAAACTATAAGAAAACTATGTGAAATCATGTGTATGTGAAAGTGAATGTGGATGAAAGAGTAAATGCATGTGAAAACCAAAGGTAAAAGTGCATATGTTCATGTCATACATGTGTTAATATGATTTAGGATAATCATGGTATATGTTTAGTATCATGTTGTATATTTTAATATAATCCATGTGTTAATGTCATGTGAATGTGATAAATTTACATTAAAACAGCAAGCTAAATGCATGAAAAAGTGTTAGATTTGCATGTGAAATTGGTTAGATATCATGCTAGGAGTGTTCATTACCTTGTACATATTTCCATGATTTAAATTTGTAGAATTGTGCAATGATTTGAATAAAGTATGAGACCATGAATCATGTTATATATATTGTATGTAGAAAGCATGCTATAGGTCATTCATGGATATTTGATTATGTTAAAAATATGATTGATATGAATTATGATTTGCAATATGAATCGAGTTAATTAGCATGTATAGAAAGCATGTTTAGGTGGTTTATGTATATTGTTAATTGTTATAAAGCATGTGCCATGTAATTCGTTGATGTTTAAAAGATAGTATGTGTTTCCTTATTGTTTATTAGTTTAGCATGTGTGTGATATGTGTAAGAGTGTGATCATTAGATTGCTTACTAGGTATTTTAGAAGACTCATAGTTGCTTCGGCGTACCGGTGAGACAGGTGTCCCCGTACTTGAGGAGGGCATAGCGAGGAGCGACACCGAACGAGAGGAGTAGCTGTTTGTGGAGATCGATTAATAGTTTCTTTATTCCATAGTATGAACAATGTTATTCATATGGACAATGTCATAATGTATTTCTTTTGGAAATGTAATAATGTGGACTTTTGTTATTTACATTTGCTATATAGACTGTGGAATGTGTGGATGTTGATGGAATGAGAATCACATTTTTATTTCCGTTGTATTTTCATTGTTATTCATGTACATATCAACCTATTGTATAGTGTTGGGTTAATATCCCACTATGACGGCGTTCTTTGTACGGACGTGGATTGGTATAATCGTACCGGTATGAGGATGGTCGTTACCATACTTGCTTGATTGGTCATCATCTTATTGTATCATGAGTTGAATATGTACTTGAACCAGAATGTGATTATTATCCTGAATTCGTTTCTATGCACATTTAACTCAGTACTCTTGTTCTACAATTGTTATCTAATTGACATGGTTATACAGTCATCCTTGATGTTCAGCAGTGCTACCAATTAAGTTTCCTGCCCATTGTTTGATTATCTTCATCCTTTTGATTAGAAAAGTGAATCATACTGGGCTCATTAGCTCATTAAATCTTACTTTTTCAGGTGAACATGATGAGCCTAGCTCTTAAGGGGGGTGTGCTGAGTGGGTCAACCAGTCTTCGGAGTCCAACAAACTTTTTCTTTTATACTACAGTTAGTGATGGTGATTTTATTAAGTCTATTTTGTTCCTTACTCCTCTTGTGGATTGTTACAAGGAGTATTATGTAAGTAAAGCTTCCGCTATGATGATAACAAATATATAAGCTCTATTTCTTAAGTCTATTTTCTATCATTTTTGATAAATAGATATTTATTAGGATGTGACAGATAATTTGGTATCAGAGCCTTAGGTTCCATAAACCTAGGGAAGGACCAGTGAGTTTGGGTAGAAATCAGAGATTAGTTAATCTTCCCTTCTCTATCTCATACTTCTCTCAATCATTCCCTCCTTCGCATTCAACAATGGTTCTTTTGAAGCATCCAACCCTAGTTTCTTCACTCGCCGACAATACAAACTCTTTGAAGAAACCTCTGTCACCTATAGCAGATGCAAGCATGTCAAATTTAGCTAACTGAGGAACCATAATCTCCAAGAGGTTGAAGACATCGCTCGGCAGATGAAATGGCTGACTATTTGCTCTAATCAACAACCTATGTACCTCGATGTCGTCAAAGCCTTCTATACCACCCTCATGGTACATCCTTCCCAACCCAATACATTCATTGGAAAGGTTAAGGGCACTAAGGTAGTTATCACTCCCTCACTGCTAGATGCCCTCTTTGGTATTTCCATGACCGGTCATACCTTTTCTGAAGTTGTCTCTGAGGATCATCATAATTAGGTATTATTGGTCCTCTGTATCAAATGAAAAGAGGCATTAATTAGCTTTCCACAGTTTAACGGCTAATTCACCTTATGATTAGCCACATCCACCTTCCTCGCCAAGGCAATCATGTTGTGATCACTCAGTGGGATTGCAGTTTATTATTTTGGGCAATTCAAGGACATCATATCAATTTTGCCTCATTCATTCTTCAGAAAATGCAGTCAGTAGCCCAACTAGCTACAACCTTCCTTATGGTCCGATGCTCAGCATCATTTTTAGGCATTTTGACATAGACCTAGACAATGAAATGGATGTTCCTCAGATTGAGCCCCTCGAAATATCAAATCTGAAGAGAAGTTAGTTTAAATTGGTTGATGGTCATTGGACCAAAGGCAGCATTCCTCCATGTTAACATCACATTGTTGAGGACATCTTAGTTACAGCTTCCATGCCAGCCCTAGCCGAAGTTCCAGCTGAAGCACCACCTGCAGCACCAGCATTGTAGCGGTCCTCATCGTTCAAACCTATTAACCTAATAACGGGCCTAACCTGACTCCGCCTCCCGCGATCGGGTCGTAGCCTCGCAACGGATACCATTCATAAGTCCGTAGAAATATAAAGGAAACAACTCAAATATATATAAGATTGTCATCTCACAAATATTTACATGAAATATACATAGCCTTTTTCACAACTGTAGCCAGACACAACTACAAGAACGACCTGGGGCATACCTCGAGGTGTACAAAGAAAGGCAATTACATTGCTAGTGGTGTAGACCCAACTCCGCTACGGTGCGGCTCCGAACTAGAAGAGGGGCGAGAAGCCTCCTGCTCTCCCTCACCTGAAAGAAGTAGGGGTGAGCCTCACAATTCATTAGCTCAGTAGGGAAACTCCCCCAAAAGCCAAACAAAACCAAACTCACAAGTTAAGAAGCAGGAAGCTACGCTAGCAATTTATAGAACTATCCACACAGGATATTAAAGCTGTAAATACTACTTACCACATGCCATTAACTGAAATCAGACTTTAATAAATAAACGGCAAACCTCGCTAGGTGTACGTGCTAAAGTAGGAAAACGCCACACTCGAGTCACGAAGACTAGTTCGCGACACTAGCAACCGACCCGGACAAACCACATAGGACTACCTCTCAGTCTCGCAACCACAGACGAAAGGTCTAGCTTCCGCTCCACTAGAACAAGCCAAGAAACTATGAAGACCATCCAACACCACTCCTGTGGACCACACTGCCGTAGGTCCATGCCTGGCACCTTTAGGGTCTCCGGCCTGAGCACCCTAAAGTGAGGCAATGGAAAATAGGACTAGCTGGGGCCCAGTACGTCTACTGGTGTCCGTAACCCCCAACCATGAGCGCACTACAAGCGACAAAGCACAAACCCTCACAAGTCGCTATCCCACTGTTGTCTTTCCCTCAGCCGAACGTACAACTCTACACAAGAGCAAGGGTGTCCAGGAGGATGAAACAGATCTCAACGGTACACAAGTACTGGGATAAGCCCCGAGCACTAACGTGCCTAGCTCACACAAAACCTGGGCTCCCAACTAAAGAGGTAACCACGGTAGGCGTCGTACTACTCACCACGCACACACAAACCACGTGCACACCGCTCAAACCACGTGAACACCACGTCCACCACGTGAACAACACACTCCTCGAGCTCTACAGGTGCCCATGCACCGCTTACCTTGCCATGCACGACAAATAACAATAATCCGATAGTTACATAACCAAGCATAAAACCATTGCCATCGGAACCCTTAATGCGACGGGGTCTACTGTCGCCATATGAACGCGACACCTTGATATGTCACATTCAGAAGCAGAATGTGATGGATTGGGTTGTCGCGTTCACAATGCGACAGGTAGGTCCGTCGCCTTCACAGATAGTAATCCTAATCCAGGAACCCCTCTCCGGATTCCCCATGTAAACCATGTAAAACACTGAAATAATCCAATAAACATGCTCAACCCATTACCCTAGCATGATATCTATCATCTATAAAGCAAGTAACATACCACACATGCATCACATGCAATCCACAACATAAACATGGAAAAATCTCCCTACCTTCGTGAAGAACGCGAAGAACGACCACAACCCAGCGTTTCCCCTGCTCCGTGCCATGTCCTTGCAGCGAGACCACGCCAAAAACGATGCTAAAACCCCAAATCGCCCGAAAAACCACCGCAGCAACTCCTTCCTGGAAGAGCAAAGCTTTCTGAGCTCTGTTCGGCCAACCTAAGCTTAAAACACCTCACAGTTGAAAATGCGATGTATCCTATTGTCACGACAAGAACACGACGTAGGGGGCCGTCGCCTTCCCACTATCGACGTCAGCAAGGCCGCCCAGCGCACGACACGTGGCAGGCATGCAGATGAAGACCACAAATAGCAGTAACAAGAACACGACACCCATGGTTGTTGCGTTCAGAATGCGACGCCCAACCCTATCGCGTTCACAGACAGTGAACCAGTGAGTGCTTTGGGCCTAGACTGTCGGCCTACGAAGCCTCACAACCTACATAAAACACCTGTAACACACACAAAGGGCCACACATTGGCCTCCAGAACCACTAAGCCACGATCCGAACGGTCAATACGCTACATTACTATCACCTAAAAGAAATTTCATCCTCAAAATTTAAGAAGAAAGCTCGACACCAAAAGATTTTTAATTAAACAAGCATGGTACTATCACCTAAAAGAATTAAAAGCTTACTCAAACAAGTATGGATACGCTTTCATCATTTCCTCGGCTAATTCCCACGTATCCTCTCCGCCTTGTCTATTTTCTCATCTGACTTTCACTAATTCAATTTCCTTATTCCTTAACTTCTGGGTTCTGCGGCCTGTAATCTGTACCGAATATTCTGGCATTGTCATGTCTGGCTTCAAATCATCTCTTTGATAACTAACTGTGACGACCCAACCAACAAACTGGCCCAACAACCATACTAGTTGGTAGACTTTCCATGAAGGTCACCCATCTTGAGACTACTCCCAACTGAGCACGCTTAACTTTAGAGTTTTTTTTCTGCTCAAGCTCAGAAAATGACTAGTCCGAGTTGTTGGTAGTTTGCTGATTTAGTCCATTTAACATATTCTTATATGGGGTGTTATAATGTACCCCTCTTATATAAGCGACGTCCTCGTCGCTGCTCATATATAGCACACAATCAAACCCCAGGTAGGTAGGATTCTAGAGGTGACCCCCACAGGCTTAAGAGGTGGCTCCCACTATGTAGCACTTTGCGCCATTATGGCCTCAAGAGGTGGCTCCCATAGCGTAGCACTTTGCCCTATGTGGCACTTAGTTCCTACACTTCCGGCTGGGCAAGTCTCTGATACCATTTGTGATGACCCAACCAACAAATTGGCCCAACAACCATACTAGTTAGTAGACTTTCCAAGAAGGTCACCCATCTTGGGACTACTCCCAACTGAGCACGCTTAACTTCAGAGTTCTTTTCCTGCTCGAGCTCTGAAAATGACTAGTCCGAGTTGTTGGTAGTTTGTTGATTTAGTCCATTTAACATATTCTTATATGGGGTGTTACATTGACCACCTGGGACGGATCTCGGATATATCTCCTGAGCATAGAAATATTAAACACATCATGGGCATCTATAAAATCTACTGGGAGATCCAATATGTAAGTTGTTTCACCAATTCTTTCTAATATCTAGAATGGACCAACATATCTCGGACTTAATTTGCCCTTCTTGCTGAACCTGAGCACACCCTTGGTAGGAGAAACTTTCAAAAACACATAATCACTAACTTCAAACTGTAATGGCCTGCGTCTAGTATCTGCATAGCTCTTTTGACGACTCTGTGCTGTTTGAAGCTTTTCTTTGATGAATTTAACCATTTCTGCACATTGCTGAATTAACTCCGGACCCATAACCTGTCTCTCACCTACCTCATGCCAATTTAGTGGTGTTCTGCACGGTCTGCCATATAATGCTTCATAAGGTGCCATTCCAATACTTGCATGATCACTGTTATTATATGCAAACTCTACCATACCCAAGTAGTGCTCCCAAGTACCTCCTTATACTAAACAACAAGCTCTAAACATATTTTCTATAATCTGAATGGTTCTCTCTATTTGCCCATCTGTCTGTGGATGATAGGCAGAACTGTACTTCAATTATGTACCAATCACTCTTTGCAAACTCCTCCAGAAACCTGAAGTGAACCTGGGATCTCGATCTGAAATGATGGTAACAAGAATCCCATGCAAAGGTACTATCCTATCTACATATAATCTGGCTAATCTATCCACAGTCCATGACATACTTACTGCTAATAATCTGTAAACTTTAGTTAGTCTATCCACAAAAATCCAAATACCATTATGACCTACTATTGTCCTGGACAAACCAACTACAAAATCCATGAGAATATCATCCCATTTCAATTGTAGAATGGGTAATGGCTGCAACAGTCCTCTTGGCCTCTGGTACTATACTTTTATTTGCTGACACACTGCACATCTTGCTATAAACTCTGCAATCTCTTTCTTCATATTAGGCCACCAAAAATGCTTCTTTAAATCTTGATACATCTTGGTACTGCTTGGATGGATAGTGTATCTAGACTTATGAGCTTCGTCTAACACTTTCTGCCTCACCTCGGCATCTGCTAGAACATGTAATCGGCCCTTAAGCCTAACCACACTGTCATCATCAATTGTCACCTCCTCCATTCTCACAATGTCAACTAAATTTTCATCTATTCTTTGTGCTTCTACTATCTGCCAATATAGAGAAGGTTCCACTGCACTGTTTCCTAATATTGCTCGCCGCTGACTATTTGGCACATACAATGAATTTTCTGCCACTTCTTCATACAATTTCCATTCTCTGATCATAAGTTGATTCATAACTGCCTTTCTGCTCAGTGCATCTACCACCACATTAGCTCTGCCTAGATGATATGTCAAACTAAAGTCATAATCTTTCAAATATTCCATCCACCTGCGCTGCCTCAAATTTAGATCTTTTCTGGGAGAAAATGTACTTCAAACTTTTATGATCAGTGAATATTTCAAACATTTCACCATACAGATAATGCCGCCAAATCTTCAGTGCAAACACAATTGTTGCCAGCTCTAAATCATGTGTCGGATAATTCTCTTCATGCTTTTTCAATTGCCTAGATGCATAGGCTACCACCTTTCCATGCTGCATTAACACTGCTCCTAAATCTCCTCTAGATGCATCTGTATACAATACAAATCCGTCACTGCCTGACGGAATCTCCAATATCGGTGTTGTGGTAAGCCTCTTCTTCAGCTCTGCAAAACTGCGGTGACAATCCGAAGACCACACAAATGGTACTCCTTTTCTTGTCAATCTTGTCATTGGTGCAGCAATCTTCGAGAAATCTTGAATAAACCGCATATAATATCATGTCAGACCCAGAAAATGTCTAATCTCTGTCACTGTCTTCGGTTCTTCCCACTTCATCACTGCCTCCACCTTGGCCGGATCAACTGCAACCCCTTCACCTGAAATCACATGACCCAGAAACTAAATTTCTTTCAGCCAAAACTCACATTTTCTAAACTTGGCATACAACTGGTGATCTCGCAAAGTCTGCAACGTGATCCTCAAGTGTGCTGCATGCTCTTCCTCTGATGATGAATACACCAAGATATCATCAATAAATACCACAATGAACTGATCCAGATACGGGTGGAATATCCTGTTCATCAAATTCATAAATGTTGTCGATGCATTGGTTAGCCCAAACGGCATAACCACAAACTCATAATGTCCATATCTGGTCCTGAAAGCTATCTTGTCAATGTCTTCTTCCTTAATCCTCGGTTGATGATCCCCTGACCTCAAGTCAATCTTGGAAAATACTTTGGCTGACTAAAGTTGATCAAACAAATCATCTATTCTGGGAAGCAGATACTTATTCTTGATTGTAACCTTGTTCAATTGCCTGTAATCAATACACATTTTCAGACTACCATCCTTCTTTTTAACAAACACTAGTGCTCCCCATGGCGAATGACTAGGTCTAATGAAGCCTTTTTCTAGCAATTCTTGCAATTGCTTCTTGAATTCCTTCAGCTCTGTCGGTGCCATTCTATACGGTGCTTTTGAAATAGGCATACTGTTTGGTTGCAACTCAAATGTGAAATCCACCTCTCTATGTGGAGCTAACCCTGACAATTCCTCTGGAAACACATCTACAAATTCTTGGACCACGGGTACCATTTCTACAGACTTATCTACCTCTATTAAACTAACTGAAGCAAGATATGCTACACACCCAGCATTTATCAACTTTCTAGCTCTAAGTGCATAAATAATAAACTTGGGAGTATAAAAGGGCATACCTTGGAACTCAAACACTGCTTCACCAGAGTTGCAAAATCTGACTTTCTTCTTTCTACAATCCACCAATGCCCCATAAGGTTCCAGCCAATCCATCCCCAAAATCACATCATAATCCTTCAATGAAAGTGCATACTGTCACGCCCCAACGCGGAATATCGGAACGCGAGGCAGTTGCAAGTAAACAGGTACAGAGCAAGTACTAGACATCAAGCCATTGAGCATTGAAAAAATACTAAAGCAAATTCTTCTCATTAATAACTTTTCAAGTGTCTAGTTACAACCTCTAATATCAGAGCCATTCTATAGGGCCCAATTACATTGAAATAAGCAAAAGACTCAAACTTCTAACATAACTACTATAACTCTAACATAGCACTAAGACACTAGGGTGCTCATAACATCACTCCTAGTCATTCACGTCCTCTTGAGTGTATGGTTCATCCTCGGTCTCACCTGAGAACACAACGACAAATAACCAGGGTGAGCGATAACGCCCAGTAGGACTTAAATCTCAATAGTCAAGCAGGCTTTAAATGGTTAATGCATTAAAAGGTAGAGTAACTATTGATAGAGCGAGCGAGTTAAGTAACGTAAGAAATAGCATGATAGCATGTGAACGAAATAGCACAAGTTTACAAATATAGCACAAGTGTCGAGTATAGCACAAATAGCAAGATGGTCATAGCACAAATAGCACAAAGTATAGCAATAGCACAACAAGTATAGGATAGCACTTTGTCGTCAACGAACAACGAGAGAATATAGCACTTTTGATTGTCCTTTAGATAGTCGAGATAGATAGCACTCGAGTGTAATGCCAAACACTCTGATCATTTAACTCCCATGGGCACTAGCACTTTCGGGGGCATATCCTAGGACCAGATCGGGCCCTTTATATATTGCCAGGCATTGGTTATATTGTTTATCTTTAGACAATTAGTCAATGGCCAATAGAGAGTACCAAGAAATAGATGAGAGTACTAGATGAATAGATAAGATATTAGAGTGAACTTCAATAGATGAGCGAGTAGAGTATAGATGAGAGCTAGTGGACATTGCACGTAACACGTCGAGTAAACAGGCAATAGTAGCAGTTGCACAACACGCGCACTTGGTGTTGGCTGTCAGGTGGAACTCACGACCCTACCACTGGCCATGTTAAGCACAGGTCCAAAGGTTCAACGTGATTCAAGATAAGAGCGAACTTCTAATAGCCGTTTGGATCATATTGATCCCTAAAGGGTATCATAGGTGTTAGGGTACAACCAGCTCGTCGACCATGTGGGAATCCATGGACAGAGGAGACTTACGGAGGCCTTGAAAAAGGATTCACTAGTCCGGCAGAAGGAGTATTCGACGAAGAGTTTGTCCAAGTCAAGAGAGAGTGTGTATATAGAAACAAGTGCTCGACGTTCTAGAGGAATTCTAGAACAGTGGAGCGTCGGTAACGGTATTCCCAAAACATCGAGAGAAAATGTAGAGAAGTCTATTTAAAATATGGCAATTTAATTACATAAATTACCAGATACATTATGAAGTATTTTCATGCCAAATTAAGCCATATTGGAGGGTTCAAGTGTGTGCATGTGTCATGAGATTATAGATAGAAAAAATCATGTGCATGTATTTTAATCACACATAAATGTTTAATTTATGACAAGTGTAATTTTTTTGTGTGTGTGACTGTTAAACAAGAGTACAAGCACTGTAGAGAGTCAGAGCATCGAAAATTGGGGGTTTTCATGCAAAATCTGAGATCGCGACGCACCCCAGTAAGGGTCGCGACGGGGTCAACTGAGATCATGATGGGGTCTTGTACAGAACGCGACGGCCTTGTCCGTTCGAGCAGGTAGATCGCGACAGGGTCGCGATGGGCTCAACAGATCGGGCAGCCAGATCGCGACAATAGGCCCTGTCGCGATCAGATCGTGACGGAAGGCACTGTCATGATAGCCCTGTGAATGCAGCCTATCAGGCCGTCACGTTCACAGGGTCTGCGCCCGAGTCCGATAGGGAAAGAATAGTGTATTGGATTGCGGGCCAGACTTACCCTATTTGACGCAGGGTGATTCAAAAATCGTAACTAATTGTACAAGCGATGAAAAATCATGAAACCAGTTGCAAATTGATCTAGACATGCATGGGTACTTACAGTAAATAGGGATTGGAAAACAAACAGGGTTTCGACATGCTTTGGTCATATGTATTCATGAAGAACATGGAACAACACATAGATGAGATCAACAAATTAATTCGCAGGATAGGATGAATGAAAATTAGGACTTTTAGGGGCAAAAAAAGTCTAACATGCATCAGTATCCCTAATAAAAATTTCATAGCATGTGGTTCAGTATACATGGAGATCAAGAATTAAGAAGGGGGCTCAGGGTCATGGAGTTTACATAACTTCAAAAAGTAAGAACAAAAGATTTTCTCTATGGAAAAATATGAGACAAGAGGGCTTTGATTCCTTAGGTTTCGATCAACCTACAGACAAAATTGATTTAGTTTTGCTTGTGAAAATGCCTACCTTTGATCGTTTTCCTCTTCTAGGGCTAGAACTTGAAGAACGAGATTGAGTGCTTTGAGGGGTTCTTCTCCCCACAAATTCTCCTCTTCCTTGGCCTCTCCTCCTGGTTCAGAAACCCTTGGCAACGAGGTAGGGCCGGCCATGGAGCTTAAGAGAGTATTTATGTCTCTTGGGCTTCTATTTCCTAATAGGACTCTAATTACTATTAAATCCCGGGATTTCCTATTTCTCTCCTCTTTCTAAGCATGCCAACTCCAATTTGGGTTAGGTTGGGACCCAAATTCGTGGCCAACCTACTAGGGTAGGTTTAGGAATCCAAATCCAACCCAAACTTCTTATTTAATGCATTACATACCTCTTTTCTATTTAAGTAATAATTAAGTTACGAATTTAGGATATTTTTCTATTATTCCCCTTTTAAAAATCTCTATTTTGGCCCATAAATTTCTAATGGGTCCATTTAACAAATCCCATTACTTCTTTTCATTTAATGGGTTTTATTTAATCCTATTTTTATTTGATTTTATAATTGCTCTTATTTTTATTTTTATTAAAAAAAATTCGAAAAAATCCAGGTTGCTACATCCTCCCCCTCTTAAAAAGAATTTGGCCCCAAATTCATATGATCATCTAGGAGAGAATGTCTTATCGAAAAGATTAGGGTAGTTTCGTCTGATGGTTCCTTCCGATTCCCATATGGCTTCTTCCACTTTACGGTTATTCCATAAGACTTAACCACGTGAATGAGATGGTTCCTGAGCTGTTGTACCTTCTGTTCTAGTATCTTGACTGGCTTCTCTTCATACATCACATCCTTCTTCAACACCAGCTTCTCGTGACAAATGATGTGTGTAGGATCATATACATATTTCCTGAGCATGGAGACATGGAACACATTGTGTACACATGCCAGATCCAGTGGCAATGCCAGTCGGTATGCAACCTCACCAATCCTTTCGAGTACTTCCAAAGGACTGATAAATCTAAGACTGAGCTTTCCTTTCACACCAAATCTTTGGATGCCACGAGTAGGTGACACTTTTAAGAATACATGATCACCGACTTGGAATTCTAAGTCTCGCCTTCTTTTGTCGGCATAGCTCTTTTGTCTAGACTGAGCAGTCTTAAGCCAGTCTCTAATCACCTGAATGTCCTTTGTTGTTCATTGTACCATATCCGGGCCTAGCCATTGCTGTTCTCCTACCTCATTCCAGCATGCATGAGATCTACAATTTCTTCCGTAGAGTGCTTCGAACGGTGACATCTTAATACTCGCCTGGTAACTGTTGTTATAGGCGAACTCAATAAGGGATAGGTGCTCGTTCCAATATCCTTGGAAGTCTATAGTGCAAGCTCTCAACATGTCTTCCACTATTTGGTTGGTTCTTTCAGTTTGCCCATCAGTTTGTGGATGGAATGCGGTACTAAAGTTGAGTTTAGTACCCAGTGCACCTTGCAGTCCTTTCCAAAAATGAGATGTGAATCTCAGATCTCGATCCGAGACAATAGATGATGAAACTCCGTGCAGTCTTACAATCTCTTTGACATATAAGGTAGCTAGTAATTCTTGAGTTCAACTACATCCTAGAAAATGAACTTTTAGTACAATTGATTAGAAATAAATTAGTCTATATTTCACTCTTATCTTTTACAAAACTCTCAAACATATAATATTTTATGGCTTTGTCTCATTTATATTCTGAAGCATTAGTCAAAGTCTGCAAAAGGTCTTCTGACATCTCACCAAAAGAATATCCATATTGTCTTCTGTCAAATCTGCACTCACGATCTCTACCTACTACATATTCTATAATATTTATACACAGAACCTTTTTCCACAGAACATTAATTGCTAGTATAGATAGCCGTCAACATTTGAAATATCTCACAAGTACCTATGATAATATCCGTAGCTAACATACTAGACCCAGTCTAGTATATCTTGGAACTTGCATCTTTCAGGATAAAGATGGAATAGCATCAGCATAAGAAAACTATCTGATCAATGTGAATGTAAAAGATATGCACGTCGCCCTTGGAAAAAGACATGCACGTAGCCCTCAAAAGAAGACATGAACGACCATCTCTCCAATTGGTAGATTTAAATAGATCAAGCAATGACTATCTCTTCAATGGATAGATTCAAACAGTTCAAGCAACGGCTACAAAGATGAAGCCTATAGATATAACGACAGCCGATAGAAGCAACACATGAGTGTGGGAGATAACAAGCTGCACACAAGAAAGCAAAAGAGAGATACAAGCACATACACGAGAAAAGGTGAAAAAGGTGCAAGTGTGTTGTGTTAAGTTTCTTCTCCACAAATATTGCATGGGCGCTGTGTTGAAGCCTTGCATGTGCGTGTAGTAAAGTAGTTGTTCAATTTCGCCTTATAAAGGTTCTCTTCTTAGACTTAAGAAGTCTTTCTTCAGACTAGAATTTCTCTGTCTTATTATTCAAGTATGGAGTCCTTCTGAAGTCTAGTCCTCCATATAAGGAGTCTGTTAAAATAAGTGCACCCATTTAGAAAGGGAACATCTACTGAGCAGGGTGTATACCCCTCTGGAAGAGGAATGTAAGGCCTTCGAATTTCCGTCGCATTATTTGTATTTGTGTGTGTATATTTGTGCTTGTGTATGTATGTACATATTTACGTACGTATTAATTAGTACAAGTACGTGTGCATGTGCTTATATTAGATGTAAATAATGCATGTATTGAATGGTGATAGTATGGATACAATACCATATACATATTGCATGTATATACGCATGGTATGCATGGGTTTCTGCATATTTTAGACTTCTGGCCGAAGGCCATCTTGGCGTCAACCCTTGGCCGTTGAGGTGGTGTCAGCGTCCAGACATGGACGCCAACCCTCATCCTGGTGTCAAGCGATATGGACGCCTATTTCTCTGGCCTGCATGCGCAGCAGAGCTGCAAACTTCTGAAACAAGAAAGCTCAGCCATTGGGGGGCTGTCCCCAACGGCTCTGAGAGCTGTCATGTCACCTTGTGAGTGGGAGAGAGAGGCCTCCCCTTATGTCTGAACTCGGATCTGCCTCTCCCCACTCCTCTCTTCACCTTTGCAAGAGAGAAACCAGGAGAAAAACCCTAGTTCTGAGCTGTGAGAAAACCACACCTTTTGCACCCAAAGATCAGACTTCCTGGAGCTAGATCCGGCCATCTTCCACGACAAGAGGCTAGCTGGAGCAAAGGAAGAGGCTTCCCCGACAACCCCTTGGTGTGGAGATCATCCAGGAGCCCGGAGGAAGAAGTTCTAGGAGGGAGTTCTGCACCTTCTTGGGACTGCCCAAGGAGGGCTTCTCCGAGCACTTTGATCCTTTGGAGCAATTTTTAAAAGGCAAGTGACCTAACCATAATGTCCCCATATGTGTCTAGGTCGTTTCTACTATTTTTATGAATTTTCCCTCGAGTCCTAGACCCTCACATTCACCCAAACTTGAGAGCTCAGGTCTGTGTTTCTGCACAGACCTGCATTGACGGCAAGGTCAATGGACGCTGAGATCATGTTGGCGTCCATCGACCATGCCGCTGACCCTGAGTCAGCGGCCAGAGACCGCCGCCAAGTTCCTCTGGACAGAACAGTGATCTGTTCTGCCCTTCCTATACACTATTTTCGGTATGTTTCCGTGATGAGGATATATGGTAACCCTATACACTATGTATATTGTTAAATGTGGTGTGTGGATGAGTGTGACGTGTGGTGGTGAATGTTAGAAAGTTGTATTCCGTTAATTTGTAAGCATGATTGTTGATAATCTTGCCAATCCATGTTTCATGATTAGGATTAGTCTGAATGCCTTAGTTTTGTCAGATCATGAAGATTAGTAGAGCAGTATATGTATACTCAATTTTGGTAAATTGTCCATGCTTGTATAATTGCTAATAAATTCGGTTCGGTAAATAAAAAGGCATGTAAGAATGATTTGTGGTGATCGATCTACAGTTGTATGATTTAGGGTAAATTCTGTATTCTCAGATCATGTATATGACAGTAATTTATGTTCAAACAGTAAGTGGCAAAATCGCATGATGTGTTAAACTCCATGTAACTTAAATTGTGAATGGCATGCGAAATAGGTATTTGATTTTCTGTAAATTCCATTTAGCTCAGAAAAATCTGAAAACTTGAGTGTATGACCTTGAACCCGAAAATGGCATGTGGTTAAAATTTCAGGTCATTTGGACCAGTACATAAGGAGTTATGTATTTTCCATGCAAAATGTAATAATCTATGTATGACATCGTAATGTGATTAGATATTGCTTAAACCCAACTTGATTGGTAAAGTTCGCTGTGTGTTAAACTCCTAAAATCTTTAGTGCCATGTCAGGAAAAATAGAGAAATGCATATGAGTGAGAAAGTGAATGAGATGAAAAGTGATATGTGTAAAACCATGTGTAAATCCGTAAAATGTGTAAATGTGTAACTGTGCCAATGTGACACTGCTTCCGTAGAGGGCAGTGGAATTGTATCAGGGAAAGTCCCCCTGAGAAAGTTCAGTGTGTAAGTGACCCTAAGGGCATTAGGGGGAAATCCTGGAGGTGGACAAGTACCACTGGTTAGGGTGGACACTTGTTCTCCCGGTCTGCGCAGTCCAAGAGTCGTCATTGGAATGCCTAGATGGCGTCTATGTGTAATGTGATGTGTATATGTCCTTCTTTGGTGGTTTGGACTATGTGTCACGGCACCTAAAATGTGTAATGTGAAATGTGTAATGTGTATGTGTTCATGTGTAAATGTGTAAGTGAACAATGTGAGTGTGTATGTGCAAAGTGTAACCATGTGAAAGAGGGAACTTGTGTAAAGAAAATGTGAAATTCTAAATGTGGGGATATGATATCGAAATCCATGCGAGACAAATCTGAAACCATGTGAAATCAGAAATCTTATGTTGTTATCATCACGTTTATATGTGCAAAAATGTCTAGAATCCATGTTAGGGATAATTGATGAGCACGTGTGCAAATAGCATGATTGGTTGTTCACATGACTTGTTTTACGCAATATTGTAGCTCTCATGTATAGGTTTACAGCCATGAAACCATGTGAAATCAGCAACTTAAAGCATGTGAAAACGTCTATGTAAGTGTTTAAAACATGTAAAGTCCATGCTAGTTATGCTTTACCTTTCATATATGCACAGTGTTCATGTTGGTAGCTCTCATGTCTTGGTTCTTTAAAGACAAAATTTCATGAGTAGATTGAATAGAAAGCATGTGATAGGTAAATTTTATTCTTAGAAATCTGAAAGCATGATCCATGTATAAAATTGTAAAACTTTCATGATAGGTTGGAACTTTCAAATGACTAGCATGCCATGTGTTGAAAATTTTGAATGTGCATGTAGAAACCGCTATGACTTATACATGTATGTTATGAGTAGTGTTGCTTGCTGAGTCTTTGGACTCACTCCTTGCTTCGGCGTACAGGTGTAGTTGGTGATGTGGCACCTTTGGAGGAG
The DNA here is from genome assembly GCA_014218235.1 of Colocasia esculenta. Lineage (NCBI taxonomy): Eukaryota > Viridiplantae > Streptophyta > Magnoliopsida > Alismatales > Araceae > Colocasia > Colocasia esculenta. Next base: position 88,371,575 of record CM024758.1, on the reverse strand, counting down.
ATAGTGGAGACGGACTCCGAGCACGGAGATTAGCTAGTCTTTGGAGTTTCTTTGTGACTGTGCATTTCATAGTATGTAATTTGAACATTGTATTAGAGTTATCATGAAAAGGATGTATAAGTGTGGAGATTGTGAACTTAGTTTTCAGCAATTTAAATTATGTGAACTTTTAGCTCTTAATGTTAATTGCGAACTTCATGTATGTTTAATGTGGATGATGAATGAATGAAGACAGATGTATTTTACTTCCGCTACTCTGTTGTATATTTGCGTGTATCTCAGCTGTTAGTATCGTTTGGGTAAATGTCCCACTGTGAGGACTCTCGCTATACCGACGTGGGTTGGTATAACTGTACCGGTATAATGAGGGCCGTCAAAGAGATTGGTATCAGAGAGACCGGTTGAGATTGCACATGAATATACCTAAGTCATCATCCCCATTGCATGCTAAGCTGTGTCCACATGTGTAGAAAACACTAATAAGAAGTGAAAATAGATAAGGAAATGGTTAGAAAACTTAGTAACCTAGCTCTAATGGTGGCTGAAATTTATTACAGCCATGGCTTCGAGAGGTAGGCGTGGTGGAGCGTCGGCCCGTGAGGACGAGCCGCGACGTGATGAGCGGGCGGAGCAACAGGCCCCAGCACCGCAAGGCCCTGTACTTCCCCCACCGCCGCCTGTGGATTACGGAGTATTCATGCAAGGTCTGGTGCAAGCCATGCAGACGCAGGCTCATACCCAGGCAGCACTCCAGGCCCAGTTGGAGGCCCAGGTAGAATAATGAAACAACTAAGTAGTTTGCTATTTAAATTGCATGATATTGTGTTTATGTGTATTGTTATTGTTAATGTAGCAGGCTTAGGCACCAGCTCAGGACCATGGTGGACCTCCCATCATGGAGCGATTCAAGAGGATGACCCCACCCTCTTTTAAGGGGGAGAGTGATCCATTAATGGCAGAAAGCTGGTTAAGGGAGACAGAGAAAATCTTCCGAGCCATCAGGTGCCCTGATGAGGATAAGGTGACATTAGCCACCTACATGCTACAGGTAGACTTTTAGTTTTGTATGTTTGTGTGTTTTGCTTAAGTTAGCACTTGTTAGTTGGTACTTATGAAGGTGTATTGCAGGAGAGAGCGGATGTATGGTGGTCCTCCCTACTACGTACACGCTTTGAGGACGGAGCAGTAGACGTGACGTGGGACGCGTTCGTGAGACTCTTCCGAGCCAAGTTCGTCCCAGAGCATATCCAGGACAAAATGGAGCAAGAATTTCTATCCCTGACGCAAGGCTCCATGACCGTGCTGGAATACGAGGCAAGGTTTTCTGAACTTTCTAAATATGCACCGCATATCGTAGAGGATGAGCGCAGGAAGACAAAGAAGTTCGTGATGGGACTCAAGCCATCACTGCGGACGAGGCTCATGGCGTTTGACCACCGCACACTAGACGAGGCCCTCAGCGCTGCCTGCAGGCAGGAGGGAGAAATGGAACAATATCTGGAGGAGAAGAAGGTTTCGCAGAAGAGGCCGGCAGCGACATTCCAGCGGCAGGATAAGAGGAAAACGGTGTACCAGACACCGCAGAAACCAGTGGCAGTCAGAAACTCTCAGGTACCTTCTGTACGTTCCCCGGTGTGAAGAAAGAGTGTCCCCATTGCGGGAAGACACATGGTGGGTCCAAGTGTTGGTTAGTAGCGGGTAGATGCTTGAAGTGTGGGAGCAGCGACCACAAGATCAAAGATTGCCCAAGACTTCAGCAAGGAGCTCAGCGTGGAGCGCCAGCACCAGCAGTAGCGGCAGCCACGCCAGCTACAGGAAGACCAGGAAGGCCTCGAGCCCCAGCTCGAGTGTTTGCTTTAGCTTGCGAGGACGCCGAGCAGGCGGAGCATGTCACCGAAGGTACGGTTTTGCTTTTCGGTGTGCACGCTCGGGTTTTGTTTGATACGGGTGCTACTCACTCGTTCATTTCCGAGCGGTTCGCTAGGCAGTTAGCCCTAGAGTCAGGCATAGAGTCTGAGGAGTTAGATGTCCCTTTGTCTGTGCACACCCCTGCGGGTACGGTATCGACTAGGAAGTGCATTCCGTCGTTACCTGTGTGCATTGAGGATAGAATTCTAGATGGGTGTTTTCTTCTTGCTAAAGATGAAGGACTATGATGCTATTCTTGGTCTGGATTGGCTAGAGGAGCACTATGCGTTAGTGGATTGTCGTCGGAAGAAGATTGTTTTCCGCATTCCTGGTGAGGACGAGTTCTCTCATCCCTTGCCAAAGAACTTAGCGGGAAAGTTAGTCATCTCTGCCATGAAGGCGATGCGCATGGTGAACAAGGGTTGTGACGCATTTCTTGCCAGCGTTATGCTAGTACCCGATGCTGGTTTGTCACTGACTCTTGCAGAGATCGATGTGGTGTAGGATTTTCCAGATGCCTTTCCCGATGACTTGTCTGGATTGCCACCGGATAGGGAGATAGAGTTCACTATAGAGTTGCTTCCGGGCACCTCTCCTATCTCGAAGGCCCCATATCGGATGGCCCCTGCAGAGTTAGCCGAGTTGAGGAAGCAATTGCAAGAATTGCTTGAAAGGAATTCATTCGCCCTAGTGTTTCTCCTTGGGGCGCACCTGTATTGTTCGTCAAGAAGAAAGACGGGTCACTTAGGTTGTGCATTGATTATAGGAAGCTGAACCAGGTGACTGTGAAGAACAGGTACCCTTACCTCGGATTGATGATCTGTTTGACCAGTTGCAGGATGCATCAATCTTTCTCTAAGATTGACTTGCGATCTGGTTATCATCAGCTGCGGATTAGGAGTGAGGATGTGTCCAAGACGACATTTAGATCCCGTTATGGACATTATGAGTTCTTGGTCCTTCCTTTCGGATTGACCAACGCCCCTGCAACATTCATGGATCTCATGAACCGGGTGTTTAGTCCGTATTTAGATAGCTTTGTTGTTGTGTTTATTGATGACGTGTTGGTCTATTCTCCGGATGAAGCCACACACCGTCAGCATCTGAGGTTAGTATTAGAGGTTCTTCGTGAGCACAAGCTGTATGCAAATTCAGAAAGTGTGAGTTTTGGTTGCGCGAGGTTCATTTCCTCGGGCATGTTATCTCCGGCGCTGGTGTAGCTGTTGATCCAGAAATGGTCTAGGCAGTTATGGATTGGGAGATTCCCAGGACCCCTTCGGAGATTCGTAGTTTCCTTGGGTTAGCTGGTTATTATCGGCGATTCATTGAGGGTTTCTCATCCATCGCCGCCCCTTTGACAAAGCTGACCAGGAAGGTGAGAAGTTCGTATGGTCTGAGGCATGTAAGCGTAGCTTCCAGCTATTGAAGGCTAAGCTTACTTCTGCTCTGGTATTGGTATTGCCTAGTGGTCTAGAGGGCTTTGCCATTTATACGGATGCGTCTCGGATCGGGTTAGGCTGTGTGCTCATGCAGCAAGAGAGGGTAGTGGCTTATGCTTCTCGTCAGTTGAAGGAACATGAGAGGAACTATCCGACTCATGACTTGGAGCTCGCAGCTGTGGTTCATGACTAAAGATCTGGAGGCACTATCTTTATGGTGTCAGATTTGAGGTGTTTACCGACCACAAGAGCTTGAAGTATCTTTTCTTCCAAAAGGAATTAAACCTGAGGCAGAGATGGATTGAGTTCTTGAAGGACTATGACTTCGACCTTCAGTATCACCCGGAAAGACGAATGTCGTAGCGGATGCTCTTAGTAGAAAGAGGTCTTCGCTCCAGCAGGATTGGAAGATGTTGGAGGATGCAGCGTGCTCTATGACCGAGTTAGAGCCATCGCTGTGTCAGGTTTTTGTAGCTCAGCTATCCCTTAGATCCTCAGTCTTGGATGAGGTGATTGAGCAGCAGAAAGCCAACCCTAGATTGTTAGAATTAGTGGGTAAGGCGGGCATTGCTCATGATGAGGACGGTGTGATTAGATTTCAGCACGTGTTTGTGTCCCTGATTTGGTAGATGTCCGTGAGCATGTGTTAGCGGAGGCTCATAGGTCGCGATTCTCTATTCATCCGGTAACACTAAGATGTATCAAGACCTAAAGAGATCATTTTGGTGGTCCGGCATGAAGAAAGATGTTGCGGATTATGTGTCTAGATGTCTAGTGTGTCAGCAGGTGAAAGCGAGCGGCAGCGACCATCTGGCCTTATGCAGAGGATGGATATCCCAGTGTGGAAGTGGGAAGCTGTCACTATGGACTTTGTTTCGGGTTTGCCTCGATCTAGAAGGGGCAATGACTCGATTTGGGTAGTTGTAGATAGATTCTCGAAGACTGCTCATTTCTTGCCTATGAAGAAGAAGCAGTCAGTAGAGAGTTTAGCTAGATTGTATGTTAGTGGTATCATTAGATTGCATGGTGTGCCGAAGTCGATCATTTCGGATCGAGATCCGAGATTTACTTCGAGATTGTGGAAGGGTCTTCAGGATGCGTTAGGTTCGGAGCTGAAGCTCAGTTCGGCGTTTCATCCCCAGACCGATGGACAGTCCGAGAGGACTATCCAGACGCTCGAGGATATGTTGAGAGCGTGTGTTCTGGATTGGAAGGATGATTGGGAGCGTCATTTACCTCTTGTGGAGTTCGCATACAACAACAGCTTTCATGCTAGTATTGGTATGGCTCCATTCGAGGCGTTGTATAGTAGGCCCTGCAGATCTCTTTATGTTGGGAGGAGACTGGTGATAGGCAGTTGATCGGACCGGAGTTAGTTCAGGAAATTTCGGATAAGATCCAGCTTATCAGGAAAGGCTTGTTGCGGCACAGGATAGGCAGAAGAGTTATGCCGACAAAAAGAGAAAGGATTTGGAGTTTGAGGTTGGCGATCATGTCTTCTTGAAGATATCGCCTACTCGAGGTGTTGTCAGATTTGGTAGGCATAGCAAGCTAAGCCCTAGATTCATTGGCCCATATGAAATTCTCAGACGTTTGGGCAGCGTGGCGTACGAGCTAGCATTACCCCCAGCTTTGGCTAGTGTTCACCCTGTATTCCACGTATCTATGCTCAGGAAGTATGTCCGAGATCCGTCTCATGTGATTAGTCATGAGCCAGTGGAGATCCAGCCAGATCTTTCGTATGTCGAGCAACCAGTAGCCATTCTTGACCGGAAGGTTCAGCATCTCCGGAACAAGAGTATTGCGTCGGCGAAAGTTCTATGGCGGAACTTCTCACATGAGGAGGCTACGTGGGAGCTTGAGGATGCGATGAAGAAGAATATCCCCTTTTGTTTGAGTAGTGTCGTTCTAACTTCGAGGACGAAGTTTCTTTAAGGGGGAGAGGGTGTAAGGCCATCGAATTTCCGTCGCATTATTTGTATTTGTGTGTGTATATTTGTGCTTGTGTATGTATGTACATATTTACGTACGTATTAATTAGTACAAGTACGTGTGCATGTGCTTATACTAGATGTAAATAATGCATGTATTGAATGGTGATAGTATGGATACAATACCATATACATATTGCATGTATATACGCATGGTATGCATGGGTTTCTGCATATTTTATACTTCTGGCCGAAGGCCATCTTGGCATCAACCCTTGGCCGTTGAGGTGGTGTCAGCGTCCAGACATGGACGCCAACCCTCATCCTGGCGTCAAGCAATATGGACGCCTATTTCTCTGGCCTGCATGCGCAGCAGAGCTGCAAACTTCTGAAACAAGAAAGCTCAGCCATTGGGGGGCTGTCCCCAACGGCTCTGAGAGCTGTCATGTCACCTTGTGAGTGGGAGAGAGAGGCCTCCCCTTATGTCTGAACCCGGATCTGCCTCTCCCCACTCCTCTCTTCACCTTTGCAAGAGAGAAACCAGGAGAAAAACCCTAGTTCTGAGCTGTGAGAAAACCCACCCTTTTGCACCCAAAGATCAGACTTCCTGGAGCTAGATCCGGCCATCTTCCACGACAAGAGGCTAGCTGGAGCAAAGGAGGAGGCTTCCCGACAACCCCTTGGTGTGGAGATCATCCAGGAGCCCGGAGGAAGAAGATCTAGGAGGAGTTCTGCACCTTCTTGGGACTGCCCAAGGAGGGCTTCTCCGAGCACTTTGATCCTTTGCAGCAATTTTTAAAAGGCAAGTGACCTAACCATAATGTCCCCGTATGTGTCTAGGTCGTTTCTACTATTTTTATGAATTTTCCCTCGAGTCCTAGACCCCACATTCACCCAAACTTGAGAGCTCGGGTCTGTGTTTCTGCACAGACCTGCATTGACGGCAAGGTCAATGGACGCTGAGATCATGTTTGGCGTCCATCGACCATGCCGCTGACCCTGAGTCAGCGGCCAGAGACCGCCGCCAAGTTCCTCTGGACAGAACAGTGTCCTGTTCTGCCCTTGCTATACACTATTTCGGTATGGTTTCCGTGATGAGGATATATGGTAACCCTATACACTATGTATATTGTTAAATGTGATGTGTGGATGAGTGTGACGTGTGGTGGTGAATGTTAGAAAGTTGTATTCCGTGAATTTGTAAGTATGATTTGTTGATAATCTTGCCAATCCATGTTTCATGATTAGGATTAGTCTCAATGCCTTAGTTTTGTCAGATCATGAAGATTAGTAGATCAGTATATATATACTCAATTTTGGTAAATTGTCCATGCTTGTATAAATTGCTAATAAATTCGGTTCGGTAAATAAAAAGGCATGTAAGAATGATTTGTGGTGATCGATCTACAGTTGTATGATTTAGGGTAAATTCTGTATTCTCAGATCATGTATATGACAGTAATTCTGTTCAAACAGTAAGTGGCAAAATCGCATGATGTGTTAAACTCCATGTAACTTAAATTGTGAATGGCATGCGAAATAGGTATTTGATTTTCTGTAAATTCTATTTAGCTCAGAAAAATCTGAAAACTTGAGTGTATGACCTTGAACCCGAAAATGGCATGTGGTTAAAATTTCAGGTCATTTAGACCAGTACATAAGGAGTTATGTATTTTCCATGCGAAATGTAATAATCTATGTATGACATCGTAATGTGATTAGATATTGCTTAAACCCAACTTGATTGGTAAAGTTCACTGTGTGTTAAACTCCTGAAATCTGTAGTGCCATGTCAGGAAAAATAGAGAAATGCATATGAGTGAGAAAGTGAATGAGAGGAAAAGTGATATGTGTAAACCATGTGTAAATCGGTAAAATGTGTAAATGTGTAACTGTGCCAATGTGACACTGCTTCCGTAGAGGGCAGTGGAATTGTATCAGGGAAAAGTCCCTCTGAGAAAGTTCAGTGTGTAAGTGACCCTAAGGGCATTAGGGGAAATCCTGGAGGTGGACAAGTACCACTGCTTAGGGTGGAGACTTGTTCTCCCGGTCTGCGCAGTCCAAGAGTCGCCATTGGAATGCCTAGATGGCGTCTATATGTAATGTGATGTGTATATGTCCTTCTTTGGTGGTTTGGACTATGTGTCACGGCACCTAAAATGTGTAATGTGAAATGTGTAATGTGTATGTGTTCATGTGTAAATGTGTAATGAACAATGTGAATGTGTATGTGCAAAGTGTAACCATGTGAAAGAGGGAACTTGTGTAAAGAAAATGTGAAATTCTAAATGTGGGATATGATATCGAAATCCATGTGAGACAAATCTGAAACATGTGAAATCAGAAATCTTATGTTGTTATCATCACGTTTATATGTGCAAAAATGTCTAGAATCCATGTTGGGATAATTGATGAGCACGTGTGCAAATAGCATGATTTGGTTGTTCACATGATGTTTTACGCATTTGTAGCTCTCATGTATAGGTTTACAGCCATGAAACCATGTGAAATCAGCAACTTAAAGCATGTGAAAACGTCTATGTAGTGTTTAAAACATGTAAAGTCCATGCTAGTTATGTTTACCTTTCATATATGCACAGTGTTCATGTTGGTAGCTCTCATGTCTTGGTTCTTTAAAGACAAAATTTCATGAGTAATTGAATAGAGAGCATGTGATAGGTAAATTTTATTCTTAGAAATCTGAAAGCATGATCCATGTATAAAATTGTAAAACTTTCATGATAGGTTAGACTTTCAAATGACTAGCATGCCATGTGTTGAAAATTTTGAATGTGCATGTAGAAACCGCTATGACTTATACGCGTATGTTATGAGTAGTGTTGCTTGCTGAGTCTTTGGACTCACTCCTTGCTTCGGCGTACAGGTGTAGTTGGTGACGTGGCACCTTTGGAGGAGACAGTGGAGACGGACTCCGAGCGCGGAGATTAGCTAGTCTTTGGAGTTTCTTTGTGACTGTGCATTTCATAGTATGTAATTTGAACATTGTATTAGAGTTATCATGAAAAGGATGTATAAGTGTGGACATTGTGTACTTAGTTTTCAGCAATTTAAATTATGTGAACTTTTAGCTCTTATGTTAATTGCGAACTTCATGTATGTTAATGTGGATGATGAATGAATGAAGACAGATGTCTTTACTTCCGCTACCTGTTGTATATTCGTGTGTATCTCAGCTGTTAGTATCGTTTGGGTAAATGTCCCACTGTGAGGACTCTCGCTATACCGACGTGGGTTGGTATAACCGTACCGGTATAATGAGGGCCGTCACAGGGAAGGCCAAGATAGTCTTGGCGGTTTGTTCCCCTTTGTAAAGGGAAGGCTAGTTGTAGCTAGCGGCTTATTTTTCCCTTGTGTAGAAGGGAAGACTGGTAAGTACCGGGGTGTTGTATCTTTGAAAAAATAGTGAAATCCTAAGCTTGGCTTAGGGACTGGACGTAGGACTTCTATTGGAAGGAAGGTCCAAACCAGGATAAAATTTGTGTGTCCTCTGTGGTTTGACTAACTTAACTAACGTGTGCTCTCAAGTAATTGTTAAATTAGCTTCCGCGAGAAAACACCTACTCACCCACCCCCCCCCCCTCTAGGTGAAAAGTTTACTGTCATCGATCCAACATATATAAACGATATCATGTGTATGTTTATATGATACATAATTACGATGTTTTTCTAAATATGCTTAAATGTAGATTGTGGATTTAATTCCTAATTTACTTGCTAAGTCTATTCATAGACTCGCCTTTGCTAATTGTTTTAGGAGAGGCTGATTGGACTTGATAGAGAGAGTAGAGACTTATGATATATCAACATTGATATAGCGTATGTGAAGTAAATGTAATTTGGACTTTGGTTATTTGTAACAATGGACTGGCTATTATATTTGTAATTTATTTGGACTATATAGACTGTAATATGTGGATTATTAAGTTGACATACATTTTTATTTCTTCTACTGCAATGTCATTACTTATTATGAAATTATCAACTTAAATGTTCATTGTTGGGTTATTCTGATTGTACACGTCTCTCTCAAATCCAATGTGAGCCAATATGACTAGACTGGGCCTGAGAGGGTATTACACATTTTCTATTTGTGCCTGGGAATTGATTCTCGATCTCCTCGCATGGGTGGTAGTAGGTGCGATAGAGTCTAGGAATCGATTCTCATTGTTGCGCCTAGGGTGATTGGCACATTTATCTGTTGACAGTTTCTATTGTCGCACTAGTAAATTGTACTACAACTAGGGTTGTGACACGTGTTCGTGCCATGTGTCCCAGGATGTGACATGTCATGGTTCTTATTACATGTGTTGTGGTGAGCATGTTTCTAAATGTAGTAGGTTGAATGGCGCGTCTTGAATGTAGCTGCGCTAATCATCATCGATGCATTTACACTGATGATTTGTGGCTCCTTTATCCTCTCTCTATGACTCTCTCTCTCCTCATTTTCTCTCATCTCTCCTCTCTCTCCTTCCACCGACGACTAGAGCCCCCTTCTCCATGTTCCACTTCTCCAGTGGTCCACTGTAGGAGATAGACAAGGTAGCGATGATGTTGCGCTCAACATCGAGCTAGTGGCAATGATGGGAGGTGGAACCTGCAAGGAGGAGGTGGCCAACTTACGAGAAGTCCGCAATGGATTAATGTCATCATTTGGAGTAGGGTAACGCTCCTACCTCGTTCTAGTTCTGTCACAAGTTTTTGATGTGTTGGGTAGTCTAGTTGAGAGATACTACTGGTTTACTACTTTTTTGGGGATGTTCCATGCAAAGGGTGTGTGAGGTTTGTTCGTGGTGTTCTTGGTGGTATGATCATGATAAAGGATGTTTGTGTGATGGTGCGATGAGAAGGATGTTGTTTCTTTTCTTCCCCATCATTGTTTGAGGCCCTCATGGGTAGTTTCAAAGCCAAGATAAATCCAAAGAGGTTCTATGTGTGTTGGTTTCCTATGTGGTAACATGTTGGGCACAGTTGGCGCATCTCTAAATGCACCACTTCTGGTCAGTACGTTACTGGTCTAGACATAACTTAAGTAAATGGCACGTTTAGATTTTGTTGTCATGGTCGTGTGGCTTGGCACATCTTAAGATGCGGTGGTAGTCAGTGTCGCAACTTAGTTGCTTGTCGCAGTAGGCATTGTGAGCACATTTCTAATGCACCCACTATAATAGGCACTGATGTGCTGTAGGTTTGCGATGGTCAACCAAGAGGGGAGGGGTGAATTGGTTGATTATAAATTGAAACGTTTTCGCCTATTATAGGATTAAACAGAACAAACAATTTAAGTTGCACAGCGGAATCACAAATTACTTTAGGCAAAACATATGTAACCAACTATCCTAGGATGCATAGAAAGGAGATAGAACAAGGAAGCAAATCACAATGTGCACATAGGATTTTAGAGTGGTTCTGCAACACCACATGTGCGCCTACGTCCACTACCCCACACCTTGTAAGAATTTCTTCACTAACTTGTTTCCCGGGTATAGGCCGATAATCCCTCCATACACACACTGTTGACACCAACCCCACCTCATGTTAGGGCACCAGACAACCCACTTAGTGTAGTGCAAAACCCACACCACACACACAAACAATCACACAAGAGCTGAGATACAAGTTCACTTAAGTATACAGAATATGCTTATGACAAGGGTGAAATGAACAAAATAGAAGGTGCATAATTCCCCCTTGTCAAGGATGAATGAATGCCACTGCAAAGCACTCGATGTATAGCGGGTAGAGGTGGAGACACTCCAAGATCTTTGTTAAGATACTATGATAGATGAAAGGAAGCAGATCCATGTGATTATGCACTTGAAAGAACCACCTCTTCAATCTATGCACCAAGGCATTGAGGAATCTCATCCAAAAACTTTAGCTCTAAATGAAAAACCTTCTAGAATATTGGGGTTCATTGTTGGGGCTTGGAAATGGTGTTCCATATATACTCCAACCCAAAAGATCGTGACTTGGATGAATTCTCTAGCATAAACCTAATGGAAGAAAGAGTCCATCCAATTTAGGAAACCTCGTCGATGGAATTGGTCGATTGATTTCTGGAGTTCGGTCAACTATTCTTCAAATCGATCTTGGGAGTCGAAGATCGTTCTGCACATCGGTCAACCATTCTTCATGGTTCAGTCAACTAGAATGTAGGGTTCGGTCGACTGTTTTTGGTCTTGACCTTAGATGCAATTCTCTTGAAGGATCAGTCAACTGATGATCAGGGTTCGATCGACTGTTTGGCTATGAAACTCTGGATGGCTTCAGTGGGATGTTCGGTCGACAAATATTCAAAATTCAGTCAACCAATTGTCAATTTTCAGTCTGTCTTCTCTTCTGTCCTATCTAGGCTTTGGCCTTTGTAATGTTCACATACCAAGATGACTTTGGCCTTTTTAGCTGCACACTTAACACATAAATTAGACCCACAAACCATGTATAACATATCAAATGCTTGGATCATTAACATTGACATTAATTAGTACTTAGAGATCTTATCAACATGAATAAGAATTAGCATTTTGTGATCATCAAAATCTACAAAGTACAATAGGCGCATTTTGAGACAGTGCACTATTAACGCTCTGGCAGTGTATTTTACCTCTCGATCGAGATTCTTTGCAATTTAATTCCTAGTCATGAAGGGTTGAACCCTCTACTCTAATGTATGTACATTTAACTAGGTATATCAAGCCTCGATCTATGTGTCAATGTTTAGTAGTGGGTAATTGTGTGATCCTACCGTTAGTATTAAATTGAGATGTTCTTGGCGTAGCATCCAAGTATGGTATGCTTGACACATAGTACGAGTAATTAACCGAGATGCATGGTCTTGTGTAGCTTGGGCGAGGCAACTCTATGGTTAGTTTGTAAAAGAAAGAACATGGTTGAGGTCTTGTGTAGTACCCTGGAAATTCATTAATTCAAAAATAAAGATAAATTGAAATTATATCAATTAATAAACTTAAACTAGTTAAAAGGTATGTATCATTATCGCATGCGTAAAACCCGATAAAATGTTGTAAAAATAATGGTTGTGCTTTAAATAATATTCTCTAATGACTCATCAAGAAGTTTGGGCATAGAAAAATCATTTGGACCAAGTTTAAGAATTTATGCGACTTATTGTCGTAAATAAGGAATAAGTCGGAGAACCTATTATTTTATGAGCCAAAGTGGATTATAAATTAAAATAAACATGTGGGTAGACTTTAAATAATATGGGTCGATAGCCCATTATGATATATGGACCAACAGACAATCTTGGCCCATGAATTAATTCTCTAATAAAGGGATAATTAAAAATACATTAAGTAAAGTAAGTACATGGGTTGTACAATTAAGCTCACATGAGTTATTGGGCCAAGAGTAAGAGCCCAAATGATGAAGGTTAGAAATATTGGCATGAATAATATTTAATCAAATTAAAAATATGAAGTTACTTGAATAAGTGTGTTAAATATATTTAAATAAGAACAAAGGGTGAATAATTAGAATTAAACCAATACCCATTAAGTTAAATTAGTAATGGGTTTGGTTATTGGACCTAACATGAATTGTTGGGCCCAAATAGGGTTAGCCCATCATGAGATGAGAAATAATTAAGCCAAATTCGGAATAAAATAAGTGATAATTAGGAAAGGGTTTAAATAATTATTAAATAGTCAATATCCATCTTAAAAAGAGTCCTAGACTTACCCTAAACCTTTACCCACGAAATTAGATCACATCTCAACTCTATTAGATGGATAAATAAGAGAAATTGGTAGATAAAGAAGAAAATTCGGAGTTTAATGGAAGGGAGGACACTTAGAATGGCTAGGACTCTAATTAGCAACCAAAACACCCTAAAACTCGTCCCTAGCAACCCTAAACCGCAGTAGGGGCCTTGGAGGACGAGGGGAGAGGCTGGAGATCGTGGGAGCTTGGAGAAGGGAGCTTGGACAAAGGAGTTTTCATCCCGTTTTCGTCTCCAACTTAGGGTTCTTCTTGGATTCGACAAAAGGTAGGCAATCTCTCAAGCAAAAATCGTGTAAAAATTATCCCAGGTAGCCTTCATGCACCTCTTCAAAAGCCCTATAGTTTCGTTGTATTCTGTTTGTCCATTTGGACAAATTTAATTCATGAAGTCTTATTGTTACCATGAACCCGAAATCTCATGTTTTCTCTAATCCCCTGCACATACTTGTTCCCATGCTATGAGAAAATTCTCATTGATACTACAGTGCAATAGTTTTCAAACTCCCTTGGTTTTGTTCTATTTCGATCTCCCATGAGGGAGAATTAATTCTTTGAATCCCTGTCAGATACATGCACCCGACCTTTCATGTTTGCTTGTGAACCACATTTATACTTGACTTTAGACCAGGATAAAATTATCATAAATACTACATCTCGTTAGCTTTTCAACCCCTTAGTTTCGGAATTTTTCATCATGTATTCATCTCAAATTAATTCATGGAACCCTGACTGCGCCTGTTTAGGTTACCGAAAAGTAATCCGATCAATGCATGACTAAACCTTGTCTATTATCAAATTAATCGTGCATGTTGATAGATTTATATGCCTACTTTCGTTTAAAACTGGTTTCGTGATTTTTGGAGCACCGTGCAACTTTATACTGAATTTAGAATGACCCTATGTCAAGAAGGGTCCACCAAGAGAAAAAGGGAAAAAAGGCCGGACATCCCTGATATCGCGGCGGCGCGACCCGCCGCGATACCGGAGGTCGAGCCCGGCGAAGGCGATGCGTTCAGAACGCGGCGGCCTGCGCCGCTGCGATTCCAGCGCATCCGCTGTCGCGCCCGGGACGGAGACCGCGACAGGAATCGCGTCCCTGACCCCCGCCGCGATTTAAGCTTTTCTGCCAGAACTTAAAATTACGCTTATATCCCTACTTTATTTGCCATTTAACCCTTGTACAAGTTAAACCATGTACTATTAAGCTTAATAAATGGCCTGAATATTTTATTTAATAATATTTAAATAATTCTTATTAATTTAAAAGCCGTGAGCACGACTTATTCTATTCTCATGATTTCTTTACACTTGCACACTAAACATTATTTATTGCCATTTGACCCTATTAAATTACTCAATAATGTATCTGGTAATTAAGTGAAATTAATTACCTAATTGCCCTATTATTTAAACGACACATGTCTTCGCTTTATTCGCGTGATTGTACATCGTTACCGTTTTCCCTCGGCCTTCGAGCACTCGAGGCACGACGGACCCGTTTTCTACACACTTTCTCTTGACTTGGACCACCTCTCCACCGGGAATACGCTCGACTGGACCAGGGACTCCTTGTCAAGACCTCCATAAGTTTCTTGGCTTTGGTGCACGTCGTTAGTCAACGAGCTGGTTGTACCCCAAAACCCGTTACACCTTAGGGATCAGTACGATCTAAGGCCGTAGTGTGTTCTCTCCTTATCTTGTGATCACGTCGAACCATCTAGCCTGTGTACACAGCATGGCTAGTGGGCGGTGGTGACTTCTACCAGATTGCTGGCCCGCAGTGGTGTGCCGTGCAACCATATTATCGATGTTTAATGTGATTTTACGATAATACCCCTGTCTCATCTACAGTCTCTCTCATCTGTTCACGTTCTCTCTACTACTCTCATCTATTTCTTGGTACTCTCTTGGCCTTACAATTGATTGTGTAAATTAAACAAGCAAGTACTATATGCCAAAGCAATAGGGCCCGGTCTAGTCCTGGGAGGAGCTCCTGAAGAGTGCTAGTTCCTTGCAAGGGTAACATGATCAGGATGTGTACGGCATGCATCCAGCGCCATTCAACAACAAATACAATTCAATTTATGACAATCAAACAATCGCTTTACTATATCTCTGGGTTGACATGATGCTCGACCGGGGATGTGCTAGTGCACTTTGGTGCAGACGTTACATATTCTTTCACTATATGGCCAATCCTCTATCATACTAGTTGCAATTACTTTTGAATATGCTATCATCCTCTCGTTTGCTATCATTCTCTCGTGGTCAATGTGCTATTACTCTCTTGACTTTACTTGATCGATCTCACTAGTTAATCTGCTATACAAGACATTAATCATTTAAAGCCTGCTTGTTTACATGAGATATTAAGTCCTACTGAGCGTTATCTCTCACCCTTCGTTATTTGTCATTGTGTTTTCAGGTAAGTCAAATGATATCCCTTCACTCACCAACGGGAATGGACTGGAGTGAAGAGAGACTAGAAGTCATAGCGATGGAATGTCCTTAGTACCTTAGAGTCTAGTTAGATATTTACTTTAGATTTCGTTTCCAATGTAATAATGTCATTGAGCCCTATGTTTTGGCTCTGAATTAGTGGTTGTAATAGTTTAGAAGAAATATCAATAAAATGATGAGTTTTAATTGCAATTATTGTTCATTAGTTGCTCTGATATTTGCAAATGTATGCGCAATTTACATTACCATACTCATTGTTCATACCTCCCTGATTTATTCCGCTGCTAAATTAGCGGGGCATGACAGTTGGTATCAGAGCCTAGGATGTTCTTGTTAGGATATTTAAGGTCCTAGGATGTTCTAGGTGAACTACCCTGACACGTGTTTAGGTCAACCACCATACCTATGTGAGGATTGGGTAGAACCATAGTTAAGATCTGAATACAATTATCTATATATGTGTATCAATTTAATATTACCTTAGCATCCTAATGACAACCTTATTCTTGAAGGAACTTTTAATGGACGCCAACATGAGACCAACTCAAAGGCTAGTTTTGGCATGTCAGCAAGCCGCCCAAATACTAGAAGAAGCTCTAGAAGCGACGAAGGAGATTAAAAAGAAGACCAATCATAATGGGAAGAGAGGATACAACCATGACAAGAAGGTAAACCCACCGAAGAAACGTAGCAAGAAGATCTGTCATCATTGTAGTAAGCCGGGACATGTAGCCAAGGAATGTTGGCGAAGCATTGGTGCATGTCTACGTTGTGGCAGTTTGGCGCATCAGATATAAGACTGCCCCCTGTTAAAGGAGCCATCCACTAACACAAAGGATCTCAACTACGGTGATAAGAGAAAAATAAAGAAGAGTATGAAGAACGCCACACAAGTATCCCTTATTCGTAAAGGACAGTGTGAGCACTGCAATAAGATAGGTCACAAATTGGAGGAATGCTGGAGGAGAATAGGAGCTTGCCTACGCTACGGAAATCGCAATCATCGCATTTTCGAGTGTCCTATACTTGAGAAGCAGGAGAAAGAGAAACGTCTGACAGAGCAAGAGAAGACTGGCAGACTACAAGTTGTGCAGGAAGTTGGGACCCCCAACAAGGGTGGAGTCGTGGAAGGTAACTCTAAACTTATAACAATTGATATGTATTTAGCATGAAATGATGATTTATATGTAACCAACGTAGTCATAGAATTTGGGGACCAAATTCTTTTTAAGAGGAGGAGGATGTAGTACCCCGGAAATTCATTAATTCAAAATAAAGATAAATTGAAATTATATCAATTAATAAACTTAAACTAGTTAAAAGGTACGTATCATTATCGCATGCGTAAAACCCGATAAAATGTTGTAAAAATAATGGTTATACTTTAAATAATATTCTCTAATGACTCATCAAGAAGTTTGGGCATAGAAAAATCATTTGGACCAAGTTTAAGAATTTATGCGACTTATTGTCGTAAATAAGGAATAAGTCAGAGAACCCATTATTTTATGAGCCAAAGTGGATTATAAATTAAAATAAACATGTGGGTAGATTTTAAATAATATGGGTCGATAGCCCATTATGATATATGGACCAACAGACAATCTTGGCCCATGAATTAATTCTCTAATAAAGGGATAATTAAAAATTCATTAAGTAAAGTAAGTACATGGGTTGTACAATTAAGCTCACATGAGTTATTGGGCCAAGAGTAAGAGCCCAAATGATGAAGGTTAGAAATATTGGCATGAATAATATTTAATCAAATTAAAAATATGAAGTTACTTGAATAAGTGTGTTAAATATATTTAAATAAGATCAAAGGGTGAATAATTAGAATTAAACTAATACCCATTAAGTTAAATTAGTAATGGGTTTGGTTATTGGACTTAACATGAATTGTTTGGCCCAAATAAGGTTAGCCCATCATGAGATGAGAAATAATTAAGCCAAATTCGGAATAAAAATAAGTGATAATTAGGAAAGGGTTTAAATAATTATTAAATAGTCAATATCCATCCTAAAAAGAGTCCTAGACTTACCCTAAACATTTACCCACGAAATTAGATTCCATCCCAACTCTATTAGATAGATAAATAAGAGAAAGTGGTAGATAAAGAAGGAATTCGGAGTTTAATGGAAGGAGGACACTTAGAATGGCTAGGACTTTAATTAGCAACCAAAACACCCTAAAACTCGTCGCTAGCAACCCTAAACCGCAGTAGAGGCTTTGGAGGACGAGGGGAGAGACTGGAGATCGTGGGAGCTTGGAGAAGGGAGCTTGGACAAAGGAGTTTTCATCCCGTTTTCGTCTCCAACTTAGGGTTCTTCTTGGATTCGACAAAAGGTAGGCAATCTCTCAAGCAAAAATCGTGTAAAAATTATCCTAGGTAGCCTTCATATACCTCTTCAAAAGCTCTATGGTTTCGTTGTATTCTGTTTGTCCATTTGGGCGAATTTAATTCATGAAGTCCTGTTGTTACCATGAACCCGAAATCTCATGTTTTCTCTAATCCCCTGCACGTACTTGTTCCCATGCTATGAGAAAATTCTCGTTGATACTACAGTGCAATAGCTTTCAAACGCCCTTGGTTTCATTCTATTTCGATCTCCATGAGGGAGAATTAATTCTTTGACTCCCTGTCAGATACATGTAGACCCTTCATGTTTGCTTGTGAACCCCATTTATACTTGACTTCAAACCATGATAAAATTATCATAAATACTACATCTTGTTAGCTTTTGAATGCCCTTGGTTTCAGAATTTTTCATCATGTATTCATCTCAAATTAATTCGTGGAACCCCGACTGCGCCTGTTTAGGTTACCGAAAAGTAATCCGATCAATGCATGACTAAACCTTGTTTTATCAAATTAATCGTGCATGTTGATAGATCTATATGCCTACTTTCGTTTAAAACTGGTTTCGTGATTTTTGGAGCACCATGCGACTTTATACTGAATTTAGAATGACCTTGTGTCAAGAAGGGTCCACCCAGAGAAAAAGGGAAAAAAGGTCGGACATCCCTGATATCGCGGCGGCGCGACCCGCCGCGATACCGCGAGGTCGCGGCCGGCGAAGGCGACGCATTCAGAACGCGGCGGCCTGCGCCGCCGTGATTCCAGCGCATCCGCTGTTGCGCCCGGGAGGGCGACCGCGACAGGAATCGCGTCCGTGACCCCCGCCTCGATTTAAGCTTTTCTGCCATAACTTAAAATTACGCTTATATCCCTGCTTTATATGCCATTTAACCCTTGTACAAGTTAAACCATGTACTGTTAAGCTTAATAAATGGCCTGAATTTTTATTTAATAATATTTAAATAATTCTTATTAATTTAAAAGCCGTGAGCACGACTTATTCTATCTCATGATTCTTTACACTTGAAAACTAAACATTATTTATTGCCATTTGACCCTATTAAATTACTCAATAATGTATCTGGTAATTAAGTGAAATTAATTACCTAATTTGCCCTATTATTAAATGACACATGTCTTCGCTTTATTCGCGTGATTGTACATCGTTACCGTTTTCCCTCGACCTTCGAGCACTCGAGGCACGACGGACCCGTTTTCTACACACTTTCTCTTGACTTGGACCACCTCTCCACCGGGAATACTCTTGACTAGACCAGGGACTCCTTGTCAAGACCTCTGTAAGTCTTCTTGGCTTTGGCGCACATCCTTAGTCAACGAGCTGGTTGTACCCCAAAACCTATTACACCTTAGGGATCAGTACGATCCATGGCCTTAGTGTGTTCTCTCCTTATCTTGTGATCACGTCGAACCATCTAGCCTGTGTACATAGTACGGCTAGTGGGCGGTGGTGACTTCTACCAGATTGCGGCCCACAGTGGTGTGCCGTGCAACCATATTATCGATGTTTAACGTGATTTTACGATAATACCCCTATCTCATCTACAATCTCTCTCATCTGTTCACGTTCTCTCTACTACTCTCATCTATTTCTTGGTACTCTCTTGGCCTACAATTGATTGTGTAAATTAAACAAGCAAGTACTATATGCCAAAGCAATAGGGCCCGGTCTGGTCCTGGGAGGAGCTCCGGAAGAGTGCTAGTTCCTTGCAAGGGTAACATGATCAGGATGTGTACGGCATGCATCCAACGCCATTCAACAACAAATATAATTTAATTTATGACAATCAAACAATCGCTTTACTATATCTCTGGGTTGACATGATGCTCGACCGGGGAAGTGCTAGTGCATCTTGGTGCAGACGTTACATATTCTTTCACTATATGGCCAATCCTCTATCATACTAGTTGCAATTACTTTTGAATATGCTATCATCCTCTCGTTTGCTATCATTCTCTCGTGGTCAATGTGCTATTACTCTCTTGACTTTACTTGATCGATCTCACTAGTTAATCTGCTATACAAGACATTAATCATTTAAAGCCTGCTTGTTTACATGAGATATTAAGTCCTACTGAGCGTTATCGCTCACCCTTCGTTATTTGTCATTGTGTTTTCAGGTAAGTCAGATGATGACCCTTCACTCACCAATGGGAATGGACTGGAGTGAAGAGAGACCAGAAGTCATAGCGATGGAATGTCCTTAGTACCTTAGAGTCTAGTTAGATATTTACTTTAGATTTTTTTTCCAATGTAATAATGTCATTGAGCCCTATGTTTTGGCTTTGAATTAGTGGTTGTAATAGTTTAGAAGAAATATCAATAAAATGATGAGTTTTAATTGCAATTATTGTTCATTAGTTGCTCTGATATTTGCGAATGTATGCGCAATTACATTACCATACTCATTGTTCATGCCTCCCTGATTTATTCCGCTGCTAAATTAGCGGGGCATGACATCTTGTGCATCTGGGATGCGTTAGCACCAGGGATGTGTGTTGTCGTCTTAGTAAGCCTTAGGGTTTCCTTGTTTTGAGGTTGTGTGTTGTGCTTTGGCTCTAGGTAGTTTAGTGTGTGCCATGTGTTGGCATTCATCAGGCTATATTGTGTAGTACTCACGAGTTGGGAGCTCTAGTCCTATATTGGCCTAGCATTGTGTGTGCTGTGAGGTTTTAGTCCTAGTTCTATGTGCACTAAAAAGGTCTGTTGCCATCTTCCTGGACTTCCCTTGAAAGCCTACATCCAGGCAAGGGGAAAGACAACTATGAGATAGTGTGTTGTTGTTGTTCATTTTTGTCACTTAAGTGCACTCATGGATGAGGGTGTGAACATCTAGTAGACGTGTGGGTCCCCAGGTAGTCCCTTGTTTACTTACTTGCCTCAGTCTGTGGGACCCCAAACTCATAGAGGTGGTCAAGCATAAGACTATAGACTGGCCTAGTTGTAGGTGATGTGTGTGTTGAGTTGACTCCACTACCTCTTCAGTTAGCAGGCTGACATATATAGGTGTAGTAGTTGGAATGTGTTTCTAACTACTAAACTAGTGTTCTTTTTATTATCGTCGTAGTTTCTTGGTCTATGTGCATATAGTACCAAGTTATCCTCCTCTCCATTGTCTGCCTATGTGGCATCCGTGTGGTGGCCTTGTCCATGTCGGTAGTTGGAGGGATGAGCATTGAAGCATTAGTGTTTGACACATTTTGTTAGTTAGAGTGATGCGGTGGTTTTTGGTACCCTCTTGGCTATTGTGTGTATCAGTGTTGCCTGTGTAGCAACTAGTACCTTATTGGATACTATGTGTAGCCACGTCACTAGTGGTTTAACTAGCTTCATCGTTCTTTACTACACTTTATTTTACAGATGCATATTGTGCTTATTGTGGTTTGGCCAAGTGTGGGATCAGGGGGGATCCCTACTTAACTTGGGAGTTTGTGAGACTCATCCCCTACTTTTTCATGTGCAAGTTTGAGGAGGCAACATTGACCTTGACTCAGTAGTCTAGTTCCTTAGAGTTTTGTGTACCAACAATAGTCCCTTCTTTGTACTGCCTTGGAGTATGCCCCTTAAGATGATGTACTTTATTTTTTGTATTCATATTGTAAATTTAGGACTATATTCATTATTAATGAAATATTTATTTTTGTTATAGTTACTTGTACTACTTGTTATCTCTCTAAATCGAGTGGGAATCCCTTCTAGTCTTCGAGTTCATGGAAGGGGATACTGGATTAAGGTCTTCTATTTGATGTAAATCCTAGGATTGCTGTAGTTGGTATCAAAAAAGGTCTCTTGTAATTTATAAGTAGTTGAAGTGATTATAATTGTCCCAATGAGTAATATGAGTGCACTTATTGTCATGCCCCAATGTGGAAAATCAGAAAGTCTAATTGTAATTCACATGTGTCAATCAAACCAAGTACTAGAAATTAATAACAAACCATAGGGACAACAATCTGAATAAATGACAAATAGTCAATGAAATATTTTATTGATATCATTTCACTAATGTCTATTACAACCACTAATTATAGCTAATACATCGGTCCTGCATGACAATTACATTGAAAATTGCTAGAATAAAACATAACTCGACTAGATTCTATGATGCTACTATGATAACTCATCTGAGATAAGCTATCACTCTTGTCCATCCCCATCTATGTGCTCATCCTTATTAGAGTATCTTGAAAAGCACATGTATAAACTGGGTAAGCGAGATGCTGCGTAGGATTTATATCCCATTACTAGGCAAGCTTCAAGTAATTAACATGTTAATAAATAGAATAACTAATGTCACAATAAGAATCAATGAACAAAAGTAGGAAAATAAATAAGCAAGTAAAAAAGAATGATAGCTTCATGAAACAAGCATGAATTTGTTCATATCTTGATATAACACCCACAAGAAGCAAGTACAAGAATTTAACATGTCAAGCAATTATTCACAAGATGATTGTCATAGATTAATCAAGCAAGTCATGTACTCGAGTGTAATGTCAAATACCTTGGTCAATTAACTCCTACAAGCACATGTACTTTTTGGGCACTCCTTTGGGGACCAAATTGGGCCCTTATATTGCCACATTGGTTGTGGATACAAGATTACATGAAATATCTAGACAATCATTTCATGGCCAACCAAATTCTAAGAATTTAAGTTATGTAAAGTAGGACATAGATTACATGATGTTCAATAAAAAGCAATAGAGAAGGAGTTTCAGGTAGAACAGTGACACAAATGATCGTTTCTGACCCAAAACATAGATAGAAGGAGGTCTGCATAGTCGTACAAAACATAGGCAGAAGGAGTCTAAACATGTTTGGGTAACTAGAGGGCTTAGATTGAAGACGTGTTGGTCAATACAAGCACGATTAGAACACGCTCATGAATAGGTACGAAAAAGAAGTGCATGCAACTATAGGCGGATTTACACATAGAGCACATAATAACTTGATATCCCACAGAAACATGCCTTAACGGTCTGACATGCTTCCACTAAGCTTATGGTGTTTGGGGTACAACTGGCTTAGAGACTATGTGGGAATCTATGGCCAACGGAGTCTTTCGGAGGCCTTAAATGAAGCAGTTAGAATCTAGTAGGAGGATTTCTCAACAAAGGGTCCTAACTTCACCAAGGGGTCTAGGTTAAAATGAAGCTTGGCAGTTGTGTGGGAAGCATGACTAGAAAAGTGGTAGAGAAAACCTCAATACCCATCCGAATCATAAAGTATCATTTGATAAAAAAAAATAATAACCAAGGCTATCATGTATTAAATAAAGGACATGATTAAGGGTATGCGATAACATGAAGATACAATAGGAGGAATCAGCTGAATAAGAAGATAATGAACATGGATCAAGTACACAAGAGATAATCAAGTGAGGGTACATGATAGAATCAACATTCATGGTTAGAAGGGCTTAAATCATCTTGTATATACATGTATTGTTATTGTATAGCATTTTTAGGGTTGAACAGTCATTAAACAATATGAATTTTCATGATTTCATGGGACTATTTTCCACACAACGTTGTTTTTGAACCAACGGTCTAAATGCATTAGGTCTGGCAAGCATGTTTAGAACATGGTCATGTTACTCAACGTGTTCAAGTTAAGAGAACGCGCCAGTAGGGATGAACGTGTCTTGAGCGTGCGCTATCACCCGGGCACCTTTCATATCACAGTCTGGGTACTCATCATGCTTCATTCTAGTGACTTGTTGTAGTGCCCTAGAAAATTTTCTTGAATTTATTTTGCAAATTATATGTTTATTTCTGCATGCATTTGAATGCTGTTCTACGTGGAGCTTGGCGTCAACATCTATTGGCATTGACTCATGTTAGTGGCATAATCTCTTGTCATTTATCTTTTGTTAACGACAGAATCTTGTGTCGTTTATTATTTTCTGAACTATTTAATTTTTCGGGCAAGAATGTAAACGACACCATCGATGGACGTTTACATTGAGGCTGACGACAACTTCTATTGACGTTAACCTGACTTGCCTGTTTTGATATTTCCGTTCTGAGGGAGAGAGAGATCGACCGTTTTAAGGTGGTTTTAATGCGAAGATCTGAGCATTTAGGATCTGACGGTCAGGATTTAGGCTAGCCAAACGCATGGGAGGTCTTTATAAGACCAGATTTCACGATAATGAAGGGGTTTTCACTCTGGTTTTTGGAGGAGAGAAAGAGGGCCGAGGAAAGGGATTTCTGTGCTTGTTCGTGTGTTCTTGAGGCTTATGGACCAAGGAGGATTGCTCGTCCGCAAGATCCAAAGCTTCTCCAGGCGGAGGAACTGCCTTGGTGACAGATTTGGAGAGCTTGAAGTCGGTGGAGGAGACTGCCTCACAAACGAGGCGAGCATCTTCGGGCTTAGATTCATATCTCCAGAAGGAGGGATTAGGGCAAGTTGCATGGGGGTTCGGTTTAGGATATGTTATACTATGTAATTATCATTTTTACATATTTTTAAGGCATGAAATCAACGCATGGGAAAGGGGAAAAGTCGTGTCATTTCATGTGGGTTTTCGGAGTTTTCTGTGTTTATGAACTAGATGTCTAGATCGCTTGCCGTCTATATCTTGTAAACGGCAGCATTGATTATCGTCTACTTCATATGAACATCATTTGTTTTGCGATCCCTACTATATGTTAACGGCGCTATGTGTCACCGCTAGTATATGTTAACGGCGCTATGTGCCGCCGTCGATTGTGGCTTAACGACAGTATATGTGGTCGTCTACTTAGGTAAATGTCACATATGCTACCGTCAAGTTTACCAGTACCATGAGTTTTCAGAAAGTTTATTTTAATTGTATACCTATGATCCATACTTATATAAGATTTCGGCCAGGTAATGTTTAGTGTGTTTTATCACTGCTATATCATGGATATGTTATTGTGTTACGGTATAGATCACATGTGCATATGAATAGTCATTTTATGATATTAATGAAATTGATAAAAGAAAAGTGAGGTAATGGTGAACATGATTCATGTTAGAGGATTACATTCTGAGACTGTAATACTGCATATATGTTGTACTCAATTCCTGTATAAAAATTGCATGAATTTCTCTTTGTTGTATCATGATTAGTTAGCTTAAAGTGAGGAATGTTAATTATGAAAAATGGTTATAGAGTTCAGAAAAATATGAAATTTTGCATGTGTCTGGTATAACCTGATTCTGAATTACTATCAAAATTTTGGGAATTTTAGACATCTGTGCATTCTGTTATGAATTTCTTAATAGTAAATTGCATGTAGAATTTGAATAAATATGAGAATATGTTCATGAATGAACATGTTGCAATTAGTACCATGATAGGGATCTGTCATACAGTAAAATAGAATTGTAGAACTGAAAAGACATGTTGTAGGTTATAGTATTGACATATGATAAAATAGCATGAAATGTAAATTAAATGATATCATACATGTTAGTGCATGCATTGAAATGAAGTGCCAATAAAGACATTGCTATTCTAGAGATTCCTACAAGGAACTACACCATAGATGCCCCTATGGTAATGGTTCACCTACATGTAAATGACCTATTAAATCTGTGGGCAACAGATTGAAATCCCGGAGGTAGACAAGTTCTACTGGTTAAGGTGGGAAGGGCTTTCCCCGGTATTGCGCAATGGCCATGACTTCATCACTGTATTGCCTAAGTGATAAGTGAATGTTATATAACTATTGATCTCTATTATAGTGTGAGCTATGTCTTGGCAATTAAATGAAAGTGTCTACATGTCTACATGATTACATGCTACATGCCTACATGATAAAAGTTTACATGAAAAGTGTTTACATGATTATATGTTACATGATCTACATGTCATTGTTTTACATGTTACATGCGTTACCAACCAATTGTTATATAAAAGAATTGCTACATGTTAAAGGATAAAATGTTACATAATAACTGTTGCATATTGCATAATGTAGAATAAGGCTTTAATTGAAATGATTTACATGTTACATGACAATAAGTAGATACTATGATAAAATGATTGCATGCTATGAGTAGGAACATGTTAACTCAATTGTTAGAATATAAGAGGAAGATTATATGTATTAGATGAAACATTTTAATTCCATGACAATATGAATTGCTACGTAATGATTGAATGCCAATTGATTTAGAACCATGTTAGTAGGAAGAATTATATGATACCAATGATGTGAATGATAATATGCTACCATGGTTTAAACCTATTATATTCATAATATCTTGAACTATCTTTCATGTGATTTGCTGAGTCTTGTAGACTCATACTTGCTTAACATTTCAAGAGAGCCAGAGGATACTCAAGAGTTAGTGCACACTGACTCGAAGCGAGAGGACGTGGACGCTTAGATTTGTTTGAGAGATTTGGAGTGACCATTATGTATGTGAGGGAATTAATGTACTTTATTTTACGCACTTGAACTTATGGTTTGTAATAATGTTGGACTATAGTTATCTCTTTTTTATGCATTAGACTTTACATTTGAATAAAATGTTGATTACAAGTATTTGATTCCATATTCTGTTGCTTATTATTGGAATTGAATTGTCATTTGTTTATATCTCAACCTGTACCGTCAAATGTTGGATTTATTCCACTGTAATATCTCTATTAGATCCAATGTGTGTTGGTATAACTGTACTGGGTCTAAGAGGGGCGTTACAGAGTTTGGTATCAGAGAGTTCTAGGTTGAGTATGTACAAAGATGAATATCAACATTGTATTCATATTTTAAGTCTACATAAAGAATTAGTCCAAATTTTATGTAGAATAATAGGTTATGATAATTGATGCTTGTTTTGTAGATTATGGCGACTCGTGGACGTAGAGGAGTTGGCCCTTCTCGGGGTGATGAGTCAGCGGGAGGATCGCAGGCTCCAGCTCAGCAGGCGCAAGACCAGACTGGTGTACCTTTGCCACCCCCACCACCACCTGTGGACTATGGAGCATTAATGCAAGGATTGGTGCACGCGATGCAGACTTAGGCTTAGACTACGCCAGCTTTGCAGGCACAGGTGCAGGTTCTGGTTGGTAGAGAAGAAGAGTTATTTAAGATGTTCATTGGAAGAACTTATCTCAAGAGCTGGACTTGGATGTAGGCGCAGGCACCTGCTCATGAGGCAGTCTTTGGAGGTGTGCCTATGATGGAGAGGTTCAGGAGGATGACCCCACCTTCTTTAAGGGGGAGAGTGATCCTATTTTGGCAGAGAGCTGGCTTCGAGAGACGGAGAAGATCTTTCATGCTATCCCGTGCGCGGAAGAGGAGAGGGTGACTCTGGCTACATATATGCTGCAGGAGCGTACCGATGTGTGGTGGTCCTCTGTACTACGCACACAGTTTGCAGATGGAGCTATGGAGGTTGCTTGGGCTGAGTTCATTCATTTATTCAGGGCGAAGTACATTCCAGACCATGTGCGGGACAGCATGGAGTAGGAGTTTCTAACATTGACCCAGCGGTCAATGAGCGTGCTGGAGTACGAGGTGAGATTTGCGGAGCTGTCCAAGTATGCGCCCCACATAGTGGCAAATGAGCGGAGGAAGGTAAAGAAATTCATTATGGGGTTGAAGCCGTCCCTGAGGATGAGACTGGTGGCTTTAGGGCATCGTTCCATGGAGGAGGCGTTGTCAGCAGCTTGCATGCAAGAGGCAGAGATTGAGGTTTACTTGGAGGAGAAGAGGGCTTCCTTGAAGAGGCCAGCATCAGCATTCTAGTGCCAGGACAGAAAGAATAAGACCCCAGCTTTTCAGAAAAGAGCAGTAGTACCAGCGAGAGTAGCTGCACCGACACCAGGCAGAGGCACAGTTGCAGAGAAGCCAGTGTGTACTTAGTGTGGGAAACGCCATGGAGGCGAGGTGTGTTGGGTGACTTCTGGGAGATGCTTGAGGTGTGGTGACAAGAACCACAAGATCAGAGACTATCCGAAAATGGCGCAGCAGATTGCAGTGGCAGTAGCACCAGCAGCAGCTAGACCGGCACCGAGAGCAGCAGGGAGATAGAGGGCTCAGGCTCGAGTGTTCACTTTGGCGAGAGACGAGGCAGAGTTGGCGGAGCATGTCACAGAAGGTACAATTTTAATTATGGGAATGCATGCTAGAGTCTTGTTTGGTACCGGTGCCACGCACAGTTTTGTTTCCGAGGGATTTGCCAAGGTCTTGATGAAGGAGAATGGTTTAGTTTCGGAAAAGTTGGAGGTTCCCTTGTCTGTGCATACTCTAGCCGGGACTATTTTGACCGAGCAGTGTTTTTCTTCACTCCATGTGTGCATTAAGGAGCAAGTTCTACCATATAGTTTCTATTTGCTAAAGATGAAGGATTATGATGCTATCTTAGGCTTAGATTGGCTCGAGGAACATTATGCTCTTATGGATTGTCGGCGGAAGCTTATTATTTTCCGGATTCCTAGTAAGGAGGAGTTCGTTCATCCCTTACCCAAGAACATGTCAGGCAAGTTTGTCATTTCTTCTTTGAAGGCAGCCCGGATGTTGAGCAAGGGTTGTAGTGGTTTTCTGGCTAGTGTGGTTGTGTCTGAGGATTCGAAGAAGGTATTGTCTGTTGAGGATATTGATATAGTCAGAGATTTCAGCGATGTCTTTCCCGAAGATTTGTCTGGTTTGCCCCCTGTAAGGGAGATTGAGTTTGGCATTGAGCTAGTACCTGACACAACACCTATTTCCATTGCCCCTTATCATATGGCACCAGCAGAATTGGCAGAGTTGAGGAAGCAACTGCAAGAATTGCTTGATAAGGGCTTCATCCGGCCGAGTGTTTCACCATGGGGAGCACCTTTTCTCTTTGCGAAGAAGAAGGATGGATCGATGAGATTGTGCATTGATTATCGCAAGCTCAACCATGTAACTGTCAAGAACAAGTATCCTTTACCTCGTATTGATGATTTGTTTGATCAGTTGCGAGGAGCTTCAGTGTTTTCTAAGATCGATCTTCGTTCTGGCTATCATCAACTCCGAATTAAACCGGAGGATTCTGCTAAGATGGCTTTTAGGATGAGATATGGTCATTATGAGTTCCTTGTCTTGCCCTTTGGTTTGACAAATGCTCCAGCAGTCTTTATGGATTTAATGAATAGGGTATTTCGGCAGTATCTAGATTCTTTTGTAGTGGTTTTCATTGATGATGTGCTGATCTACTCACTTGATGAGGAGACTCATAAAGAGCATTTGAGGATTGTGCTGGATATCTTGAGGGAGCACAAGCTGTATGCTAAGTTCAACAAGTGCAACTTCTGGATGAAGGAGGTCCATTTCTTGGGACATGTCATATCTGGAGAAGGTGTGTCTGTGGATCCAGCTAAAGTGGAAGCTGTCCTTGACTGGGAGACACCGAGATCATCTGCAGACATCAGGAGTTTCCTTGGCTTGGCTGGCTATTATAGAAGATTCATCGAGGGTTTCTCTTCTATTGCGGCGTCTTTGACGAGGCTGACTAGAAAGGGAGTCAAGTTTGAATAGTCAAAGGCTTGTGAAAAGAGTTTTTAGGAGTTGAAGACTCGCTTGACCTTAGCGCCAGTGCTTGTTTTGCACAATAGTGTGGATTCTTTCTCTATCTACACGGATGCTTCAAAGATTGGGCTTGGTTGTGTTCTTATGCAGGGAGGTCGAGTTGTGGCGTATGCTTCTAGGCAGCTTAAGGAGCATGAATGCAATTATCCAACTCATGACGTGGAATTGGCGGCAGTGGTCTATGCTTTGAAGATTTGGAGGCATTATCTGTACTGAGTAAGATTTGAGCTATTCTCAGACCACAAGAGTCTCAAGTATTTGTTCTCACAAAAGGAGTTGAATCTGAGGCAGAGGAGGTGGATAGAATTCTTAAAGGACTATGATTTTGAGCTTTCTTACCACCCAGGTGTAATCACGGGATTGTGCTCCCCAAAAAAAGTGTATGTATGAAGGATAGGAAAATGTACCGTGATCGCCACCAAGTAGTCGCCAAGGATGGGTGCGTATGAAGGACGGCTGACTACGTTGGAAAGGAAAGGGAAGAGAGAAAGCGTACCTGCTAACGCGACAAGATGATTGTCGCTACGCTTGTACCTGAACGCGACTGGACGAACGGCGCCTTCCGGGTCGCGACAGCCTTGTGGTCGCCTTCTTCTTCAGTGGATGGAAGTTGTAGGTTCTTTCTTCTTGCTCCTCAGCCGGCCAAGGGGCAAGAGCCTCACGCTTCCCTTGTCTTCAAACACCTGCCAAAGTCATGGAAACATCAAGAAAACCCATTAGAAATTCGTGCATGAAGCATCTATTCAAAAGAAAACAAGTAAACATGCACCATAATGGAGGGAACTCACGTGGGAGGGGTTTTGACCCCTTTGGGTGTTTAAAAAACGGTGTGTGGTGTGTGATCTAATGCAAAACTACGAAAAGAAACGATCTAAGCATGCATGAATGAAGAGAAAGGGAGAGAGAAAGTGCAACCGGGGAGAAAACGCCCTGGGGGGCACTTCCTGGTCGTCTGGAGGAGGAGCTCTCTTCTTCAGAGTTGGAGTTCTCTTGCAGGGGAAGAAGCAGACGCCGGCCTTGCCTCAAAAGACGGAGTATTGAGATAGTTATAGGTGATTATTCCTGGAAAGGCTGTGAGGGGAATAATAGGCAAGAGTCCGGGTTTGGGTATGTATGGCCGTGCTTGGGCGATTGGGACTCGGAAAGGAGGCTTTAAGGAAGGTCTCCACGAGTTTTGGTAGGATTTGGACGCGATTTGGTCGACCAAAAGAGGGAATATCCATGTATGGCATGTGTCCAAGTCATGCTCGGAAAGGGTTCTCTGCATGAGGTCCAGAACGCGACGGCCATCGGGTCACTACCAAGGTGGCGACGCCTCGATATGTCGCCTTCCTTACAAGGTAGGGCTTTCAAGTTATTTCTGGCGATTTTTCAAGGAATAAAAGGCCAATTTATGAACGCGACGTATCGAGGTGTCGCCTTATGAAGGAGATCGATTCTGACTTGAAGCAAATCGTTAGAAGGCTTGATAGCGACAGGAAGATCGTTGCTTTGGGGATGGGAAAACGACAGGGTCACTGTCACCTTCAGGGACTTTTCAACATATGGCCATACAAAGTGTCCGATCTCCTTGCACAGGTATCAGATTGACGCACGGTTTGAAACACCGGATTCTTAACCCAGAGAGCTATGAGATGATGAAGAAGAGGATTGAATTTGACCAGGAAGAACTCACCAGGGCGATGAACTAACGAAGAAGATATCATGATCGGAGAGAGCCAGTTTGGCGATGATGAGCCAACGTGGGGCATCAATGATATGACAAGGAATTTAGCTCGACTTATTGGTCAGAAATGGGTGTCTACACTAGGGAAGGCTAATGTAGTGGCGGATGCATTGAGTCGGAAGAGGCAATTGATAAGGCAATATTGGAAAATGTTAGAAGATGCTTCGGGTTCTTTGGTTGTTTTAGAACCTCAGTTGTGTAGCTTGTTGTTCATGGACCAGTTGTCCCTTAGATCTTCTATTTATGATCGGGTTATTGCTTTGCAAAAAGATGACCCTCTATTGCAGGAATTGGTTGGAAAAGCAGGCATTATCAGGGATGAGGATGGAGTGATTCGCCTGAATCTTAGGGTGTGTGTCCCTAATGATGTTGATCTGAGGAAGGAAATTTTGGAGGAAGCGCATAGATCTCAGTTCTCCATTCACCCAGACAGTGGGAAGATGTATAAGGATTTGAAGCGTTCTTTCTGGTGGTCTGGCATGAAGCGGGATGTTGCTGATGTTGTGGCGAAGTGTTTGATTTGTCAACAAGTGAAGGCAGAGCGTCAACGACCTTCAGGTTTGATGCAGAAGATGGATATTCCTCAGTGGAAGTGGGAGCAAGTGACTATGGACTTTGTGTCTGGATTGCCTAGATCGGCTAGAGGAAATGATTCCATTTGGTTGATCGTTGATAGATTTTCGAAGAGTGCACATTTCCTTGCCATGAAGAAGAAGTAGTCCGTAGAGAGTTTGGCCAGACTGTACATTGATGGCATTGTTAATCTACATGGGATTCCGAAGTCGATTATCTCAGATCGTGATCTGAGATTTACTTCCAGATTTTGGCAGAGTTTGCAGCAGGCTTTTTGCAGTCAGTTGAAGCTGAGTTCGGCATTTCATCCACAAACGGATGGACAGTCTGAAAGGACTATTTAGACGTTGGAGGATATGCTTAGGGCTTGTGTCCTGGAGTGGAAAGGTGATTGGGAGCGTCACCTAGCTCTTGTGGAATTTGCATATAACAATAGTTTCCATTCGAGTATTGGTATGGCACCTTTTGAGGCTTTGTACGGGAGACCTTGTAGATCCCTGTTGTGTTGGGAAGAAGTAGGAGATCAGCATCTAGTTGGACCATAAGTAGTGTAGGAGACTTCAGTGAAGATCCAGTTGATTGTGCAGAGATTAAAGGCTGCTCAAGATTGTCAGAAGAGTTATGCGGATACAAGGAGGAAGGATTTCGCTTTTGAGGTTGGAGACCATGTTTTTCTTAAGGTTTCGCCAACCAGGGGTGTAGTGAGGTTTGGAAAGAGAGGCAAGCTAAACCTGTGGTTCATTGGTCCCTTTGATATTTTGAAGAAGATCGGGAATGTGGCATACCAGTTAGCATTGCCACCATCTTTAGCAGCGGTACACCCAGTTTTCCATGTATCCATGCTGAGGCGTTATGTTCGAGATCCGGCTCATGTGATCAGTTATGAGCCAGTGCAGTTTCAGCCAGACTTGTCTTATGCGGAACAGCCGGTAGAGATTATGGATCAGAAGGTGCAGGAATTAAGATCAAAGTCTATTCCCTTTGTGAAGATTTTATGGAGGAATTTCTCGCGTGAAGAGGCGACGTGGGAGCTTGAGGAAAGGATGAAGAAGCTTTATCCGTCCTTGTTTGGTGAGTATCCTAACTCAATCTTCGAGGACGAAGATTACTTTAAGAGGGAGAGGATGTAGTGCCCTAGAAAATTTTCTTGAATTTATTTTGCAAATTATATGTTTATTTCAGCATGCATTTGAATGTTGTTCTGTGTGGAGCTTGGCGTCAACATCTATTGGCGTTGACTCATGTTAGCGGCATAATCTCTTATCGTTTATCTTCTGTTAACGACAGACTCTTGTGTCATTTAATATTTTCTAAACTATTTAATTTTTCGGGCAAGAATGTAAATGACACCATCGATGGACGTTTACATTGAGGCTGACGACAACTTCTATTAACGTTAACCTGACTTGCCTGTTTTTGATATTTCCGTTCCGAGGGACAGAGATATCGGCCGTTTTAAGGTGGTTTTAATGTGACGATCCGAGCGTTTAGGATCTGACGGTCAGGATTTATGCTAGCCAAACGCATGGGAGGTCTTTATAAGACCAAATTTCCCTATTAGGAAGGGGTTTTCGCTCTAGTTTTTGGAGGAGAGAAAGAGGGCCGCGGAAAGGGATTTATGTGCTTTTTCGTGCGTTCTTGAGGCTTGTGGACCAAGGAGGATTGTTCGTCTGCAAGATCCAAAGCTTCTCCATGCGGGGGAACTGCGTTGGAGACGGATTTGGAGAGCTTGAAGTCGGTGGAGGAGACTGCCTCACAGACGAGGCGAGCATCTTCGGGCTTAGATTCGTCACTCTAGAAGGAGGGATTGAGGCAAGTTGCATGGGGGTTCGTTTTAGGATATGTTATACTATGTAATTATTATTTTTACATATTTTTAAGGCATGAAATCAACGCACGGGAAAGGGTAAAAGTTGTGTCATTTCATGTGGGTTTTCTGAGTTTTCTGTGTTTAAGAACTAGCGTCCAGATCGCTTGCCGTCTATATCTTGTAAACGGCGGCATCGACTGTTGTCTACTTCATATGAACATCATTTGTTTTTCGATCCCTACTATATGTTAACGGCGCTATGTGTCGCCGCTAGTATATGTTAACGGCGCTATGTGCCGCCGTCGATTGTGGCTTAATGACAGTATATGTGGTCGTCTACTTAGGTAAACATCACATATGCTGCCGTCAACTTTACCAGTACCATGAGTTTTCCGAATGTTGATTTTAATTGTATACCTATGATCCATACTTATATGAGATTTCGGCCATGTGATGTTTAGTGTGTTTTATCACTGCTATATCATGGATATGTTATTGTGTTAGGGTATAGATCACATGTGCATATGAATAGTCATTTTATGACATTAATGAAATTGATAAAAGAAAAGTGAGGTAATAGTGAATGTGATTCATGTTAGAGGATTACATTCTGAGACTGTAATACTGCATATATGTTGTACTCAATTTCTGTATAAAAACTGCATGAATTTCTCTTTGTTGTATCATGATTAGTTAGCTTAAAGTGAGGAATGTTAATTATGAAAAATGGTTACAGAGTTCAGAAAAATATGAAATTTTGCATGTGTGTGGTATAACTTGATTCTGAATTACTGTCAAAATTTTGGGAATTTTAGACATCTGTGCATTCTATTATGAATTTCTGAATAATAAATTGCATGTAGAATTTGAATAAATATGAGAATATGTGCATGAATGAACGTGTTGCAATTAGTACCATGATAGGGATCTGTCATACAGTAAAATAGAATTGTAGAACTGAAAAGACATGTTGTAGGTTATAGCATTGACATATGTTAAAATAGTATGAAATGTAAATTAAATAATATCATACATGTTATTGCATGCATTGAAATGAAGTGCCAATAAAGATATTGCTATTCTAGATATTCCTACCAAGAACTACACCATAGATGCCCCTATGGTAATGGTTCACCTACATGTAAATGACCTATTAAATCCGTGGGCAACGGATTGAAATCGTGGAGGTAGACAAGTTCTACTGGTTAAGGTGGGAAGGGCTTTCCCCGGTATTGCGCAATGGCCATGACTTCATCACTGTATTGCCTAGGTGATAAGTGAATGTTATATGACTATTGATCTCTATTATAGTGCGGGCTATGTCTTGGCAATTAAATGAAAGTGTCTACAAGTCTACATGTCTACATGACTACATGCTACATGCCTACATGATAAAAGTTTACATGAAAAGTGTTTACATGATTATATGTTACATGATCTACATGTCATTGTTTTACATGTTACATGCATTACCTGCCAATTGTTATATAAAAGAATTGCTACATGTTAAAGGATAAAATGTTACATGATAACTGTTGCATATTGCATAATGTAGAATAAGGCTTTAATTGAAATGATTTACATGTTACATGACAATAAGTAGATACTATGATAAAATGATTCCATGCTATGAGTAGGAACATGTTAACTCAATTGTTAGAATATAAGAGGAAGACTATATGTCTTAGATGAAACATTTTAATTCCATAACAATATGAATTGCTACGTAATGATTGAATGCCAATTGATTTAGAACCATGTTAGTAGGAAG
This sequence comes from Colocasia esculenta, assembly GCA_014218235.1. NCBI lineage: Eukaryota > Viridiplantae > Streptophyta > Magnoliopsida > Alismatales > Araceae > Colocasia > Colocasia esculenta. Next base: position 88,336,277 of record CM024758.1, on the reverse strand, counting down.
AATTATATGATACCAATGATGTGAATGATAATATGCTACCATGTTTTAAACCTATTATATTCATATTATCTTGAACTATCATTCATGTGATTTGCTGAGTCTTGTAGACTCATACTTGCTTAACATTTTAGGAGAGCCAGAGGATACTCAGGAGTTAGTGAACACTGACTCGGAGCAAGAGGACGTGGAGGCTTAGATTTGTTTGAGAAATTTGGAGTGACCATTATGTATGTGAGGGAATTAATGTACTTTATTTTACGCACTTAAACTTATGGTTTGTAATAATGTTGGACTATAGTTATCTCTTTTCTATGCAATAGACTTTACATTTGAATAAAATGTTGATTACAAGTATTTGATTCCATATTATGTTGCTTATTATTGGAATTGAATTGTCATTTATGTATATCTCAAACTGTACCGTCAAATGTTGGATTTATTCCACTGTAATACCTCTATTAGATCCAATGTAAGTTGATATAACTGTACTAGGTCTAAGAGGGGCGTTACACTTGTTCTCTAAAGGATTTCAAACCACCTCTGGATACGACACACCTACAAAATGATGTCACTTAAGGATGCCTTCTAGAAGACCAATTATAAAATAGAAAAGGAAACCTACTTAATGTTAACTTGCGTTGTTTTAAGGATGCTAAGCATAACGGATGTGAAATGTGTTAAACAGATGAACTCTTGAGCCTGATGTTGCATCATTGATCTAACAGATGCAGATCAAGACTCAGCGGATGCACACCATAAAGTTGTTTAGACCAACAAGAAGAACACGACAACACTCTTACCAGACAACAATCAAGAACGACGAGAACATCAAGAGCAATAGATACAAACATTCTTGAGAATATATATGTCACGTCCCGATAGCAACAAAAAAATATCAAGAAGCAACAATAACAGTAAGAGTAACTTACTTATGAGAATTCAGTCGCTAAACACACTTCGCATTCACATGTTTACACTTGAAAATCTTTTTAAAAAATGTTAAAAACATAGTGAGCATAAATATGCCCAGTAGGTTTGTAATGTCGTGACCGTTTGGATCGTGCTTTGATTGGTTTGTGGTCCAATGTGTGGCCAAGAGGTAGCATTTGGTATTTCCGCAGGTTGTGTGGGTGTTGTGGGCCAAAACCCCGGGCCCAATGCACCCTATGGTTCACTGCCTGTGAACGCGACGGGTGTGTGTGTCACATTCGTACGACAGACCCGGGCGTCGTGTTCATGTTACCACCTTTCGGGGTTGTTTGGCCACTTGCTCGACACTTGGCGTGCGCTGGGTTGACGCGTGGCGTTGGCATTGAGAAGGCGACGGCCTAGACCATCCCATTAAGAGACCGTCCCAAAACTATGAGAGGTTAAGAAGCTTAGGTCGGCCAAATAGAGCAGAGGAAGCTCTATTCGGCCAGGAGGGGCTTTTGCTGTGGGATTTCAGGATATTTGGATGTTTGGCGCGTGATTCAGCGTGCTCTCGACGTGAGGACATTGCTCGAAGCATGGGAAACACCGATCCGTGGTTGTGCTTCGCATAGGTAGGGAGATTCTGCTCCTTTACTTGTTGTGATTGGTGTAATCGTCGTGTTTGATGCATGAAATGAGTTCTAGCCGATAGATGGCATGTTAGTGTAGTTGTGAGACTGGTTATAATTGCCTTACATGGACATTTGCATGTGTTTTGTGGGATTTCCAGAGGTGAAACTGTGACGGATCGGGGTATTTATGCCCATTAAGGCTCCATATCCAGATCCGCCTCCCGCGAACGGACCGAAGTCTCGCAAGGGATATCTCACACACGTGTCCAGTAAGAGTACAAAAGACAAACCACAAGAATATAAGACACAAGAAAGTACATGTACTCATATCTGTTCACAAATTTGTACAACTGTCCCATTACATTAATACATGTCCAATTAAAAGAGTACAACTACCTGGGGCATACCCCGAGGGAGCACAAGCTCACACAACACTAACTACTACACTACTGCTGGTGGTACAAGTCCGACGCAACGCCATTGCAAGCCAAACACACAGCAAGCCCTGAAAAGAACTGTAGGGGAGTGAGCCTCAACAAGTCACTGGCTCAGTAGGGGCTACCCAAAACAACACTGTAACCACAAACACCTCAACCCCAATGGGTCTCACTGGCAACAACAATAACCAAACCATTTCATGCTCACATCATTACAATAAATAACAGTTAAACATGCTCATGATAATAAACATAAAGTCCTCAGAAGAAAAGTAGGACTACAGGACTAACATAATATCATTAGTCAGCCCAACTACTAAGGTGCCTAAACCACAGTCTCACTGGCACACTGCTACAACAACGGGTTGCCTAAACTATAAGCCACACAGGCAAGTCACTGCCCAGGCTACAAGCTTCACAGGCGAACCTCAAACACTTGAGTAATAGGACTGCTAACAAAGAGCTGGTCCTTTATACTCCAAACCACTTTACAACGGAACTACACAAAGGTAATGGAACTGGCTAACACGAAGCCAATCCATAACACACTAAAGCTATAATTGGAATCATACCCAAGATGAGTAAAACTCAAACTGTGGAAGGTCTCACACGGCCTCCACGGAGCATAGCTCTACTAAACCACAATATGCCTAGGCCACAAGCCTCATCGGCAAAATACCCACAAAGGTAACATAATTAATAATCACAAACTAATCCACAATAAAATATAAACAAAGATCTACTTAAAACAGTTAGGATACAACAAGTGGCAGGTCAAACCACAAGACCTCCACAACACACAAGTACCCGGAAAAGTTGGTACACAATGTACCACCACAAAACTATAAAGTAACCCACGAAGGAAATAGGTACCTGCTACTCTGAGGTACCACAACACAAACACCCGAATAAGGGTACAAGTAGGTGATAAACACCACACTGAACCACAATTGTATTATACCTTTAATTAAGCACAATATTACAGGTAAAACCTCAAGCGACAAATCTCATAAACTACAACTCAACCACAATTGTGCCAACACCAGGGCACACCTCGAACTGGTCAAACCTCGACCACGAGTCACAAACTCACGAACTACGACAAGTAGCAAAGCACGAGTCAGAAAGAACGACGCCACCACACGGGAACGGACTACTGGCTGATCAGGCCAATATCCAACCCGGACAACACAACACAAGAACTACCTCTCAGCCTCGCAGTCACGGACGAAAGGTCCAACTGCCGCTCCACAAGGAAGAAGTCAAACAACTGTGGAGACCAACCAACACCACACCTGCAGCACACAGCTGCAGGCCCATGCCTGGCACCTCTAGAGTCTCTGGCCGGAGCACTCTAAAGTGAGGCACTGGAAAACAAGACTAGCTGGGGACCAGTGACGTCTACTGGCGTCCGTACCCCCAACTACGAGCGCGCTACAAGCGACACAAGAACAAACTCTGGGAAGTCGCTGTCCCACTGCCGTCTTTCCCTCAGCCGGACGTACAACTCAAACTCAGGAGTGAGGGTGTCCAGGAAGACGACACAGACCTCGACAGTACAACACAAGTACCGGGACAAAACCCCGAGCACAACAAACACACGTGCCTGGCTCACAAAGAACCTGGGGTACCCGACTAGAGAGGCATTCCGGAATAGGCGCCGGACCACCACACTCGGCTAGCACAAACCACGATACTTACACATATAGCCTTTACTTATAATTTACGATATACAAGTGTTAGGATTAGCTTAACATCGGTCACCGAGTGACCCCAAAGCTATCCCACACCAACACACAACTGAACCACAAACTTGCCTATCATTGGTCATCTCATGACCTCCGTGGCAACACACACCACTTACTTCACAAATCAATATAATAATATTCAAAAGACAACAACGGACCAGGGCTAGGTCGATATGGACCTTCACTGCCCAAACACCACAAAGTCATGGCTAGGCTCACACAGGAACCTCACTGCCCATTACTACGACAAATCATAAGAATTGCATTACAACAAAGTGTGTAGTACACACACACTCAAACCACGTAAACAACACGTGTATATTACACCCTGGTTGGTGTACCACACGTCTACCACATAAACCACATGTCCAACACATAGACATCGCACTCCAAGAGTGCCACGGGTGCCAACGCACCATACATACTACGTAAAGCAATTACGTACATCACACATCATTCACGTAAAACATGCCCATTACATGAGCAGTATGCTCCAAGAGCATAACAAGTGCACTGGCTCACACCGGTCATCGCCATGCACACACACACACACACAATATTCATAGCCAGAAAATCTACGTAAACCACACTGCATGAATACATGCACAAGTTGGCAGCAACATCGACTGCCGCTTATAAGAAGTAAACGGAAAGCGATCTAGCCGTTTATATCTCGGCTGATGAGCTTGGCGACAAGCGATCTTGACGCCAAGTTCCCCAGCCTTAAACCCTGCAGAAACCCTAATCCAGTTCTACAGGTTTTCCAACCGTTAAAACTACAAGAAAATGTACTGAAATGGTTCTTTAAACATGCATGAACCCAAAACAACCCAATACAGCATGCTTCGTACATTAAATTACTCAAACCACCCATTATCCCTTCATGGTGCAACTTAATCCGAAAATACATTAAAAATGCTAATTCAAGTGGTTAAGTCGTGTTTTAATGTTTCTAACAAGCTAACAGGGCTCGACCCCTACCTCAGAACACGCTCAAATCTCCCGCAATCTCCTGGTTCACACCGAACCCTCCGCAAGCTCCTACGGGAATTGCACCACGCCACGGCGTTTCCTCGCGCGATTCGTCACCGCCACACGTTCCACGGTCCTCCAAGCATCCTTCAGTACCTGTTGGAAGCTCTAGAAACACTGGGACACGAAGCTAGGGCAAGAGGGAGAGAGAACCCGGGGAAAAACCTGCTCTCGGGTGACCCTATAACCTGCAGAATTCTCAGGTTGGCGTCAACCCCTTTGCCACCAACAGCAACCGCCACCCTCAGCGTCTACATCCACTGCCGCCAAGATCATGCAGTCAACGTCCACTAACCTGGACGCCAACCAGTCAACGACCACCCCTGGCCGCCAACTTCAACTGAACAGCAGCAGGTCCTATTTCATTCCGGGACCTAACCTGCACCACACCTACACACACCACGCGTCTACACCACACTGGCCTCATAACAGCCATCACAACCACAACACACACGATCCAAAAAGGATCCGAAAATAAGCGACGTTACATTATTATCACCTAAAAACAAATGTCGTCCTCGACATATAAAACAAATTACAACAATCCGGATTATCACCTAAAAACAAATAAAGCCGAACACAGAACAAGTAGGATACTCTTTCTCTACTTCAGTCTTTCAATTCATCTCACAATTAGTATATTCTATCAATTCCATTGCCTTTCTTTACCTTTCAACCGTAGACGATTCTTCCTTGCCAATGGTGCTTTATCTCCTTGGACCGAACCTGCTTCCACAATTTCTGGGCTGTATTTGCAATATTTCTTCCGAGACCGCTTTATCTTTTTCAAATATTTTACACTGTAATATTCTTTCATGCCACCATGTTCTTTTTTTTTCTATTTATTACTGTTTACTGTTATCCTGCCTCATCTACATTCACATTCACAACTGACACTTCTTCAAAGAAAATCAATCGCCATCTTTGAATTTTCTGCTCTTTTCATATTATTCTACTCATACCGCTTTAAGTCAATCTCTGATTAAAAACCATAATAAACTTTGCTCATTTATTCCACTGCGCAAAACTTTGCACTTTCTCTTTATTCAAGCAAACTTAAACAATATCTGAATATTAAATCATTTTTTACTTCTGCTTCCGCTGCGCTACTCTGATCACACTGAATACTTTTGCAAGATATTCCACAATTTCTGCTCATATTATTACTTTCAATTACTTTCTTTTGGCTTCAACTGCTTCTCAAATCATCCCATTCAATAAATTCATGCTGAAGAAATTACTGCAATTTCTGTTCTGTCAAACCATCATTGATATATTATACTCTTCATATATCTTTCTTGCTTTACTGACATTCTTTGGCTAATTCCCATAATTCTGGGACATAAACTTTCCAAATATTCTTAATCAATCTGCTCCAGCATTAAAACCCTGAAATATCTTAATAACAATTCCTTTCTGCTCAATTAAATCATTTCTTTGCACCAATATGCAAACTTTAACTGACATTTCTTGACTCATCTGATCTTATTCACTTCATCATCTGCTAAATTTTTCATTTCTCTAATCCATATCTTATCTGCAAATTACCTCTCTCATTTCATTAAATGTTCTTTTTGAAAGACTTTTCATAATCTGCCATTCATCAACTAAATATTCTTCTTGTGCAATTTTCACATATTCTTATTGCACATTAATTCTTCTTTTCTCTCTTTCTTTATTCAACTGATCATTTCTATACTTATTTATACAAATCTTCATATCAGACTTTCTGCTATTATCATTATTCATAACAACACTTTTCTCAGATTTCTGATCTCAGGCATATTAAATCTGTCTGCCATAAATTACTGCTCTTTTATGTACTGATACTTCTTTTAAAGTTGATCTGCCTCACTTAACCATATCAAACTCTTCATAGCTCTAATCACATTTTTATCCACACTGTTTCTTAATATCATCTGACTCAGATCTCTAATGCCACAATACAATTGCTGAGGTTCTCAACTGCAACCTATCACACACACACTGACCTGATCCTTATCACCTTGTTACCATGCACCTGTCTCTGCCAACTTTCTATCTCATTATAACTTACTTACTGAATTCCATATCCAAACTTGCTAATCTCTTCAATTCCTTTAACTACAAATCTTTAACAACCAAACTAATCTATCACAGAAATACTCTATACTTGTCTCTGCTAACTCTGCACTTTATTAACATATAATAGGTATATCCTTCTCAAGGCATTACTTTACATTTCTCTTCTAATTTCTGCAACTGAAAACTTTTAAGTACTATACGTTAACTGCTTTAACTGCACTAGTGCCAGGATGCTACCACACAACTTATGCCACTATCCACGTTATGGCACAATAGTTGCTCACAACTACCAATCTAACAAACAAAAACACACGGTTTACGTGCCAAAAGCTCACGTAAAAACTACTTTATATCACACAAAACCTCAGACTACTACCAGCAGTGAACATTAATCCATGTATTGGGACATTGTACTTTCAATGTCTTTTCATATTCTAACTGGACATTGCTCTGATACCAACTGTGACGGATCGGGGTATTTATGCCCATTAAGGCTCCATATCCAGATCCGCCTCCCGCGAACGGACCGAAGTCTCGCAAGGGATATCTCACACACGTGTCCAGTAAGAGTACAAAAGACAAACCACAAGAATATAAGACACAAGAAAGTACATGTACTCATATCTGTTCACAAATTTGTACAACTGTCCCATTACATTAATACATGTCCAATTAAAAGAGTACAACTACCTGGGGCATACCCCGAGGGAGCACAAGCTCACACAACACTAACTACTACACTACTGCTGGTGGTACAAGTCCGACGCAACGCCATTGCAAGCCAAACACACAGCAAGCCCTGAAAAGAACTGTAGGGGAGTGAGCCTCAACAAGTCACTGGCTCAGTAGGGGCTACCCAAAACAACACTGTAACCACAAACACCTCAACCCCAATGGGTCTCACTGGCAACAACAATAACCAAACCATTTCATGCTCACATCATTACAATAAATAACAGTTAAACATGCTCATGATAATAAACATAAAGTCCTCAGAAGAAAAGTAGGACTACAGGACTAACATAATATCATTAGTCAGCCCAACTACTAAGGTGCCTAAACCACAGTCTCACTGGCACACTGCTACAACAACGGGTTGCCTAAACTATAAGCCACACAGGCAAGTCACTGCCCAGGCTACAAGCTTCACAGGCGAACCTCAAACACTTGAGTAATAGGACTGCTAACAAAGAGCTGGTCCTTTATACTCCAAACCACTTTACAACGGAACTACACAAAGGTAATGGAACTGGCTAACACGAAGCCAATCCATAACACACTAAAGCTATAATTGGAATCATACCCAAGATGAGTAAAACTCAAACTGTGGAAGGTCTCACACGGCCTCCACGGAGCATAGCTCTACTAAACCACAATATGCCTAGGCCACAAGCCTCATCGGCAAAATACCCACAAAGGTAACATAATTAATAATCACAAACTAATCCACAATAAAATATAAACAAAGATCTACTTAAAACAGTTAGGATACAACAAGTGGCAGGTCAAACCACAAGACCTCCACAACACACAAGTACCCGGAAAAGTTGGTACACAATGTACCACCACAAAACTATAAAGTAACCCACGAAGGAAATAGGTACCTGCTATTCTGAGGTACCACAACACAAACACCCGAATAAGGGTACAAGTAGGTGATAAACACCACACTGAACCACAATTGTATTATACCTTTAATTAAGCACAATATTACAGGTAAAACCTCAAGCGACAAATCTCATAAACTACAACTCAACCACAATTGTGCCAACACCAGGGCACACCTCGAACTGGTCAAACCTCGACCACGAGTCACAAACTCACGAACTACGACAAGTAGCAAAGCACGAGTCAGAAAGAATGACGCCACCACACGGGAACGGACTACTGGCTGATCAGGCCAATATCCAACCCAGACAACACAACACAAGAACTACCTCTCAGCCTCGCAGTCACGGACGAAAGGTCCAACTGCCGCTCCACAAGGAAGAAGTCAAACAACTGTGGAGACCAACCAACACCACACCTGCAGGCACACAGCTGCAGGCCCATGCCTGGCACCTCTAGAGTCTCTGGCCGGAGCACTCTAAAGTGAGGCACTGGAAAACAGGACTAGCTGGGGACCAGTGACGTCTACTGGTGTCCGTACCCCCAACTACGAGCGCGCTACAAGCGACACAAGAACAAACTCTGGGAAGTCGCTGTCCCACTGCCGTCTTTCCCTCAGCCGGACGTACAACTCAAACTCAGGAGTGAGGGTGTCCAGGAAGACGACACAGACCTCGACAGTACAACACAAGTACCGGGACAAAACCCCGAGCACAACAAACACACGTGCCTGGCTCACAAAGAACCTGGGGTACCCGACTAGAGAGGCATTCCGGAATAGGCGCCGGACCACCACACTCGGCTAGCACAAACCACGATACTTACACATATAGCCTTTACTTATAATTTACGATATACAAGTGTTAGGATTAGCTTAACATCGGTCACCGAGTGACCCCAAAGCTATCCCATACCAACACACAACTGAACCACAAACTTGCCTATCATTGGTCATCTCATGACCTCCGTGGCAACACACACCACTTACTTCACAAATCAATATAATAATATTCAAAAGACAACAACGGACCAGGGCTAGGTCGATATGGACCTTCACTACCCAAACACCACAAAGTCATGGCTAGGCTCACACAGGAACCTCACTGCCCATTACTACGACAAATCATAAGAATTACATTACAACAAAGTGTGTAGTACACACACACTCAAACCACGTAAACAACACGTGTATATTACACCCTGGTTGGTGTACCACACGTCTACCACATAAACCACATGTCCAACACATAGACATCGCACTCCAAGAGTGCCACGGGTGCCAACGCACCATACATACTACGTAAAGCAATTACGTACATCACACATCATTCACGTAAAACATGCCCATTACATGAGCAGTATGCTCCAAGAGCATAACAAGTGCACTGGCTCACACCGGTCATCGCCATGCACACACACACACACATAATATTCATAGCCAGAAAATCTACGTAAACCACACTGCATGAATACATGCACAAGTTGGCGGCAACATCGACTGCCGCTTATAAGAAGTAAACGGCAAGCGATCTAGCCGTTTATATCTCGGCTGATGAGCTTGGCGACAAGCGATCTTGACGCCAAGTTCCCCAGCCTTAAACCCTGCAGAAACCCTAATCCAGTTCTACAGGTTTTCCAACCGTTAAAACTACAAGAAAATGTACTGAAACGGTTCTTTAAACATGCATGAACCCAAAACAACCCAATACAGCATGCTTCGTACATTAAATTACTCAAACCACCCATTATCCCTTCATGGTGCAACTTAATCCGAAAATACATTAAAAATGCTGATTCAAGTGGTTAAGTCGTGTTTTAATGTTTCTAACAAGCTAACAGGGCTCGACCCCTACCTCAGAACACGCTCAAATCTCCCGCAATCTCCTGGTTCACACCGAACCCTCCGCGAGCTCCTACGGGAATTGAACCACGCCACGGCGTTTCCTCGCGCGATTCGTCACCGCCACACGTTCCACGGTCCTCCAAGCATCCTTCAGTACCTGTTGGAAGCTCTAGAAACACTGGGACATGAAGCTAGGGCAAGAGGGAGAGAGAACCCGGGGAAAAACCTGCTCTCGGGTGACCCTATAACCTGCAGAATTCTCAGGTTGGCGTCAACCCCTTTGCCGCCAACAGCAACCGCCACCCTCAGCGTCCACATCCACTGCCGCCAAGATCATGCAGTCAACGTCCACTAACCTGGACGCCAACCAGTCAACGACCACCCCTGGCCGCCAACTTCAACTGAACAGCAGCAGGTCCTATTTCATTCCGGGACCTAACCTGCACCACACCTACACACACCACGCGTCTACACCACACTGGCCTCATAACAGCCATCACAACCACAACACACACGATCCAAAAAGGATCCGAAAATAAGCGACGTTACAGAAACTCTCGGTCTGGGGCTCTGTATGTGAAGGCAATGGCCCCAGGTGTCCCATTTTTAATGTAACAGCCCAACCCATCACTTGTTGGTTCAAACACGTCGTATCGAAGCGTTGCGTTCTGAACGCGATAGCTGACCCTATCGCCTTCTGGATTTCGAGGGCTATAAGTGTGTTTCTGACAATGTGGGTGTAATGTAGTGTTATTTCATGTGTTTAAAATATGAAGTGGTTGGTGCCTTGAGCACGTGTTGTGACTAGAGAATGTCTTGTTTGCATGGTTTGTGCGTACGTGGCAAGTTGGGTAGTACGACGCCTTCCGTGGTTACCTCTCGAGTCAGGTACCCCAGGTTCTCTGTGAGTCAGGCACATTAGTGCTCAGGGTTTGTCCCGATATTATGTGTACCACCACAATTTATGTCATCTTCCTGAACACCCTCACTGGTCTGTCGAGTTGTACGTCTGGCTGAGGGAAAGACGGTAGTGGGGCAGTGACTTGTGGTGTGTTGGTTCTCAGTTTGGTCACTTATAGTGTGCTCGTGGTTGGGGGACGGACACCGGTAGACGTATTGGTCCCTATCAAGTCCCGTGTTCCACAGCCTCACTCTAAGGGTTTCAAAACTCTTAGAGGTGTGTCAAGTGTGGGTCTGTAGCGTGTGTCGCTGCAGGTGTGGTGTTGGTTGATCTTCATAACTTGTTGGCACTGTAGAGGTGGAGCGGCAGTTGGACCTTTTGTCCATGGCTACGAGACTAAGAGCTAGTCCTGTGTGATTTGTCCAGGTCATTAACGGGTGTCGCGAACCAGGTTTCATGTAGTAACCTGAATTTTTAAAATATAAATAAATAAGAAAACTCATTATCACATGCGAGACATTTCAACGGAATTAAATGAAAATTTATATTCAGACACTTAAACTATAAATTTCAAGGAGTAATAAATGGGTCAAGACATGAATAACTGGGTTGGCCAATGCTGAACAAAGTCTTAAGATGAATAAACCTAATAACGATAAAAGTGATTATCGTAGATATAAAACCAACTCAGAATCACACGAAGAGTTATGATGACAAACTAAATAAAGTAATACAAATAATAGTAAAGAAACTAGGGTCAGACAAACATGTTAGGGTTAGTAAAACCATAAACTCTGACTTAAGGCGATAAAACCCGATAATGTCAGAAACCTATTATTTCATATAACGAACTAAAGTAAAATAGATGTTTGAGGTCAAATCATCTTTATTGGGCCAATAGGTGGTCAAACAAAAAGGAAATAATATGTAAAATTCGTATTAACCCAATACCCATTAGTAAAATGGGTCATTTAAACTTAAACATGAGTTAATTGGGCCATTAATCATGACCCAAACCAAAGCTCAACATGAGAGCACGAATTTGCTCTCTACTACTTGCTATTTGGTGTTGGATTAAGATGGAAATAGCATCATATGGTAGTTCTAGTCATGGTAGGACTCCTACCATAAGATTTAGAAACCCCAAACTCGGAATTAAGCAAACCTAGCATTATAAAACCATCATAAGACCCATATGGCTGACTTTAACATGATCCCTTCGTTGCTGGACGTGGGAAAAATGCCCAGGAGCAAGGAGGACGACCTAAGAGTTTAGATTCGTGAAGAACATCTTCCCCAAGCCTGTGCATCAACCTATAACAACCATCGACTTCTAAGCAACCAAAGGCAGGTGTTCTCAGGCTCAAACTTAACATGGCATATACCATATGAAAGCTCCTCAAGTCTACTTTAATTTGCCTCTATTTTTCCCAATATTGATGGCCTATGTTAAGAGTATTAAGCATTTTGCCATCATCGCGTAGTTTTAGGGCTTTTCTTGTTAATCTCATGATTCACGCATACCTAGGTCAATTTAGGTGAAACCAAAGCGATAGGGTTCTTCCTCTCCAAGTTTCCAACAAGTTTCATGTTGAGCATTTCATCTAAAAACCTCTAGAACCTTGAGTTTCGAGCCAAAACACGAGATCACGCAACCCAGTCTGCGATCTGTCTGCCTGTTTGAATCGCTACCAGTTCAGTGGTCGCGATTCAGTGACTTAAATCGTGACGACTGTGTCTGTCATGAATTTGACATGTTTTTTATGATTTCCAGTTGACCAATCATGACTTATAGGTTTACCCTAACCCCCATATGCTTCGTTTTGCATGCTATTTTAGTTTTCGGCCATTTGTGAACCGCGAGGACGCAACCGGTCGTACTGTTGCGATTTGACTTGTCTCCCACCCTTGGTTTTTGTACATGTTCTTATAATCGGATTTTGAAAACCTCTCATAAACGTGATGCTTCAAGGCTTCACGATTCTGAGTCGTTGCGACCCATAGGTTGTCGAATTATAAAGGCGACCGTTCTTACCGTCGCATTTTTAAAACCGTAGCGACATATTGGCCTGTCGCGACATGAAGGTGACAGACAGGTCCGTTGCGATTTATTGATTTCATACAGAGTCATATTTTGACTGTGTAAGGTCTTTTGAATTGTGACATTTGAACCCGTTGTGATTCAGTGACCAACCCGAAACTGTTCCTTTTAGTTAGACAGTTAAACATGTGCATGTCTTAATTTGTGATCATGTTAATTAGTTGTTTAATGGCCTAAAAGTCATCAACCCATGTGAAAACTATAATAACCTAAATATGATTCTAATGCTTTATATGATGTGATTGATCATACTTCCCTTTGACTATGCCTCATGTCCTTATGATCTAGCTTGATAATGAAATATGTCATACTATAAGTCGTGCTATGAATCTGCTTGAAGAGACAATGATATAGATGAACCTGGTTTGTTTAAAGCTTTCCTTTCATGATACTTGTTATCCTTGTGACTTTCCTAATATGGACTTTCCTTATTTTGTATGTTTTCTGAGATTTCCATATTTGATCATTAATTGTACGCATGGTTAGGAAAGTTCTGAGTCACGACACTTCCACACTTGCACAATAGGAACACCCTTCTTGGGGATTGGAAGCTCTCTGTTCATCATTCCATACTGGCAGACTAGCGACCTTTCCACTAAGACCTCCATAAGTCTCTGTACTCTGTGGATTCCCTCATAGAGATCGAGCTGGTTGTACCAAGAAGTTCCCTTGAGATAGAGAGCACTTGTTCTATGTACGATCTATTATTTGTCTATACTCTTATCAAGACATTAAAGTTTATGAAGATTAAAACAAGCCGTTATGCTGATCTCTCGAGCTATTTTCGTATCTTGAACTCTATGAATGATCATGACCTTGTTACTATGAGCTTGTTCTTGGAAATCTGTGGCCATAATATGTATACGTTTGATTGGCACAACGTAGGACTTCAGTCCATTTGACTAATGCCTGTGCAAATACGAGGCCATGTCTTGTCCTGGGGAGGAGCACCCCAACGTACTTATTAACTGCGGGAGTGTGGACTTGTGGTGCGTGGCATGGAACTGGAATGTGCGCAAGATTTGTATGAATGTGTCTTCATTTGATATGATACGTTTGACCATGTGAATATGTGTTATTTGTGTGAATATGGCCAATTCTTATTTATGTGATACGATCTCATTCTTGAATTCCTTGTCCAATGCTTATGAAAGTCAGTACTTGATCCGCTATGACATATGTTGATAATTCTACGTTGTTCAACCATTTAACTTGTTAGTAATGTCATGCATGTCTAGCCATCATGTTCTTATAGAGATTCTACTTATTTAAAATGCTAATCACGTATATCATTGCCCGCACATTGAGATATAAATCCTACTAGGCTAGTTTGCTCATATCTACTCCCTAACAATTTAGGTTGTGAAGATGAGGAATATGTTTAACGATGAGACTTGTGCACCGAGTGTGGAGTACAATTTAGAGAGTCTTTCTTTATTCTAGTTAGTGAGAGATTTGTAATCATTGCAATTTTGTCTATCTTTGAGAGTTAGATGAGGCTAGTAGTGGAGAGTTGTTCTTATTTTGACATTTGGAGATTGTAACATTCACTTAAGATGAATAAAAGAGTTTGATTATTGAATTTTGGGCCGTATTGATATTAGTCATTTGTCTTGACTTCTGAATGCTTGCTTGTTCGTCATGTTTCCGATTTAATTCCGTTGCTAAAAATCAGGGCGTGATAGAGTGGTATCAGAGCTTGGGCTTTCCCTAAGTCCTAGGCAATCAGGAATCATAGGATGAGTGTCATTAGAACCCTCAACTCATGTCAAGAATTTTGTACCTACCTGGTGAGATTGGGAAGAATCATGGGCTAAGTCCAATATTTTATTTAATAGATAAATACCATAAGTTACAAGGCATTAACAAGGGGTAAAGAAGATTGACCATGTGATAATTTATCTTGAAGAAACTTATATAAACAGCAATGCAGGATATACCTGCACCAATGATGGATGGACAGAGATCTATCCAGAGACTAACCGAAGCATTACGACAAGTTTTCAAATTACTAGAGGATGCCTTAGGAACTTCTGAAGGAGATACAAATGGAAAGAAAAGGTCTAAGAATGATAGAGGAGTTGGGGAAACTGATAGGAAAGAACAAATCACTATCTCAAGAGACTCCAAAACTATAGCCGGAGAGAAACGACCCAACAATAGTAGCAGACCGCCAAGGAGAAAGAAGTCCAAGAAGAACAATAAGATATTAGTTTCTGCTCCTGAAGGAAGATGCAAACACTGCAACAAATTAAATCATCGGTCTGAGGAGTGTTGGAGGTTTTAGGATAAATGTTTCCGTTGTGGTAGCCAAGACCACAAGGTTAAAGATTTCCCTAATGAGAAATTAAGCTCAGGGAATAAATGACAGAACAAACGAAGGAAGGAGGTATGGGAGAGGCATTCTTTCTAACCCGCATTTATTTGACCTTGAAGTTACACCACCAGTCAATCATTGTATTATGCGCAAATCACACATAGATTCCCCATAAGTCCAGTTCATAAACACATATGAATTTGGAGAACCAAATTCTTTTAAGTGGGGGAGGATGTAGCAACCCGAATTTTTAAAATATGAATAAATAAAAAAACTCATTATCACATGCGAGACATTTCAACGGAATTAAATGAAAATTTATATTTGGACACTTCAACTATAAATTTCAAGGAGTAATAAATGGGTCAAGACATGAATAACTGGGTTGGCCAATGCTGAACAAAGTCTTAAGACGAATAAACCTGATAACGATAAAAGTGATTATCGTAGATATAAAACCAACTCAGAATCGCACGAAGAGTTATGATGACAAACTAAATAAAGTAATACAAATAATAGTAATGAAACTAGGGTCAGACAAACATGTTTGGGTTAGTAAAACCATAAACTCTGACTTAAGGCGATAAAACACGATAATGTCGGAAACCCGTTATTTCATATAACGAACTAAAGTAAAATAGATGTTTGAGGTCAAATCATCTTTATTGGGCAAATAGGTGGTCAAACAAAAAGGAAATAATATTTAAAATTTGTATTAACCGAATACCCATTAGTAAAATGGGTCATTTAAGCTTAAACATGAGTTAATTGGGTCATTAATCATGACCGAAATCTAAGCCCAACATGAGAGCATGGATTTGCTCTCTACTACTTTATATTTGGTGTTTTTTTTTATTATTATCAAAAACGGTCCTCAGGTTCTAGTATTGGGAGAGTGCACCCTCCCCCGGGGGGGAGAATGGACCCACTCCACCAGAGAAGAACCTGGGCCGGAAAATATATTATAATTGCAAGAAATAAAGTACATGAGGACTAGCCGGTCACAGAAGTCTAATATGAAAGAGCCCAGTTTTGTCCAAGAGGATGGGGCCTTTACACATGTGACAGACGCAAGCAGGTCCCCAAAACACCCGGTTAACCTTAGACGAAACACCATAGTTTGCTAAAGAGTCCGCCACCAGATTTGATTCACAGTATACATGATGTAACACAAAATTCTTCCTATGGATCAGAACCTTAGCAACCCGCCACCATCTATAAGCTTGCCAAGAAGGACACTTCCCCGATTTGAAGGAGTTTACCAGCACCATAGAGTCTGAGTGAACAATTGAGATCCGAAAACCAAGGTTGTCAGCAAGGCGAAGGCCATCAAAAAGGGCTCTGATTTCAGCAATCATGCTATTCCCATGGCCATAGAAATGTGTAAAAGCCACCAACACAGTTCCATTCCTATCTCGGATGCAACCGCCACCTCCACAATCACCTGTATTTCCTTTACTAGCGCCATCCACACTCAAGCAATAATGAAGAATAGGAGGGATCCACCGGATGAGTTTTAATTGCTTGCTAGAAAACTTCAGATAGAAATCGTACCATTGAAGAAGCTGAAGTTCTTCAGAGGAGGGAGCGACTTTGAATAGGTGATTTGCAAGAGAGTGGGCGACCATAGCTTTGATGTTATTGATCACAGTCCCAGTAGCAAATTTTATAGATTCAAATCTAGCTCCACATCTCCCCTTCCAAATCTCCCAAAGCATAATAAGAAGGCAATGCAAGGAGATGAAACCAAAAGGAGTATTGGTATTCATAATAGTCAAGAAGCTCCATATCCTTACCGTAATGTGACTGTGTAGATGGACCTTGGAGTTGGTAAATGGAAGGAACCAATTCCAAAGGGAGGCAGCTAGATCACCATTCATGAATAAATGGTCCAAATCTTCAACTTTAGGGGATGTGCAACAAGAGCAGCATGAAGCCATTTGAATTCCAGTATCAATAATTCCATGATCCACTGGAACAACTCTGTTTATGATCTTCCAACAAAATATTGAAGCTCTTCTATAAAAACAACTATGCCAAATTTTTTTGAGAGGAGCTCTCTGAACACCCACAGGTCAAACCAAGTTGTAAGCAGATTTAACAGAAAATTGACCATCCTGAGAAGGCCCCCATACACATCTATCAGTATCCTCATTTAGAGACACCCCCTGGAGAATAGCAGTAGGAAGAAGGGATCATATGGGGTGATTAGCATTAGCAATAACCTCTTGAAGAGTCACGCTATTCCCTTCATAAGGAAGATTCAGGAGCTCAAAAAGAGGTCTTTCTCCAAGCCAAATATCTGATAAAATATCAATGGATTGACCATTCCGATGAACCCATCTCGTGTTCTCTTGGACTAATTTCTGAGAAACAGTCCAAGTTTTGGAAGAGATACCCGGAATGCCCGTGCACTTATGATTTCTGCCCAGGAGGAACCGATTTCTAGCATATAAAGCCTAGAGGGAGGAGCCATGGTAAACGTTCCAGATAAATTTCACCGCTAAAGCAACTTGCACCTGCTTAAGATTGTGCACACCCAACCCGTCTTCTGCTATAGGCCGCTGAATGGAAGACCAAGCAACCCAATGGCGTCTTCTCATTCCATCAGTACCATTCCAAAAAAAGGCAGCGCAATATTTTTCAATGTAGTTGATAACACTAATGGGGATTGAAGAAGAGGAAGCCAAGTAAACCGGAATGGAAGCCAACACCGAGTTGATTAAAGTCACTCTCCCAGCCTGAGAGATAAATCTGGGTTTCCAGGAGGCCATTTTCCCATTTGGTGTTGAATTTAGATGGAAATAGCTTCATATGGTAGTTCTAGTCATGGTAGGAATCCTAACATAAGATTTAGAAACCCCAAACTTGTAATTAAGCAAACCTAGCATTATAAAACCATCACAAGACCCTCTATGGCTGACTTTAGCATGCTCCCTTTGTTGCTGGACATGGGAAGAATGCCTAGGAGCAAGGAGGATGACCTATGAGTTTGGATTCGTGAAAAACATCTACCCCAAGCCTCTGCATCGACCTACAACAACCAGGGACTTCTAAGCAACCAAAGGTAGGTGATCTCGAACTCAAACATAACATGGCATATACCATCTGAAAGCTCTTCAAGTGTACTTTCATTTGCCCCTATTTTTCCCAATTTTCATGGTCTATGTTAAGAGTATTAAGTGTTTTTCCATCGTCAAGTAGTTTTAGGGCTTTTCTTGTTAACCTCCTGATTCACGCATCCCTAGGTCAAATTAGGTGAAACCAAAGTGACAGGGTTCTTCCTCTCCAAGTTTTCAACAAGTTGCATGTTGAGAACTTCATCTAAAAACCTCTAGAACCTTGAGCTTCGAGCCAAAACACGAGATCGCGCAACCCAGTCCGCGATCTGTCTTCTTGTTTGAATCGCGACCAGTCTAGTGGTCGCGATTCAGTGATTTAAATCGTGACGACTGTGTCTATCATGAATTTTACATATTTTTTATGATTTCCAGTTGACCAATCATGACTTATAGGTTTACCCTAACCCCCATATGCTTCGTTTTGCATGCTATTTCGATTTTCGGCCATTTGTGAACCGCGAGGATGCAACCGGTCATACTGTCGCGATTTGACTTGTCTCCCACCCTTGGTTTTTATACATGTTCTTATAATCGGATTTTGAAAACCTCTCAAGAACGCGACGCTTCGAGGCATCGCGATTCTGAGTCGTTGCGACCCGTAGGTTGTCGAATTATAAAGGCGATCGTTCTTACCGTCACGTTTTTAAAAAACTATAGCGACATATCGGCCTATCGCGACATGAAGGTGACTGACAGGCTCGTCGCAATTTATTGATTTCATACAGAGTCATATTTTGACTCTGTAAGGTCTTTTGAATTGCGACGTCTGAACCCGTTGCGATTCAGTGACCAACACGAGACTGTTCCCTTTAGTTAGACAGTTAAACATGTGGATGTCTTAATCTGTGATCATGTTATTTAGTTGTTCAATGGCCTAAAAGTCATCAACCAATGTAAAAACTATAATAACCTAAATATGATTCTAATGCTTTATATGATGTGATTGATCATACTTCCCTTTGACTATGCCTCATGTCCTTATGATCTAGCTTGATAATGAAATATGTCATACTATAAGTCGTGCTATGAATCTGCTTGAAGAGAACATGATATAGATGGACCTGCTTTGTTTAAAGCTTTCCATTCATGGTACTTGTTATCCTTCTCACTTTCCTAATATGGACTTTCCTTATTTTGTACGTTTTCTGAGGTTTCCATATTTGATCATTAATTGTACGCATGGTTAGGAAAGATCCGAGTCACTACACTTCCACACTTGCACAATAGGCACACCCTTCTTGGGGGATTGGAAGCTCTTTGTTGGTCATTCCGTACTGGCAGACTAGTGACCTTTCCACTAAGACCACCGTAAGTCTCCGTACTTTGTGGATTCCCTCATAGAGACCGAGCTGGTTGTACCATGAAGTTCTCTGGAGATAGAGAGCACATGTTCTATGTACGATCTGTTATTTGTCTATACTCTTGTCAAGACATTAAAGTTTATGATGATTAAAACAAGTCATTATGCTGATCTCTCGAGCTATTGTCATATCTTGAAGTCTATGAATGATCATGTCCTTTGTAACACTCCGGAAAATTTAAATGATTTAAAATATAAGAAAATAGAAAATAAATAAAAGTGGTGAATCAAAAATAAAATAAATGACATGATTAAACTCCCAAAGTGTAAAATCAGCTATTTAATCATATTGGGTCATTACAACTCTAAATGGGTCAAAGATCAAAACCCAATGGCAATAAATACTAAAATTCGTGACCCTAAATATGCAGAAATTAGGAAAGGGCAAATTAGTGCTAAATTTTGGGTAATTAAACATGGATGGCAACCAAAATTGGACCTAGCCATAGGAGGGTGTTTCCTAATGCCATTACCACTCTAATTGGGAGAAGAATGTTGTGTTGAGTGTGTATTTGAAACTTTTTAATGATGATTTTAATCATGACTATTTGACATCACTCATAATTTGATTTTGATGATGACATTTTGTACACTTTGTACATATTAAAATGATGACTAAATGACATGTTAATATTTCATATGTTGATGATAATGACTTATGTTAATGGTTCACACTTCATATTTTCAGGTTTACATAACCTTGTCACAATGGTGTCGACACATGCATTGTATCCAGGAAGTAATGAAGAAGAAAAGTTGTCAGTCGTGTCGACACCACTGCAGAGTGTGTCGACACAGCCACTGCATCCAGTGAACAAGCTGAAGCCAGTAGCTAGTGGTGTCGACACAGCCAGCCTGTGTGTCAACACTCACTATCCCTCCCAGAAGCCTATTCTGAAGTAGTATCCAGTGGTGTCGACACAATCTGCCTATGTGTCGACACACTTCGACTGAAGCTTAAAAACGAGAATTTTTCTGCACACGTGGCTGCTTAGGAATCAAGGGATTTGACCTAGATTTTTGTGCCCACACACCCCAAGGCACCTCATGGACATATGGGGCTATAAATACCCCTAATCCTCGTACCCCAAGTGAAGCCAACCCTATATAATTCCCAGAAGAAGCTTTTTGGCGGAAAAAGAGGTTTTTCCAGATCTTGCTCCATCTCCAGAAGCTGCAGATCATCCTTTCAAGAGGAAGGACATGGGAATCAAGGCCAATCTCTGGAGAGAAGTTTGATGTGCTGAGAAAGGGAGCAGATCCAACTGAAGAGCAGCAACTGAAGAAGAATTTCTGGCAATTCAGATGCCAGTGGAGTAGTGGATCGCAAATTGAAGGGGATCTTCATCGAATTCTTTCAAGTCTCTTCAATTCGAGCTTCTGCAAGACCTCTTCACCAAGGAACATACAATCTACATCTATTTTACCCATTTCTTGGATTGTTCTTCTCACTTTCGTCTGTGAGATATGTGCATGAAGTTCTTTGCAGATTTCTATGTACGATTGAGTCTGTGAATCAGATCATTGCTAGAGGATTTGATTTCTTTTGTGTTTGATCTAGCCTTTTGTGGTTTGAGCCGTCGTGCTCAATTTAGAGTTCTTGTGCTCCTGTTGTGGTTTGAATCGTTGTGCTCAGTTTTTGGAGTCGTTGTGCTCCAGGTTGTGTGTTTGAGCCGTCGAGCTCAAGGGTGTTTGGAGTTGTCGTGCTCTGGTGTGAGTTGTACTCTTTTGAGTAGTGAAGCCTCACTGTGTGAGTGGTGGATGCAGGAATCACTGGTGTGATTTCTGAACCACCTAAAAATCCTTTGTGCAATGGTTTGATCTGCTTGTCTTCGCTAGATGCTTGCATAGGATTTCGCTTTCACACTAAGTGTTTAATTGCTTCACATATCATCTACACACACCCACACTTCAGATCAGTAAATTGTTTGTCTGAATTGATCTCTGATTCGAAGTAATTTTGAATTGCTTAAGCTTCCGCAGTAATTGGTATCAGATCTATTCAACCCCCCCCCCCCTTTCTAGATCTGATCCATCCACCTATTCGATCTTTCAATTGGTATTAGAGTGGGTTAATATCTGTTTCTGATCTGATTTGACTGCTTCTGTTTGATCTTTATGTTAATTTCTTGAATTGTTTGCTTGCTCTTTCACTATCTCATTTTGATTGATGGATTCTCGAGGATTTGTAGCTGAGGGCCATTCCATTAATAGACCACCATTTTTTAATGGGTTTGATTACTCTTATTGGAAAAATCACATGCAAGTTTTTCTTAGGGCTCAAAACTATGAAATCTGGAGGATAGTTGAAGTGGGTCCTTATGAAAATCATGGAGATGAGGAGAATTGGACTAGAGAGCAGATTAGGAAAGCTACTCTTAATTATAGTGCCATGACTATGCTTCAGTATGCTGTCCACCCTAAAGAATATTCAAGAATATCCATGTGTAAATCTGCTAAAGAAATGTGGGATAAACATGAATTAATGTATGAAAGAACATCTCAAGTTAGGGAAACCAAAGCAAACATACTTTTTTCTGAATATGAATTGTTTATGATGAAATCTGATGAATCAATTTCTGAAATGTTTGCTAGGTTTATGACAATTGTCAATGGACTGAAGGCACTAGGTAAGAAATACACTGATGCTGGTCTGGTAAGAAACATTTTGCGTTCTCTATCATCTATTTGGCACATAAAGGCTACAGTGATTGAAGATTCTAAGAATTTATCCAAAATTTCTTTGGATGTACTCATAGGATCTTTAATGACTTATGAAATAAATCTGAAAAGAAGTGAAGAACATATACTTAAAACTAAACTAGTAGCACTTAAGGCTTCATCAAGCAACAAAGAGAAAAATCAAGAAAAATCAAGTTCTGATGAGTCTGAGTCCAATGAGGATGAACTTGCCCTCATGACTAGGCAATTCAGAAAAATTTTAAAATCAAGAAGAGGAAAATTCAATGGAAAGAAAAAATATTCCTTTGGTAAAAGGAATGCTTCTTCTTCAAATTTTAATGCTGGTAGAAATCAAAAAATTGATGAAGGTATTATTTTCTACAGGTGCAACAAGGCAAGACACATGAAGGGTGAGTGTCCTAAGATCAAAAAGGACAAATACAAGAAGAACAACAAATTGAAGAAGCAAAAGCTATGATAGCAACTTGGTCAGATGAAGATCAAAATGAAGATGAAGAAGAAAACTCCTCAAGTTCTGTAAATGAGGAGTTATGCTTTATGGCCAACAGTAGTGATGGAAAGGTAAGTTCTTCTTTTGAACAATATACTATTGAAGATTGGCAAGATGCATATGCTGAGTTGGTTGAAAAATATTCTGAAATAAGAAAAGAAAATAAACATCTGAAAAAGAAAATTAAAAATTTCATGCATAATAGTTTCTTAAATAGAAGAATTTCTGAACTGGAAAATGAAATATCTGAACTTAATGAAGAAAAGGAAAACCTTCTGAATGAAATTGATGAATTTAAAATTGCATCTCAAAAGGCCAACAATGATTTTGAAAAGCTTTCTGAAAGAATGGAATTGCAACAAAAAGAAAAGCAACAAGCTATTGATGTAATTCAGAAACATAAGAAGTTGTTGGGTGAAAAGGAACAAGTGATAAAAAATTTCACAAATGGAAAAGAAAATCTTGATGCATTGTTAGGACTTAGAATGAATGCGAAAAAACATGGACTAGGATTCTCCATAAAAAAATCATTGAAGAATAAATCTGGTGAAAACAAAGAAAAACCTTCAAATTTTCATTTGATAAAATTTGTCAAAAGCACTAGTCCAGAAAACAAAAATAAACAAGTGTCAAAGAAAACATCTGAAATAATCAAAAACCAATGAAAAAATGTTTTCAATCAAAAGAAACAAAATAGGTCGACACACATTGATGTTAGGTCGACACCAGATAACCACAAGTTGAAAACTGTGGCTGCTGAGTCGACACTACCTCAATACAGGTCGACCTACCCATTTCTAAACAACAAAAATATGTTGAATAAAACTTCAAATAAAAATCTGAAAATTTATAAAAACACTAAAACAAACCTTCATGATGGTTACTGGAGATCCAGGACATCACATCAATCTAATTGGATCAATTCTTGGAATCAATGGTATCATAATCTTCATTGGTACCATTCACAATCTTTTATCCAAAATTTCCAAGATATCAACAGAATTTTTGGTTTGGATTTCCATATATGAATAATCATGTCAAAATGCATAATTTCCATGCTTATGAAAGGAAGAACACTGGTGTTTTCATTCCAAATTAGAATGTTAAAATGCCAAAAAGGGAAATCATTGCTAAAACAAAACAAAAACCAAAAACAACTCAAATATGGAACAAAAAAGATTTATTATTTTTGCTCAAACTAACTGATGGTCCCAACAATGTTTGGGTACCAAAATCTTTTCTTCTCTGATCTGATTTATGCAGGAAGGTCGTGCATCCAACTCCAATGTGTGGTTTCTTGACAGTGGGTGTTCTCGACACATGACAAGAGGCAGAACAAAATTTATGTTTCTGATTGAAAAGGAAGGAGGATCCGTCACATTTGGAGGTAAAAATAAAGGGAAAATCATTAGATCTGGAAAGGTTAGTAAATCCTCCTCAAACTGAATTGAAAATGTTCTGTTAGTTGATGGTTTAGACTACAATCTTTTGAGTATAAGCCAATTGTGTGACAAAGGTCACAAGGTTGTTTTTGAATCTGATCTCTGCAAAATAATTGATTCTTCAACTAAAAAATAAAATTCTTTGGTAAAAGAGAAAATAATGTCTACATGATCAATCTTGATAAAAACTTTGTTGAAAACATTTGTTTGGTGGCAAATAAAAATGAAATTGCATGGACATGGCACAAAAGACTTGGTTATGCAAGTTTCAACACAATAAATAAACTCTTAAGGCTCAATCTGGTTAAAGGACTTCCTGAATCTCTTCCCAATGTAGAGAATCAACTTTGTGGGATATGTGCTCAAGGAAAATAAACTAGAAAATCTTTTAAAATTTTCAATGATGTTCTTACTTCTAAGTCGCTGGAATTACTTCATATGGACCTTTTTGGGCCAACAAGAATTCTCAGTCTTAGTAGCAAAATATATGGATTTGTAATCATTGATGATTTCACTAGATACACTTGGGTAATCTTTCTATCCCACAAAAGTGATGCTTGTTAGGAATTCAGAAAATTCTGTACCACTGCCTTAATGGGTTTTTCACATCAAATCAAATCCATTTTGACTGATCATGGGGGAGAATTTGAAAACAAAGCTTTTTCTGATTTATGTGCTAAACTGAACATTTTCCACAGATTCTCTTCTCCAAGAACTCCAGAACAAAATGGAGTTGTGGAAAGGAAGAATAGAACTCTGGTGGAAATGGCTAGATCTATGCTCTTGAAAAGTAAATTGCCCAAATCCTTCTAGGCTGAAGCTGTGAACACAGCAAATCACATCTTGAACAGAGCATTGGTCAGACCAAAAATCAGAAAAACTCCCTATGAAATTTTGAAAAATAAAAAGCCAACTTTGTCTTACTTTAAAGTTTTTGGTTGCAAGTGCTTTGTACATAATAACAATAAAGAAAATCTTGATAAATTTGATGCCAAAAGTCTTGAAGCCATTTTCCTTGGTTATTCTGAGATTTCAAGAGCTTATAGAGTTTACATTCTCAAGAATAAAAATGTGGAAGAATCTCCACATGTAGTTTTTGATGAAAATTCGTATCAAACTGATGGCTCTACATCTTGCAGGGTTCCTCAAAGTATTGAAGAAGATGACATCATTGTCGAATCTTCACCAACTGTTGAAGAGGGTGAAGATCCAATTGAGAATCTGGACAATCAGTCACCTACCTTAAGTGGATCAGGTAACATTGTTCCAGGACTGAATGAACCTCAAGAGGTAATTCCTGAAAATAGATTTTTAAGAGATCATCCAATTAAGAATGTAGTTGGTAATGTGCATGATAGAGTTAGAACTAGATCATCTTTTCTAAATGCAATAAATGAAGACCCACTAGCACTAATTTCCCAAATTGAACCCAAGTCAATTGATGAAGCTCTAACTAGTGAGGATTGGATCAATGCAATGCATGATGAACTTCATCAATTTGATAGAAATCAAGTGTGAGAGTTAGTATCTAGACCTAGTGATCAATCTATTATTGGTACTAGATGGGTGTTCAGAAATAAATTGAATGAAAATGGACAAGTTGTTAGGAATAAAGCTAGACTAGTTGTCAAGGGGTACAATCAGGAGTTTGGAATTGATTTTGAAGAATCATATGCCCCTGTAGCTAGACTAGAAGCTGTGAGAATATTTCTTGCTTTTGCATCATCCCTGAAATTTAAAGTTTATCAAATGGATGTGAAAAGTGCTTTCTTGAATGGATACATTAAAGAAAATGTTTTTGTAGAACAACCTCCCGGATTTGAAAATAAAAAATATCCTGATTATGTTTTCAAACTCAATAAGGCTCTTTATGGTCTTAAGCAAACTCCAAGAGCTTGGTATGACCGTTTGAGCTCATTTTTGTTGAATAAAGGTTACACAAAAGGTAATGTAGACCAGACATTGTTTACTAAAGTTATTAATAATCAAATCATTGTTGTCCAAATCTATGTTGATGACATAATTTTTGGGTCTACAAATAAAGCTCTTTGCACTGAATTTGCTGATCTTATGAAAACTGAGTTTGAAATGAGTTTGATGGGAGACTTACAACTCTTTTTGGGGTTGCAGGTACATCAAACCAGTGAAGGGATTTTCATAAGTCAAACAAAGTATGTGAAAAAACTTCTGAAAATTTTTGACTTTCATCACCTCGAGCATTCAAGCACACCAATGGCAATAAATGTAAGACTAGAGGAAGATTCTTTTGGTAAGTCAGTAGATCCAAAGACTTACAGAGGTATGATTGGTTCTCTACTTTACCTCACAACCTCTAGACCAGATATTCAGTGTAGTGTGTGCATGTGTGCTAGGTTTTAAGCTAATCCTAAAGAAAGTCACATGTTAGCTGTCAAAAGGATTTTTAAATATCTTGTTGGAACATGTGAACTTGGAATTTGGTATCCTGGTGGTTGTAATTCGATTTAATTGCATATTGTGATGCTGATTATGCTAGTTGTAAGCTTGATAGAAAAATTACTAGTGGCTTATGTTTATATCTAGGTGGATGCCTAATTTCATGGGCTTCTAAAAAGCAACATTCAGTCGCTCTATCCACTACAGAGGCTGATTATGTTGCGGCTGGTTGTTGTGGCACTCAAGTTCTTTGGGTGAAACATCAGCTCCTAGACTATAATCACAAATTGGGTTGCATTCCTATTTTGTATGAGAACACTAGTGCTATTAATTTGTCTAAAAACCCAATTCAACATTCACGAACAAAGCATATTAAAATAAAAGTCTTTATGTTCTTGCAAATAAATTCCTCACTCTCACATTGTATTGGCACTCTTGGTATATCAAATGGTGATTTGAAGAAAGACAAGTCAGGCTTGTGTGGACCCTTTCACTATGCCTGAGTATATGTCTCCGCCAAGTATCAAGAGCTTTATATGCAATTGTTGAGGGGGAGTCATTGTCTTTCAATAAAACATTCTTGCTCATTCTATTTTCACTTCATTCCATTCCTATTTCTTCAATAATCTTCATGTTCACCTTGTGAGGGGGAGATACATGAAAGGGGGAGTCACTGTCACATTCCTTGACCTTACTTGTCTATCTTGAACCCCAAGATTATCAGAATTTTTGAGTCCTTGTACTGTTTTCTTATGAGAGACTTAAGACATTAAAAATAAACTCATTGTGCAGTTAGTTTAATTTCAAAGATTCATTATCATTTCAAGGTTAAGCAATCTTAATACTGAATGTCTTTAAAATGATTTGCAAAACACTTGTAAGCACATGAGTAGCTTTATTATTTAACATGTTCATGTTTAAGCTTCATTTTTACCACATGTTAAGAATACTTTTTCTAAATTCGTAGTCATGACTTTTCTGGTCAAAGCAAACATATTCCTGTAAAACATCAAAAGAAAATGATCAACAATCTGGAAAGATACAAACAGAGCAATGCAAATTCTTGAACCACTGAGTAACTGGGCCATTTCACCTAAAAAGTGATTTGTTTCGCGTCAAAAAGTGGAAATCGAAAATTTCAACTCTGTATAAGATAATGAAAGTTAAACCACTGAGTAATCAAGAGGTCTTGCATCTGATCAATGTGATCTCTTGCACTAAAAATTGAGATTTACCAAATTTATTCTTGTATTCTTTCCCAATTCAAAATGAAAGGAAATCAACTTGACATGATGGAAAATCTTAAGACCTTAATAAAGTTCATGTATACTTAGTTTAGACCTATTATTCTACATTGTGTTTAAATTAAAGCTCCTAACATCCTTGTTAAATACTTCTGCTCACTCATATAGGTCACTTCACTTCACATTTGCATCATTATTTTAACTACATTCAGATCATTATATCTTGATATACCTTGTGTTGAGTGTGTCTTTATGATTAAACTTTATTGCACAATACCAAACACACAATAACTTCTCTCATATGTCAATATCACTTTGCCTCACTTATTTTGATCATTCCTGAACCTTCATTTCTACAACTGCATTTCTTGATCTCCTACCATTCCTTGATCTCTTTCATGAATATCTTTTCGATGTTGTCAAAAAGGGGGAGAAATTGCAAAGACTTAAGAGGGAGAAATTACAGACATGGAAAAAATTACATTTATTTTGTCATCATCAAAAAGGGGGAGAATGTTGTGTTGAGTGTGTATTTGAAACCTTTTAATGATGATTTTAATCATGACTATTTGACATTACTCATAATTTGATTTTGATGATGTCATTTTGTACACTTTGTACATATTAAAATGAGGACTAAATGACATGTTAATATTTCATATGTTGATGATAATGACTTATGTTAATGGTTCACACTTCATATTTTCAGGTTTACATAACCTTGTCACAGTGGTGTTGACACATGTTAAGTGTGTGTCGACACATGCATTGTATCCAGGAAGCAGTGAAGAAGAAAAGTTGTTAGTCGTGTCGACACCACTGTAGAGTGTGTCGACACAGCCACTGCATCCAGTGAACAAGCTGAAGCCAGTAGCCAGTGGTGTCGACACCGCCATCTTGTGTGTCGACACTCACTGTCCCTCCCAGAAGCCTGTTCTGAAGTAGTAGTCAGTGGTGTCGACATAGTCTGCCTGTGTGTCGACACACTTCGACTGAAGCTTAAAAATGATAATTTTTTTGAACATGTGGCTGCTTAGGAATCAAGGGATTTGAAATAGATTTTTGTGGCCACGCACCCCAAGGCATCTCATGGACATATGGGGCTATAAATACTCATGATCCTCGTACCCCAAGTGAAGCCAACCGCATACAATTCCCAGAAGAAGCTTTTTGGCGGCAAAAGGGGTTTTTCCATATCTTGCTCCATCTCCAAAAGCTGCAGATCATCCTTTCAAGAGGAAGGAAGTGGGAATCAAGGCCAATCTCTGGAGAGAAGTTTGATGTGCTGAGAAAGGGAACAGATCCAACTGAAGAGCAGCTAAAGAAGAAGAATTTCTAGCAATTCAGATGCCAGTGGAGCAGAGCATCACAAATTGAAGGGGATCTTCATCGAATTCTTTCAAGTCTATTCAATTCGAGCTTCTGCAAGACCTCTTCACCAAGGAACATCCAATCTACATTTAGTTTACCCATTTCTTGGATTGTTCTTCTCACTTTCGTCTCTAAGATCTGTGCATGAAGTTCTGTGCAGATTTCTATGTACGATTGAGTCTGTGAATCAGATCATTGCTAGAGGATCTGATTTCTATTGTGTTTGATCTAGCCTTTTTTGGTTTGAGCCATCGTGCTCAATTTGGAGTTGTTGTGCTCCTATTGTGGTTTGAATCATTGTGCTCAGTTTTTGGAGTCGTTGTGCTCCATGTTGTGTGTTTGAGCCGTCGAGCTCAAGGGTGTTTGGAGTCGTCGTGCTCTGGTGTGAGTTGTACTCTTTTGAGTAGTGAAGCCTCACTGTGTGAGGGGTGGATGTAGGAATCACTGGTGTGATTTCTGAACCACCTAAAAATCGTTTGTTCAATGGTTTGATATGCCTGTCTTCGCTAGATGCTTGCATAGGATTTCACTTTCACACTAAGTGTTTAATTGCTTCACACATCATCTACACACACCCACACTTCAGATCAGTAAATAGTTTGTCTAAATTGATCTCTGATTCGGAGTAATTTTGAATTACTTAAGCTTCCGTAGTAATTGGTATCAGATCTATTCAACCCCCCCTTCTAGATCTGATCCATCCACCTATTCGATCCTTCAAAGAAATCCCAAAACATGGAAGGTGCCATGCAGAATTCGCAACCACCTTTCCTAGCCTCATTAGGACCTGAAATAAATCCTAAACTATAAGAAATCGTCACAAGACTTTTAGGGGAAGTTTACCATCGTGCTGGGGTCGTGAGGAGGAAGCTAGGACACGAGGAGGAGAGGAGAATGGCTGGGAAACCGAGCTTCTTTCTCAACCTTGCTCTACATCGACCTGTGTGTTTACTTCTCTTAGATCCGTTAAAAGGTAGGTGATCTCGGGCCAAAACTAAACTAGGGCTATACCATTTGAAAGAGCATCGTGCCTAGTTTATTTTGCACCTATTTTACCCAATATTCATCAAGCATGTTCATCATATTAAGCGTTTTCCCTAAGTCGCACAAGTTAGGGCTTATCATGATTATACAATGTTTTCAAGAAAATTGAGGTCATTTTGGATCAAACCAAAACCATGGTTCACTTCTACTGGATGTTCTGAACACCTTTCATGTTGAGAGTCTCGTCTAGATGTGTCACGTCACGACATTTAATATATCTACAAATGCCGGAACGTGAACGCACGAGAAATCAAGAGTAATATTGAAACTAATTGTTCATAAATTTGCTTGGAGGCCTCACTAAAAAAAATTATTATTTGCCATTCAATAGGTGTTACATGATTTCTGATTTACAATCTCAAGAGTAAAATGCCACCAAGGTTGGTCTCTCCACACACAAATTCCGAAGTCCCACCTTGTAAAGCTGTAGATTACCTAGAAAAGTGGGATTTGATGAGCTAACTAGCCCAGTAGAATTCAATCCCTTTAGATAAAAAGGCTCAGATGTATAGTCTCAAGATAAGAACTTGGATATTTCTAACATTGAGTATCGAAAAGAATGAACGAACGAGTCCAATAAATAACTCATGTATAACAAGAGAAATGTAGAAGCATGATCAAGAATTCAAGATGACACGTAAGTTCTGATTCAGATATATATATTCACACACACATGTATGATATGATGACTAATCAAGAACGTAATTATGTATGCCAACATCCACGTGTCCTCATTGTTCCCGCGCGGCCACAAACGAATTCGGGTGCTCCTCCCAAGACTCGACCAGCCCTATTTGCACAGGCATATTTCTCAAATGAGTCCAAAGACTCACAACTTGTCATCATAACACACTCACTCTTGTAATGGCTCAATTAGATACACAAGTACTCAAAATTTCACATGTAACAAAGGGTTATGATTCAAAGCCAATAACTTCGGAAGATTGGAGTCACATAAGAACCACTTAAACTTGGACATATCAAGAATAAACTAAAGGAGGGTATGGAAGACAACTAAATGATCTCTATGGAAGACAAATGAAATGATCCATCTTAAAGACAAGATAATTGGTACCCAAGAAGATGAAGATCCACAAATTGATGTCATGCTTGTAAACAATTCAAGTGAGGGTACACAAGTACTCAAAATTTCTCATAGAACAAAGGTTTAGGGATTTATAACTAACTGGTATTTAGTAATCTACTTCTGAAAAAAAATATAGTCCTGACAGAAAAACACAAGTCTGTTGTGTGTGCAGAAGGATTATCTAGAGGGGGGTGAATAGAGAATCCTCAGAAATTTAGACTCGATTTAGGATTATGAAATCTGATTTCAAATTTAAAAAAATAGATGCATAGAAGCACAAATCACGAAATTACAAACCACATAAGAGCAGGAAAATTTTAAGGTGGTTCGGCTCCAATGAGGAGACCTACATCCACCCCTCACCAAACCAGTGAGGTACCACTATCGAACACCCCGACAGTATATCCAAAACAATAGCTGATTCACAGCTTCTGCACAACCGCTGACTTACAGCTTGAGAACCCTGCTGATACACAGCTTAACAAATCCGCTGATTCACTACTTCACCAAAATTTGATCCAATCATAGCTTGTGAATGATCAATTTAATCTGCTCCACCAAAAGAAGATCCAAAATGGGAAAATGAAAAATTTCTGAAGAACGTAGTGATTTCATCAAACTTTCTAATATGGATTTGAATTCAAAAAGATTCTTCTCAGATTATAGAATCAACTCTCTGTTCAAAGAACGTCTTCAGAATTCTGCTGCCATTTGATTTCAGAAATTAGGTAGAAAGGAAACTTCTGATCCTCTATAATTGAGAACTCAGCATCCACTCCTGGAAGCTCCTGATCTTGCTTGAATCGTCATTGATTTCCCTGATCACCGCACCCTTTCCAATTTGCATGAATCGCTGCTTCAAAACATCTGAAGTCTCTCTTTTCCGCTCTGCTCCGCACCCCTTTTTGCAGTAGTGTGCGATCACGCTTTTTCCCTATCGAACTGGAACCTCTTTTTCCTTTTTCTTGAATGCGCGGGATTCCGTGTCGTGGGCCCCTCAGAAGATTCGCCCCCCAAAAAGTGGAGGAATCTTTTTGCCGCCAAGAATAGGAGCCTTCTAGAGCCGCTGACGTGTACAGAAAATATCTTAGTTAGTTAGCCTTGGAACATGTGCCTTTTTAATGACTTGATCATCCTAGAAACATTCTAAGTATTCGACTGTTGACACTGTCAGGTTCTAGTGTCGACACACTCTTCCACTTCTGAAGCCAATTGCTTGAATGATGAAATCGAATACTAAGTGTCGACCTTTTCATTACATAGTGTCAACTCTAGCTTTATCTCTCTTCGAAGTAGGCTCTGTCCCTACTTAGTGTCGACCTTATCACTGCAGAGTGTCGACACAGTTGAAGTCTTCACATCGCCTTCCAGTCCACTAGTGTCGACCTAAGTCCCTGGTAGTGTCGACACTGTCTGACTGTTTCTCAGCCTTCTTTTGATCCAGTTGAGTTGTACCTATGAAATAATTGACACTTGTCAACTTTCTTCTCATTTTATATTTTAATATGACATCATCAAAACCAGGGACACAACAATCTCCCCCTTTTTGATGATGGCAACTTAATGATGGTTGATGTTTGAAGTTTAAATGACAATTATAACCATGCAATCACAACACTCAAGTACAACTCAATCATACACAATATAGGCATCCATTGAAGCAATTCATATTCAAGTAGCAGAGATTTTACAACCCAAAAAAAATTTTCAACCATGAACAACATGAAGATCAACATCCACGAGTCCTCTCCCCCTTTGACATAATCAAAAAGATAAGCAAATCATGGAGGTGGCAGATGTCTAGGAAATAGTCTGTCCTCAATCCTGGAAAGACGAAAGTTCAAGTCTTCATAGTTCTCATTAAGATAGATTTGGACTGCATTGAATCTGACATTGAGAAAGTCTGTTAACTTTTCAATCTGAGCCTCAATAACTACTGGCACATTGTCTACACCATGTGGCATGGTTGGGGCAACTGCAGAAGAAGTAGCCTGATTGTTGTCTTCAGATTCATTGATATCATGCATTCTCCAAACTTTGTTGAACTCATCTCTCATCAGTTGAAGATCTTTAGAAATATCCTGATTGTTGACCCTTAAGAAATTCATGCGATGAAGAATTAGCCTGAGTGAAGTAGCCAGACCAGGAATAGCATTAAAACTATCTGCATTCTGTTGTAGCTCTTGAGCAATATTCTCAATCTTGTCAAAAATTTTGGCTTGTGTAAAGGCTACTTTATCAAACACATATCCGATTGTTTGAACAAGCTGATCTGACCTGATCTTTGTGAATCTATAACTTCTATAACTTTGTTCTTGGTTGTTGATATTCGTTTGAAGATAGTTCTCAATGAATTCTAAACGAGTATCAAATTGTGAAGCTTGCTCTGCCAATTTGGTATTTAGGGAGTCAAGAGAATTATGAACTGAGGCAAACTGCTTTTCTAGAAATGTGAGAAGAGCTGGTGGAATCCAATCTGATGGTGTGGATGATGATGGTAAATTTTGCATTCATGGAAAAAAATGAGATTGAGGAATTTGAGGAGAAGAAATGTGTGGAATTTCAGATCCAACAAAACTATCAACAACAGGAATTGATGGAGGAGAAGAGATAAATTGTTCTGGTAAAACCTCTTCTTGAGCAACATTTGTCTGATCTTGATGAACCTCTTCAGCAACATCTTCCTGATTCTGTGCTACATCCACATCGTCAACCTCTTGTTGACCCCAGTCAAGCTTCATAAATTTCACAATATGATCCAAATCATAGATGTGAAATCTGGTGAGATTTTGCACCTTTGATCCAGCAACAGAGACTCTTAGCAACTGAAGTATGGAAGATAGATGTGTGGCATATGGAAAACTTCTCCTCAACTTTGGTATTGTTGCTTCCTGAACTAATTGATAGAAGATAGCTGCCAAGTTGATCTTCACCTTCTTAATCAAGCAAAACATGAGATTCCTCTGCAGATTTGTAACTCTCTGACGTCCTCCTCCTTGAGGAGTTAGAATTGTTGTGCACCAATGGTGTAGTAGTCTATGTGCAGGTGGAAATCCGTTGGCATTAAGATTTGATACCTTTGCCCGATTCATATCTAGTACATCATGGGGTAAACCAGTTAGGACTGAAAAAGCTTCATGAGCATTAACATCAAAGTTTTGAGGAATGACACCCTCATTTGGTATTTTCAATAATTGACTCACATTAGCAATTGTGAGTTCAATGTGAACCCTCGTACATTGGACACAAGACACTGCTTCTTACTTATCATGTTTCTGAAAAGCTCTTTCACTAACAAAGGGTAGTATGACCTATGCATACTCACAAACTCAGACCAGCCTTGAAATTCCAACATTTCTAAAAGTTTTGGCACCAATGCGGCCATACCTTCATCATTGATGTTGATAATCCTTGGATGTAAAATTGGTTTATTGCCAATCATCATTATTTTTGCCTTTGAGGGTGTATGGATAGCTTCTTCACCATCAGAATCAATTTCTTCTTCGTCTGATTTTTCTTCCTATTATGAAACATGTTCCTCAGAGCCTCTGACATCATCTTCTTCTGCATGCTCCCTTTCTGCAGCAATTTCTGTGCGTACTGCTTCTTCACTTTCCGCAACTAGTAGTTGATAAAAAAAGACATCATCTGTTTCTTCTGAAGATCCTGAAGATGTCTGTGAAGGAGATGACATCACCTTCCGCTCAAGATCATGATCTGCGCCACTACCCGTTGTTTGGTATTTAGGGCTTTCATAACGAAGAGCCTGAGGCTCTTGTTGGCTGGAAGAATCCTCCTCCGAACTACCCAAATCAACAAATTCCGACTTCTTCTTACCTTTGGCAAAGTTCTTTTCTTTGGCTGTTCGAGGATGAGAAAACCTTCGACTTGAAAAGGTAAGAGCAGCAGGCCTTTCTTGAATCACAATCCCTTTCGGTGCCTTGGAATGCCTCTCAGAATCTGAACCTTTAGCGAGCTTCCTCTTTCCACCACGACTAGGTTGAGCCTTTGAAGCCATGATTGATGGAATAGAGTATCGGTTTGGAGGAATCACTAGGGCACAGTTTCGGGAGAAGAAGGGTTTTTCGAGAAACGAATAGGGAAGAAAGATAGCTTTTTGAAAACCAACTTTTTGGAGATTTAACATACGAAGAGACGTGAGAGAAAGCATTTACCCTTTTTGATGAGTCCAGTGCACGTGCGGAACAACGAAAGTTATCATGTTTCAGGACAAAGAAAAAGTGATAGTGTTGACTCTATGATGAATAGTGTCAACAGTACGAATGATTGTGAGGGTTCAGATGTCAAGGAATTTGAAAGATTGTCATTTCACAATGAATCACTGAATTTTTGAAGATCCTAGAGAAGTTAATTACAGTTACTCATTTATCTTACTCATTCTCACTTTGTACAGATTAATGGTTTAAAAAATTTAAAATTTTGAATTAACCATTAATCAAATAACTGAAAAACTCATGATTGAAAGTAACAGATAGGAGAAAAACATTTTAGATGACAAAGTCACAGCAAAGTTAAACCATTTACTCAGCACATGAATCAAGATGACATTGGAAGATTTTTCAAGTTTGCCAAAATATGTTGACTAGATTAAACCTTCCTTTTTTTTTTCATCATACATTTTTTTTAATAGTACAACTAAACAATTTGATTTTCCTTTGTTTTCATGAAAGAACTCATGTTTTGTACACACCAAAGTCCCTGATTACTTGCTTAGGAAATCATTTTGCTTCAGGAAATGAACTAAATTCATCTTTTCATGTGAGGATACATGTCTATCAAACATCAGAATCCCCAATTACTCAGACTTCATCATGATCATCTTAGATTCCTGAACAGAAATATCTAGCTCATCATGACATACAATGATATTTTGATTTTATCAGACATTCGCTGTAAGGCCCCGAATTTTCTTTTTCCCACTTATATTTTATGTATATGATGATTGCTCGTTCTTGCATAAATAGCGTGCATGAAAATTGTGCATGTTATAATTATAAATTTTGCATGTGTATATGCGTGGATGTATATTATTATCATGAATATAA
Source organism: Colocasia esculenta (assembly GCA_014218235.1). NCBI lineage: Eukaryota > Viridiplantae > Streptophyta > Magnoliopsida > Alismatales > Araceae > Colocasia > Colocasia esculenta. Next base: position 88,299,338 of record CM024758.1, on the reverse strand, counting down.
GTAATTGGCCAATTTTGTGTATAAGGTATCTATTTAAATATTATACATGTACAATCTAAATATTGAAGAATATCCTATACTACCTATTTCATGGACATTGTGTGAGAGTGTATGAAGTGCATATGTGTATGTACGTATGTATGTTATCTTATGCGTGTGATAATTGTATACCTAATTCTACATACATAACACCTTGGTATACTTATGTATGCATGTGTATGTTTAGTTGTAAACGTTGTTCATTTGCATGGTGTAGTTAATGTGTACATTGTACTTCGTACATTGCATGTACATATGGAGTTCAAGTATGGTAGGTGTATTTAGTAATGTGTATTGTAATTCTATATTCCTCATGAATAACATGCATGTATTTTTAGGAAATTTTGGGTGAGAATAGGCAATTAGCTAAATTGTGCATATTGTGTATATTAAGAATTCCACGCATATAGTACTTAAGTAATGTTGTGCAAGTTTAATCTAGTTACCGGTGTGCTTGTTGTATCTATCTATTTCATGCATAATGTACCTAAGTATGTTACATCCGTGTGTGTATACTATATGTATGTCAAATCAAGTGTGTGCATACAAGAACTATTTTGTTGAATAGATTATTCCTAGCTAACTTAATTCATATTGCCTCCTAATGATTTTGAAACCCTCGCAATTCTTGTCATTTTATTTTGCCGTGTGTTGAGTCACGCTTATGTAAAACATCATGTATGCATAGGTAGATATCTACGTACATCTTATCTTAGTGTACTTAAGTATGCATGTGTATGCCTAGGTATAAATGTATTGATTGCATGGTGTAGTAATATACATGTTATACCTTATACATTGTATGTATATACGTAGTGTAAATACAGTTCTTTGTGTGTTGAGTCATGTTGTGTGGTGTGTGTATATATATATATATATATATATATATATATATATATATATATATACATTGTATGCGTATGTAAATATTTATGTACGTATTATTATTATCTTGATGTACCTATGTATGTATGTGTATGATTAGTTGTAAATATTGGATGTTTGCATGGTATAGTGGTGTATACGTTATACTACATAGGTTTCATGTACATATATGTATGGATTGAGCATGGACCTGCATGTTTTTATGTTCTGGCCGAAGAGTGTCTTGGCGTCAACATGGATGGACGTCCATGATATGTCAGCGTCCATTTCGATGGACGCCAACCCTAATGTAGCCGTCCATGGATGTGGATGTCTAGCTCTCTGAAACTCAATGCGTAGCAGACCCGAAATTCTGGGGGCAAGCAAGCCCAACCATTGGGGAGATGTCCCAACGGCCCTCAAGCCTTCACATCAACCCCTGCGTGGGATGAGAGGTCTCTCTCCTATAAACCAACCACTCCTTGCAACCCCCAAGAGCCCTCTTTGGCTCTTTGCAAAGAGGAGAGAAAAACCCTAGCTTCTGGGAGAAAAACCTGGGTTTGCATGCCTTGATCCGGCGGATTGGAGCTTCATCTGGCCATCTACAGCAACAGGAGCTAGCTGAAGCATAGAGGGAGGCTTCCCCGACTCCAACCTGCTGTGAAGATCAACCAAGAACCCAGAGGAGTGGTGTTTTGGAGGCTTCTTGGGACTGCCCAAGGAGAGCTTCATCACCTATTTTCGTCCCTTTGGAGGTTTTTAGAAAGGCAAGTAACCTATAGATCTCAATCCTATACATGTGCCCTAGGTCCCAGCATTTTTCTGGATTTTTCCTCGAGTCCTGGAACCCCACATTCCCCAAATCCCTGGAGTTCGGTTTGTGTTTCTGCACAGACAGGAACTTAACGGCAAGACCCATTGCCGTTAAGATCTTCAATTAACGGCCAACGATGTTGCCGCTAATCTCCATTAACGGCCAGACTGTGCCGTTAAGTTCTTCAGGGCAGAACAGTGAACTGTTCTCCCTTCTATATGATTAATTTCCGAAGTGTTTTCGCATGAGGATATAATGTAATCGTATATGTTATGTAAAATAGACAATGTGATGTGTGTGAAATTTTATGTGCTTTTTGGTGAACGACATGAGTTGTTAAACTTATTGAAATACATGTTTGGAAAATGGATTATGCATGTTCACCTACTGTCTACATGATCCCTGAGGAATGGAATGCCCTAGATTTTTCTAAATCATGTGTATACGTATCAGTCCATGCCCTGAAATTTTGAGAATTTTTCCATGATTGTGGGATTTACTGTAATTCTGTTTTGGAAATAAAAGACATGCGTAGGATTTGTAAAGTTCACCGAAAATTGGGTGTTGTGCAATAAATCCGGGGAAAATTCCCGTGATGATGTATATGTTAGGTTCAAGGCTGTGAACTGTCAAGCTGGATATTCATGTTATGTTCCATGATAAATTGAATTATGAATGGCATGAAACTGAATGTTTTATTTTCTGTAAATGTAATATAGCTCAGAAAAATATGTAAATTTGCATGTATGATCTAAAACCTGCACTAAGTCTGTGGTTAAATTCTCATGTTATTGGGAAACATAAAGTAATATTCATGTCAATTCACATGAAAATAGAAATTAAGTGTGTCCATCGAGATAAATTACTTGCTGATGATCTCAGTATGATTGGGATAATTTTCTGAGTGTTTAAATGTGTATGAATTATGTAGGAAGGTGTGCATGCATGAGAAGAGAGAGAACAAGTGATATGTGTGTATAAATGGTTAAATGTGACAAGATAAATAATGGTGCCCATAAGACACTGCCACCCTAGATGCTTGGAGCTGTACTGCCCCTACAGGAAAGCTCAATGTGATATGCGATACCCTAGAGAAGGGTCTTGATAAATTGTTATACCCTAGCAAAGGGTCTTGTGAAATCCTGGAGGTGGACAAGTTCCACTGGTAATGGGGGAAGGACTTTTGTAGCAACCTGAATTTTTACGACAAATAAAAATTTAAATAAAGAATTTAAAACCTGGCTAAATGGATATTTAAACAGAGCATTAAATAAAACCCATTAGATGGAAAGAGTAATGAGCTTTGCTTAATGGATCTTCTAGAAATTATTGGGTAAAAAATAAGAATTTATAAAAGAGAATAATAGGAAAATACCCTAAATTCGTAACTAAATTATTACCTAAATAGAAAAGAGGTATTTAATGCATTAAATAGGAAGTTTGAGTAGGAGTTGGGTTCCTAAACCTACCCCATATGGATTAGCACGAATTTGGATCTCTTCCAAGTCTAAATAGGAATTGGAAAGCTTGGAAGGAGGTTAGGAAAGAGGAAATTCGGAATTTAATAGGAGTTAGAGTCCTATTAGGAAATAGAAAGAGGAGAAGCTTAAATACTCTCCTAAAACCCTCATGGCCGACCCAAGCTCGTGCCAAAGGATTCCTGGACCAGGAGGAGAGGCCAAGCAGGAGGAGATTTCGGGAAGAAGAAGCTTTCAAGCTCTCAACCCGTTCTTCAAGTTCTAGCCCTAGAAGATAAATTGAGTCAAGGTAGGCATTCTCACAAGCATAAACCATGAAACTTTTTCTGTAGGATGTATCATCTATCAGGAACGAAACCCTCAAGTTTCATAATTTTCCATCGAGTATATCTTTAGTTCTTGATTTTTCATGTTCTGCAACTCTTATGACCCCGAACCTTCATGCTTAATTCATATCTCCTTGAATACTCTATCTCATGCCTCCATATTTTAATGGGAGATACTGATGCATGATAGGCATCTTTTGCCCCTAAAAGCCCTAATTTCTATTGAGCATGTTACTCGAATTAAATCGATCTTGCTCCCTGTAGCATGTTCTATGTTACTTGTTCTTGTTCGTTCTCAAACCATGTTCAAACCATGCTCTCTCTCGAATTCCGATTTATTGGAAGTACCCTTACATGTCTAGTTTAATTTGCAACTGGATTTCATGATTTTTCATCATGTATACAATTAGTTATGATTTTCTGAACTACCCTATGTCAAAAAGGCAAGTTTCTGGACCGCAATCCAAGACAGAACAGAACTCTGTCAGACCCAGGCCCCGGACCTGAGAAAGTGACTGCCCGACACGTCGCCTTCTCAAGCCCGTCGCGACGCCCTTCTTGTCGCGTTCTCAACGCGACAGGACACCCGTCGCGTTCTGGCCGCCTGAGCAAGACAGCTCTGTCGCCTTCTGTGTAACCCCCTGTCGCGATCTGCTCTGCTCCTGTCGCCTTCTATACAGGCATATGTCGCCTTCTCAGAGTTTTGCCTGAAAACCCATGAAAAATATTTTGTCACTTTCTAAATAATCCTTACGCCTTCTTACCGTTATACCCCCAGTAAAAACCCTACTTAAAAATGGTGCTATATTGAATGATTTAAAATACATGTTCACGACTTATTTCTATCTATGATTTCTCTTGCACTTGCACACACTTGAACCATCCATTTATGGCTGAAATCTTGCAGAAAATATCTCATAATGTATCTGGTAAATTACCGAAAGTAAAGTATAGTAATTGCCCTATTTTAAAGGACTTGTATTCGTTTCTTGCGTTGTTTATATACCGATATCGACGCTCCACTGTTCTAGAATTCCTCTAGAACGTCGAGCACATGTTTTATATACACACTTTACTTGGCTTGTGGTGAACTCTCCGTCGGATATTCCTTTCGCCGGACTAGTGAACTCTTGCACAAGGCCTCCATAAGTCTCCTCTGATCATGGATTCCCACATGGTCGACGAGCCGGTTGTACCCTAATACCTACGATACCCTTTAGGGATCTATATGATCCAAACGGCTATTAGAGATTCACTCTCGTCTTAAATCACGCCGGACCTCTGGACCTGTGCATAACAAGGCCAGTGGTAGGGTCGTGAGTTCCACCTGACTGCCAACACCAAGTGCGCGTGTTGTGCAACTGTTACTATCGCCTGATTACTCGACGTATTACGTGCAATGTCCATTATCTCTCATCTATACTCTACTCGCTCACCTATTCACGTTCACTCCACTATCTCGTCTATTCATCTAGTGCTCTTATCTATTTCTTGGTACTCTATACTGGCCATTGACTGATTGTCTAAAGATAAACAATATAACCAATGCCTGGCAATAATAAAGGGCCCGATCTGGTCCTGGGATGTGCGCCCGAAAGTGCTAGTGCCCATGGGAGTTAAATGATCAGAGTGTTTGGCATTACACTCAAGTGCTATCTATCTCGACTATCTATATGACAATCAAAAAAACACAAACGTGCTATACTCTCTCGATGTCTAGAATGACAAACAAGTGTTATATTCGTCGTGCTATTACTATACTTGTGCTAGTTGTGCTATGGCCATTCTGCTATTCGTGCTATACTCGATACTTGTGCTATTTTGGAAACTATACGCGATCTCGTGCTATTGTGCTATCTTGTTACCTGTTGTGCTATCTCTCACTATATTTGACTCTCTTGTACCTGCTATCTCTAGACACTCTGCCATTAAATGCGTTAATTATTTAAAGCCTGCTTGAGCCTGAGATTTAAGTCCTACTGGGCGTTATCGCTCACCCTACGTTATTGGATGTTGTGTTCTCAGGTGAGACCGAGGATGACACATACACTCACGAGGAAGGGAATGACCAAGAGTGAAGCCAGGAGTACCCTTGAGTCATTATGTTATCTTAGAGTTCTAGTTAGTTATTTTCTTTTATTGCAATGTAATTGGGCCCTGTAGAATGGCTCTGATATTAGTGGTTGTAACTAGACACAGAAAAGTTATTAATGAGAAAGATTTACTTTAGCATTATTCAATGTGCAATGGTTTGATGTCTAGTACTTGCTCTATACCTTTTCTTGCAACTGCCTTCGCGCTCCGATATTCCGCGTTGGGGCGTGACAGTTTTGTGGTATCAGAGCCTAGGTTATCTTAAGTATAGGGTGATCTAGGTTGACCAGCCTCGACTAAGAGTCAGTAATCCTACCTATGAGAGATGTGGGTAGAACCATGGGTAATCAGCTAAAATAAACTCACACACACGCACAAATTAAATTTAATCAGCGTTATAACCTTTAAATTATTTTGTAGGAACTAAACAGCTACAATGACTGCGGAACGTGCCCAGATGAGAGGCATGCAACAATCCCTCCAGGAACTGACTCGTGCCATACTACAAGCCACCCAGCAAGGCGGTGGTAACCGTGGAGGAAACCAACCAGGTGCAGGCGAGCTGCATCGCAATTTCAGGGGTCTGAACCCGCCTAGGTTCAGTGGGTCTACGGATCCAGATGAAGCAGAGCACTGGCTAAAGGAAACGGAAAGGATTTTCCGTGTAATGCAATGTGCGGACGGAGACAAGCTTCTATTAGCAACATTCCAACTGGAGAAGGATGCCCGCGCATGGTGGGAGTCGGTGGAAGCCACAAGGGATAACGGCCAATTTACTTGGACCGAATTTAAGGAAGCTTATAATGCTAAGTACTTCTCTGAACGAGTACAAGAAAAGAAAGCTGCTGAATTCGCTGCTCTTAAACAGCGGAGTTTGACAGTAGCGAATACGAAGCCCAGTTTCTAGACTGGCAAAATATGCTGCACATCTGACCAACACTGAGAGAATGAAGGCTAAGCGCTTTCTAAATGGCCTTAAGCCTCAGTACATTACCCAACTGGCGCCACTCGAGATACAAACTTATGCCGAGATGGTTAGGAAGGCCCAGGTACTAGAAGATGCTACGGACTTCACCGACCGTATCAAGGGAAGTTCGTAAAGAAAGAAATGACATCGGGACCAGCATCTGCCAAGCCGACCATCGGCAAAAAGCGTCCCTTCAACATCACGGAGGGATCTAGCCAAGAACGGAAACCCAAGGTTTTCGTACCCAACACTCCAACAAAGAGCCACTGCAAACACTGTGACAAGCCTGGTCACACCGTTGATGAGTGCTGGAGAAAAGCCGGAGCGTGTCTGCGCTGCGGAAGTCGTGAGCATCGCATACCCGAGTGCCCGATGCTGAAAGAAAATGAGAAGCGCACCGCTATGCCTAAGAAACAGGGCAGGCTGCAAGCCCTACACAATGAAGAAACCATCGAGGAAGGTGGCGTGGTGGAAGGTACCCTGCAAGTCTTTTCCTTGCCAGCATTTGTGTTATTTGATACTGGAGCTACTCATTCATTTATATCTCAACACTTTGCTGATACCCTGACTGCAAAACCTACAACCATGGGTGGTGAATTCTCTGTCACGACACCCTTGGGGGAGAAGGAGAAATTAAGCCAATATTTCCATCTCCGATGTAATGATCGGAGACCATAACCTAAAGGCCGACCTGGTATGTATGTCCATGGAAGGGTATGATGTCATATTGGGAGCCGACTGGCTGTCCACATATGGGGCAAGCGTCGATTGTAAGAAAGGAAGGGTAACGTTTAGTGACTTTCCTAAATTAGCATTTACTGGGATTAGACATAAGAAGCGGATGTCTCTAGTCTCCGCCTTAAAAGCCCATAACATGATAAGGAAAGGATGTTTTGCTTTCCTTGCGGCCGTCATAGTCGAAAAGAAGGGTTCAAAAATAGAAGACATCCACATAGTCCAGGACTACCCAGATGTATTCCCTGAAGACTTACCCGGAGTTCCCCCTGAACGTGACGTCAACTTCGCCATCGAGTTGACTCCTGGAGCTGCCCCGGTGTCGCGTCAACCGTACCGGATGTCGCCTGCCGAATTGAAAGAACTAAAAGCACAACTGATGGAGCTGCTAGAAAAGGGGTTCATCAGACCAAGTACCTCCCCTTGGGGAGCACCTGTGCTATTCGTCAAGAAGAAAGATGGATCGATGAGGCTGTGCATCGACTATCGACAACTCAATCAGCTTACCATCAAGAACAAATATCCATTGCCTAGGATCGACGAACTATTCGACCAAATTTCTGGAGCGCAATATTTCTCCAAGATCGATCTTCGATCTGGCTATCACCAAATGAGGATCAAGGATGACGATATCTTCAAAACAGCTTTCAGGAGCAGGTATGGACATTACGAATTTGTTGTTATGCCTTTTGGTCTAACCAATGCTCCTGCAGCCTTTATGCAACTCATGAACAGCATATATCGGCCATACCTTGACAAATTTGTGGTCGTCTTCATCGACGATATCCTCATATATTCCAAGACCAAGGAAGATCATGAAGAACACTTGAGGACGCACTGCAAGTCTTACGAGACAACAAACTATATGCAAAATTAAGCAAGTGCGAGTTCTGGCTCGAAGAAGTGTCCTTCTTGGGCCATGTCATAACAAAGGACGGCATCTCCGTTGATCCCTCCAAAGTCGAAGCTGTACTCAACTGGGAGAGACCAACCAACGTCACCGAGATAAGAAGCTTTCTAGGACTGGCTGGTTACTACAGGCGGTTCATCAAGGACTTCTCTAAGATCGCCATACCACTCACGCGTCTGACACGAAAGGAGAATCCCTACTCCTGGAGTAAAGAGTGTGAGAAGAGTTTTCAAACTCTCAAAGACTGCCTTACCTCAGCACCCGTTCTCGCTCTACCAGTAGAGGGAGAAAGTTTCTCTGTCTACACTGATGCCTCAGGAATTGGGCTAGGCTGTGTACTAATGCAAAAGGAGAAGGTCATTGCTTATTCCTCAAGGCAATTGAAGACGCATGAAGTCAACTACCCTGTGCATGACTTGGAGTTGGCTGCCGTGGTCTTCGCATTAAAAATTTGGAGACACTATCTATATGGTGAGCAATTCACTGTATACTCAGACCATAAAAGTCTGAAGTACTTATTCTCTCAGAAAGAACTCAACATGAGGCAGAGAAGATGGTTAGAATATCTAAAGGACTTCGATTTCAACATCCAGTACCATCCAGGTAAGGGAAACGCCGTGGCTGATGCTCTTAGTAGGAAGCCAATGGCATCTATCTCAAGTCTGGTCCTTGGCGAGATGCAATTACTTGAACAATTCGCGAGGCTAGACTTAAATATTGAACATAGGGATGATCATGTTTTGATTGCCAATCTCAAGATCCAATCCGATATGCTGGAGGAAATCAAGATGCAACAGGACAACGATCCATTCTTGGTTCGTGTCAAGGAAACCTTAGCAGACAGACTGGATTTTGCCATGACTGAAGATGGAAGGTTAGTATTCCAAGGGAGAACTTGTGTCCCAGACAACGAAGCCCTAAAAAGGAAACTAATGGATGAAGCTCATCAAACAAAGTACACTATTCATCCAGGAGGTACCAAAATGTATCAAGACATGAAAAGAACATTTTGGTGGCCGAATATGAAGAGGGAAGTAGCGAGCATGTAGCTCATTGCCTCACATGTCAGCAAGTAAAAGCGGAACACCTGCGCCCTGCCGGTGTACTCAGACCACTAGATATTCCAGAATGGAAATGGGAAAGCATTGGCATGGACTTCATCATGGGTTTACCTTAGACTCGTGGTGGGCTCGACGCCATATGGGTCATTGTTGACCGGTTGACCAAATCGGCGCACTTCTTACCCATAAAGAGTACATGGTCTGTGGAGGTGCTAGCTGCATTATATGTCAAGGAGATCGTGCGGTTGCACGGTATTCCGTCATCTATCATCTCAGATCGAGATCCAAGGTTCACCTCTCATTTTTGGAAAGGCCTGCAAACTGCCCTTGGTACGAAGCTTAATTTTAGTACTGCCTTTCACCCGCAGACTGATGGGCAAACTGAGAGGACAAATCAAATTGTAGAAGACATGTTAAGAGCCTGCATTATAGATTTCAAGGGTCATTGGAATGAACACTTACCCTTGATTGAGTTCGCCTATAACAACAGTTACCAGGCGAGTATTAAAATGGCACCATTTAAAGCACTTTATGGTAGGAATTGTAGATCTCCTGTGTGCTGGAATGAAGTGGGAGAACAACAATGGTTAGGACCTGACATGGTACAAAGTACAACCCGGGATATACAGATGATATGAGATCAACTCAAGATTGCTCAGTCTAGACAGAAGAGCTATGCCGATAAGAGAAGACGGGATCTAGAATTTCAAATAGGAGATCATGTGCTATTAAAGGTATCTCCTACCCGTGGTATTCAAAGATTCGGCGTGAAAGGAAAACTTAGTCCAAGATTCATTGGTCCATTCGAAGTACTTGAAAGGATTGGTGAAGTTGCTTACAGACTGGCCTTGCCGCCAATTTGGCAAGTGTGCACAATGTCTTCCATGTCTCCATGCTTAGAAAGTATGTGTACGATCCTACACATGTCATTCGCCATGATGATCTGGTGTTAAACAAGGACATGACGTATGAAGAGAAGCCGATCAAGATATTGGACAGGAAGGTACAACAACTCAGAAATCGTCCCATTCACGTGGTGAAGTCTTATGGAATAACCGCGGAGTGGAAGAAGCCACATGGGAACCCGAAGGAATTATCAGACGCGACTACCCGGATCTATTCGGTAAGTCATTCTCTCCTGTAAGGTCATATGAATTTGGGGACCAAATTCTTTTAGAGGGGGAGGATGTAGCAACCTGAATTTTTACGAAAATAAAAATTTAAATAAAGAATTTAAACCTGGCTAAATGGATATTTAAACAGAGCATTAAATAAAACCCATTAGATGGAAAAGAGTAATGGGCTTTGCTTAATGGATCTTCTAGAAATTATTGGGTAAAAAATAAGAATTTATAAAGAGAATAATAGGAAAATACCCTAAATTCGTAACTAAATTATTACCTAAATAGAAAAGAGGTATTTAATGCATTAAATAGGAAGTTTGAGTAGGAGTTGGTTCCTAAACCTACCCCATATGGATTAGCACGAATTTGGATCTCTTCCAAGTCTAAATAGGAATTGGAAAGCTTGGAAGGAGGTTAGGAAAGAGGAAATTCGGAATTTAATAGGAGTTAGAGTCCTATTAGGAAATAGAAAGAGGAGAAGCTTAAATACTCTCCTAAAACCCTCATGGCCGACCCAAGCTCGTGCCAAAGGATTCCTGGACCAGGAGGAGAGGCCAAAGGAGGAGATTTCGTGGGAAGAAGAAGCTTTCAAGCTCTCAACCCCGTTCTTCAAGTTCTAGCCCTAGAAGATAAATTGAGTCAAGGTAGGCATTCTCACAAGCATAAACCATGAAACTTTTTCTGTAGGATGTATCATCTATCAGGAACGAAACCCTCAAGTTTCATAATTTTCCATCGAGTATATCTTTAGTTCTTGATTTTTCATGTTCTGCAACTCTTATGACCCCGAACCTTCATGCTTAATTCATATCTCCTTGAATACTCTATCTCATGCCTCCAATTTTATGGGAGATACTGATGCATGATAGGCATCTTTTGCCCCTAAAAGCCCTAATTTCTATTGAGCATGTTACTCGAATTAAATCGATCTTGCTCCCTGTAGCATGTTCTATGTTACTTGTTCTTGTTCGTTCTCAAACCATGTTCAAACCATGCTCTCTCTCTAATTCCGATTTACTGGAAGTACCCTTACATGTCTAGTTTAATTGCCCTGATTTCATGATTTTTCATCATGTATACAATTAGTTATGATTTTCTGAACTACCCTATGTCAAAAAGGCAAGTTTCTGGACCGCAATCCAAGACAGAGCAGAACTCTGTCAGACCCAGGCCCGGACCTGAGAAAGCGACTGCCCGACACGTCGCCTTCTCAAGCCCGTCGCGACGCCCTTCTTGTCGCGTTCTCAACGCGACAGGACACCCGTCGCGTTCTGGCCGCCTGAGCAAGACAGCTCTGTCGCCTTCTGTGTAACCCCCTGTCGCGATCTGCTCTGCTCCTGTCGCCTTCTATACAGGCATATGTCGCCTTCTCAGAGTTTTGCCTGAAAACCCATGAAAAATATTTTTGTCACTTTCTAAATAATCCTTACGCCTTCTTACCGTTATACCCCAGTAAAAACCCTACTTAAAAATGGTGCTATATTGAATGATTTAAAATACATGTTCACGACTTATTTCTATCTATGATTTCTCTTGCACTTGCACACACTTGAACCATCCATTTATGGCTGAAATCTTGCAGAAAATATCTCATAATGTATCTGGTAAATTACCGAAATAAAGTATAGTAATTGCCCTATTTTAAAGGACTTGTATTCGTTTCTTGCGTTGTTTATATACCGATATCGACGCTCCACTGTTCTAAATTCCTCTAGAACGTCGAGCACATGTTTTATATACACACTTTACTTGGCTTGTGGTGAACTCTCCGTCGGATATTCCTTTCGCCGGACTAGTGAACTCTTGCACAAGGCCTCCATAAGTCTCCTCTGATCATGGATTCCCACATGGTCGACGAGCCGGTTGTACCCTAATACCTACGATACCCTTTAGGGATCTATATGATCCAAACGGCTATTAGAGATTCACTCTCGTCTTAAATCACGCCGGACCTCTGGACCTGTGCATAACAAGGCCAGTGGTAGGGTCGTGAGTTCCACCTGACTGCCAACACCAAGTGCGCGTGTTGTGCAACTGTTACTATCGCCTGATTACTCGACGTATTACGTGCAATGTCCATTATCTCTCATCTATACTCTACTCGCTCACCTATTCATGTTCACTCCACTATCTCGTCTATTCATCTAGTGCTCTTATCTATTTCTTGGTACACTATACTGGCCATTGACTGATTGTCTAAAGATAAACAATATAACCAATGCCTGGCAATAAATAAAGGGCCCGATCTGGTCCTGGGATGTGCGCCCGAAAGTGCTAGTGCCCATGGGAGTTAAATGATCAGAGTGTTTGGCATTACACTCAAGTGCTATCTATCTCGACTATCTATATGACAATCAAAAAAACACAAACGTGCTATACTCTCTCGATGTCTAGAATGACAAACAAGTGCTATATTCGTCGTGCTATTACTATACTTGTGCTAGTTGTGCTATGGCCATTCTACTATTCGTGCTATACTCGGTACTTGTGCTATTTTGGAAACTATACGCGATCTCGTGCTATTGTGCTATCTTGTTACCTGTTGTGCTATCTCTTACTATATTTGACTCTCTTGTACCTGCTATCTCTAGACACTCTGCCATTAAATGCGTTAATTATTTAAAGCCTGCTTGAGCCTGAGATTTAAGTCCTACTGGGCGTTATCGCTCACCCTACGTTATTGGATGTTGTGTTCTCAGGTGAGACCGAGGATGACACATACACTCACGAGGAAGGGAATGACCAAGAGTGAAGCCAGGAGTACCCTTGAGTCATTATGTTATCTTAGAGTTCTAGTTAGTTATTTTCTTTTATTGCAATGTAATTGGGCCCTGTAGAATGGCTCTGATATTAGTGGTTGTAACTAGACACAGAAAAGTTATTAATGAGAAAGATTTACTTTAGCATTATTCAATGTGCAATGGTTTGATGTCTAGTACTTGCTCTATACCTTTTCTTGCAACTGCCTTCGCGCTCCGATATTCCGCGTTGGGGCGTGACAACTTTCCCGGTTTCTGCAGGAACTAAGACTTTATCACTGTGCCGGTGATTAAGTACGTGAATGTGAATGTGTGTGTTATATGATCGTCTAATGGTGGTTTGGGATGTGTCTTGGCATTATGTGAAATGAGCATAAGTGTGATGTGAAAAGTGATATGTGTTCAGGCACAGGTATGTGCGAGATATGTGTAAATTGCACATGTTATGTGCAAAAGTGAAATGATAAGAAGTATGTGAATGTGAAAGAGAAAATAATGGGAAATGTGTATAAGTATTGTGTGATAGAACAAAGTGAGTGTATGTGAAAGTCAAGGTTAATCATATGGTTGAATGTAACGAGAAAATAGTATAAGTGTAAATGGCAATAGTGTTAATTGATATTTTGTTTTTGATGTGTATAAATGTGTGTTATTATCCTCATGAATTAGATTATTCCTCGGTGGTATGTGTGATGTATTAATTGTCAAATGCAAAAAGTGATGTTACTGTTAGTACCAAAATGTAAGTATATGCTTTCATATTCATGAAATTTGAATTATTGGATGTACATGTGTTTAGTATTATGTGTGTAGTTAAAAGTGATCTCTATGCAAAGGTAATATGAATGTGATAAAATTGGTATAAAATCAGCAAGCTAAATGTGAAGTAAAGTGTTATGATTGCATGCAAAGTGAGTTAGAAATCATGCTAAGAGTGCTACCTATCTTGTATATGTTTCCATGGTTTAGTTGTGCAAACATTACATGATTAGGGTAAAGTATAAAAACGTGTGAGTGTATATTTTACTCGTGTTAATGACACCATGATGTTAGTGATCTTGTTAGATTTTAGTTTTACATGTGTTAGGATAATTGTTTAATGAAATTCCATGTGAAATTATTTAGGTTAGAGCGTGATCATGTATGATTTAACTGCTGAAATTTTATTGTGTTAATTGATAAAAAGCATGTATGTATTGAATCTTAAGTTACTTGCTGAGTCTATTGTGTAGACTCACTCTTGCTAAACATTTCAGGAAATTAGCAGCGGAGGAGCTAGCAAGATTTGAAGTGGAGTTGGACTAAGTGATGAAGATTTGTAATTTATCTTTCATAGTATGTAATGCTACAATCGAAATTTGAATTTTGATCAAATGTACTTCGAGTCGGCTATGTATTTGGAAAATATTGCGCTTATGTTATCTCTTGTTGAACTATACAGACTGTGGTATGTGGATTAAAAGTTATGGAATAAGATTCATTTAAATTCCGTTGCATTATCAATTCTATTTGTGTATATCTCAGCTCACTCGTTACTTGTTGGGGTATTCTCCCCTGTAGCGGCTTGCTCTCATCCGATGTGGGTTGGTATAACCGTACCGGGTGGAAGTGGGTCGTTGCATTCGCAGTTTCTCAGAGCATAGAAATTGTTCTGCCAATTGTAAATCAATACACTAACACTCAAACTTTTGTGGTTCAGGATGATTTAACAGATCAAAAATTTCATGAGCTTTAAAAAAACTGACCACGAGATCAAGTTTCATCGATTTTCAAGGTTTATCATTATTAATGACTTCTCATTAAGAAAATTTTTCTCTTCACCGTTACATTAACCAAGATGAATTTTTCAAGAATTTTAAATAGTTAATCGGAAATTTAGAACTCTTAAACCATAATCTTGAAATTTGAGATAATGAAGTTTTGACGAATGAGTAATAGAAATTATCTCCCCTAAAAATATGCCCAGAAAATCAGTCTTTCAGAATGAAATTATCTTCTTTCCAAAAACATCTTGAATCAAGGATGGTGGATAACTGAATTGAGCTCCCCCTCAGTGAATGCACATAAGACTTTAGTACTTGGCGAAGACACATACTCACGCATAGTGAAGGAATCCAGACAGGCTTAACTGTCCTTCCTCAATTCACCATTTTATATACCGATAGACCAATGTGAAGACTAAGAACATGGATTTTATTTGATGGATGAATCATTATTGATATCAAAGGAATTAAGGATGTATGAATTTTCAAGAATGACAAGAGGTTTGATGTAAGGAGGAATTGTGTCAACACTATTATCAAGAGTGTCGACCTTAAGCAGTCAAGATAACACTTAATCACAATGAAAATCTCACTATACGAACTGATCATCACCTTATTGCTTTTCAACCATTGTTACTTGAATTTGATCCACCAGCCAAGAACTCTCAACCAAATCTCATCTTTCCTTAGGAGATATTTCACAAGGCAGATTTCAGCACAGACTTTCAATCACAACATCACAGTAAATTCAACAGATTCATTCAAGAATTAAACAAGCACAACCCAAATTCTCTTCTTAGACAAGAAAATCTTTCATAGCATAAGGGTTTTGTAAAAATGTCAACAATTTGTTTTAAGGTTTCCACAAAATGCAACTCAAATGAGTTTCTACTCACTTCATCTCTTAGGAAATGATGCATGATTTCTATATGCTTAGTTCTAGAATGTTGAATTGGGTTCTTTGCTAGACAAATGGCACTTGTGTTATCACACAATATTGGGACACATCCAAGATCTACTTGATAGTCTTGGAGTTGATGTTTAATCCACAAAACTTGAGTGTCAGAAACAGCTTCTACAGTAGAGAGAGCAACTGAGTGTTGTTTCTTGGAAGCCTAAGAAACTAAACATCCTCCCAAGAATTGACAATAGCCACTAGTGCTCTTTCTATCTAGTTTACAACCAGCAAAGTCTGCATCTGAATAAGAAACCAAGCAAAACCCATTAAATGTAGGATACCACAATCCTAATTCTTGAGTTCCAGCAAGATATCTAAAAATTCTTTTTGCTGCACTCAAATGAGATTCTTTAGGACAAGCTTGAAATCTAGCACACATGCACATTGAGAATTGAATATCAGGTCTGGATGCAGTCAGGCAGAGTAAGGAACCAATCATACCTCTATACTCTTTTGAATCAACATGTTTACCTTTCAAATCTGCATCAAGACTCACAGTGGTGCTCATAGGAGTTGCCATAGATTTTGTGTTCTCCATGTTGTACCTTTTCAGCAATTCTTGAATGTATTTGGATTGATTTATGAAAATTTCCTCTCTCGATTGAGCAACCTGCAATCCAAGAAAATTTTTAGCTCTCCCATTAAACTTATTTCAAATTCATTTGTCATTAATTCTGAAAATTCCTTGCATAAGGATGGCTTTGTTGATCTAAAGATAATGTCGTCGACATAAATTTGGGCTAACAAGATATCCTTATCTTGAATCTTTGTAAAAAGTGTTTGATCAACATTACCTCTTGAGTACCCTTTACCAGTAAGAAAAGAACTCAACCGGTCATATCAAGCTCGCGGAGCTTGCTTCAGTCCATATAAAGCTTTGTCAAGTTTATACACATGGTCAGGAAAGTTAGTGCATTCAAAACCAGGAGGTTGTTCAACAAAAACTTCTTCCTTAATTAAACCATTCAAAAAGGCACTTTTAACATCCATTTGTTGTAATTTAATGCCATGAGCACATGCAAATGCAAGCAAAATTCGGATGGCTTCAATCCAAGCAACAGGAGCAAAAGACTCTTCAAAATCTATGCCAAATTCCTGATTGTAACCTTTTGCTACAAGCCTAGCTTTATTTCTTATTACTTCCCCACCTTCATTGATTTTATTCCAAAAAAACTCATTTAGTTCCAATGACACTTTGTGATGAAGGCCTTGAAACTAAATGCCATACTTTATTTCTCTCAAATTGATTTAACTCCTCATGCATTGCATTAATCCAATGGGTATCTTTCAGAGCATCATCTACATTATTAGGTTCAATTTGAGACACCAAGGCAAGTTGATCAATTTCAGAAACTGTTTTAAAGTGGGACCTTGTCCTAGGAGGATCGATCAGATTGCCAATTATGCTTTCCTGTGGATGGTCCCTGAGCATTCTTACATTCATTTCAAGTTTTCCTTTATGCTCACTTTCTGGTTCATGTGAAACACCGTGATTGAGTCCCTTCTAGTTGCCTTTTCTTCCTCTTCCTTTTTTCTAGAGCCTTCTCCTTCTAGAAATTCTACATCTTGTCTTTCCCTATAAGAATCAACATTAGATTCATCAAATGTGATATGAGGTGATTCCTCAACAATTTGATCTTTTACATTGAATATTCTATAGGCTCTTGAATGATCAGAATAACCCAAAAATATTCCTAAATCACTTTATGCTTCAAATATATCCAAGTCATGTTTGTTGTTTATTAGAATGAAACATTTTGTTCCAAAAACTCTGAAATGTGAAATTGATAGTTTCTTTCCTTTCAGAATTTCATAAGGAGTCTTTTTGCAAGAAGGTCTTACCATTGCACGGTTTATTATGTAACAAGATGTATTTATAGCTTCAGCCCAAAACTTCCTTGGCAGCCCACTCTCAATTAGCATGGTTCTTGTCATTTCTACAAGAGTTCTGTTTCTTCTCTCCACAACTCCATTTTGTTCAAAAGTTCTTGGTGACGAAAACTTGTGGAAGACTCCTTCTTCCCTGCAAAATTCCTCAAAGTTAGCATTTTCAAACTCACCACCATGATCTGACATGATTGAATTAATTTTGAATTTCCCTTCTTGTGAAATCTTCTTATAAAACTCATGAAATTCAATGAAGGCATCATTTTTGTGAGCAAGAAAGTAAACCCAAGTAAATCTCGAAAAATCATCAAGTAAAACATATCCAAACCTTTTTCCATTCAGACTGTTTGTTCTTGTGGGACCAAACAAGTCCATATGAATAAGCTCGAATGGTTTGGTAGATTGACTTTCCAATCTACTTTTGAAGGTTTTTCTGGTTTGTTTCCCTTGAGAACATGTTCACACAACCTCAAATTTTGTTTAAAAGATATATCAGGCAGACCTTTAACCATGTTGAATTTTGCAAGTTTATGAAGCACATGGTAGCTAGCATGTCCTAGTCTACGATGCCATAAGCAAGCCAAGTTAACTTTATTTGCAGTTAAACACAAATTTGTGTTCTCAGAATCATCAAGATCTACCATGTAGACATTATTTGATCTTTTTTCAGAAAATTTAACAACATCAGAGTCAAGTTCAAAAATAGTACAGCTCTGAGAATCGAACATTACCTTGTGTCCTTGTCACACAATTGACTTATGCTCAGGAGATTATACTCCAACCCTTCCACTAGAAGAACTCCATCAATTGAATTTGTGAGATTCCTACCAACCTTACATGAGCCAATGATTTTACCTTTGTTGTTGCCTCCAAAGTGACATGACCAGCCTTCTTTTTAGATAATTGACAGAATTTATCCTTATCCTCTGTCATATGTCTTGAACAGCCACTATCTAAGTACCATAAGTTCTTCTTGGCTGCAAGACATACCTGCAAACACACCATCAAAGAATATTCTTTGGAACCCAAGTACATTTGGGTCCCACAATCCCTTCAAAATTAAGAATATGATAGAGCAGATCTTTCGGAATCCAGATATGTTTGTTCACTTTCATGTTTTCTTTATTTCTGATGTTTTGCTATTTTTCATGACGTTTTGAGCCATTTCTTCTTTCAAAATTTTCATTGAACCTTTTCTTTATTTGTTCAGAGTAAGGTCTGAATTTGGTTTGATTCCACAACTTACCAAGATACTGTGTTTTATTACTTGTGACAGAGTCATAGACATGTGTCGACACTCTGAAGGGATAGTGTCGACCTGAAAATTTCCTTTTTGACCATTTTTGAATTTTGGCATAAGTGGATCTGGATGGTTGGTGAGTCCATTTGGTGGGAGACCAATTTTGGAATGTTGTTTATCTGTTGTTAGTCCAGTTTGGCAAATTTTGTGATTTTTTGTATGATAGTGTCGACCTGCCAGTGCTGTAGTGTCGACCTTGCCAACCGGGTAATTCCAGATTTTTGTTCCTTTGGAAAACTTGTTCATTTCTAGCTTTTGTTGGCTTTCTTCCAGTTGTTCGTTGATCATTAACTAGCTTAGCTTTTCCATCCTGTTTGATATCCTTAGCAATTTTTACAATTTTCTGTTCTGTAGAAGTAGAAGCTTCAGATGTTTTTGAGGAAAAGAATGTTATTGCTTTCAGCCCTACTTCCTTCTTCTTTGTGGGATTAAAACCTAATCCTTCCTTTTTATGATTTACCCTTGTGCCTAGAAGAATTTCAAGATTGTTCTTGCCATTACAAAAGTTTCAAGAGCCTCCTGTTTATTGTTTACTTGATCTTGCAAACTTACAATTTCCTTTTGTAACTCTGTGTTAGCACTTTGTAAAGCCACATTCTTTTCTGATACAAGTGACATTTCATTAAGAATTTCAATGTTCTATTTTTTAGTTCACTGACTACTTCTCTCAGAGTATTTATCTCTTGTGAACACTCTTTTTCATTTTCTTATGTTGTCACTTTGTGAGAAGAATGTTTCAGTTTCCTTTTTAACAATTTGTTTTCCTTTTTAAGAACATCATACTGATCCATTAATTCAAAGTAGACATGCTCCCAATCTTCCAAACTGAAATTCTTGAATAAGGAACTTACCTCTTCCTCTTCTTCTTCAGTCTTTATGGCCATCAAACAGATCTTTGAATTAGTGTCCTCAGCATCCGAACTTCCTTCTTCTTCATCTTCCTCTTCTTCACTCCAGGTACCAACCATAGCTTTTTGCTTGTTTTTGTTCCATCTAGGCTAACTCTTCTTTTGAACCTCAAGAAATTCAGACTTAACATGCCCTGGCTTCCTGCAATTGTAGCAAACAATTCTGTCAGTCTTTTTGTTATCATTTGGCTTGGACTTAGAAAAGTTGTTATTGTAAGGTTTCTTTTTCAGAAAACTCTTACCTTCTTTTCTCAGAAATTTTCTGAACTTTCTAGTTATCAAGGCAACTCACCTGACTCATCTTCGGAAGTTGTTGATTCACTGTCTTCAATAAGAGGTTTCTTCTTCCTTAGATCATCCTCAGATCTTTTTAGGCCCAATTCATATGTCATTAAAGAACCTATTAACTCATCAATAGTAGTTGTGGAAAAATTTCTAGATTCTTCAATAACGGTTGCTTTAGTATGCCAAATGGGTGTTAAAGATCTAAGATTTTTTCTCACTAGTTCTTTGTCAGAATAAACTTTGCCTAGATTCTTCAGTCCATTAGTTAACAATGTCAATCTACCATACATCTCAGAAATAGTTTCATCATGTTTCATCTGAAAAGCTTCATATTCAGAAACTAACATATTAGCCTTGGTTTCCTTTACCTCAGATGTGCCCTCATATATTACCATGAGGTGTTCCAGATCTCTTTGGTACTTGAGCACGATGAGACTCTTGAAAATTCGGTGGGATGCAGTGAGTACTGCATAATGTTCATTGCACTCCAATTTGCATTTTACTTTTTGATCTCTTCTGGAGTCCATTTCTCTTCATCCTCGGATAGCTCATAAGGTCCATTGTTCACCACTCTCCATATTTGATGATTTTGAGCTCGTAAGAACACCTGCATACGAGTTTTCCAATAAACATAGTTAGTACCATCAAAGTATGGAGGTATGTTCACAGAATGACCCTCAGCAATGTAACCTCTAGATTCCATAATACACAATTAACTCCTGGTCGTGAAACCAATTAAATTGGAGAACCAATCTCTGATACCACGTGTTGTGTGTGTAGAAGGATTATCTAGAGAGGGGTGAATAGAGAATCCTCAGAAATTTAGACTCGATTTAGGATTATGAAATCTGATTTCAAATTTAAAAAAATAGATGCATAGAAGCACAAATCACGAAATTACAAACCACATAAGAGCAGGAAAATTTTAAGGTGGTTCGGCTCCAATGAGGAGACCTACATCCACTACAACAAATTGGAGCTATACCCACAAAATTTACTTACAGTAGGGTAATACGTAGGTATATACCACAATTATACTTGTTAAATCCGTCTGTTGCAAGGTTATACAACGTTTTTTTTAACCATATGTAGATACAAATATATAGTTACAGTTTTTATAAATCGTGAGAGAATAATTTATTTAGCTATAATTTATTAATAACTATAACAAAAAGATGTATACACCTATGAAAAGCTACCAAATATAGGTATTAGTCCATTCATAGTATCTTAAAAAATATGAACCGTGAGTGTATAATTGTGGTGCCAATACATTTCCCTTGCGCGGGAAATAAAAAGCCTACGAGATGGAGGGGTTCGGCGGATGCCTCCTCCTGCCATTGTCCGAGCGACTGCGCCCTAGAACGACCAAGCCCGACGCCGACCACGCCCTCGTCGTCGTCAAAGCCCGACGCCGACTGCGCCCTTTTCGTCGTCCAAGCCGGACGCCGCTGTGATCATCCACGCCCTAGCACGACCTCGGCCACCATCGTCATCATCCAAGCCGGACGACGTGATCATCCACGCTCCCTCCGTGACGACTCCAAGTCCAAGACCTGGTTCGTCAACGCCCTCAACAGTGCCACACTGGTGGCGGTCTCACTCCATGGATTCCGCCTCGTCCTCCGTCAACTGCCTCCTTGGCCTCGACGACTCGAAACCCTCCCCTGATGGCACCGGAAACGGCGGCGACGGAGAAGAAGGCGGGGGCATGCGTCCGGATTCAGAGAACAAGATGGCGTTCCCTCGTTCCTGGGACTCTCTCGCTCGGCGGAAGTAACATGCGCAGAGGGCAGGACGCCCACTCGGTTCCTGAGTCGCTGATGCTGGAGGCATCCTCGTCGTTTGGATCGGCGTCCTCGGTGCGACACTCCAACCTACCGCCGATCCGTGTGCACTCCAACGATCGGGGCCCCAATCCAAGGATTATGGGCGCTGGCTTGGAGGAGCACATGGCCTAGATGAACATCTCGGATCTGTCCCAAAAGCAGCAGCAGCAGGTGGACGCCGATGGTTTCAGTCCCTCTCCTCTCTGCTGGCGGAGCTCTTGGTGTGGTCTTGCTGCCTTGGGGGAGTGGCTGTGGTAGGGTATCCAGCGGAGGACCTGGTGAAGAGGCTGCCTGGGCAGCCGGCGGTGGGATTCAGGCAGTACGCCGGGTATGTGGACGTGGATGTCGAGGCCGGGAGGAGCCTCTACTATTACTTCACCGAGGCAGACGCCGACGCCGACAAGAAGCCCTTAACGCTGTGGCTGAACGGAGGTCTGTTGGTTTAGCTCTCTCTCTCTCTCTCTCTCTCTCTCTCTCTCTGGGCCCTCCATTGTCATGAGATAGTCTCCGGCAGGGCATGGTGTGAACCGTGTGGTGTGTTTCTTGCTGCTTTTCTTGTCATTGCTGTTCTCGATTTCTCTGGATTGAAAGTTTCGTTCTTTCCATAGTGTCGTGCATGTTCCCACAACTTCGATTTATTGTTTTCTAGAGATTAGCATCAAGGGGTTGCATCTGGCTTTTGTAATTGCAAGGGGAAAAAAAATAAGGATCTGGTTTAACAATTTGTTTGCATAGTTCCTGGACTTGAACTATGTTTATTTTCTCTCGTTAATGTGCTAAGATTCCACTCTGTTTTCCCTTAGTCTGATTACAGCAAGTTACTAAATGGGGAACTGGGGACCATATAGGTTGCAATTTATTTCTCTTGTATCACCACTTAGCTATCCAGTCTTTTCAATTATTTGCTGAAGCAACACCACGATTAGCTAAAATTTAGCATCGTAGTGAATTTCTCTGCTTGTCCTGAACCGCCTTTCATTCTTACCATGGATTGTTAGATGCAACATTAGCTGGAGTAAAATGCCTTCTATTGTTCAAAATGAGAAAGTTAAATATATAATATGGCTATCCATTACCATAGAACTTAATTCTCATGCTCGTCGGGATTCTTTTGGAAATGTTCAAGAGCCTTGTTTATGACTGTATTGCAATTTTTGCAAGTGAAAAGTTCAGATACATAACGAGGCAGAAACAAGAAGTTAGTGTTATCTTCTTAATTCTCAGGCAACAGGGAGGGCAACAAAGAAACATTTATTTTCTATTAGATAAATAACACTCATTACAGCATCAAAATTAGCATGTTAAAATGATCAAGTCATGTCTAGAGGATAATTGTTCGCAAGTAGTTAATTGCCCATCTTAAGAGAGGTTTTAAAACATACATCTCAATTATATGATGCATATCTTCTTCCTTTTTTTATGCAATTTTATAGTATGACTGCTTCACTTCCATAGACACAAACGGAAGCAATTTACTTCATACTACCTGTCTTCTGGTGTTCTATCATCTGTGCGAAATCTGAGTAGGTGGCTATAGGATTGGACTTAGGCAGAAATGCAATCTACATTTATTTCTCTTGATTAACCATGTCATATAAAGATCTTGAATATCATGCCTAAACACTCTTCCAATGTTCTGGCCCAGATTGCTCTTCAATTGGTGGGGGAGCATTTACTGAACTGGGTCCATTCTTTCCGAGAGGCGATGGTCGAGGCCTTCAAATAAATACAAAATCCTGGAATAAAGGTTTGCTATTTCCATGTTGAAACAAGGGATACAGTACTTTGCAGAGAACATTAACGTCTGACTTACCTGAGGCACCATATCTAGGATCTTGTTGCCTTTGTTGAAAATTTGGTAATATACAACCCTGTGACTTAAAATTTCTTATGTTTTCAGCATCAAGTCTCCTTTTTGTCGAATCCCCTGCTGGAGTTGGATGGTCATACTCAAACAGGACTTCTGATTACAAATCTGGTGATGAATCTACTGCTAAAAACAAATTTCATCTGCATCATATTTAGTATAATGTTAACTTTTATGTTAAAATTTTGATCCTGATTATTTCACATAACCTTTATTTATGGACTAGCTAACTCAATAGTACTCTTTTTCTTCCATGCAGCTTTTGACAATGGAAGCTAATGACATGCGGACCTTTCTGATCCGATGGTATGAAAAGTTTCCAGAGTTCAAATACAGGGGATTGTTTCTGACTGGAGAAAGTTATGCAAGTCCTACAGAAACATTCAACCATCTTAATGTGTAATTAATCACCTCCTACTCTCCAAGAGAATTCACCATTAATTTCTTGTTTCCAGGGCATTACATCCCTCAGCTGGCAGATGTCCTCCTGAATTATAATCAGCAGTCAACTGGTTTCAAGTTCAACATCAGAGGAGTGGCTGTAAGAATAGTTCACATCATTGCATTGTTCACCACAAGTGATTATCTGAAGCAATGATTCAAAGAACATTCATCTCTAATCATTTTCCTTTTCTACATTTTATTCTTGCTTTTATGGTTGATGTCCCTGCAATTTCCTGTCCTAGAATAAAGCTCTCTTATTCTGTTCTCTGCCTATCTAGTGACATCGTATACAGGTTTTGACTTAGATGAGTATTTTTACTTAATTTTTGTTTTAATATTATGCTTTTGTTAGTACACCTCTACTTTTATCTGCTTATAGAATGGAAATCCACTTCTCAAACTTGATAGAGATATCCCATCAACTTATGAATTTTTCTGGTCACATGGCATGATTTCTGATGAGATAGGCCTCACTATAATGAATACATGTGACTTTGAAGACTACACATTCACCAGTCCCCACAATGTAAGCAAAGAATGCAACAATGCTATCAAAGATGCAAATGATGTGGTTGGTGACTACTTCTTTTCCTTCACATTTCTAATCTAATAGACAAACTTGAACATCTCTAACACTTACAACTTATGTTTTTCTGCAGATTTTTAGAGCTCTGGTATATATCCATGGAATGTATGCCACAGGGACATCAAGCCTCAAAATGTTCTGGTACTTTGCCATTAATTGTCCAGTGATAAACCATACAGTAGTACATACTTTTTGTTCCAGAAATTGTTTGAAAAATCATGCAATCTTTTAGGTATCACACAAAATTGATTCACTTGTCTTTATGGTATGTTAAATGCTTGTGTTAGAAACAGCTTCTGTTTGGCTGCACATATTTCATTGTTGGAGCCATTGCCATTACTACTGTTATTTTCATTATTATGGCCATTTATTGTTGCTAATAATATTACAGAAGTATTCCTCTTACATGCACTATTCTAGAAATGGCATTCTCAGAAATATGTTGGTTAATATAACCTCACTTCAAGGGTATATGTGCAAAGGGAATGGGATTTAGAGAGACATAAAAGGAGGATCTCAAAGAAGAGCAAAGGAAACTTGGCAATTGATTGCATTTGCTTACTTTCATTGAAAGCACTCATGCTCTGATTGTCTTCTTGGTCTTTGTTGTAAGAGGCTCTTGGTGGCTAGTCTCTTCCATAGTTCTGCTATTGTGGCTTTACGTCTCTGAATCTGATGGCATATTCTACCTGACTTTCTCAGGCACATGAAAGGATTGACAAAAGTCAAACTATATGTGTTCTCCCTGTTCGTGGCACTGGAGTAACGTTCTATTTTTTCAAATGCCATGTGCACATTTGTTTCATATTTGGACCAGATCATGAACTTCCAAAATTTACCAGATCATGCCATGTCTTTATTTATGTGGATATTTGAGTGAACATGTGAATGTTATGGATGTGAATGTGAATGTGAATATTATGGATTTGAATGTTGTTTTACTTATGTGATGTAGATGAGTGGATATGGATTTGAATTTTATTTTTGTTATGTGGATGTATCTGTATTACATGTTTACATCAGATATGGACAGGTATTTATTTATATTTGTTAAAAAAAAAAAAACTCTACACCTACGATTTTTAATATTCATGACTAAATATCATTACTTACAATACTATAAAGCCATAAGTATATATATTGCAACATCTCAAAAAAGGTATTACTACGGTTATGAAACCATAAGTATATGGTAATACCTATAGTTTTTTAAAAAATTTACCTATGCTTTTTATAAGTCTTTACCTACGGTTAATATTTGTATGAATAATTTGACATATACCTACGATTATTTTTCTGTGGGTATAGGATTTAGTCACGCGAGCATGCGTGTCGGATTCAAACCGTAGCACTTTTCGTAGGTAAAGGGCTTTACCTTCGGATTTTTGGCATACACCTATAGTTTTTACGCGAAGCTATATATCATTTTTTTGTAGTGATCCACCCCTCACCAAACCAGTGAGATACCACTATCGAACACCCCGACAGTATATCCAAAACAATAGCTGATTCACAGCATCTGCACAACCGCTGACTTACAACTTGAGAACCCTGCTGATACACAGCTTAACAAATCTGCTGATTCACAACTTCACCTAAATTTGATCCAATCACAGCTTGTGAATGATCAATTTAATCTGCTCCACCAAGAAGCAGACAACAGACAATTCAAACGAACAAAAGAAGATCCAAAATGGGAAAATG
The DNA here is from genome assembly GCA_014218235.1 of Colocasia esculenta. NCBI lineage: Eukaryota > Viridiplantae > Streptophyta > Magnoliopsida > Alismatales > Araceae > Colocasia > Colocasia esculenta. Next base: position 88,272,636 of record CM024758.1, on the reverse strand, counting down.
AAAAACTGCTGAAGAACATAGTGATTTCATCAAACTTTCTGATCTGGATTTTAATTCAAAAAGATTCTTCTCAGATTATAGAATCAACTCCCTGTTCGAAGAACTTCTTCAGAATTCTGCTGCCGTTTGATTTCAGAAATTAGGTAGAAAGGGAACTTCTGATCCTCTGTAATTGAGAACTTAGCATCCACTCCTGGAAGCTCCTGATCTTGCTTGAATCGTCATTGATTTCCCTGATCACCACACCCTTTCCAATTTGCACGAATCGCTGCTTCAAAACATCTGAAGTCTCTCTTTTCGCTCTGCTCTGCACCCCCTTTTTGCAGTAGTGTGCGATCACGCTTTTTCCCTATCGAACTGGAACCTCTTTTTCCTTTTTCTTGAATGCGCGGGATTCCGTGTCGTGGGCCCCTCAAAAGATTCGCCCCTCAAAAAGGGGAGGAATCTTTTTGCCACCAATAATAGGAGCCTTCTAGAGCCACTGACGTGTACAGAAAATATCTCAGTTAGTTAGCCTTGGAACACGTGCCTTTTTGATGACTTGATCATCCTGGAAACATTCTAAGTATTCGAGTGTTGACACTATCAGGTTCTAGTGTCGACACACTCTTCCACTTCTAAAGCCAATTGCTTGAATGATGAAATCGAATACTAAGTGTCGACCTTTTCAATATAGAGTGTCAACTCTAGCTTTATCTCTCTTTGAAGTAGGCTCTGTTCCTTCTTAGTGTCGACCTTATCACTGCAGAGTGTCGACACAGTTGAAGTCTTCACAGCGCCTTCCAGTCTACTAGTGTCGACCTAAGTCCATGGTAGTGTCGACACTGTCTGACTGTTTCTCAGTCTTCTTTGATCAGTTGAGTTGTACCTACGAAATAATTGACACTTGTCAACTTTTTTCTCATTTTATATTTTAATATGACATCATCAAAACCAGGGACACAACAAAGTCTGGAAGTTGGACTACATGAGTTGAAGTCTGTCTACATGAGTTGAAGTCTGACTGCATAAGTCGGATGTATAAATCGGATGTATAAGTCGGATGTATAAGTCGAATGTATAAGTCGAATGTATAAGTCGAATCTATAAGTCGGATGTATAAGTCGAATATATAAGCCGAGTGTATAAGTCGAATGTGTAAGTCGAATGTATAAGTCGGATTATGTAGAAATCTGTCATAAGTCGAAGTCTGTCTACATAAGTCGAATTATATAGAAATCTATCATGAGTTGAAGTCTGTCTACATAAGTCGAATTATGTAGAAATCGCAGTCTGACACTCCAACTCCTTAACAGAGAGTTAGAAAATTTTGCAGTATCTGGTTTAATCATGTGTGGGAACAGGGATGTGCAATCTTGGATTGTAGGGATGAATCTAACCATGTTAAGCTAGAACCCATATACAATATGACATTGGAAAATTTCTATTTCTACAACAGTGACTTCCATCGTGGTATAAGACACACATAAAATTCTATGGACAGTCAAATAGTAACATGATAACCAATTCAAGGATAAGGTAAGAGAATGAAAAGAAGTTGAATCCTACCTGTCATGATGAAGATGGAGTCAAAAACACAAGTTTGCAGACTAGAACATCTACACAGGAGATAGAGTTATAGGAACAAGAATAAGAGAGAAAGGAAGAGAATTCTACCTGTCTTGATGAAGATGGAGTCAAAAACACAAGTTTGTAGACTAGAACATCTACACAGGAGATAGAGTTATAGGAACAAGAATAAGAGAGAAAGGAAGAGAATTCTACCAGATCTTGGAGCTTGGAGAATGATACTTTCTCCTCGATGGTCCACAACAGCTGGAAAAGAGATGAAACCAAGGTGCAATGTTGCTGCCCCAACAACTACAACTCTCAACACTCCCAATCAAATTAATGGAAGCAGCAACTCCTCTGGGTGCACAACAACGGCAGCCACAACAGCTTTCACAAGAATAGGACAACTCTCATAGTAGGACTACTAACAGGTGCAGCAGCAGTGGAAGAGAGAAAACTTCCTCGAAGGTGAGTGGAAGCTTTTATAAGCTCCCAACCTTCACGCATGCTTGGCACGTTAGCCACGCATCTGTCAAGGTATAAACCCCTTAATTCTTCCAAAGCCACTTGGTCCATGCACCCTTCTCATGGTTACACGTAATGGTGGGACGTGTAAGGTGTTTAGGCCATGGGTTATGGCTTACGTAACCCTCATGCGTAAGCAAGAAAATCCACAGAAATGCTTACCGTAAATACCCCATAAATCAGCTGACCCAATAATCTTCATGTAAATATATTCAAATAATGTCAATTTGTGTTAAAATTGCAACCATGGGCTAATGGAAAGGTTTTACAATTATGGTGATTTTAGTTTAATTTTTAGAATTTATTTTACACAGGGTGAAAAATCACCCGGAAATAGTTGCGTCGGCTTAATCTCGAAATCCGTATGTCAACAATTCTGAATATTTATATTTTTGATATCACCACATTTTTATGGAAATTATGGTGTTCTCAGATTTTATTTTCGTTACTGTTTTTTGGTGTCGCCCTGTCGGAGCGCGCACCTCGGAGTACGACACCGGGTAATGTTTATTAATACTAACTAATCCCAGATGTTTAATTATTTCAAAATAATAATAATAATCAAGTCTAATAATTACCTTATTCATGTTTTTCAACAATTAAAAATTTTCAGGGTGTTACAACTCTTCCCCACTAAAAGAGTTTGGTCCTCCAAACTCCTTGACTTGTTTGGATGGATCATAAGGATTTAAATTTTCAACCTTTTAAATTTTATCTAATCCAGATTAGTCTCACCAATCTTGTCATGATTATCATGTCATATGATGTATATATTCTTTATACATCATGTTATCATGATATTGTTAATTGATGGAAATCTGATTATCAATAAGTATTTTTAGATGCTAAGAACCATGTTGTGATCATGGGTTCAATCAGGTGTATTTGCTACCATATTTCTTATTTCTGGAAGTAGTATATTACTCTTAAGATCTCTTTATTAAGGAATAACCATAACCCTTAGAGAGTTATATGAATACATATTCCCTTGAAAAGGGTAATAAGGTATGACGAGTGTGATGAATATAAAGATAGACAACAAGAATTTTATTTATCACATAAAATTTCTATTACAGAACTCCATAATCAGCCTTACAAAATTACATTGATTGGCAAAACCTGCCAAGTTTTGACATACTATAATAACTAAACTCAAGTATTTCTCACTATACTCAAGTCCTATTGACTTATATACAAGGATTACTTCTACTAACTTTAATCCATTCTCCTTATGGCTTAAGGTCTTCCTGGATTCCTGTTTTTGTCTTGAGGAGATTTGGACAATTAGAGATTCGATGTTGTAGACTACCACATTTCAAACATGCTCCTAGTCTCCACCAACAGTTCTCTTTGACATGGCCTAATGTGTGACAACATGTACAAATGTCCTTAGGTTGTGCCTTATCGTTTGCTTGCTTGTTGGCCCTCTTAATCTTTTTGCTCCTTTTGCTCCGCTTCATCTTCTGTTTGCCAACTATTTCTCTATTATTGGGGAGAACTATCTTCTTCCGTATAGACACTGTCATACTCACTGTTTCATGAGAGTTTGGACTCCTAATGTTCTTATGTAGCTTTATTTTGCCTTGATTACCAACGGGAACTACATGTTTTAAGGATTGAGCAAGGTTATCCATTGCATGTTGAACCTCTTTCCAATATGTTTCTTCTCTCATTACGCTAGCTAAGCAAACAAATTTAAGTTTAGTTAGTCAATCATGTGATTTAAAACTCAGCTTTTCTAATTCATACTATTAATACAATTGTTACAGTATGTATCTAGTTATTTAATACAATAACCTTCGTGATTAAATGATTTCTTTTCCTTATATGGCGGATGATTTATGTTGTGTTCTTGGTTTTGATATATCAAGCAAGATGTAATAAATATTTATCACAAGTCTTTTATATCATAAGAAATTAAGTGTGTTGACCCTGATTACTTCTTGGATTGTCACTACATGAAGCTCAGGTTGACACTAATCAAGTTACTAGTTAATGGTTAGAGAAAGATACGGCTTGAGGTTAACTCTAAATGGAGATTAGGTTGACTCCACCAATATGTAAGGTTGACATTAAGATACTACAAGACCAATTCTATGTGATGGACATTTCATCAAAACTGCAATCACATGATTGAGGCCAATTCTAGAAAACATGGAGTTGATTCTTCTGAAACTTTCCTATTGACTCAAGTTACATTGTCTGTATAATTTGACATACCATGTTACTGGTCAGTTGAAGCAAAATGTTGGGATTTAACTCAACTTAAAGACAATTGATTCTTGTATTACAATTAAAAAGGAAAATTTTGATGAGTTCAAGCCTAAAGAAGACGCAATTAAGATTTCAAGAAATCATCTGTCTAATTCAAACTCTAATGCAAAATGTTTGCATATTCTTGCATTTCTCCAGAGATTTTCCTAGTTGGATATTTTCCTACTTCTTTCTTTACTAAGTTGTTTGGTTATCTACTCCAATAAAAGTAAACATATTCAATCCTACATTATGTATGTACAGTTTGTGAGATTTAAAGCAGTCTTGAATATTTGAATCATCAATTGTGTGAGTGTTTCACATATTTGAGTTATTAAAGAGTCTCACTTGGTTTAGTGAGGGATGGATGTAGATGATGATAAATGATTCATCTCAGTAGTATAATAATTTACAATCCAAGAAAATTGGAAAGCCAACGGAAGAATACATCACAAAGGTAGTCATGAAATCTATATGATCGGTTGAACCATTCATTTTCTAATTCTTATTTAGAGTTGGAGGTAGTAACATATCAATACAAAAGTCATATTGATGTAAATTAAGGGATGAGCATGTTTGACTTTTCCTTCAGTAGGAGAGGGCTCCCTTGGAGAAGTCATATTTGTGTTTATCATTTTTCATCGGACTTTGGATTCTTAGCTTTCTACTAGGTTAATTTGAATTATGAGACTTTCAGGTAGGCCAAATTATAAGAAATTAGAAAGACGCTATTTTGATGGAATTACAAAGATAGCGTTTTTCTTCTTCGATGGTAGAGTTGACTTTTTATTAGTAAGAGATATGATTTTTTTTATATTTTTATTGGATTCAAATGGGGGTACTTCCTTATTTACATGTAATATCGTAAGTAAATGAAACATCAAATTTTAGTATTTACTTAAATGATATGGAATGTAAATAAAGTATGAGTTTCAGTTCTACAGGGTGCCTACTGACTCTTCTGATTGAACCAATTGACATTTCTGACTAAAGAAGGATCAGTTCATCACAGACTGGTGTTTGTCGATAGCTAGGAAGTGGTTGTCGATAGCTATTGTCCTCCCAGAACCAATTCCTGGGGTCTGACACTATCTGTCGACAGACCAGAGTTGGCTATCGACAGGCGATGAACATCTGTCGACAGGTGAAAGCCATCTGTCGACAGCTATTGTTGGTTTTGTACTAACTGAGTGCTAGAAGCAGGATACCTATCAACAGGTAAGTGCTGGTTGTCGACAGGTGAAGTGTAAACTTCCAGGAATGTGGTAAAACTACCACAGGAAATTCTACCAAGTGTTTCTATGAATCGCTACATCAAAAGGTCTTGCTCCCAGTTCTAAACACCATATTTCATGAGGGGGACAAATAAGACAATAGAGATATACTATGGTATGGAAATCTAAAACAAGATAATAACTAGAAATGCAACACTTCCTAACAATCCTTTCTTGCTTCTAATGGGATGAGTGTCATAATATGATTGAATCATAACACAAACTCTAGTGAAAACTTAATTACAAGGAATAGAACAACACTTATATGGGTGTTCTCAGAATTTGAGTTAAGTGTGACATAGTACACACCTAAACATGAAGTTTTTCAGTATAAGAAGAAGGCTAAAAGAATGAATTCACACCAGTACTTAGACTATCTCTAGATATTCATTTTATATTCAATACAATCTATATCTGACTTTTACCTATCTAGCTTAACCTCAGGCTTTCTACTCATACTCACAGGTTATCCCTAGGTTTATCGTACTAATACTCTGATACCATTCTGTCACGTCACGACATTTAATATATCTACAAATGTCGGAACGTGAACGTATGAGAAATCAAGAGTAATACTTAACTAATTGTGCATAAATTTGCTCGGAGGCCTCACTAAAAAAATTATTATTTGCCATTCAATAGGTGTTACATGATTCCTGATTTACAATCCTAAGAGTAAAATGCCGTCAAGGTTGGTCTCTCCACACACAAATCCCGAAGTCCCACCTTGAAGAGCTGTAGATTACCTGGAAAATTGAGTTTTGATGAGCTAACTAGCCTAGTAGAATTCAATCCCTTTAAATAAAAAGGCTCAGATGTATAGTCTTAAGATAAGAACTTGGATATTTCTAACATTGAGTATCGAAAAGAATGAACGAACGAGTCCACTAAATAACTCATGTATAACAAGAGAAATGTAGAAGCATGATCAAGAATTCAAGATGACACGTAAGTTCTGATTCAGATTTGTAGCACCCCAGAAATTTTAATAAGTAAAAATCTGAATAAATGGAAATAAATAATTTCCATAATATCAGATTATTTAAACATACATACATCTATCGTAGGTGCTAAAACACATCGGAAAAATTCAAAAAAAATATAAATCAACCCCAAATATTTTTACTAAAAGTTTCACAAAGAAATTTGTGCCAAGAAAAATCGGATTAGTCAAGTTTAAAGTGTTTTGCGACTTATTATCGTAATTCATAAATAAGTCGAAAAATCATTATCACGCGTACTTGGATGAGTCAGAAAATTAAATAAAAATCATATATGGACTTCAAATAATATTCTCTAATGACCCATGAAGAAATTTTGTTCAATAAAAAACATTTGGGCTAGCTTTAGGAGTTATTGTGACCGATTATCCAAATTAGGAAACAAGTCGGAAAACCGTTAACACGGAAATACGACGCAACCAAAATTAAATAAAAGTGTTGGAAAGACTTCCAACATTATATATTAATGACCCAATATCTTAATTGGGCCAATGGACCACATATGACCCAAAAATCAAATAAAGCTAAAAAATGCATGGAAATTCGTAACTTTAATTAAGCTGAAATTAGAAAGAGGTAATTAGAATGGAATTGGGAAGAGAACTTGCAATCTTGGCAACCCAAATTCGTGCTTAACTATGGTGGGAGGTTTTCTAAAGCCTCACACATTCAAAGGGAGGAAGAAATCTTCAAAATAGGAAACTAACATATCAAAACCGCAACTTAGCTTTCCTAGTCATAATAGGACTCCTAAATACCATGGTTGCTTAAATACTCTTCACCAAACCCTTGGGGATGAGTTTACATCTTGTTGGGGTCATGTGGAGGAGTTCTTGGCGGCTGGGGAGCAGGAGATCACTCACACCAAGCCGTTCTTCTTCCCCTTCTCGTCTGCTACGACCTGCATAAACCGTCCATTTGAAGTCGACCAAAGGTGAGTCAAACCATAACCAAACCTTTCAAGTCTTATACCCCTGTAAAAAGGGTCGAGTCTACTTTCTAACCCAACTGGAATGAACAATTTTCATGCAGTATACTGCATGTAGTAAGCGTTCTCTTGCAAGTCGTCGGAACACGGGTTTTCTGGAAAAACAGGACTTCTTCAACCCATAAGGTAGGTTTTCTCGGGCCAAACCTTAACATATCATATACCAATGTGTATATCATCAAGTTAACTTTCGTTTCCCACTGGTTTCATCGAATTTCAATGAGTAGATTTGAATTATAAGCGTTTTCCCCAAGTCGCGCACTGTCAGGGATTTTTCCGTTCTTTATATGTTGCATGTGATTCAAGACCGAATTAGAGCAAACCTACAACATGAAAGTTTTTCTACTAGTTGTCCTAGTCATGTCTTGTGTTGAACAATTTGTCTAAATGTCAACAGTTAGAGAGTTATAAGCATGGAAAGAGGGTCGCTGCATGATACTATGTTTTCAAGTTGCACTTGGTTTTACATTTGTGTTTGACTTGATTAAAGCCTGTCGAAACCATCCTTGTTTTCTAATTCCAATTTACTGGAAGCACCCTTGCATGTCTAGGTTCGTTTAAAACTAGTTTTGTGATTTTCATGCACTGTGCAATTTGTTCTTAATTTTAGAACAACTCTGTGTCAAAACAGGGAAAGTCTGGTCCGTAATCCAAAGCACTGTCCTTTCTTTGTCAGATTCAGGCGCAGACCCTGTGAACGCGACGGCCCGATAGGCCGCATTATGAGGTCTTGTCGCGACAGCAAACCCGTCGCGTTCTGAACGCGATGAGCGCCCTGTCGCTATCTCTCTGCCTGTTCTGACTGCCTTGTCGAGTTATTCACATCCCCTTGTCGCGTTCTGATCTGACCCCGTCGCGACCTTTACAAGTGTCCGTCGTGATCTCAGGATTTTTTTTACATGAAACCACTTATTTTCTTGCAAATCTTACCGTTATACCTGAGGTCTATTTAAATATGATATTTAGTGTGTAATTCACATGTCTTAGGTCTGATCATTGCATGATGGTTATTTTAATGGCTTAAAAGTGGTAAACCCATTTAAAACGCTTTAATTACACGAATACTATTCTAATTGCTTCGTAATGACGTGATCATTCATGCTACTTATGATTTAATCTTCCTACTGGTCTACCATGTTTAAATGATAATTGTTATCTTAAAATCTTACAAACCATGATTAGTTAAAGCACATAGTTTTATTCCATGTCATATTGTTAAGTGTTTTCCGTGAGTTTAAAACCGATGGTTTGTGGATTGAGACACGCGTACATCACTACACACTTACACGTCTAGGCAGCCCTTTCTTGGGAATTTGGAAGCTCTCTACCGGTCGTTCCGAGTCGGTAGACTAGTGACTTGTTCTCCAAGGCCTCCGTAAATCTCCTCTGACCATGGATTCCCACATGGCCGACGAGTTGGTTGTACCATTGAAGTTCCCTAGAGATAGCGTGCACTTCCTTTCGCTTCTTGTTCTTGTGAGTGTGATTACAATCTAGACTAAAGCCATTAATGTAAAGATTGAATTAAAGTATAAATCGTGTTGTTATGCTGCCGAATTTATCTCTTGACCATTGTTGTCATTAAATCATGTTCAATTTACGTATTACTTGCTCTCATCATCATCATGAACATGACATTACACATACTTACTTATTGAAACTCTCATTGGCCATTATTAATGACTGTGGGTATCTACATTTAAAATTTAAGTGAGATGCTTACCGGGCACGGCGAGTGTCCAAGGGCTCCAATCTAGCCCCAATGACGGAGAGTCATAAATATTGTTAACCATGGGGTATAATGATTACTGGTGTTGCATCTGCGCCGGGAGTCGTGCGTGTTGTGTTGAATGATAGATACAATAACCACATATACGTGTCCTAGTGTACATTCTTGATGGATCTTTTCTTGGTGTACATTAGTGTCTACGTGCCAGATTAGTGTTACATGATCGTGCTCGTGCGTGCTTGCTTGCTTGCGTGATATGGCCATCCTGCATTTATTGTAATTAGTGATATCTTGCGTTTGTGAAAGCTATTGACATCAAGTGAAATCTTGCGTGCTTGTACAAAGTGATCTATTGCTAGTTCTATCTTGTTATGTCCTTCTAGATCTCGTTCTATCATGATCTCTCTATCTAGCTTGTTTCATGTATCATGTTTTAACGAGTTTTATTCGCACATGCATATCATGACATCCATCGTGCTTACCTAGTTCTAAAATGTTAATCACTTATATCATTGCCCGCACATTGAGATATAAATCCTATTGGGCTAGTTTGCTCATTCCCTACTTTTAACCAATCTAGGTGACTATGAAGTTCAAGAGAAAGAGCAAGTTGAGGATGGGAATGAGTCCGAGTGAAGAGCGTTCCAACTATGAGTCTAGTTATAGTAATTTGCTTTGAGAGTTAGAACATGTAGTAGGAAGTGAGGAGTATTATGTAATTTTCCTTTTATTGAGTCTAGTCCTGTTATCCCATAGTGTAAGAGTTTTAATAGTTCCATTTTGAATACAATAAGTTGAGATTTGAATAAAGATTAGTTGAGTTCAATATTTGGGCCCTATGATGATGTATGTTGTTGTACATTTAGTGCGTGCTAGCTAGAGGCTTATTTGCCGACTGTTCACGTCTCAGGTTATCGTCTCGAATTATTTCTGAATTATTATTAATATCCGCTGCATAATTCTCGGGACGTGACAAGATATATATATTCACACACACATGTATGATATGATGACTAATCAAGAATGTAATGATGTATGCCAACATCCACGTGTCCTCATCGTTCCTGCGCGGCCATAAACGAATTCGGGTGCTCCACCCAGGACTCGACCAGCCCTATTTGCACAGGCATATTTCTCAAATGAGTCCAAAGACCCACAACTTGTCATCATAACACACTCACTCTTGTAATGGCTCAATTGGATACACAAGTACTCAAAATTTCACATGTAACAAAGGGTTATGATTCAAAGCCAATAACTTCGGAAGATTGGAGTCACATAAGAACAACTTAAACTTGAACAAATCAAGAATAAACTAAAGGAGGGTATGGAAGACAACTAAATGATCTCTATGGAAGACAATTGAAATGATCCATCTTAGAGACAAGATAATTAGTACCCAAGAAGATGAAGATCCACAAATTGATGTCATGATTGTAAACAATTCAAGTGAGGGTACACAAGTACTCAAAATTTCTCATAGAACAAAGGTTTAGGGATTTATAACTAACTGGTATTTAGTAATCTACTTCTGAAAAAAAAAAAATAGCCCTGACAGAAAAACACAAGTCTGGAAGTTGGACTACATGAGTTGAAGTCTGTCTACATGAGTTGAAGTCTGACTACATAAGTCGGATGTATAAGTCGAATGTATAAGTCGGATGTATAAGTCGGATGTATAAGTCGAATGCATAAGTCGAATGTATAAGTCGAATGTATAAGTCGGATGTATAAGTCGAATGTATAAGTCGAATGTATAAGTCGAATGTACAAGTCGGATTATGTAGAAATCTGTCATAAGTCGAAGTCTGTCTACATAAGTCAAATTATGTAGAAATCTGTCATGAGTTGAAGTTTGTCTACATAAGTCGAATTATGTAGAAATCGCAATCTGACACTCCAACTCCTTAACAGAGAGTTGGAAAATTTTGCAATATCTTGTTTAATCATGTATGGGAACAAGGATGTGCAATCTAGGATTGTAGGGATGAATCTAACCATGTTAAGCTAGAACCCAGATACAATATGACACTAGAAAAATTTTATTTCTACAACAGTGACTTCCATCATGGTATAAGACACACATAAAATGCTATGGACAGTCAAATAGTAACATGATAACCAATTCAAGGATAAGGTAAGAGAATGAAAAGAAGTTGAATCCTACCTGTCTTGATGAAGATGGAGTCAAAAACACAAGTTTGTAGACTAGAACATCTACACAGGAGATAGAGTTATAGGAACAAGAATAAGAGAGAAAGGAAGAGAATTCTACCTGTCTTGATGAAGATGGAGTCAAAAACACAAGTTTGTAGACTAGAACATCTACACAGGAGATAGAGTTATAGGAACAAGAATAAGAGAGAAAGGAAGAGAATTCTACCAGATCTTGGAGCTTGGAGAATGATAATTTCTCCTCGATGATCCACAACAGCTGGAAAAGAGATGAAACCAAGGTGCAATGTTGCTGCCCCAACAACTACAACTCTCAACACTCCCAATCAAATTAATGGAAGCAGCAACTCCTCTGGGTGCACAACAACAGCAGCCACAAAAGCTTTCACAAGAATAAGACAACTCTCATAGCAGGACTACTAACAGGTGCAGCAGCAGTGGAAGAGAGACAACTTCCTCAAAGGTGAGGGGAAGCTTTTATAAGCTCCCAACCTTCACGCATGCTTGGCACGTTAGCCAAGCATGTGTCAAGGTATAAACCCCTTAACCCTTCCAAAGCCACCTGGTCCATGCAACCTTTCTCATGGTTACACGTACTGGTGGGACGTGTAAGGTGTTTAGGCCATGGGTTATAGCTTACGTAACCCTCATGCGTAAGCAAGAAAATCCACATAAATGCTTACCGTAAATACCCATAAATCAGTTGACCCAATAATCTTCATGTAAATATATTCAAATAATGTCCATTTGTGTTAAAATTTCAACCATGGGCTAATGGAAAGGTTTTACAAATTATGGTGATTTTAGTTAATTTTTAGAATTTATTTTATACAGGGTGAAAAATCACCCGAAAATAGTTGCGTCGGCTTAATCTCGAAATCCGTACGTCAACAATTCTGAATATTTATATTTCTGATATCACCACATTTTTCTGGAAATTATGGTGTTCTCATATTTTATTTTTGTTACCGTTTTCTGGTGTCGCCCTATCGGAGCGCGCACCTCGGAGTACGACACGGGAATGTTTATTAATACTAACCAATCCTAGATGTTTAATTATTTCAAAATAATAATAATAATCAAGTCTAATAATTACCTTATTCATGTTTTTCAAAATTTAAAATTTTTCAGGGTGTTACAAGATGTCAATAGATTTCAAGTTATAAGTCTATCATGAAGGGTGCATCATTTTTCTGCGTTTTCGGGTATGATCCAAGAACACGACGTATCCAGACGTCATGATTCTGCATGCATGAACGTGATGTACTGGTACGTCGCGATTCAGAAAAAGGCGACCAAGTCTTTCATCATGATTTATGGTTTGACCGGTCAACCCTGACACCTCAACCTATGTGTCGCATGGGTTTCTAGACCCGTCATGAACTCGACGGTATGTGCCGTCGTGATTTCGCAATTTCCCGCCCATCTGATTCCGTATAGATTTTACATTCGTTGTTTAAAATCCATGCATGAACGCGATGTAGAGAAGCGTCGCGATTCAGGGGTCGTCGCGACATATCATTCTGTCCCATTATGAACGCGACGGACGATACCGTCGTGATTCTTGTCAGGCAATCGATCGGGGTAATCGATTCAGGTCTAAAAGGCGACCATCTATCCTGTCGTGATTTAAACGCGACAAGAACGTCCATCATGATTTTTGTGCCTTTATACCAATTCTTATTTATCTATGTACGGCTCTTTGAAAGGCTACGTCTGAACTCGTCGTGATTCAAAGACCGACCTGAGGCTGTTACTTTCGGCTAGTCAGTCAGCATGTGTATTCTCTTAGTCTGTAAACATGTTACTAAGTTATGAATTGGCCTAAAAGTGATCAACCCATTTGAAAAACTATAATGACATGAATATGATTCTAATGCCTAATATGAAGTGATTGACATTCCATTCATTTGATTATCATCTTGTGATCTAGTTTGATATGAAATCTGTCATGATAAGATGTGATATAAATCTGTGGAGGATACATGTTTGAATGAACGTGTTTGGTTTAAGAGCTTTTCTATTATGTTACTTGCTGCATGTGGACTTTCCTTATTTACATGTTTTCCGAGGTTTCCATATTTTGTTCATCCATTGCACACATGATTAGGAAAGTTCTGTGACACGACACCTACACGTTTGCACGATTAGGCACACCCCTCTTGGGGGATTGGAAGCTCTCTGCCAATCATTCCGTAATGGCAGACTAGGGACCTTTTCCCTAAGACCTCCGTAAGTCTCCGTACTCTGTGGATTCCCTCATAGAGACCGAGCTGGTTGTACCCTGAAGTACCCTGGAGATAGAGAGCACTTGTATCATGTACGATATGTCATTAGTCATACTCATGTCAAGACACTAAAGAATTATGGAACATAAGATATGCCATTATGTTGTCCAATTGGTCTCTCGAGCTTTTGTCATACCTTGAACTCTATGAATGATCATGTCCTATTACTATGAGCTTGTTATTGAAAATATGTGGCCATAATATGTATATGTTTGATCGGCACAATGAGGGACTTCGGTCCATTTGACTAATACCTGTGCAAAAAGGGCCCTGTCTGGTCTTGGGGAGGAGCGCCCCATCGTACATAATAGCTGCTGGAGTATGGACTTGTGGTACTTGGCATGGCACTGGTATGTGTGCAAGATTTGTGTGAATGTGCCTTCGTTTGATATGATAAGTTTGATAAGATATGTTTGATCATGTGAAAATGTGATATCTGTGTGAATGTGGCCAATCCTTGTGATACGATTCTATTCTTGAATTACCTGTCCAATACATATGAAAGTTAGTATTTGATTGTTATGATATTCATTCTATTCAACCATTTGACTTTTTAGAAATACATGCATACTCATGATGTTTCTGTTTAGATCCTGCTTATTTAAAATGTTAATCATGTATATTAGTGCCCGCACATTGGGATGTAAATCCTACTGGGCTAGTTTGCTTACCCAATCATTCTAAACATTTAATGTAGTGATGAAGAATTTGTGGACACTGATGGGGCAGGGCTTGAGTGAATAGCACTCGTCACTTGTGGAGACGAAGGATTAGGAATAGATGTTTGAGTCGCACATGTAATGATGATACATTTTCAGGAAGTTTATTATGGAATTTGAATAATGAGCCCTATGGTTGGCTTGACTGATGTAAGGTTTTTAGTTAGTTGATTGGAAATGAAATAAAGAGTATTGTAGCTGGCAATATTAATGTCTCAAGTATGTTGTTATATTTAGTTATTACTCTAAGTTACTCGATTGTGATACTTATATTCGTATCGTTCACGCATCCCGATATTTAATTCCGCTGCTAAATGTCGGGGCGTGACATCCTTGTTACTATGAGCTTGTTCTTGGAAATCTGTGGCCATAATATGTATATGTTTGATCGGCACAACGTGGGACTTCGGTCCATTTGACTAATGTCTATCCAAATAAGGGCCATGTCTGGTCCTGGGGAGGAGCGCCCCAATGTACTTATTAACCGCGGGGGTATGGACTTGTGGTGCAAGATTTGTGTGAATGTGCCTTCATTTGATATGATACGTTTGACCATGTGAATATGTGTTATTTGTGTGAATATGGCCAGTTCTTGTTTATGTGATACGATCTCATTCTTGAATTCCTTGTCCA
Source organism: Colocasia esculenta (assembly GCA_014218235.1). Taxonomy (NCBI): domain Eukaryota; kingdom Viridiplantae; phylum Streptophyta; class Magnoliopsida; order Alismatales; family Araceae; genus Colocasia; species Colocasia esculenta. The sequence continues at coordinate 88,257,500 of CM024758.1, read as the reverse complement.
ATGCATATGAAAGTCAGTACTTGATCCGCTATTACATACGTTGATAATTCTACGCTGTTCAGCCATTTAATTTGTTAGTAATGCCATGCATGTCTAGCCATCATGTTCTTGTAGAGATTCTACTTATTTAAAATGCTAATCACGTATATCATTGCCCGCACATTGAGATATAAATCCTACTAGGCTTGTTTGCTCGTACCTGCTCCCTAACATTTCAGGTTGTCAAGATGAGGAATATGTTTAACGATGGGACTTGTGCGCCGAGTGTGGAGTACACTTTACAGAGTCTTTCTTTATTCTAGTTAGTGAGAGATTAGTAATCATTGTAATTTTGTCTATCTTTGAGAGTTAGATGAGGCTAATAGTGGAGAGTTGTTCTTATTTTGACATTTAGAGATTGTAACATTCACTTAAGATGAATAAAAGAGTTTGATTATTGAATTTTGGGCCCTATTGATATTAGTTATTTGTCTTGACTTCTGAATACTTGCTTTTTCGACGCGTTTCCGATTTAATTCCGCTGCCAAAAATTGGGGCGTGACATTTCGTGACCCAAGTGTGGCGTTAACCTTCTCTAGCTCGTACTCTTGTGCGTGGTTTTCCATTTATTTATTAATGAATATTTCATATTATTAGTTTAGAATTGTTTATTTAATTACAGTTGTAGCACCATGCATAGGTGACTCTGTTAATTCCTTCATTTAGTTCTTTACTTCTGCTTCTCGTTGGATTGGTGTTCTTTCGGCTTTTGAGGGAGTTTCCCTGTTGAGCCAGTGACTTGTGAGGATCACCCCTACTCCTTTCAGGTGAAGGAGAGCAGGAGTGTTTCTATCCCTCATCTCATTCGGGGCCGCATCATAGCAAAGTTGGGTCTGCACTAGTAGCAGTGTAATTTACTTTCTGTTGTACCTCGTGGTATGCCCTAGGCTATTGTACTTTGTACTTTGACTTTAGATGAGAAGTGACTATGTAAACCTCTTGTAAATATGTGTGAGATGTGAAATCTTATATATGTTTAATGTGTTCCTTTTATGTTTCCATGGACATTTGTGTTGATATCTTTTGTGAGTCATTGGCATGTTTGCGGAAGGCGGATTCGGATCAAGCTCGTTAATAGGTTAAAGGGTTTGAACGACGAGGACCGTCACAGTTGGTATCAGAGAAAGGTCCATGTGAATATAAAGGAACATAGAGAATTATATAGCATGATCTCTACTTTAGTCCACTGCTAGTAGTAGGCCGTGGTTTTGTATTGACTTGTTAGTGCGTTATGTGGTTTGAAATGATGTATGTGCAGGATTTGAAATGGTTGATATAAGAGATTGGGGAGGTGGAGGAGATGAACTACAAGAGTCTACTCATCAGTTGATTGAGAGATTGTTGGAAAGTATTACTGAGATTAGGATGAGGTTGGATCAGCAGGTACCAGTCCAACAAGCAGTGACAGTACCTCAGGTTATAGAGGAGGCAATACTGGTGGCACCACCCCCACCACCCCCAGGAGTTGAGGTACTGCCAGTTGTGCTCGTAACCCAGCAGTACCGATACATCTAGTTAGTACGGAGGAGCCTACATTGTTGGTAGATAAGTTCTTGAGGTTACAGCCACCCACTTATTCAGGAGGCCTGAATCCAGATATAGCAGAGCATTGGGTGCATGAGATTGAAAGGGTTTTTGTTACTATGAGGTGTCCACAGGCAGATAGAGTGATTTTAGCTACATATCAATTGCGTGATTTTGCACAAGAATGGTGGAGATTGAAGATACATACGGTATTTGCGCGAAGGACAGAAGATTCCATTACTTGGCTAGATTTTTGGGAGTGTTCAATGATACTTTCTTTCCAGTTCAGATCCAGCAATCAAAGAGGAAGCAGTTTAAAACATTGCAACAAGGGAATTTATTGGTATTGGAGTATCAGATGCGGTTTATGGTGTTGAGCAGGTATGCACCATACGTGGTTATAGATAAAGCAATGATGGTGGAGTATTTTATTCGAGATTTGCGACTAGAGTTGCATGATGCGATGATTCCCCTGATGTGTAGAATAGTGGAAGACGCAGCCCAGTGAGCAGCAATTTTGGACAGGAGCGTGTAGGCCAGGCAATCAGGGGAGTCTGGTAGTTTTTGGATTCCACAGCATTCTCCAGGTGTTAGTAAGGGTAAGACACCATCAAGAGCATCTTCATCCGAGTTTACTAAATGGGATTAAAGAAGATATTCAGAGGTCGAGGAAGTGGAAGACATCAGGCATTTTAGCAAGCTTGTGGCTTTAGGCCAGAGACGGAGGAGTCCCAGAAGAGTACAGCTAGACAGCCCATGATTTCTCCAGAATACATGTGTTATAATTGAGGTTAGCCAGAACATTTAATCAGGAATTGTCCTTATCCCCAAGAGTATAGTTATGGTAGAGTAGCACTGCAGTAGCAGCAACCTCAGCAGATCGAGGTAGAGGTCCTCCTTTTTAGAAAGGTCGAGGACGAGTTATGGCCATCACTAGAGCGTAGGCAGAGGCATCTAATTTAATTGAAGGTATATTACCTATCTTTGATTTTTTCTGCAATAGTGTTGATAGATCTAGGTGCATCGCATTCTTTTATTTCTGAAGATTATATGGATAGTATGGTTCACCCTTTAGAAGAGAAGCAGTGTGAGTTGGTTGTAGAAGTCCCTTCAAGTAGTTATATGTTGACCTCTAGTTATCTAGATGAAGTTCCCATAGTGATATGGGGAAATTAGTTGCCAGCCTAATTGTATGCATTGTATTGAAAGAGTATGATATGATTTTGGCTATGGATTGGTTAGAGGCCTATAGGGCAATGGTGGACTGTAGAATGAAGAGCGTTAGAAATTGTCATCCTAGTGGAGCAGTATTTGAATTCCAAGGGATGTCATTTTATACCCCCAAATTTATTATTTCTGCACTTAGAACTAGAAGGTTAATTAATGCGGGATATGTAGCATATTTAGCTTCAGTAAGTTTATTGGGGTCAGACAAGTCTGTGGAGATAGTCACAGTGGTCAAAGAGTTTGTAGATGTGTTTCTAGAAGATTTGCAAGGATAAGCTCTGCACAGATAAGATGATTTTATAGTGGAATTACAGCTGGGCAGTATGCCAATTTCGAAGGCATCATATAGAATGGCACCAACTAAATTGAAAGAATTGAAAAAGCAATTGCAAGAATTGTTAGAGAAATGTTTCATTAGGCCAAGTCATTCACCATGGGGTGCTCTAGTATTGTTTGTTAGAAAGAAGAATGGTAGTTTCAAAATGTGCATAAACTATCACCAGTTGAACAAGGTTACCATTAAGAATAAGTATCCACTTCCAAGAATAGATGATTTGTTTGATCACTTGCAGTAAGCTATGGTATTCTCTAAGATTGATTAGAGGTCAGGGTATCACCAGTTGAGAATCAAAGAGGAGGATATTAATAAAATAACTTTCAGGACAAGGTATGGTCATTATGAGTTTGTGGTTTTACTGTTCAAATTGACAAATGCACCAGCAACTTTCATGAATTTGATGAACATGATACTTCACCCATACTTGGATAAGTTCATTGTGATATTTATAGATGATATATTAGTATATTCGGCATCAGAGGAGGAGCATGCAGCACATTTAAGGATCACTTTGCAGACATTGCGAGAGCATCAGTTGTAGCAACTGGATTTTTTGGAAAATAAAAATTTAATAAAAATAAAAATAAAAGCAATTAGACAATCAAATAAAAGAGAATTAAATAAAACTCATTAAAGGAAAAAGTAATGGGCTTTGTTAAATGGACCCATTAGAAATTAGTGGGCCAAAATAGAGATTTTTAAAAGGGGATTAATAGGAAAATACCCTGAATGCGTAGCTTAATTATTACTTAAATAGAAAAGGGATATTTAATGTATTAAATAACTAATTTGAGTTAGATTTGGATTCCTAAACCTACCATAATAGGTTGGCCATGAATTTGGGTCCCAACCTAACCCAAATTGGAATTTGGCATGCTTAGAAAGAGGAGAGAAATAGGAAATCTCAAAATTAAATAGGAGTTAGAGTTCTATTAGGAAATAGAAAGGGAAGAAACTTAAATACTCTCTTAAAGCTCCATGGCCGGCCCTAGCATGTGGACCAGGAGGAGAGGCCATGGAAGAGGAGAATTCGTGGGAAGAAGCACTTCTCAAGCTCTCTCTCTCTCTCTTTAATTCCGGCAAAGTCATAGTCTCTTCTGTCCTGCCTGCGAAGGTGGTCTGCATCTTCAATCGCCATCATTCCAGTGCAAAACCCCTCAACTGATAGGCAGCTAGCACAACTCTATCTGCTGCCGGACATCTCATGGTCGTAAAGACCCTCTCAATCTCATGGACCCAGTGTTCCGCTGTATCTGGATTCGACCCTCCTGAATAAGTAGGCGGCTGCAATCTCAGAAACTTCTCACCTTGCATCACTGGTTCCTCTGCTACTAACACTAGCGGTGGTGGTGGCAAGGGTGCTACAAAAGGCACCTCCACTCCTGGCGGTGGCGGAACTAGAACTATAGGTACAGTCTCTTCGTCCCGAGGTGGTACGGCAACCGGTGGTACCGGCGCCTTCTGATCCATCCTTGCTCGAATATCCGTGAGGCTTTCCCAAATCCTCTCTATCATATGCTGAGTGCTCTCCTCCGGATCATCTCCTCCACCACCCCAATCTTGACTATCAGCCATTTCAAACTTCTACATAAACAAAACACCAAACAAAAACAAAACAACGGATCATTAAAAACCAAGGTCACTACCAGTAGTATACTACTATCGAAATAAGGCTATGTAACCTTCTAGTTCCCTTATATTAACACGGACCTTGCTCTGATACCAACTGTGAGGGAACACCTCGTCCAAACCCGTTAAACTGATAACAAGTTTGATCCGAGTTCGTCTCCCGCGAACGGGCCGGAGCCTCGCAAGGGATATCACTCAACAGTCTGTGAAAACACAAAGGAACACACCATTCCATATATATATTCCACAAGTTTACATAGCCATATTTCCACAAAACTGAAAGAAAGTACAAGAGCTTGGGGCATACCCCGGGGTACAACTGGAAGAAGTAAACAACTAGCTACACTACACTGCTGGAGGTGCTGACCCTGCACCGCTATGATACGGCTCCGAGCTGGACGACGGCCAAGAAACGTCCTACTCGCCCTCACCTGTGGGGGTAGGGGTGAGCCTCGCTAGTCACTGGCTCAGTAGGGAATTCCCCCAACACCGAGCAAACCAAAAACATAGGTATGAAGGCAGTAAACTATACTAATAGTTTATAGAACAACTAAGCAGGATAATAAAGCTGTAAATTTACTCACCGTTTGCCGACTACATAAAGCAACTATATTAAATAAACGGCAAACCCAAACAGGTGTATGAGCTAAAGTAGAGTCCACCACACGTGAGCCACGTAAACTGGTTCGCGACACCAGTAACTGACTCGGACAAACACACATAGGTCTACCTCTCAGTCTCACAGCTACGGACGAAAGGTCCAACTGCCGCTCCACGTGAAAAGGTCAAGCAACTGTGGAGACCAACTAAACACCACCACCTGCGGACTACACGGTCGCAGGCCTATGCCTGGAACCTCTAGAGACCCTAGCCTGGGCCCTCTAGAGTGAGGCACTGGAAAAGGACTAGCTGGGGACTAGTGTCGACAACTGGTGTCCGTCGATGGGGTGTAAACGGCAAGGTATCTGGCCGTCTATCTCCCAGTTGAAGAACCTGGCGTCAATCGATATTGACGCCAAGCTCCTCGGCTACCAGCTCCCACAAAAACCCTAGGTCGATTCCACAAGTGTTCTTGGCCCCAAAACCAGTGGGAAACACAACAAAACCCTTTCTCTAACATCCATGCACTATAAACAAACCGTAACAACATGTTTCACTAAGTAAATCAATCAAACCACCCTTTGATCCCGCATGGAATACCCTTACCCAAAAATACGAATAGCATGTTATTACATGTTTTCATAGCACATCACGACATTCAAAAGCAACTAAAGGGGTCGCTCCCTACCTCAGAACGCACATAAACCTCCTAAACATCCTTGATTCGCGCCAAACCTTCTGCGAGCTCCCACGGGAATCACGCCTCGCATTGGCGTTTCCTAGCACGATTGGTCACTGCCACTCGTTCCACGATCCCCTAACCAGCCTTTAGAAACCGTTAGAAGCAGTAGGGGAGCAAAGGCGTGAAAGTAGGGTGAAGAAGAGGGAGAACCGAGTGGAAAAGCTGCCCTCGGGTGACCCTATATTCAACAGGTCGCACAGGTTGGCTTCAACATGGCTGCCGCCAATCAAACCGCTAAGGTTAGACGTCCATATTTCTTGTCGCCAAGTTCATAGAGTAAACGTCACATACATGGACGCCAACCCATGTCAACGACCACCCTAGGCCGTCAACCCCTAATCAACTGCTGCAGACTCTGACTTACCTCAAGACCAAACCTGCACGCACCACACATCCAGACCATATTGGCCTCGCAACGGCCACCAGAACCATTACTCACATGATCCATAAGGATCCGAAAAACACGCGACGTTACACAAGTGCTATAAACTTAACCAAGAATCTAGTACAGCACTCAAGGACAAAACACATTAAGGTTAGATATCATTTTATTCGTGATCATGTAGCTAATGGTAATATAGAAATTTCTTTCATTGATACAAATAATCAGTTAGCAGACATCTTCACAAAAGCCTTACCCGAAGAGAGGTTTACTTCTCTCAGAAGGGAATTGGGCATGTGCAAATTGTGAAAGATTTATTTGCTAAACCTGAGATATTAATTTTCAGAGCTTAAATTAATTATTCTCCTTGAAAGTGAGCAAAAATATCTCAATTATCTCTCATTTATTCTATCTGACGTAAATACTCATGTCGGTTCGTTATTTGTAACTCTTTATTTCTTTCAAATTGGAGCTTTGTCGTTTTTCGCCAGAAAGGCACATCCCATTTCGAAAAAGCTTTTATTCTTTATTTCACAAATCTTGGAATCTGTGTGGGAACGATTCCTCTTCCCTCTTTATCTCTTTCGTCCTCTTGCCTAAGGCGATACCCTATCGACCCCGGCATCAACTTTCCTCAGATTTGAAGCCTTCAACCTCTCCCGCCAGAAATTTCTTAAGGGGTTCTTCCTCAATCACCCTTCCAGTCCTTCAGAACCCTTCCCTGCTAGATTCCATGGCCTCTACAACCATTTCCGGCACCGTTGGGGGCTACGGAGCTGCATTCCTCACCGCATATCAGCAAGCTAGGTTTGTGTCAGTCAAGGCTAAGCTTTGTGGTCACAAGGCAGTAGATTTGGTAGACCTGGAGAAGAATGGCATGGGCAGTTTAGTTGAAGCTCTGCAGAAGTTAAAATGGACGAAGATTGCAACCCTGTCTGAGGTAAGTTATCTGTATCTTGTGAAAGCCTTTTATGTTTGTTTAAAGACTGAGGCGGATGGTACCTTGACATCCATGGTCAAGGGTACCAAGATCAGGATCACCAGGGATTTGTTAGCCTCTCTGTTTGAAGTCTCCACCACTGGTCACAGTGGAGTCCACTCTGTGGACACTCAAGTCAAGGGGCTAGGGATTATTGGTCCGAATTTCAGGCTGAAGGATGGGAAACTGGATATCAACCAGCTTAGTGCGTTTAATCGGTTATTGCACTTCATTATTTGTCAGATTATTTCTCCTAGGAGTGCATCTTTCTCTACCTGCGCCAGGGCAGATTCTGACCTGATGTTCTAGGCCATCTAGAACTAGGAAATTAACACTGCATAATTAATAATTGAGAGGATGAAGTTTGCCAGTTCTCAGGTGTGGGACACCAAGAGTAAGTTGAATATCTCACTACCTTATGCCCATCTCTTGACAAGAATTTTCCAGCATTTTGGCATTAGCGTGGTTGGTGATGTTTTTGAGAAAATGGGCCAAGCCATCAAGTCCAAAAATTTGAGAAAGAGTGGATTTTCAGTTGTGAATAGTGTATGGTCAAAGACTGGTGCAGTTGAGGGCGAAGCCATCATTGGTGAAGCCCAAGAGGACCTAGAACTAGTAGCACAAGCAGCGGCAGTGGTTGAGCCAGAAGAAGCAGCCATTGATCAAGTAGTTCCAGCAGCAGCAGTGACAGCAGCATCAGTGGAAGAAGCCAGCAGAAGGATTAAGGACATTCCTCCTGACTTCATTGAGCCCTTTGGGCAATCTCTAGAGGATCCTCTTCCATCTTCCCAAGTAGCCACTCTACTTAGGAATGCACTGGACTCCATTTCTCAGGAGGAGCAAGTTGCAAATGAATCTCTTGTAGCAGAATCTGTGGAAGAAGGCCACACTGAAGAAATGGTCATAAAAGAAGCTCCAAGCCAGCAGGAGCACGTATCAGTTCAAGTAGATGCAGTAATGGAAGATGCTCCCATTGAGGGGGAGCATTCAGTAGCAGAGGATATTTAGGGAGAAAGTGTTGTGGCATCAGGCCACACTGAAGTTCCTTTAGAAGACCTCCCAGTCCAATCCGAAGCAGCAGCAGCAGCTCAACCCAATGTTCCTATGGAGATTGTGGCTGAAGAAGAAGAAGTTAGTGTTGAAAAGGGCAGTGAGACTCAAGGAGAGGGAAATGAAACCCCCCCAGAAAATCAGTTCAGAGAAGGAGAAAGTGCAAGCTCTTCAGACTCTGAAGATGATGATGGTGATCTTTAGGCACCTGTGGACCAAGCAAGGGAGAAAGGAAAGGAAGTTCCTCTCCTTGCGGATACTCCATATCAGAGGTCCCGGAGTCAGAAAATTGTAATTCATTTGAAGCCTGTGATAGAGAGGTTGGATGCTCAAGGAGAAATATTATGCTCATTGCAATCTAATGTAAAGTCCATATTCATGAGCCAGGCATCAGCCACCAAAGAGCTATCCCAAGTAAGAAATGCTATGAAATGGTTCAACAAGGAAATGGGTAGCATGAAGTCCATGCTCTCTGAGATTTTGAAGGTAGTTGGAGCTCAAGCTCCTCCTCCCCCTCCAGCTCAGCCTTCTAAAGGAAATGAAGAAGAGGTTGTCAGGCCATCAGGGCCATCAAATCAAGAGTATGGGCCTTCAGGGCCGGAAATTATTTCTTAGGCAGCAGCTGTAGAGTCTGGGCCATCAGGGCCGGAAATTGTTTCTCCGGTAGCAGACGTGGAGTCTGGGTCTTCAGGGCCATCAGATCAAGGATCAGGGCCATCAGGGCCAGTTGGGTCTGAGTAAATTTTGGTAGAAGAAGCAGCAGTCGCTCTAGAGCCCCCAGCTCCTTCACCTACTCAGACACCTACTCCTTCCTCTCCACCTTCGGCCTCCACTGCTCCACCTGCTCCTCAACCTTTCAAGCCACCTCAACCCAGAACCATCTCCTCTCCTACCCCATTTCCCATACATTCCTCTTCACCTCCTGTCTCTCACATTTCTCCACCTCCTCCTCTTAGTGAGGTTCCTCCACATCTTCAGCTGAAGCCTCCTCCTCCTATGGTCCCTCATTCTTTGGACCCTCTGAACCTACCTCTTCCAACCCACATTCTCTACTTCATCCTAATCCTCCTCCCTCCTTCATTACAATCATTCCAGAGGGAGCTTAGATTGATGGTCCCTACCTTAGGGCCATCAAGGATGAGTTTGAGGCAGCCATTCTCCGATCTGTCCTCAAGGTTAGAGAACATATTCATGGGACAGACTCTTCTAGTCCTGTCCATAAGAAAAGAAAAACCTCCTCCTCTTCTAACTCCTCTTCAATTTTGTATCCTCCTCTATGGTTTTCACTGACAGAGGTCACCAAGAATAGACCTCTTTACAGGGAATTCCTCTCTAAGGTGGTTTTTGCTTCTATCTTCAATCTTCCTCATCAGAATCTCACAGACTATCTAAACACCATCTTACCTTACATTTCTCTTTCCAAATTCCTCAAAACTAAAATCTTTTCTTCAGCTGAATCCCAAACTGAAGAAAAATGGGGTCGCTCAAATAAAACTCTCTACAATAAGTTTTTACTTGCCAAATCTGCCAGATTCCCTCCTAGGGACCATACCCTAACCTTGTCTGAATGGTTCCTGATCCACCACAAGGACTCCTGTGCCCCGTTCATTCAGAAGGAGATAAAGCTGATCAGACACTTCAAGATGTTTAATGATTATCGATATCTTCATCGTTTGCCTGAAGTCCAGTTAGGTTAGTTCCGGTAGGCCATCCAAAGTCTTGGCTCCTCTCGTGGCACTGAAGCTATCCAAGTAAACTTTGCCACTCTTCAATTTCCTAAGGCTACCTTCCTTCCCCCTCTCCACTCTCTAATAATGGATTCCTTTGTGGGCTCAATCATTTTTTAGCGTTTTGCCAGAGTCATGGGCAAAATTAAGGTCCAGAAGGGGTATCTAGTGGCTTTCCACAGATTCCTGTTTCGAGAGTATCACCAGGGCTATGTCAGTGCTGAAGTTCTTGCTCCTGCCCTGTAAGTATGTGAAAGATTGAACCCTAAAGATTGGATCAGATTCTATCCTCTCTCCGCACATCAACTTTCTGATCTGAATGAATCTCGTGCCAGGGTTGGTGAACCTCTCATCTCAGAAGCTACTTTCCTGGATATGAACTCCATATACCTTGTCAATGATCCCTATCTCACTTGGGTTGAAAGGTACAAGGTTTATGTAGCCATGCGCCAAGATATGAAGCACAAGCAAATATTCTACCCTGTCACTCTAGATCAGTTTCTTACTTGTGCCAGTTTTGAGAAAGTCAGCTTCTTTAAAATGGATTTGGATTGTGATTCCTATGCAGATTTCCTTGAGAAGCAGTTGGCCCTTCATCTCCGTAGGATGGCTCCCTCTATGGGACCAACCTATTCCATATCTCTTGGGGTTTTCAAGACAGTTTTTGAGAAGCAGGAAGAGCAGGCCTGGGAAATAATTTCTCATTATGCCTCTCTCTTGTCCCCTACTCATTATCTCTCTATACCTTCTCAAAATTAATACAATACACTCTTTGTGTGCTCTTTACTTTTTCTTGTTCCTCTTCTTTGTCTCAGTCCTATTTCTTTTTGCTTAATGACAAAAAGGGGGAGAACTATTGCAAGCTCTGAAATACATATGGTGAGCTATTGCAAACAATTTTAGGATTTAAATGTAAACTTATCTGTGCTATTTACTGAAGTTTATTGAAGTTTTGTCATCACCAAAAAGGGGGAGATTGATGAACAGTTTATCCCCATGTAATTTAATTTTATCACATTTCTATTTTGGTGATTAACAAAACCATGTTGTGTTGATACTTATCAAACCCTTGATTAAGGTCACTAACCTATTTTCTATAAGTCATGAGCACATGAAATATAACAAGGAAAATCAAGCCAAATTGGTAAGTATTATTCTTACTGAAGCAACATTAAGATCAAGTATGATATTTCTCTAAGTACACATCGGTTTCTTTTATAAATTATGACGACTACAGTAGAACTGTAATGATTTCCTCATAACGGTTTCATAAGTGCCTTATCGATTTCTTCATAGAATGAAGCATCGTTTGAATTCAAAAGAAATCGTTCTCACAACGATTTGCTATCGTAACGATTCCTTTAGTCATCGTAATGACTTGCTTTCATAATGATTCCTTTAGTCATCGTAACGACTTGATTTCGTAACGATTCCTTTAGTCATCGTAACGACTTGCTCTCGTAACGATTCCTTTAGTCATCGTAACGACTTGCTATCGTAACGATTCCTTTAGTCATCGTAACGACTTGCTTTCGTAACCATTCCTTTAGTCATCGTAACGACTTGCTTTCGTAATGATTCCTTTAGTCATCGTAACGACTTGCTCTCGTAACGATTCCTTTAGTCATCGTAACGACTTGCTCTCGTAACGATTCCTTTAGTCATCGTAACGACTTGCTTTCGTAACGATTCCTTTAGTCATCGCAACGATTTGCTATCGTAACGATTCCTTTAGTTATCGCAACGATTTACTATCGTAACGATTCCTTTAGTTATCGCAACGATTTGCTATCGTAACGATTCCTTTAATTATCGCAACGATTTGCTATCGTAATGATTCCTTTAGTTATCGTAACGATTTACTTATCGCAACGATTTCTTTAGACGTCATAACGATTTGTTTTGCGCATCGACTATTTAAGTAATCACATTGATTTCTTTGGTTCTCATAACGATTTGCCTTGCGCATCGACTTCTTAAGTAATCATAATGATTTCCTTAATGATCACAACGATTCTTTCATATCTCACAACGATTTGCTGTTTGGTTGCATAACGATTTCATAAGTCATAAATGCATCGATTTCATATCAATCAACTTGACATATGACTTATCCTTTCAACGGGTTGAATAGTCAAAGTCTTCGCACATATTCTTCTGTCAGCTGTGCATTTAATGAAGACTGAGCGTATCTCTGCATGCATGCAGACGATATCGTCCATTATCGTGTCTATTCTTTATACATCTTTTAGAACAGTAGAATTGCATTACTATTTTGATGAATATTCACACTAACGTTGACTGACAACAAGAGACAGTTCAGTTGTCTATCATTCTACCTTGCTTTGTGTGTGCAGGTCCTGTTCAGCTATTCATCTCACAACAATTGGACCTTGTAGAAGCCAAAGGACACTTCAGAAGATCCTATCTCTTTGCGTGCACAAATGGATAAAGGATTGTTGACTGGAAGCTTCCAAGTGCCACTCAGTCTAACGTCCACCAAAAGCTAGAGGCAACAGATACTTCAACGTTTAGATTTCAAATTGAAGATATATATATTGAAGAAAGGAGCTCCAGAAGCATACATACACATAGACAGAGAACGACAGTCATAGAAAACTCTCTGATCATCAAGTCTTCTGCGAGTTCTCAAGAAAGAGCCAAGCCTCATTCCATTAGATTAGCTCTTTGCTCTCTGCATTGTTTGTAGATTTTCGAGAGAGCTTGTTTAGTTCTGAGAGTGAGCTTTTGCTTTATAGATCTCATTGCTCTCAGTCCCTTGCTTCAGATCTTGACTTATCAAAGCTTGATCTAGGGGCTTAATCTCCTGCTTACTTGTTTCTGTGTGTGTTCCCTTCTATTGTGAAGGAAGACCTGGTGGGGTATCTAGGGTGTTGTTCCTCTTCGGGCTGTGAAGAGAAGACCAGCTGGGCTGGGTGTTGTAGTGTCCATAGGGGGACTGTACCCTAGTTAGTGAAATTCTGAGTTGTTGCTCAGGGAGTGGACGTAGGACTCCTGTGGAGAGGAGATCCGAACCATGATACATCTTGTGTTGTGTGATTGTCTTCGTGTGATTGTTGTTTCTCTTTACTAACACTAACAATCTTCAAAGTGTATTTCTCTGTGAACATTTTTAGTGAACATGTATTAGCTGATAATTTTTAAAGACCCATTCACCCCCCTCTGGGCTACCTAACTGGGCAACAGATCAAGGATGACGATATCTTCAAAACGGCTTTCAGGAGCAGGTATGGACACTATGAATTCGTCGTTATGCCTTTTGGTCTAACCAATGCTCCTGCAGCCTTTATGCAACTCATGAACAACATATATCGGCCATACCTTCACAAGTTCGAAGACCAAGGAAGAGCATGAAAAACACCTGAAGATTTCACTGCAAGTCTTGCGAGACAACCAACTGTACGCAAAGCTTAGCAAGTGTGAATTCTGGCTCGAAGAAGTGTCCTTCTTGGGCCATGTCATCTCAAAGGACGGCATCTCAGTTGATCCCTCCAAAGTCGAGGTTGTACTCAATTGGGAGAGACCAACCAACGTCACCGAGATCAGAAGCTTCTTAGGACTGGCTGGCTACTACAGGCATCAAGGACTTCTTAAAGATCGTCGTTCCTCTCACGCGTCTGACACGAAAGGAGAATCCCTACTCTTGAAGTAAAGAGTGTGAGAAAAGTTTCCAAACTCTTAAAGATTGCCTTACCTCAGCACCTGTTCTCGCTCTGCCAATAGAGGGAGAAGGTTTCTCTGTCTACACCGATGCCTCAGGAATTGGGCTAGGGTGTGTATTGATGCAAAAGGAGAAAGTCATCACCTACTCTTCTCGACAACTGAAGACTCATGAAGTCAACTACCCCGTGCATGATCTTGAGTTGGCTGCCGTGGTCTTCGCCTTGAAGATTTGGAGACATTACTTGTATGGTGAAAAGTTCACTGTCTACTCAGACCATAAAAGCCTGAAGTACTTATTCTCTCAGAAAGAACTCAACATGAGACAGAGAAGATAGCTAGAATACCTAAAAGATTTCGACTTCAACATCTAATACCATCTAGGCAAGGGAAACGTTGTGGCTGATGCTCTTAGTAGAAAGCCGATGGCATCTGTTTCAAGTCTAGTCCTTGGCGAGATGCAACTACTAGAACAATTCGCAAGGTTAGACTTAAATAATGAACATAGGGATGATCGAGTCTTGGTTGCCAATATTAAGATTCAATCTGATCTGCTAGAGGAGATCAAAGCTCAACAAGATAGCGATCCATTCTTGGTTCGCATCAAGGAAACTTTAGCCGAAAGACTGGACTTTGCTATGACTGAAGATGGAAGGTTAGTATTTCAAGGGAGGACATGCGTCCCCGAAAATGAAGAACTGAAGAGAAGGTTAATGGATGAAGCTCACAAGACGAAGTAAACTATTCATCCAGGAGGTACCAAAATGTATCAAGACATGAAAAGAACGTTTTGGTGGCCGAACATGAAAAGAGAGGTAGCTGAACATGCCGCACACTACCTTACTTGCCAACAAGTAAAAGTGGAACACTTGCGCCCTGCTGGTGTACTCAGACCACTAGATATTCCAGAATGGAAATGGGAAAGCATTGGCATGGACTTCATCATGGGTTTACCCAAGACTCGTGGTGGACTCGACGCCACATGTGTCATTGTCGACCGACTAACCAAATCTGCCCACTTCCTAGCCATAAAGAGTAAGTGGTCGATGGAGGTACTAGTTGCCCTATATGTCAAGGAGATAGTAAGACTGCATGGAGTTCCATCATCTATTGTCTCAGATCGAGATCCGAGATTCACATCTCATTTTTGGAAAGGACTACAAGGTTCACTAGGTACTAAACTCAACTTTAGTACCGCATTCCATCCACAAACTGATGGGCAAACTGAAAGAACCAACCAAATAGTGGTAGACATGTTGAGAGCTTGCACTATAGAGTTCCAAGGATATTGGAACGAGCACCTATCCCTCATTGAGTTCGCCTATAACAACAGTTACCAGGCGAGTATTAAGATGGCACCGTTCGAAGCACTCTACGGAAGAAATTATAGATCTTCTGCATGATGGAATGAGGTGGGAGAACAGCAATGGCTAGGCCTGGATGTGGTACAACGAACAACAAAGGACATTCAGGTGATTAGAGACCGGCTTAAGACTGCTCAGTCTAGACAGAAGAGTTATGCTGACAAAAGAAGGCGAGACTTGGAATTCCAAGTTAGTGATCATGTATTATTAAAGGTGTCACCTACTCGTGGCATCTAAAGATTTGGTGTGAAAGGAAAGCTGTAACACCCCGGAAATTTAGTAATTTAAAATTTTCAGAAATATAGAGGGATAAAAATAAATAATCGTATTGGAGACTTCCAACACCATGTAATTATGAACCATCAACAAGAATGGGCCAATAGAACACATTTGGCCCAAGGATATGAATGAACTGGACAGGGAATTACCCAGAAATTCATGTAGGTAATTATACCATAATTAGGAAGGGCAATTTAGAGTTAAAAGATGGTTGATTAGTCATGTAAGGTAAGCCAAAACCGAACTCAATCCCAATTGGTGGTTTCCTAAACCTTTGCTACCTCTTTTGGGTAAGAGAATCCCAGATTTCCTGGAAACTAGGAAACAGAGCTCGTAGCCCCTTTCCTAGTATCGTTAGGACTCTTAACAACATCCTAAAACTATAAGAACTCGTCCCTAAACTCTTGGGGAAGGTTTAACAACGAAGTTTGGGTCGTTTGGAGGCAAGCAAGAACTTCTGAGGAGCAGGAGAAAGGCTGGGAGTTCGTAGCTTCATTCCCTGCATCCTCTGTTGCGTCCAGAACATCAACGGGTTTTAGATATTCCTAAAGGTAGGTGTTCTCGGGCCAAGATTAACGAAAACCAATGCCAACATGTAGTTTCTTGAGTCTAGGATCATTTGCACTTGATTTGCCCAATTTTCATGGAGTATTCATCGTGTATTGGTGATTTTCCCGAAGTCTTACACAGTTAGGGCTTTTCTCGTTCGTCATATTGTGCACACGATTCAAGACCGAATTTGACTAAACTTTCTTCATGAAAGTTCTTCCAATTGAAGTCAAGACCATCTTCTATGTTGGACGTTTTGTCCAAAAATCCTTAGGTAGAGAGTTAGGAGCATGATAAGAGAGTCTCTGCATGATACTGCGATTTTGGGCTACTATTGACTTTTTGTTCTTCATATGTTTTCTCAAGATTCGAGACCGAATTAGATCAAACCCTCAACATCAAAGTTCTTCTACTAGTTGTCCTCTTCATCTTTTGTGTTGAACATTTTATCCAAATGTCATTCTTTAGAGAGTTATAAGAGTTAGAAGTGAATCGCTGCATGAGACATGTTTTTCCGGTTACACCTGACCATGTGTTTTGTTCTGGAAGGGCCACTAGTGTCGACACTGCCTGTGCTAGTGTCGACCTGCTGTCCCAAAACAGCCCATAAAGTGTTCTGGGAAGCCCTCTAGTGTCGACACCACCCCATCTAGTGTCGACACACTCCCCCAGTTTGACCCAGAAAGCTTCTGGGAGCTGATCTAGTGTCGACACTACCTAACCTAGTGTCGACACACTGTCCCATATTGGCCAGAAGGTTTTCTGGAAGCTGTCTCTAGTGTCGACACTACTTGAACTAGTGTCGACACTACTTGATCTTTTTTCCTTGTATTTGATGCACTGTGTCGACACTACCTGAACTAGTGTCGACACTACCTGACCAGTTTTGCCTGATTTTGTCTTGTGTTTGGAGCATGGTGTCGACACCACTTGATCTAGTGTCGACACCACCTTACAAGAAATTTGCATAATTTTGGTCTAATCATCTCATGATGTCTACTAGCTTGTGCATGATGTCATATAGTATGCATGGACCTAAAATAAATCAATCCATTGAAGAAAATGGTAATGATACGAATATGATTCTAATGTGTAATTTTGATTATCCTTATGTTCATTGGATTATCTTGTGATCTTGCTTATTGTCAATTGATAAGATAAGGATATGATATGAATGTGGGAATAAATGCATGTTAGTATGGACATGTTAGTGGCGTTAATGTCATGATTTGCATATGAGTTCCAATAGTTACATGTTTTCCGGTGTTCAATTAATTATTTGTCATACGCATACATGCTAGGAAAGATCCGTGATTCATCACTTACACTTTTGCACGAATAGGCACACCCTTCTTGGGAAATTGAAAGCACATGTTCTACATACGATCCGTCTTTTGAAACACCCTAATGTCAAGACATTAAAGAATTATGAAACATAAGATATGTCGTTATCCTGCCTTGTTCTTTTGAGCTGTTTGTCATTCCTTGACTCTATGAATGATCATGTTTCTTTTACTATGAGCTTGTCATTGAAACTCGGTGGCCATAATATGAATCTGTTTGTTCGGAACAACATGGGACTCCGGTCCAAAACTTGATCCAATGCCTGTGCAATAAGTGCCATGTTCGGTCCTGGGGAGGAGCGCCCCAACGTACTTGTTAACCGCGGGAGTATGGACTCTTGGTGCTTGGCATAGCACACTGACATGCAAGATTGTGAAAATGTGCCTTCTGTTTGACATGATAAGTTTGACTTGACATGATATGATACGTTTGTTCTTGTGAACAAATGAGTTCTGCTTGAATATGGCCAATCTCTTCTGACATTATTCTATTCTTGAAACATTTGTTCATTGTATATGCAATTCGACATTTTGATCTGATACGATATCCGTTCTATTCTGCTATTCAATCTGTTAGTATTACATACATTGTCATCATATTCATATGCATATCTACCTACTTAAAATGTTAATCATGTATACTAGTGCCCGCACGTTATTGAGATGTAAATCCTACTGAGCTAGTTCGCTCACCCCTATCATCCTGCCCTTTTCAGGTAGTGATGAAGAACCGGTGGAGTCGGATGGGACTGGACAAGAGTGACGAGCACCCGTCCTAGAATAGATGACAGTTTAGAAATAGAAATTGAGTAGTCTATGTAATAGTGAACCTTTTCTGGAAGTTATTTGAATAATGGACCCTTTGGTTAATTCTTTCTTGTAAGCTTGTATCTAGTTGAATGAAATGAAATAAAGAGTAACTTTGAGGATATTATTATGATTTGAAAAGTGTTATTATATTCAATTGTGACTCTGTGCTATTCAACTGTGATACGTTTGTTTGTATCGTTCACGTCCCCCGGTATTTATTCTGCTGCTAAATATCGGGGCGTGACAAAAGCTCAGTCCTAGATTTATCGGTCCTTTTGAAGTACTCGAAAGGATTGGTGAGGTTGCATACCGACTGGCGTTGCCAACAGATCTGGCATGTGTACACAATGTGTTCCATGTCTCCATGCTCAGGAAATATGTATATGATCCCACACACATCATTCGCCACGAGAAGCTGGTGTTGAACAAGGATGTGACATATGAAGAGAAGCCAATCAAAATACTAGAATAGAAGGTACAATAGCTCAGAAGCTGTCCCATTCACGTGGTTAACGTCTTATGGAATAACCGCGGAGTGGAAGAAGCCACATGGGAACCGGAAGGAACCATCAGACGGAACTACCTCGATCATTTTGTTAAGACATTTCCTCCATTATGATCATATGAATTTGGTGACCAAATTCTTTTTAAGATGGGGAGGGTGTAGCAACCTGAATTTTTAGGAAAATAAAAATTTAATAATAAAAAAATAAAAGTAATTAGAAAATCAAATAAAAGAGAATTAAATAAAACCCATTAAAGGAAAAGAAGTAACGGGCTTTGTTAAATGGACCCATTAGAAATTAGTGGGCAAAAATAGAGATTTTTAAAAAGAGATTAATAGGAAAATACCCTAAATTCGTAGCTTAATTATTACTTAAATAGAAAAGGCATATTTAATGCATTAAATAACTAATTTGAGTTAGATTTGGATTCCTAAACCTACCCTAATAGGTTGGCCACGAATTTGGGTCCCAACCTAACTCAAATTGGAATTTGGCATGCTTAGAAAGAGGAGAGAAATAGGAAATCTCGAAATTAAATAGAGTTAGAGTTCTATTAGGAAATAGAAAGAGAAGAGACTTAAATACTCTCTTAAATCTCTATGGCCGGCCCTAGCTTGTTGCCAAGGGTTTCTGGACCAGGAGGAGAGGCCAAGGAAGAGGAGAATTCGTGGGAAGAAGCACTTCTCAAGCTCTCTCTCTCGTTCTTCAAGATCTAGCCCTAGAAGAGGAAATCGACCAAAGGTAGGCATTCTCACGAGCAAAACTAAATCAACTTCGTCTGTAGGTTGATCTAAACCTCAGGAATCAAAGCCCTCTTGTCTCATATTTTTCCATCGAGCAAATATTTTGTTCTTACTTTTTGAAGTTCTGTAAACACCATGACCCCGAACCCTCTTTTTAATTCTTGATCTCCATGTATACTAAATCCCATGCTACGAAATTTTTATGGGAAATATTGATGCATGTTAGGCTTCTTTTGCCCCTAAAAGCCCAAATTTTCATTCATCCTATCATGCGAATTAATTTGTTGATCTCATCTCTGTACTGTTCCATGTTCTTCATGAATACATATGACCAAAGCATGTCGAAGCCGTGTTTGTTTTCAAATCCCTATTTACTCTAAGTACCCATGCATGTCTAGATCAATTCGCAACTAGTTTCATGATTTTTCATCATCACCTGTACAAATAGATATGATTTTCTAAATCACCCTGTGTCAAAATAGGGTAAGTCTGGCCCGCAATCCAATACACTGTCCTCTCCCTATCGAACTCGGGCGCAAACCCTGTGAACACGACAGCCCGATAGGTCGCGTTCACAGGGCCGTCGCGATAGTGCCTTTCGTCACGATCTGATCGCGACAGGGCCTGTCGTCGCGATCTGCTGCTCGATCTGACGAGTCGTCGCGACAACACCTTCCATCGCGATCTGATTGCGATAGGGTCTGTCGTCGCGATCTCTCTGTCTGAACCGATGAGGCCGTCGCGACTTGTACAAGAGCATGTCACATTCTGCTTGACCCTATCGCGACCCTCATTAGGGTACATCGCGATCTGGACT
The DNA here is from genome assembly GCA_014218235.1 of Colocasia esculenta. Classification (NCBI taxonomy): domain Eukaryota; kingdom Viridiplantae; phylum Streptophyta; class Magnoliopsida; order Alismatales; family Araceae; genus Colocasia; species Colocasia esculenta. Next base: position 88,237,172 of record CM024758.1, on the reverse strand, counting down.
TTTTGCATGAAACCCCCTATCTCTGAAAGTCTTGACTTTCTACAGTGTTTGTACCCTCTCTTAACAGTCATATATGCAGTAAAAATCCCTGTTATAAACTGAACATTTTTATGTGATTTTAAAAGACATGCACATGACTTATTTCTAGCTATGATTTCATGATACATGCACACACTTTGAACCATCCAATTATGGCTTAACTTGGCATGTAATTATCTCATAATACATCTGGTAATTTATGTAATTAATTCGCCATATTTTAAATAGACTTGTCTACGTTTTCTCGCAATGTTTTGGGAATACCGTTATCGACACTCCACTGTTCTAGAATTCCTCTAGAATGTCGAGCACTTGTTTCTATATACACACTCTCATTTAACTTGGACGAACTCTCCGTCGAATACTCCTTCTGTCGGACTAGTGAGTCTTTGTTCAAGGCCTCCGTAAGTCTTCTCTGTCCATGGATTCCCACATGGTCGACGAGCCGATTGTACCCTAACACCTATGATACCCTTTAAGGATCAATATGATCCAAACAGCTATTAGAAGTTCGCTCTTATCTTGAATCACGTCGGACCTCTGGACCTGTGCTTAACACGGCAAGTGGTAGGGTCGTGAGTTCCACCTGACTGCCAACACCATGTGCACGTGTTGTGCAACTGTTACTATCGCCTGTTTACTCGACGTGTTACGTGCAATGTCCACTAGCTCTCATCTATACTCTACTCGCTCATCTATTCGCGTTCACTCTACTATCTCGTCTATTCATCTAGTACTTTCATCTACTTCTTGGTACTCTATATTGGCCATTGACTTATTGTCTAAGGATAAACAATATAACCAATGCCTGGCAATATATAAAGGGCCCGATCTGGTCGTGGGATGTGCGCCCGAAAGTGCTAGTGCCCATGAGAGTTAAATGATCAGAGTGTTTGGTATTACACTCGAGTGCTATCTATCTCGACTATCTAAATAACAATCAAAAGTGTTATATTCTCTCGTTGTCTATTGACAAAAGTGCTATACTATACCCGTTATGCTATTGCTATACTTTGTGCTATTTGTGCTATGGCCATCCTGCTATTTTGTACTATACTTAACACTTGTGCTATACTTGGAAAGTTGTGCTATTTCGTTCACGTGCTATCATGCTATCTCTTACGTTACTTGACTCTCCCGCTCTATCATTAGTTACTCTACCTTTTAATACATTAATCATTTAAAGCATGCTTGACTCTTGAGATTTAAGTCCTACTGGGCGTTATCCCTCACCCTGCGTTATTTGTCGTTGTGTTCTCAGGTGAGACCGAGGATGACACATACACTCAAGAGGACGGGAACGACCAAGAGTGATGTCAAGAGCACCCTAGTGTCTTAGTACAATGATAGAGTCTTAGTTTAGTCTTTTGCTTTATTTCAATGTAATCGGGTCATATAGAATGGCTTTGATATTAGTGGTTGTAACTAGACATTGGAAAGTTATTAATGAGAAGTATTTTCTATCGTATTATTTATTGTGCAATGGTTTGATGTCTAGTACTTGCTTTGTATCCGTTTACTTGCAATTGCCTCGTGTTCCGATATTCCATGTCGGGGCGTGACATCAGTTGTATGCCAAGTTCAGTATGTGGATGTTTTGTCTATGTGAGATTCAATTTCTAGGTCATGTGATTTCTGAGAAGGAGTAGAGGTGGATCCAGCTAAAGTTGAAGTTGTTATAAAATGGGAAGAGCCAAAGATAGTGTCAAAAATTATAAGTTTCTTAGGTTTGGCAGGATATTACAGATGTTTCATTCAAGACTTCTCAAAAATTGCAGCCCATATGACAAAGTTAACTAGGAAAGGTGTGCCATTTGTGTGGTCATCAGATTGCCGTCAGAGTTTCATGGAATTGAACAAAAGACTCACTTCAGCACCTATATTGGAGTTACCATCAGGCAGTGGAGGTTTTGTGTTATATATAGATGCTTCTAGGAGAGGGCTCGGAGCAATGTTGATGCAGCGTGGGAAAGTTGTGGCATATGCATCCAGGCAGTTAAAGCGTCATGAAGAGAATTATCCAACACATGATTTAGAGTTAGCAGTAGTAGTATTTGCTTTAAAGTTATGGAGACATTATTTGTATGGAGAAAGGTTTAAAATTTTCACATATCATAAAAGTTTAAAGTACATTTTTTCTCATAAAGATTTAAATCTCAAGTAGCGCAGATGGATGGAATATTTGAAAGATTATGATTTTAGTTTGGCATATCACCCAGGTAAAGCTAATGTAGTTGCAGACACATTAAGCAGAAAGGCAATTTTGAGTCAAATGATGATTAAGGAATAGAAACTGTATGAGGATGTAACAGAGAATTCCCTGTTTATTCCAAATAATCAGCAGTGAGCAGTATTGACTAGTACTGCAGTAGAGCCATCATTATATTGGCAAATAGTAGAAGCCCAAAGGATATATGAGATTTTGATTGAGATTGTGAGGATGGAGAATGTTACTATTGATGATGGTTGTATGATTAGATTCAAAGACCGATTGTATGTTCCAATAGAAACAGAGGTAAAGCATAAGGTATTGGAAGAAGCATATAGATCTAGATATTCAATTCTTCAAGACAGTACAAAGATGTATCAGGATTTAAAGAAACACTTTTGGTGGCCGAATTGTTGGATCGAGATGGAGCTTTAGATGTCCTAGAGGAGGGGGGGGGGAGGGTGAATAGGACTTCTTGCACTTTAAAAATTTATCTGAAAATAGATAGCACTAGATAGTATCGTTAGTACTTATTGTCGTGTGTGTAAAACAAAGGTAAACTTGGTGGAAACAATCACACAAGTGCACAAAGGATTTATCCTAGTTTGGCCCTTCTAAATGGAAGTCCTACATCCAGTCCCCAAGAACCCCTTGGGTGTAACGACCCGACCTCTTGGACCACCGCCAGGGACCCTGAAGTTCGCATCGCCACCCATGGATCCAAAGACCCGGAAGGGTTACAAGCAATAGTCTAGTGAGATATGTACTGAATTTAAATAACTATAACAATATAACAAATGTACAACGTGTCCCAAGTAAAAGCACAGGTACAAGAAGAAAGGTGCAGTCCTTAAGGGGCATACCCCGAGAAATTGCAAAGCACAACTCTCAACACACTCAGGTACAAGAGCTCACAACACTCGCTCTCATTGCTGCTGACAACACATGGCGCCACAGCTGCCTTCGCAACCCATCCGACACCGAGCTCCCATGACGACGAGCCCCTATCTGAAGGAAGTAGGGGGTGAGCCTTACGAACAAGGCCCAATAGGGATTACCAGTCCCTCACCAGCCAGAGCAGCAGAAACTCTGAAAATAGAAAACTACACTAGAAAGTTGTAAAGTGAGGAACACCTACAGCAGGGTACTACAAAGCAGCGGAACAAAACAATGCAACACTACGACCACCAACCAAGGTCGTGACACACACACGACTCCTGCAGAAACCAACGGAGTCAGGCACCAAGCGAAAGCAACCCTCGGCACACCCACTGAGACCACACAACAACCAGGTGAGAACGACGTCTCACCACAAGCACGGCCACCTCAGACCTCCACAAGGTCGAGGGCCGACAAGCAGAACCACCCCGGACCCCGGACACACCATGAGGTCAGGAAGCCACACGTGTCGGTGCTACCACGGACTGAGACCCAAGAACGAGACTATGAAACCGAGAGGACACCGAAGCAATGTAACACCTCGGAAATTCAGTAATTTAAAAATTAGAAATAAATCAAAATAAATAATTTCCGCATTTTCAAAAGGATAAAACTTACGTGCCATTATCGTACGTGAGAAAACACATCATAAAATTCCATAAAAATTATAAATCAACCTCAAATATTATCCCTAAGTGTTCCACGAGGAAATTCATGCAACAAAAAATCCGATTGGCCTAGTGTACGTCACACGGGACTAATTACCCAAATTAGGAAACCAAGTCAGAAAACCTTTAACGCGGAAAAATGACGCGACCATAAATTAAATAAATAGGTTGGAGAGACTCCCAACATTATGTATTAATGATCCATTAATGAAATTGGGCCAATGGATCACTTTTAGCCCAATAATAAAATTGGAGCAAGAAATACACAGAAATTCGCACTTGTAATTAAGGGGTAATTGGGAAGGGAAAATTAGGGTAAACATTGGTGGTAATGGCCAAGCTTAGCAAGCCAAATCGTGGCCAACCATGCTTGACACCTTCCTATGGTGTAGCTACCTCATTTGGGAGGAGTAATTTCAGATTTTGGAAGGAGCCAAGCAGATCCCGCAACCACCCTTTCCTAACACTATTAGGACATGAAATTAAACCCTAAAGCTATAAGAACTCGTCACAAAACATTTGGGGAAGGTTGGGCATCGAGTTGGGGTCGTTTGGAGGCGGGCTAGGACATCAGAGAAGGAGAGTAACTGTTGGAACCAGAGCTTCTTCCCCCTACATCTTCTGCTGCGTCCAGAACCATGAGTTGCTGTAGATCTTCACAAAGGTAGGTGTTCTCGGGCCAAGATTAAATGAAAACCATACCATCGTGTAGAGCTGCATGTCTAGGTTCATTTGCACTTGGTTTGCCTAATTTTCATGGAGTATACGTCGAGTTCTAGTCGTTTTCCCTAAGTCGCGCACAGTTAGGGATTTTTCTATTCTTCATATTTTTCACATGATTTGAGACTGAATTGGATCTAAGCCACAACATGAAAGTTATTCTACTAGATGTTCTAGATATATTTCATGTTGAGAGTTTTCTCTAAATATCAGTAGATCTCAAGTTACAGGCCTGACATATAAGTCACAACAAGGTCATGCATGTTTAGGGTTTTCTTATGTTCATTCTATGTTGCACACGATTCAAGACCGAATCAGATCTAATCCACAACATGACAGTTCTTCTAATAGATTTCATATACATTTTTTATGTTGAGAGTTTTGTCTAAATATCATTAGATTTCATGTTACGGGCCTGATATGAAGGTTGCAATGAAGTCATGCACGTCTAGGGTTGTTTTGCATTCTTTAGAGGTTTCACATGAATTGAGACCGAATTAGATCCCACCCAAAACATAAAAGTTCTTTTACGAATGTGCTCGTCATATTTTATGTTTAGAGTTTTGTCTAAATGTCAGTAGATAGAGAGATATAGGCATTGCATGAATATCGCACCTTGATTACTGTGTTTTCAGTTTGAAGTTGGAATCGCGTTCGGTCCAGGCGACACGATTCCAGCGCCTGGTATCGTGTTGACATTGGCCGACATGATTCAGTAAAACGTGACCATAAAGTCGGACGCATATTGTGACGGCCCTGGATACTTATGCCCAATAAGGCTCCATATCTAGATCCGCCTCCCGCGAATGGACCGAAGTCTCACAAGGGATAGCTCATACATGTGTCCAGTAAGAATATAAAAGATAAACCACAACAGTAAGAGACACAAGAAAATACATGTGCTCATATCTGCATATAACAATTTACAACTGTCCTATTACATTATTACATGTTCAAATTAAAAAGAGTACAACAACCTGGGACATACCCCGAGGGAGCACAAGCTCACACAACTCCAGTAACACTATTGCTGGTGGTACAAGTCTGCCACAATGTCTTCGCAAGCTACACCAATGGTAAATCCTGTAAAGAACTGTAGGGGAGTGAGCCTCAACAAGTCACTGGCTCAGTTGGGGACCACCCAAAACCACACACAACACAGAAGAACCTCAACCCCAACGGGTCTCATTGGCAACACCGATAGCCAAACCATATTATGCTCACAACATTTATAATATAAAGCGGCTTAAACAATAATTCATAAACCAATACACATTCCTTGGAAAGAAAGAGGAACCGCAGGACTAGCATAGCACAACTAGTATGCACAACTATGGAAATGCCTAGGCCACAAGCCTCACAGGCACACCACCTCAACAACTAGTCACCTAAGCTATAAGCCACACAAGCAAACCACTGCCCAAGCTACAAGCTTCACTGGCGAACCTCAACATATGGGTAACAGGACCGCTAACCAAGAGCTAGTCCTTTATACCCCTAATCTACGATATATCGAATATCACACTTAAGTAACAAGACTGGCTACTACGATGCCAATCCATCACACATTGAAATCTTATTCGAGAGTTTACCCAAGGAAGGGTAAAACACAGCAAGTGGAAGGTCTCACCACACGACCCCCACGGAACACAGCTCCACTACATCACCTGAAAAGGTTGTGTACCAGCCACAAACTACTACCCACACTGGGTACAGGTACCTACTACCATGAGGTACCACCACTGAAACACAAACACAACTATGCCAACACCAGGGCACACCTCTACGGCTCAAACCACAACCAACGAGTCGCTGCACACAAACCACGACCACTGGCAAAGCACGAGTCGGAAAGGAACGACGCCACCACACGGGAATGCACTACTGGTTCATGACGCTAGTATCCAACCCGAACAACGTAACACAAGAACTACCTCTCAATCTCGCAGCCACGGACGTAAGGTCCAACTGCTGCTCCACAACCACAAGTCAAAGAACAGTGGAGACCAACTAACACCACAACCTGCAGGTCACACACCCCGCACCCATGCCTGGCACCTTTAGAGACTCTGGCTCGAGCTCTCTAAAGTGAGGCATTGGAAACTAGGACTAGCCGGGGACCAGTACGTGTACTGGTGTCCTTACCCCCAACCACGAGCGCGTTACAAGCGACTGCACACCCACAAACACAAGTCGCTGCCCCAGTCGTATTTCCCTTAGCCGGACGTACTACTCAAACACAGGAGTGAGGGTGTCCAGGATAGACTACATAGACCTCGACGGTACCACCGTACTGGGACAAGTCCTGAGCACAACACACGTGCCTGGCTCTCCTAGGAACCTGGGGCACCCAACTGAAGAGGTATTCCGGAATAGGCACTAGACCACCACACTCGGCTAGCATACAAACCACGTCAGTCACTTAATACCTCGGTGTAACGTATATTAACATATACTAAACATAGCTGGCTTGTCATCGATCACCATGTGACCTCCAAACCATCTCACACTAGTACACACTTATATAACAACAGTACAACACAACCTTGCCTGTCATTGGTCACTCTGTGACCTCTATGGCAACACACACACTACTTAACACATATATCATTATAATACTCTTTAAAAGACAACAATAGACTAGGGCTAGGTCCACACATGACCTTCACTACCCAATCACCTCAAACTAACTATACAAATCATATTACAATAATCATAACGTCGAACCACTAGCCATGCACAATCATGCACGGCACTCAAACCATGTAAACGCCAAGTAAAAGCATGCTCACTTCGTGAGCACCACCCTTATCACGTAAACAACGCACAAACGACATGCTTTATAAGTGCTACGAGTGTCAATGCTTCACTAGCATTGTCATGCACGATACTTAAACAATAATCCGATAAAACAAGCACCACAAGCTCACTCGGATGTGGTTGCGACATGAGGCATTGTCGCGTTATGATCGCGACGCCCCAACATGGCACAATAGGAAACTCTGTCGCGAAGGGTCGGCTTGTCGCAACCTAGTCGCGACAGCTGGGTCTATCGCCTTCATAGGCGACAACCCTAATCTGGAACCCTTCTTCGGATTTCCCCCACAATCCACACAAACCACCCTTAATTTCCATTTTTCATGCTTTAATGTATAACCTAGCATGCTATCTATTGTTCTTAAAGCATTAAACCAATCGAATACGCACTACATGCAATCCATGTGATCAAACATGGTGGAATCTCCTTACCTTCGCGAAGAACACGCAATCCGGCTACGGCACGACGTCTCCCCCACTCCATGCGACATCCTCGCGTCGAGAGCACGTCGAAAACCACACCGAAACATCGAATTGCCCCGAAATCCGCCACAACAACCTTCCCTGACCGAGCAGAGCTTCCCCTGCTCTGTGCGGCCGAAACCAACTTAAAAACACCCAGAGGTTAAGAATGCGACGTAGGACCGCGTCGCGACCTAGGTGACCGTCGCCTTCCCATTCCCGACGTCAGCAAGCCCCGCCCCGTGGGCGACATGCGGCACGCATGCAGACGTCGACCCCAAAAGCGGTAACCAGAATGCGACCACCAAGGCCGTCGCGTTCAGAACGCGACCCACACCCTCGTCGCGTTCACATCTAGTGAACCAACGGGCACTACGGGCCTAACCTGCCGGCCCACTAAGCCCTGCACACGCTCGGAAACCACGACCAGGGCCCAATGACCCCACATTAGTCATGAGCACCATACCAAAGCCAGTAAACACAGATCCGAACGACCACTAAACGAAGATCCACAACGATCCAAAAAACACGCTACGTTACACATATCACGTCTGACCAGTCAACGGTCTGTGTGAGACTTCACGCCGTATGGATTTCTGTGCATGTCTGATTCGCGACGTCATACCCCGACGCGATTTTGGCGGTTTTCCCGCCCACTACATTATTAAACAAATATTCAAGAACATGTCGGGATTCCCCGACGCGATTCACATTGAAAGGTAGCCTATTAGGCCGACGCGATTTCGTTTTCCTGCACTGTTAGCCTATTTAACCGTACACCGTGGGTTGAAAAGCATCCATTGTGTAGGACGCTAATCATACACCGACCCGAGACTGTACTTTTCAGCCAGTCAGTCAGCATGTTAGTTGTTCTTGGTCTGTAAGAATGTTACCTGCTGTTACATAGTGTGCATTGGCCTAAAATTAAACCGACCCACTTGAAAACGGTAATGACATGAAAATGATTCTAACATGTAACATGTGATTGCTCTTATGATTCATTGATTATTATCTTGTGATCTAGCTTGTTATGAAATTGATATGATAATGAATATGATTTGAATGTGGGGATGAGCACATATTAGTGTGGACTTGTTAGTTAAGTTTGATATCATAGTTTGCATGTGAGTTTTTTGTTAGTTATATGTTTTCCGATGTTTCAATTACTTGTTCATAATTGCATACATGTTAGGAAAGATCCGTGACACGTCACTTACACACTGGCACGATTAGGCACCCTTCTTGGGGAATTGAGAGCTCTCTTCCGGTCATTCCATATCGGCAGACTAGCGATCTTTTCCTTAAGACCTCCGTAAGTCTCCCTCCGTACTCTATGGATTCCATCATAGAGACCAAGCTGGTTGTACCATGAAGTACCTTGGAGATAGAGAGCACATGTTCCGCGTACGATCTGTCATTAGTAACCATCTTGTTAAGGCATTAATGAATTATGAAATATGAGATACGTCGTTATACTATTCCACTGATCTCTTGAGCTTTTGTCATTCCTTGACTCTATGAATGACCATGTCCCTATTACTTTTAGCTTGTCATTGAAACTCTGTGGCCATAATATGTATATATTTGATCGGCACAACTTGGGACTTCGGTCCACTTAACCAATGCCTGTGCAATAGTGGCCCTGTCTGGTCCTGGGGAGGAGCGCCCCAACGTACTTATTAACTGCGGGAGTATGGAATCTTGGTGCTTGGCATAGCACAACCAAATACGTAAGATTTGTGTGAATGTGCCTTCGTTTGATATGATATGATGAGTTTGATATGATAGGTCTGAGCACGTGAAAATGTGATATCTGTGAATATGACCAATTCATTTTGATACGATTCTACTCTTGAAATATCTGTCCATTGCATATGAAATTCTGTATTTGATTTGATATGACATCCGTTCTATTCAGCTCTTTAACTTGTTAGAAAAGCATGCATTAGCATCATGTTCATGTGCATATCTGCCTATTTAAAATGTTAATCATGTATATTAATGCCCGCACAATATTGAGATGTAAATCCTACTGAGCTAGTTCGCTCACCCTATCATCCTATCCTTTTCAGGTAGTGATGAGGAGCCAGTGGAGTCCCATGGGGCAGGGCAAGAGTGATGAGCACCCGACATTGAGGAGATGAAGTATTAGGAATAGATATTTGAGTAGTCTATGTATTAGTGAAACATTTTCATATGAATAGGGGACCCTTTAGTTGGTTCTTCTTATGTAAGGTTATAACTAGTGAATTGAAATGGAATAAAGTATACTTTTGGTGACAATATTATGGTCTCAAATGTGTTATTGCGTTTAAATTATGACTCTGTGCTATTCAACTGTGACACGTCTATTTGAATCGTTCATGTCTTCCGGTATTTATTCCGCTGCTAAATATTGGGGTGTGACAAGAAACCTCCAGAAGCATGGGCCAACAAGGCCAAACCAACGATGCCTACAAAAACTAGGCACAACCAGGCTGTGACCGCCGTGCCAGCTAGAGCAATGGATAACACTTGGAAACGTCGTGAGGAAACGCTGTCACAACAATAGCAACCAAGCCACCGCCACTAGTAGCCCAGAGGGGGGACACGCCGTCCACACCCTCTGCTCGCTAGCCTGGCTCCTGCCTCCGCCTCCCCGGAAGAGCAAGACATAGTAGCCATAGAACACCACAAGAACGCACGCACCACCGCAGCCTGGCCAAGCTGCGGCCCCACGCTTAGCACCACTATGTGGCTCCAGAACCAACGTAGAGAGAGGCAGTGAGACAAAGGATTGACTGGCCTGTGTCGGGAAGAACTCCAGCTGGCCTCAATGTCCCAGACCAACCAAGAGAGCTCTACAAATGACTTGGCGCCACTGTCCAAACCTCATTTTCCCCCCAGCTCTAGAGTCTGCCAACTCGGCTGCTAACTCCAGCACGCTCATAGCCCCGAACGCTCCCTCAAAGGTTCTCGAGGATGGGAGTCCCAGGCAACGAAGACAACCTGTGAACGAGACAAACCCTCAAGTGCCAAGCACCGAGCGAACAGGCGGGGCAAGCACAACAAGAACCATGCCGAACCGCTGGCTTGTAACCCACGACAAGCCTAGCAAGCACGAGGCACACACGGAGCCGTCGGCCAACCAAGGCACACACGAACAAGCCAAAACCTCGGAACACCACATGTCGGTATGGAAAGCGTCGGTCTGCTAATAATCGATAGACCATTGGTCAATCGATTATTAGACAAATGCGACCCTCTTGGCAACGCTACCAGGACACAGCCACGAAGGTGTCACCTTCGGTCACTGAACGCAGCGAGGCAACCTGCCGCGTTCCCCACCCGAAGGTCCTAAGGGCAAGCCTGCCCTAAGGAACACACCGACCCCCCAACCGGAACCACGGCAACACCCGAGGCAACATAGGTACTGTCGTGACCTCTTAGGCTGTCGTGATACCATCACGAAGGGGAAGGGCACCGCGACAGCAACCCTGTCGCGACGGGGCAAAGCATCGCGACAGCAACCCTATCGTGACAGGAGAACGTGTAGCGACAGCGATCCTTATCGTGACGGGCAACGCGTTGCGACAAGGTCGTGACAGACCAGGCAGACGCCTCTTCTGGTGTCGCGACGCACATTGCGGTCGCGACACCAGCAAAGGGGCAGACCCACAGGATGCTCCATCCCGGGGCCACCCACAAGCCACACACATACCACACGGGGGAGGGGAGCATGGAGAAGCTATCTAAACTAACTAGAAAGTATGAGAAGCTCTCAATCCACCCGGATCGAGAAGAGTACAAGCAATCCCTACCTTAACTGAAGAACCGAACCCATTGGGGCCCTTCACGTCGGATTGGCCACCTCCTTCTCACTCCACGAAAGCTCTACAATGCCAAGGACACCAGCACGACCCTCCTCCCCACCTGAAACGCACAAAGGGGAGAGAGGCGGCAGACCACCGCCGAAGGGGCAGGAGAAGAGAGGGGAAGGAGGAAAAGGGAGAAGGGGTCGCCGGCCAAGGCCTTAAGCCTTCGGCACCCAAGATGCAAGGGGGTGACGCGTCACGTTAAGGACCTTAATGCGAAGGGTCAACGCACCGCGACAAGAACGCGTCCCCCAGGAATGCCGTGACAACCCGACAAGTCATACTGACACGCCTGCCACCCTGACAGGTGTCAGACGACGGAACACCGTCGCGACCCGTTGACCGGGCGTGACAAGAACGCGACGTACAAGCTGGTCGCGACAAGGATTACTGTCGCGTTGGACACCCACGACATGACACTAACGCGTCGCCCATCCCTGAAGTATTAGTGGCCAGTCATCTAAGACACTAGGCAGAAAGCCAGGAAGACGGGTCTTACATTCTACCCCCCTTAAAACAATTTCATCCTCGAAACTTAGGGCATGCCCAAAAGATCCCGAGGCACGAAATGAAGCACAGGGAGCAAATGTAAGACCAATGTGAATAAGCCACTAAGTCTCAACACGACCTCCTGGTGCCAACAATCGCACAGCCAAACACGCGCGAAGCACACGAAGTGTGGGTGCGAAAAGCCACTAAGTATCAACACAACCTCCTTCGTGGCAACAACCGCACCGCCAAACAAGCACAAAGCACACGACGCCGGAAAACTAAGGGCTCACACAACAGGCTCCAAACACATGGGGAGCACACAACCAAAAACCCAACGGCTCACAACACTCTCCAAACGCACCTAGAGCACAAAACCGAAAACCAATGGCTCACTCCAGCCATACGTGGGGTGTCTAAACGGAACGACAACCCCACATGTGCCGAGTAACGCAAAAACCGACTTGAACAGCAGAAAAATGCCAGCCAAAAATCGTACGGCTGTAGCCACCAACAAACCCCACTATTGGGACCAACCAATCAGCAACCCACTCTGTCACCAGCAAAACCTGACAGAGGACGCAGTTGCCGATAGCAACATGAGAATCGCCGGTCAGCAACTCACTCTATCGCTAGCGAAACCTGACAGAGTACACAGTTGCTGACAACAACCGGGAAAAATGCCTGAGAGTCAAGCACAACACTCAGGGGAACAACCTCATGCTACTAGTAGCAGCTAGCATCGGTCACCAGTCCAACCGAGAAGCCACGCGAGAGATAAGAACCAGAGCAAGAACATGCTCGCGGAGAATCCTCAGCGCATGAAACAGCATCCACCGCCACCGCTAGGTGTCACCCAGACCTTCCTTGCGGTCCGATAAGGACACCAAATGCATGCGGAGAAACCACAACATGCGAAAACGACATCCACTGTCACCACTAGGTCTCACCCAGACCTTCCTCGTGGTCTGACAAGGATACCAAACGCACGTGGAGCCACAAGACCAGGAAACCACAAGCCCACAGTGCAACACATCACAACAAAAGAACGAAAGTCATCTGAGGTTAAGCTAAAACTTGGCCCCTCACAACATCGACAAACCACGTGGTCGAGTACTAGCAAGCCAATAGACCTCACTATCACCAGACAAACCAGCAGGAGACTCCGTCATTCGCTTCCAGACTCACCAACACCATGCACAACAGAGAACCAACGAGGAGTTGGAAGCACAAATGCCACATGTACACAGAGCTTAGCGCGGGTACCAACATGCCAACCACAAAAAAGATGCACAACCACACAGGAACCAAAACAACTGCAGAGGTCGAGGACAACACGTCGACCTCACAGGGACCCAAACCAACACAGGGTACCACAACCAAACACACTCGCTCCCAAAGCGAGAGGGAAAACCCAGACACAGGTCACGACCAAAGCCTGGCGTACCACAGATAGGGCTACCTAGACAAAGCAAAGCAGCCACCCCACAGCGGTAACGGTACGACCACAAGGCATAGGCCAGCACCAAGTGTCCCAGAGGCGGAAATCTCAACACCTCCAACATCGAGCAAACTCATGAAACGACGCACGAATCTCACGATCAAGGCACACGACACAACACATGGTGCTATCACAAGCACCAGGAGCCACATAAGGTACAACACAATGCACCAAGGCTTCAGACGGCACAAAATTGAAACACTCGAGCACAAGCACACGGTACTACGAGAAGCACCAAAACTAAGCAAAGTGCAACACAGGTGCACCAGCGGCCAAAACAACACCACGGGCTAACAAGAAGGACTCTTCACTAGAGACCCGCCAAAAAGCCACACGCAAAGACCGTAAGCCTGAAAAGGGCACAACGGGCCATGCCGGCCCCAGCCTTTGAGGCACAAAAACATGAAGCATCAAAGAAAACGCTCAAGGTACAGCACACATAACCGCAACAACAGCCTGTGAAAGGTACTAGTACGTTGCTGACACCGTCTGGCTAGTGTTAGGCTTGTGTTTCAATTGTTTTACAGATGTGCCGCTTCCCTACAAGGTTCATGTGCGTGATGTAGGAGGGTTGCAGTTGTAGCTATGCCGCGTGCGTGGCAAGTGTGGTCGCTCAGTGTGTTAGTGCCGTGGTGGCGCGGTTGGCGGTGGACTGCTGGAAGTGGTCTTCCTCGTGTGGAGGACGGTTGCAGGCAAGTCTAGGCACGGTGCTCCTGGTTGTCTTCATCGCATTTGGGTGTGTGTGTGTCACGAAGGCTGAGAGAGCATGCGTGTGGTGTGGCCTTCACTGGTGCAAAGTTGTTGTCTATGGAACCGGTCGAAGTGTCTCTGCCTTGTTGGTTGTTCCTTTGTTGTTAAGGTGTGTTGTGTTGGTTGTGTGTGTGTGGTCTCCTGTCTGTGCCTTGTTGTGCGCAATGCTCTGCTCGGTCGGCATTGTTGCTCAAGCTAAGCAGATGTTCTGTGTGCCATGTTGCATCGCTGGTTGAGCGTTGTGACACTTGTCTATGGTTCTTTGTTGGCCTTGAGCTGGCTGGTTGTGAGCTATGGTGAGGCACTCCCGGAGTTCTTCTCTGTTGGTTCTGGTGGAAGTGAGTTTTGCTCAGAGTTGTGTTGTGCTCGTTTCTGGTTGTTGTTGCGTTGCCCTCTGGGTTGAGGTGCATCACTTGGTTGCCTTGTGTTCTGGTGAGGTTTCCCAGAACCGTTTGTTGTTATCTTCGTGAGGGTTTCTCCCAAGACTTTTCTGTGCTCATTTCTGTTGTTGCTGTGCTGCCTCAGGGTCTTAAGTATGTTGTTGTTTTGGCTGGTGCGTTCTGGTGGGTTTTCCCAGAACAGTGCCTTGGTGGTTCTGGTGGAGGTTCTCCGAGGACCTGTTTGCATTGCTTCTACAGTTCTGTTTGCTGCGATGTTCTCTCTGAAGTTCTGTGTCGTTTTGTTGTTAGGTTGCACGTTCTGGTGAAGGTCCTTCCTAGGATCGCCCTTTGTTGTTTCTGGCAGAGGTTCTTCCCAGGAGTGTTCTGTGTTCGTTTCGGGCCACCATTGTGTTGCCCCTGTGGTTTGAAGTGTGCCATTTGGTTTGGTTGTCTATTCTGGTGAAGTTCTCCTAGGACGACGTTTTATCATTCCTAGTGGAGGTTCATCCCAGGATTGCTTCGTGTTGTTCTAGTAGTCGCTGCTCTCTCTCTCTGTAGAGATGAGTTGTCGTTGTTGCCGGTTGGACTGTCGGTTGGACTGTCTGTGTTACAGTCTGCTTGGGCGTTTCCGGTCAAGGTGTTGTGTGCTTGGCCATGCGTCTGGCTGCTGCATTGGCCAGCTTGTCTCCTTGTTCGTTTCCAAGTTCTCGGTCGTGTTGGTGGGACTTTGTGTGTCCCCGTGGTGCGGGTTGTTTGCATCATTTCTCGCTCCCGGTGTACTCTTGCAGATGGTGATCTAGTGAGTGCAGACGATGTCTGGCTGGTTGTGCTACTTATGGAAGTGTCAGCCTTGCGTTGTGGTTTTATCTCTCTCGTGTGTGGAAGAGACTCATTGCGTGTCTCCTTCCTCTACTTTTCGTGGGTTGCTCGGGGTGGCAATGCACCATTGTGGTGTTGTGTTGCCAAGGTGCGCATCATTGCGACCTTCTGGTGGAGTTATCTTCCCTTGAGTTGTTTTTAGGTTGAGTGGTGGTGCTCCCTCGTGCTGTCGTTTTCTTGTGGCACTGTGGGTTGATGGACCTGTTCGTACCGTTTGTCGTTGTGATTGTTTCTTGCTACCTGCCTGAACAATTTGGGGCATTAGGTCCCTGTTGATTTGGTGTGAGGTAGTACCGTTTTTCTTGTTGGGTTGCATGCATGAGCGTTGCCCTGTTGTGCACCAATTTTCTTGCTTGGCTTGCTCGTGCAAGCGTTGTTTCAGTGTGTTCTCAATCGTGCTTTGGCTTGTGCCTTGGAGGCTTTTCGCGTCATCGTTTTGGTGTTTGGCTTCTCTATCGGTCACGATGGAGTGGTGCTTCTTGCTCTTGCGCGCCAGGGAGTTGCTGCAATTTTCGCTCCCCGTGCGACAGAGTCAATGCTCCGTGTTTTGGTGTGCTTTTGGAGCCGATGTGGTTGTTGTGCTCTTGATGTTGTCGACTTTTTGTGTGCTTCTCTTGTGGGTCTCTAATGGAGAGTCCCCTTTGGTGGGCACTGTGTCGTCTCGGGTTGTAGGTGCGATTGTGTGTGTTGCACCTTGAGCATTTTCTTTGATGCTTCGTGTTTTTGTGCCTCAAGGGCTGGGGCCGGCATGGCCTGTTGTGCCCTTTTCAGGCTTGCGGTTCTTTGCGTGTGGCTTTTTGGCGGGTCTCTAATGAAGAGTCCTTCCTGTTAGCCCGTGGTGTTGTTTCGGCCGCTGGTGCACCTGTGTTGCACTTTGCTTAGTTTTGGTGCTTATGGTAGCACCGTGTGCTTGTGCTCGACTGTTTCGATTTTGTGCCGTACGAAGCCTTGGTGCATTGTGTTGTACCTTGGGTGGCTCCTAGTGCTTTTGATAGCATCATGTGTTGTGTCGTGTGCCTTGATCATGAGATTCGTGCGTCGTTTCACGAGTTTGCTCGATGTTGGAGGCGTTGAGCGTTCCGCCTCTAGGACACTTGGTGCTGGCCAATGCCTTGTGGTCGTACCGTTACCGCTGTGGGGTGGCTGCTTGCTTTGTCTAGGTAGCCCTATCGGTGGTACGCCAGGCTTTGGTCGTGGCCTGTGTCTGGGTTTTCCCTCTCGCTTTGGAAGCGAGGTGCGTGTTTGTATGTAGTGTTCCTGTGTGGTTGTGCGTCTTTTGGTGGTTGGCATGTTGGTACCCGTGCTGAGCTCTGTGTACGCATGGTGTTTGTGCTACCAACTCCTCGTTGGTTCTTCGTTGTGCATGGTGTTGGTGAGTCTGGAAGCCAATGGCGGAGTCTTCTGCCAGTTTGTCTGGTGACAGTGAGGCCTATTGGCTTGCTAGTACTCGACCACATGGTTTGTCGACGTTGTGAGGTGCCAAGTTTTGGCTTAACCTCAGACGACTTTTGTGCTTTTGTTGCAATGTGTTGCGCTGTGGAGCGTGTGGTTTCCCAGTCTTGTGGCTCCACGTGCGTTTGGTATCCTTGTCGGACCATGAGAAAGGTC
This sequence comes from Colocasia esculenta, assembly GCA_014218235.1. Taxonomy (NCBI): domain Eukaryota; kingdom Viridiplantae; phylum Streptophyta; class Magnoliopsida; order Alismatales; family Araceae; genus Colocasia; species Colocasia esculenta. Next base: position 88,219,857 of record CM024758.1, on the reverse strand, counting down.
TGGGTGAGACCTAGTGGTGACAGTGGATGTTGTTTTCACGTGTTGAGGTTTCTCTGCATGCGTTTGGTGTCCTTGTCGGACCGCAAGGAAGGTCTTGGTGAGACCTAGCGGTGGTGGTGGATGTTGTTTCATGAGTTGAGGATTCTCCGCGAGCATGTTCTTGCTCTAGTTCTTGTCTCTCGTGTGGCTTCTCAGTTGGGCTGGTGACCGATGCTAGTTGCTGCTAGTAGCGTGAGGTTGTTCCCCTGAGTGTTGTGCTTGACTCTCAGGCATTTTTCCCGGTTGTTTTTAGCAACTGTGTACTCTGTCAGGTTTCACTGGCAATAGAGTGACTTGCTGACCAGTGATTCTCGTGTTGCTATCTGCAACTGCGTCCTCTCTCGGGTTTTGCTGGCGACACAGTGGGTTATCGATTGGTTGATCCCAACAGCGGGGTCTGTTGGTGGCTGCAGTCGTATGATTTTTGGCTGGCATTTTTCTGTTGTTCAAGTCGGTTTTGGCATTACTCGACACCTGTGGGGTTGTCGTTCCGTTTGGATGCCCCATGTGTGGCTGGAGTGAGCCATTGGTTTTTGGTTTTGTGCTCTAGGTGTGTTTGGAGCGTGTTGTGAGCCGTTGGGTTTTTGGTTGTGTGCTCCCCATGTGTTTGAAGCCCGTTGTGCGAGCCCTTAGTTTTCCGACTTTGTGTGCTTCGTGCATGTTTGGCGGTGCGGTTGTTGCCACGAAGGAGGTCGTGTTGATACTTAGCGGCTTTTTGCACCCACGCTTCGTGTGCTCCACGCGTGTTTGGCTGTGCGATTGTTTCCACGAGGAGGTCATGTTGAGACTTAGTTTCTTATTCGCACTGGTCTTACGTTTGCTCCCTGTGCTTCGTTTTGTGCCTCGGGATCTTTTGAGCATGCCCTAAATTTCAAGGACGAAATTGTTTTAAGGGGGGTAGAATGTAAGACCCGTCTTCCCGGCTTTCAGTCCGGTGTCTTGGATGACTGGCCACTAACGCGTCCGGGCTGGGTGACGCGTTAGTGTCGCGTCATGGGTGTCTGACACGACAGTCATCGTTGTCGCGACCAGCCTGTGCATCACGTTCTTGTCACGCCCGGTCAATGGGTCGCGACGGCGTTCCGTCGCTTCGGCCGTCTAACGCCTATCAGGGGGGCAGGCGTGTCAGTACGACCTATCAAGTTGTCACGGCGTTCCTGGGGGACGCGTTCTTGTCACAGTGCGTTGACCCGTCGCGTTAAGGTCCTTAACGCGACGCGTCGCCCCGTCGCGTCTTGGGTGCCGAAGGCTTAAGGCCTTGGCCGGAGACCCCTTCTCCCTTTTCCTCCTTCCCCTCTCTTCTCCTCCCCCCTCCGGCGGTCCTGCGCCTCCCTCTCTCCCCTTTGTGCGTTTCAGGTGAGAAGGAGGGTTGTACTCGTGTCCTTGGCGTTGTAGAGCTTGCGTGGAGCAAGGAGGAGGTGGCCAATCCAACGTGAAGGGCCCCAATGGGTTCGATTCTTCAGTTAAGGTAGGGATTGCTTGTATCTTCTCAAATCGGGTGGATTTGGAGCTTCTCGTGCTTTCTAGTTAGTTTAGATAGCTTCTTCATGCTCCCCTCCCCCGTGTGGTATGTGTGTGGCTTGTGGGTGACCCTGAGATGAAGCATCATGTGGGTCTACCTCTCTGTTGGTGTCGTGACCGTGGTGCGCGTCATGACCCCAGAAGAGGCGTCTGCCTAGTCGGTCACAATCTTGTCTTGACGTGTTGCCCTGTCACGATAAGGATCGCTGTCGCGACGCGTTCTCTTGTCGCGACAGGGTTGTTGTCCCGACGCTTTGCCCCGTCGCGACAAGGTTGCTGTCAGGGTGCCCTTCCCTATCGCGATGGTATCGCGATGGCCTAGGAGGTCGCGACACTACCTGTGTTGCCTCGGGTGTTTCCGTGGTTTCGTTTGGGGTGTCGGCGTGTGCCCCAGAGCAGGCTTGCCCTTAGGACCTTCGGGTGGGGAACGCGACAGGTTTCCTCACAGTGTTCAGTGACCGAAGGTGACACCTTCGCGGCTGTGTCCTTGCAGCGGTGCCAGAAGGGTCACATCTGTCTAATAATCGATTGACCGACGGCCTATCAATTATTAGCAGAGCGACGCTATCCGTACCGACTGGTGGTGTTCCGAGGTTCTGGCTTGTTCGTGTGTGCCTTGGTTGGCCGATGGCACTCTTGAGGGTCCGTGCGTGCCTCGTGCTTGCTGGGCTTGTCGTGGGTTACAAGCCAGCGGTTCGGCATGGTTCTTGTTGTGCTTGCCCCGCCTGTTCGCCCGGTGCTTGGCACTTGAGGGTTTGTCCCGTTCAGAGGTTGTCTCCATTGCCTGGGACACCCATCCTCAGGAGCCTTTGAGGGAGTGTTCAGGGCTATGAGCATGCTCGCGTTGGTGGCCGAGTTGGTGGACTCTAGAGCTGAGGGGAAAATGAGGTTTGGACAGCGGTGCCGAGTCGTTTGTAGAGCTCTCTTGGTTGGTCTGGGACGCCGAGGGCGGCTGGAGTTCTTCCCGGCATAGACCAGTCAATCCTTTGTCTCACTGCCTCTCTCTACCTTGGTTCTAGAGCCACGTAGTGGTGCTAGGCGTGGGGTCGCAGCTTGGCCAGGCTGTGGTGGTGCGTGCATTCTTGTGGCGTTCTATGGCGGCTCTGTCTCGCTCTTCCGGGGAGGTGAAGGCAGGAGCCAGGCTGGCGAGCAGAGGGCGTGGATGGCGTGTCCTCCTTCTGGGCTGCTAGTGGCAGTGGCTTGGTTGCTATTATTGTGACGGCATTTCCTCACGATGTTTCCAAGTGTTATCCGTTGCCCTAGCTGGCACAACGGTCATAGCCTAGCTGTGCCTATTTTTCGTAGGCATCGTTGGTTTGGCCTTGTTGGCCCGTGCTTCTGGTGATTTCCGCTTCGGTGTCCTCTCAGTTCCGTAGTCTCGTTCTGGTGTCAGTCCGTTGTGCACCGACGTGTGTGGCTTCCGACCTCATGGTGTGTCCGGGGTCTGGGGTGGTTCTGCTTGTCGGCCCTCGACCTTGTGGAGGTCTGAGGTGGCCGTGCTTATGGTGAGACATCGTTCTCACCTGGTTGTTGCGTGGTCTCGGTGGGTGTGCCGAGGTTGCTTTCGCTTGTGTCCCACTCCATTGGTTTCTGCGGGAGTCATGTGTGTGTCACGACCGTGGTTGGTGGTCGTGGTGTTGCAATGTTTTGTTCTGCTGCTTTGTACTACCCTGCTGTAGGTGTTCCTCGCTTTACAACTTTCTACTGTAGTTTTCCTATTTTCGGTTCCTGCTGCTCTGGCTAGTGAGGGACTGGTAATCCCTACTGGCCTTGTTCGTGAGCTCGCTCACTCCCTACTTCCTTCAGCTAGGGTCTCGTCGTCGCGGAGCTCGGTGTCGGACGGGTGCGAAGGAGCAGCTGTGGCGCCGTGTGTGTTGTCAGCAGTAGTGAGAGCGAGTGTTGTGAGCTCTTGTACTTGAGTGATGAGTTGAGAGTTGTTCTTTGCAAGTTCTCGGGGTATGCCCCTTAAGGACTGCACCTTTCTTCTTGTACCTGTGCTTTTACTTGGGACACGTTGTACAGTTGTTTATTGTATAGTTATTTAAATTGAGTACATATCTCACTAGACTATTTCTTCTAACCCTTCCGGGGTTCGGATCCAGGGTGGGCGACGCGAACTTCGGGGTCCCTGGGCGGGGGTCTGGGAGGGACTACCAATCTCCTACTGGCTCCACAGGTGTCAAAACTATGTACTTAATTAAAAGACAGCAGTAATATCTTCTACCTACGAACGAAAGTGCGGAAGCAAAGCTACTAACTACCAACGGTACGGAGAACACCCTGGTCGGAAACTCCGTAGAATCTGCATGTCGTGACCACCACATGGCTGGCTACGCAAATAGGGGGAGCCCCACCTGGACAAGAGACACTAGCTACGAAAAACACTACCACTAGTCAACTGGCCAGGTGCATCCATTGACGTCTTATCCTTGACCCAGGTTCAAACCTCCACGTCTCGTCAGAGTGAGGCAGGACACGAAGTACACAACAGTAACCGTCGTAGTCTGCCGGACTACGATCCCACGCCTAGCCTCTCTAGGTGGTTCTGGGGCCGCAAAGACCGAGGCAGTGACAAAACGACTGGCTAGTCTGCACCGGGTAGAACTCCGGCCATCCTCGGTGTCCCAGGCTAACCAAGAGAGCTCTACAAACGACTCGACACCGCTATCCTAACCACTATTTTCCCCTACTCCAAAGTCCGTGACTCGAGTACGCTCGTCGCCCCAAATGCTCCCTCTAAGGCGCACGAGGATGGGGTCCCAGGCAACGGTAACAACCTCTCTCACAGGACAAGCCCTCAGGGCCGACCACCGGGTGAATGACTAGCGTAGGACCATACTAGGGAACTAGCACTGGTGCCACGGGTACAGTAAGAAGCAAAAAATGGCGAAGAATCCACAAAACAAAACTTCGTAAGACCTACCTGTCTCTGCTGTAGTCGCGCGACCTAGAACTTGGAACTTCGCAAGCCGACGCGACCTTGTCGTGACACCCAAGAGCATTGTGATGATGTCGTGGCGGCCTTGCCGGTCACGACGTCATCGTGACCTCTATAGCGGTCACGTCTTCAGCCGAGGGGGGGTTCCGAGATGATCCTCCCGGAGACCACCCCAAATCTGATGCAAAACACATCACAGGGGGAGGGGAGCATGCTAAACATGTAGGAAAGCTCATAAGCCATACAAACCACCCTCAAACCCAATAAACAATGGATTTACAACGAATCTATGCTCGATGGAATCCTCACTCACGCGAGCATGATTCTCACACTCCCGCAACCCCAAATCATGAGGAACCACAATCTCAAGGGGGACGCGAGCATGCTAGGGCGAGAGGAGACGGGGCGGTAGTCGTGGTCCCCGTAGCTAGTAGTGGTTCCCCCTCTCAATGTACATCACCCTCGGGGTATCTCCCTAAGGGACTTGTTCTTCCCCTGCCTTTACTTGTACTAGTTGTGTGTGTTGGGACTGTACCTAGAGCGATACGCTGCAGTCTCGCTCTTCTTTCTGCTTCCGCGTGTGTACTCCTAGTTAGCAGTTGGCGTTTACTTCCTTTACATATTCTGTTAGACTTATATTATAGCCCTTCCGGGACCCCGGATCCGTGGGCGGCGACCGCGAAAATCAAGTCCTCGCTTAGGCCGGGGTCAGGTTCTCGGGGGTCGTTACATTGGGATTTTCACTAAATGCCAAGAACACATGGCCTTCTCTCAACCTGAGAGGTATTACAACCCACTTGCTCCCATGCAAGTCTTCTCTTCACAGAGGGGTAATACAACCACCTACCACCGTAGGTCTTCCCTTCACAAAGGGGAACTACAAGGAACAAACCCCCTCCTGGTTACTACACAGAGATGAAGATAGTGTGTTTGCTGAAATATGAGCAAACATAGAAAATCAAAAGAGATACAAGTATGAATGGAAGCTCTGACTCTTTCTGACTGCGAGGGTGGACTAGAGAAAATCTAGAACAACAGGATGCCACCCAAAAGAAAAACTTCTGAATGCAAGAGAGCTTGGAAGTCGAAGCTTGAACAGATGGCTCTCTTGAGATCTTGTAAGTTCTTCTATTTTCTGTATGTGGAAACTTCTCTTCACTTCCTTTTATGGTTTTGCATATTCACCTTCCTATATTGTCTCTTGTAATTCAAACTTTAGTTTCATATATAGCCTTCAGAAACTTCAGCTTCTCGTTTGAAAGCAACTGTTTGAAAATAGCCGTTTGAATTTGAATGTTGGGTATTGAGACTTGAGACAGCTGAGATGTCCATCATCAGATCTTCAGACTGCTTGTCTTCTGTCTTTTGAGTCTCAACGGTTTCAGCCTATAGAGATGGATGCATGACTCTTCTTCAGATATCTTTTCCTGATTTTCTTCAAGCACCATATCATGTCATTTCTTTTTCTCGGGGTTAGTCTTGTGAGATATAAAATAATATAAGTAGATAAGGGAAATGTAGTTTTTAACAGATATCTATCAGTTCTAGATAGACAGTCTATCCTTTTAACAATACAGGGTTAGGTGAGCATTCAAGAGGAATGGACATCTACTTGGTGCACAGTACAGCTGCAAAGGGACTTTTCCTTAAAATCTGGAAACTGGATATTCTAAAGCATGCTAACACATGTCTTTGGAAGACACGTAGCATTCTGAAAAGATAAACTATGAAACTGATATTTATAAATGAAAGGAAATATATTAAATACAAAAGAATAGAGAAGTATAATGCACATTGGATAAATTATAGTACAGATAACAAAGAGAATGTCACAGTGTACATCATGTGTTCATCTATTGTTCATTGAATGATTCCATAAGAATTAAAAACTTAATCACAATAATAATACATTAATAGTTTTGCAAAAATAATAACATCATTAAAACATCTAAGTGCCATCTAAGGAGTCAGAGTAAGATCAACAAAATATCAGTAATCAATGTGAGATATAGAAGCAATTGATGTTTGATTAAAGGTAATCGTTGTAAAAGACAATCGATGTTTGAGACAATCGATGTTCTAAGGTAATTGATGTTTAAGTGAAAGACAATCGATATTTAATTAAAAGTAAGTATGAGACAATCAATGTTCTAAGGTAATCGATGTTTAAGTGAAGCATCGATATTATTTAAATATAATAGTAATTGATGTTTGAGACAATCGATGTTCTAAGGTAATCAATGTTGAAGTGAAGCAGTCGATGTTTGAATGTAATCGATGTTTTAAGATAATCGATATAATCCATCGATTGTGAAAGCAATCGATGTTTAAACATAATAGATATAATCAATCGATTCTGAAAGCAATCGATGTTTAAACATAATCGATGTAGAAGCAATTGATGTTAATGTTCAGTAATTGATGTGATATTAAATAGTAATCGATGTGTCAGAATAAGGCAATCGATATATATAACAGTAATCGATGTTCAAGTGTAAAAGCAATCGATGTTCAAAACTTGTGACAATCGATGTTTAAGTAAGCTAGCAATCGATGTTTAAGTAAACTAGCAATCGATGTCAAAGTAACTGCAATCGATGTTCAAGTGAAAAATAATCGATATATAAGCCAATCCATGTTCTAAGGCAATCGGTATGTAACTTTAACTATAGGGAAATCGTAGTGAGACATCGATTGGAGGCCTTTATATGTCAATTGGTACTAACTTTGACTTCATTAGAAGCATAGTGAGACTTTGATTTGTATCTCACTTCGACTTCTTGCGAGTCGGAGTTGTACACGTTTGTTCATCAATCGCTATCATACTTTGATTTTCCAGGACTCGGAGTGTGACCAGTTTGTTCAACAATCGGTAGCACAATTTGACTTCTCGAGATTCTGAGTCAATATTATATATATGTATGTATACATTGTGTACTTAGAAAGTTTTCTTAATGAAAGTTGGCAGTGTGTCGACACTTAAGCTTATTGTGTCGACACCAACTGACTGTAAAGGATATATAGTAAATACATTTATGTCTTTGTTTTATCCATTAATTTTCATACAAAATAATGTGTGGTATAATTAAATAAATCTGTTTAACTAAAAAGATTTTGCCACAAGCAAAAACATTAATAAGCATTTGTAAAAGATAATTGCACAACACGAATATGAAGAAGGAAATAGCATCATTCATAACAAGATGTTTGATTTGTCAGCAAGTGAAAGTAGAGCATCAGAGGCCAAGAGGACTGTTACAGCCATTGCCAATTCCACAGTGGAAATGGGATAATATTGCTATGGATTTTGTAGCGGGATTGCCTAGAACAACATCAGATCATAATGGAATTTGGGTTTTTGTTGACAAATTGACAAAGGTATGCAGATTATTAGTTGTAAGCATGTCTTGGACAGTTGACAGATTGGTTAGACTATATGTGGATAGGATAGTACCATTGCATGGCATTCTAGTGACTATAGTTTCAGAGAGAGATCCAAGGTTCACATCCGATTTCTGGATAAGTTTACAGCGAGTGATTGACACTGAGTTAAGGCACAGTTCAGCTTATCATCCGCAGACAAATGGGCAAGCAGAAAGAACCATTCAGACAATAGAGGATATGTTGCGAGCTTGTTGTTTAGCATGGGGAGGCAGTTGGGAACATCACTTAGGAATGGTGGAGTTCGCTTACAACAACAGTTATCATGCAAGCACTGGAATGGCACCATATGAAGCTTTATATGGAAGACCATGTAGGACACCCTTGAATTGACATGAGGTAGGACAAAGGTAGGTTATGATACCATAATTAATTAAACAATGTTCAAAAATGGTCAAGTTTATAAAGGAAAAGCTTCAGGCAGCTCAGAGTCGTCAGAAAAGTTATGCAGACACAAGACAGAGGTCGCTGCAGTTTGAAATTGGTGATTATGCATTTGTGAAGGTTTCTCCCACTAAAGGTATTTTGAGATTCAGCAAGAAGGGTAAATTGAGTCCAAGATATGTAGGTCCATTCCAAATTTTAGAAAGAATTGGAGAAGCAGCTTACAAGATAGATCTTGCAATAGATTTTACAGATGCACACGATGTATTTCATGTTTTTCATGTTGAGAAGGTACATCCGAGATCCTTCGCAGGTAGTCAGTTACACCAGAGATGATTTAAAGCCAAACATGTCCATGCCCAAGTGTCCAGTTCAAATCACAGGATGAAGAACACAAATTGAGGAATAAAGAAATAGAGTTAGTGAAAACAGATAGGAAAATAAGCAAGGAGGAGAAGACACTGGGAATTGGCAGAAGAAATGCAGAAAGAGTATCCATACTTGTTTGAGTAAGCTTTTAATTCTTTTTAGGTGATAGTTCCATGTATGATTAGTTCTGAATTGTATGTTAAGATTTCTTTCTAATTTCAAAGATGAAATTTCCTTTTAAGTGATAGTAATGTAACGTAGTGACCGTTCGGATCGTGGTTTGATTGGTTTGTGGGCCAATGTGTGGCCAAGAGGTAGCGTTTGGTATTTCCGCAGTTTGTGTGGGTGTTGGGGCCAAAAACCTGGGCCCCATGCACCTTCTAGTATACTGTCTGTGAACACGACAAGGTGTGTGTCACATTCTTAACACGACAAACCCGGGTGTTGCATTCATGTTACCGCCATTCAGGTTGTTTGGCAGCTTGCCCGACGCATGGCGCACACTAGGCTGACGTGTGGCATTGGCGTTGAGAAGGCGACGGCCTAGATCGTCGCATTCTTAACTCGACAGGCATGTGTGTCACGTTCTTAATTGTGAGGGGTTAAGAAGTTTAGGTCGGCCAAACATAGCAGAGGAAGCTCTGTTCGGACAGAAGGGTGTTTTGCTGTGGATTCAAGAGATTCGGATGTTTGGTGCGTGATTCGGCATGCTCTCGATGCGAGTACGTTGCTTGAAGCATGGGAAATGCCGATCCGTGGTTGTGCTTCACGTTCTTCGCATAGGTAGGGAGATTTTGCTCCTTTTCTTATTGTGATTGGTGTAATTGTCGTGTTTGATGCATGAAATGAGTTTCGTCGATAGATGGCATGTTAGTGTAGCTGTGAGACTGGTTATAATTTCTTTACATGGACATTTGCATGTGCTTTGTGGGATTTCTAGAGGTGGAACTCCTAGTTTGAGGCTCTATCTATGAAGGCAACGGCCCCGGGTGCCATGTTTTGAACGTGACAGCCGGACTTGTAGCATTCTGGTTCAGAACAAGCTGTATCGAGGCGTCGCATTCTGAATGCGACAGCTAACCCTGTTGCCTTCTGGATTCTGAGGGGTGTAAGTGTGTTTCTGACAATGTGAGTGTTATGTAGTGTTATTTCATGTGTTTAAAATATGAAGCGGTGCCTTGAGCACGAGTTGTGACTAGAGAATGTCGTGTTTGCTCGGTTTGTGCGTACATGGCAAGTCGGGTAGTATGATATCTTCTATGGTTACCTCTCGAGTCGGGTACCCCATGTTCTCTGTGAGCCAGGCATGTTAGTGCTCAGAGTTTGTCCCGGTACTGTGTGTACCGCTAGGGTTTGTGTCATCTTTATGGACACCCTCACTCGTTTGTCAAGTTGTACATCTAGCTAAGAGAAAGACGGTAGTAGGGCAGCAACTTGTGGTGTGTTGGTTCTCAGTTTGGTCGCTTGTAGCGCGGTCGTGGTTGGGGGATGGACACTGGTAGACGTACTGGTCCCCAACTAGTCTCGTGTTCCATAGCCTCACTCTAAAGGTTCCAGAACTCTTAGAGGTGTGTCAGGTGTGGGTCTACTGCATGTGTCACTGCAGGTGTGGTGTTGGTTGGTCTCCACAGCTTGTTGGTACTGTAGAGGTGGAGTGACAGTTGGACCTTTCATCCGTGGCCGCGAAACTGAGAGATAGTCCTATGTGGCTTGTCCGGGTCAGTAACTGGTGTCGCGAACCAGATTTCGTGACCCGATTGTGGCGTTACCCTTCTCTAACTTGTACTTTTGCGTGTGGTTTGCCATTTATTTATTAATGAATGGTTCATATTATCAGTTTAGAATTGTTTATTTAATTACAATTGTAGCACCATGCATAGGTAACTCTGTTAATTGCATAATTTAGTTCTTTACTCCTACTTCTCGTGAGATTGGTGTTCTTTCAGATTTTGAGGGAGTTTCCCTATTGAGCCAGTGACTTGTGAGGCTTACCCCTACTCCTTTCAGGTAAGTAGAGCAGGAGAGTTCCCGTCCCTCGTCTAGTTCGGAGCCACACCGTAGCGGAGTTGGGTCTACACCACCAGTAGTGTAATTTACTTTCTGTTGTACCTCAGGGTATGCCCCACGCTGTTATACTTTGTATTTCGATTTTAGATGAGAACCGGCTATGTAAACCTCATGTAAATATGTGTGAAATGTGCAATCTTATATATATTTAATGTGTTGCTTTTATATTTCCATGGACTTTTGTGTTGATATCCCTTGCAAGGCATTGGTCTATTCGCGGGAGGTGGAGTCGGATCAAGTTCGTTAATAGGTTAACAGGTTTGAATGACGAGGACCATCACAAGGTTTCCCTCTAAAACAATTCTATATCACGCACTAACTAGTAACAATTTGGATTAATAAATCATGATAATAAGATAGGACTAAAGTAACAAGCACAGAATAGTACGAAATTTTCATGATGTAATGATTAAACAGAACTAAATAATTCTAAAGACTGGTTCTTGTAACCCTTATATGTTGTAGCATGAAAATGAATTATTACAATAACACACATGCATTAACATGTAAAGGAGTTATCACGCATGTAGTGACAAGAGAATGACACACATGTAATGACACGAGAATGACTAGCACGCTTGTAATAACATGGATAGGAATTATCACGCATGTAGTTACATGAAAAGACGTTACCACGCACATAATGACATGAGAATGAATAGCACGCATGTACTAGAGGGGGATTACCATGCATTTATTTACATGAAAGAGCCATGCATGTAATCACATGACAATGAAAGGCACACATGTAATTACATGAAGGAGCCACGCATGTAATCACATGAGAATGAGTTGCCAGGAATAACATGCACTTGCACAAAATGGAGTAACAAGAAAACCTAGAACACACTTGATTAGGCCATCATCTGCCAACTGGGACCAGTGGCGACACAAACCATTCCCAAGACTAGATCAAAGTCCAATAACTAGCATTGGTCAGTTTAGCACCCTCACTGACAACCATTTAAGTACGTAGTTATTTCAGGTTTCAAGAAAAATCATTGCACAACAAGAGTTCCAACTACAATGATTACAAACTAAACTGATTTGAAGGTCAAGCTAATAGTAGCGCATACTAGATATTCTGTGACAAAAATCGGTCCGCCAGATCACAGAGGTCGGTCAACCAACTGGATGAAATCAGTCGACCAAACTGGCCAAGTTGGTCGACCGAACTACTCATATCGCTTGGAGAACAAAAGCTCCCATAGATTGGAGAACAAGTCTCCATCTATTGGAGAAGAAAATATATCAATGGAAGAACAAGTCTCTATCAACTGGAGAACAAGTCTCCATCGATTGGAGAACAAAGCTCCTATCGATTGGAGAACAAGTCCCCATCAATTGGTGAACAAATGCTCCTATCGATTGGAGAAAAAGTCTCCATCGTTCGGTGAACAAATGCTCCTATTGATTGGAAAACAAAACTATCGATTGAGGAACAAAATAGGCACAATCAATCAACCGAAAAGGAGAAGTCGGTCGATCGAACATGTGAGATTGGTCGACCGAGCAAGTGAAGTCGATCGACCTAAACACAGAGTTCAGTCGTTTGTTCTTCCTAGTGTGGTCATCTTCTTTAGGTGTGACAATCAGTTGACCGAAAAGCAGAGTTCAGACGACCGATTCTAGTTCGTAGAGCTCGAATTGCACAGTCAAAAAATGCTTGGGAATAGAAACAAACAATCAGGAATTGTAGGGAGGAACCTACCTTAGAGTTGGGCACCACTGTCGGGTCAAGATGAGCTCCCTAGGCTTCCCGTCTCTCCTCTTTCTCTCTCCTCAATGACCCTATTCTTTCTCTCTCTCTCTTCTTTCTATGGTGGAAGAAGGGAAATGGTGGCATGGGGAGGAGGAAAGGCAAAAGATGGTCGTGGGAGTGGCCAAAGAAGATAAGAAGAAGAAGTAGCCGATATGTCTTCAGAATGGGGGTATTTATAGGGTGGCCATGCCTTTGCATGGCTGCCATGAGGAATGGTAGGGATGATCCTTATCATCCACCTTCACCTTCGCCTGAAGCCATGACCCATCTTTAGATAAGGATTTATCAAAATCCAATACGTAGCCATTCTTAGCATATGTAAGCTAAGCTTACGTAACTTTTATACTTCGCCCACAAGAAAGTTACGTAAAATATTTTTAAAAATCAATTTAATTCATTTATATTTTTTGGGACACTAATTTTATAAGTAAATGATGTCTGATTAAGGTGAAAGTTTAAACATAAGCTAATTAGGAGGTGATGCAAATTATGGTGATTTTAATTTAATTTTTTAAATATTTTTTAGTCAAGTAAATATTGCCCAAAAAATCATTAGGTCAATTAATCTTGATATTTGTGCATCAATAATTTCTATAATTTATGTTCTTAGAATCAAACACATTTTTTTTTGGTAATTATAGTGGTTTTAACTTTTTTCTTTTATTATCAAATTTTGATGACGTCTTGTTAGAGTACGCACATCTGAAGATAGTTCCAGAATTATATTTATAATGTAAAAATATTGCTAGAGTAAGGATAATTATGTTTATTATAAGTGGTTATGTCTTACACGAGGATCATTATTTTTTTTCCAATTTTCCAGTGTTGTTCTATTATTTTAATATCAAATTTTAGGATGTTACAGATTCTCCCCCACTAAGAAAGAGTTTGGTCCTCCAAACTCAATGTCTAGTTTGGATGGATCACAAAGATTATCTTTTTAGCCTTATGAGTTTTAGTCCATATCCGTCTTACCAATTCCGCCATGATTATTAAGTCATATGGTGCATGCACCCACCATATATCTCGTAATCATGATATCGTTAGTTGATGGGAATGAAGTATTAGCATTGTTCTCGAAATTTCGAGGAGCCAAGTTGCAATTCTGAGTTCAATTGAATGCAATCATATTCTTTGCTTCTAGTTACTAGTATATCAAGTGTTTGACATATCTAATAGTAACTTCTTATACTTATTATACTTAAGATCTCCCCACTAATGGCTAGTCTTGATTTTTAGAATTTCCCTTGTGATGACATTAGGACATGTCAAGAAAGATAAGCATAATGAGATAACAAACAAAAGTGACTAGTCGTAACATTTATTACATAAGTTTCCTAATACATGACTCTATAAACAAACTTACAAGTTACATAGATTTTTAACTAGACTCTGATACATTATGACAACTAAATTCAAACTACTTCTATCCTTGCAGTCTAAGTGTGAAAGTTGCTTTCAACAATTTTCTCCCTCTTAATCTTGATCCCCCTCTCCTAAGGCTTGTAGCCTTACGAACCTTCTATTGTTGTTCTGAGGTAGGGTTGGTTGACCTTGAATTTTTGGACAATCTGAGATGCGGTACTCTAGACTTCCACATTTAAGCAGGCATCGGCCTTTCTCCCACATTCATCTACCTCATGTTTGTTCCTCAAACAATGTGCACAGACTTCTTTCTTTTTCTTGGAATTATTCTGATTGTTCTGTCTAGTTTCTTATGTGGTCATTCAAATTGACTGTCTTCATCTTCCATCTCCTTTTTGTTATCCTCAGATTCTTCATCTTTAAAGATAGATGTCGATCCCTTCTTCTTGTTCATAATGCCCTTTTCACCATATCGGTATAGGATGTAGTTAGCATGGTTGCTAAGTGCGTAATATAATTAGGTTTCAACCCATTCAGATATATTTTAGCCTTTAATTTATCAAGAGGGATAAGTTGTGGAGCATATTGAGACAATATAGAAAATTGAACTTCATATTCTGCTATAGACATATTTCATTGTCTCAGGTTGATAAACTCTATGGCTTTCTTTTTCTTGGATTTTTTCTAAGAAGTATTGATTATTGAAAAGCTCCACAAATCCTTTCCATGTAATATCTTTCTCAGTCAGTCTAGTCTCAGTAGTCTTCCACTAGATTCTTACATTCTTTTCTAATTGAAAAATAGCTAACCTAACCTTATCCTCTTCTGGACACTGGGTTACTTTAAAAATCCTTTCTATTTCCTTAACCCAATTTTCTACTTCATCAGGGTTGGGATTCTGAGCAAACCTTGGATCTATGCTCCTAAAGTTCTTATACATATATCCATTTCTGATGATTTCCTTGTTGAACAACTGCACTTAGAGCTGATGTTAATCATTGAATTGTAAACTATAACTCTTTCAACTGAGCATTGTTGCCTTCCATGATTCGTGTTTTATCTGATTAAGGTCAAAAAATAAAGGTAGTTAGGCAAAGTTAAGAGACCTAGTTATACTAATCTAGCATCAGCCCAGGCTTTCCACCCATCCTCATAGGTCACTACAAGACGTTGAGAATCAATAACTCTTAGGTTACTGAATCCTCAAATGAAGCTCTGATACCACCTTGTCACATTCCGATAGTAGAGGAAAATATCGAGATGCAACAATAACAGTAAAAGAGTAAGAATTTTTTATTAAAATAATCATATTTTATTATTTTATTATTTAAATAATCACATTTTGAAAATAATTCCCAAACAAGTCACCAAGTTGTCACATCGGCAACTTGGCGACGAGGGGAGACTGGTTATACATGAACCGGTCTTGGTAAAGCCGACACCAGAGGCAGCATTGCCAAAGCCGACAGAGGTGTGAGCATAGCCAAAGTCGACACCTCTATCGGATTTGGGAATCCGACTCCGATGTCAGGATTGCTAAACACGATACAAAAGTCATCATTTGCAATGCCAACAGTTGTGACGGTTTTGGTAAAGTTGACACCAGAGTCGGCTTTGCCAAGACCGACACCATTCTAAAAAAAAAAACAAGGCCCCCGAGCACACAAAGGAAGGCCAGAATGAAGAAACCTTGAGAAAAAATCTTCTAGTAAATCTCTACCATTTGATAGTTTTTATCAGGTTCTTAGTCGGAGCACTCCCTATGCCCTACCTCAATCTTTCTCAGTATCCTTCCTGCTCTCTCCCTAGTTGCCCTACCTCAATCTTTCTCAGTATCCTTCCTGCTCTCTCCCTAGTTGCCCTCTCTCTTCTGGTGATCATCCTTCCTTTGTGATGTGGATTTTGAAATGGCAGAAGATGCCATGTTTCCACAAGAAGAGATGCTCAAGAGTTTCAGAGAAATGTTGAAAAAGGAGTAGGTTGAAGATCTGGTTCACACTGAGGATGCAAATTCTGCGCACTCTTGGACACATAGTCTAATTATGCATACACAGATAGCTGAAAATAGAATTGAGATTGTGCCATACCTATCAAATTCATTAGAATAATATGTCCAAACCACAATTACATCAACATAATATGTCTAAATCATAAATACATCAAAATAACATATGTAAACTACAAATACATGAAAATAAGCTATGAAACCACAAACAACCCAAAGATATCCAGTACAGAAGATAGATCAAAAGAATTGTGGAAACCATCTCTTCTTTCCCTTTCTAGATCCTCCAGCACGACCACGGCATTGCTTCTGCATCTCACTCTGAGCATCAACCTCTGTCTGTGACTATGGGTGTCTGATGCACTAAGATAGCATCACATGACTCTGACTGTGTTGTCTTGGAACCCATATCTTATAATATCATACCTAATGTGTCCCCAAGTAGCTCAGACTGACTCTATTGTGCTAGTGTGCTAGTTGAACCTCTGTTACATCATTGATGACGATATGTACCAACTATGGACTATGGTGGCTGTGAATGTGTGATCTCATCTGGCATCACCTCATCTGTCAATATCTATGAAGCTCCTATGTCATACAGATGTGGCTATGAAAAATGTCATATCGTCTGGAGAAAATTGAGATAGTCCTACATCATCTGGTTGTTGTGAGGATCCTGCGTATGGCTCTGAAGGCTCTGCATTTGAGGTAGATGAATTTGTCCGATGAACTTGAGATAGCACACTATCAATGTATGTCTGCATGACTATATATCTAGAGTATGTACTGCCTGATATCATACCATCTCAAAGGCCATCAGAAACCATCATATGTAGATGTCTCATACCTTCCACCAAACTCCTCTCTATGTGGTCAAGCGGCTCATAACGCATATTATAACTGAACTCTAGCCGACCAATGAACTACCTGGTGATATACCAAAACCAAGACATATACTCCACTCTACAAACATCAGTTGATGTGTCTGTGGCTGGTGGTATAATGTAATCTCTCTGAGCATGCCATAGATATACAAAATGTGTGAAATATATAGCTCAGTCAATATGCCCACGTCCCTTCCATGTGACACGATGTAATGCATCAACATAACCAGGAATAGGTTGTGATCTACAAACTATCTAGGTACTGGAATAATGTGCATCCAGTACGCTGGATACCTCCTATCAATGACTATTGTTGCCCAGTTGACGAGCCCAGAGGGGGGGGGGGGGGGTGAATGGGTCTTTAAAAATAATCTAGACGATACCTATAAATAAAAACATTCACAAAAACATTCTTTGATGAAGGTTAGTGACTGTTAGTTCAAATACCAATCACACAAAGAAAGCAATCACACGACACAAAGGATTATCCTGGTTCGGACCTCCCCTCCTTAGGAGTCCTACGTCCAGTCCCTGAGCAACCACTCAGGATTTCACTAACTAGGGTACAGTCCCCCTAAGGACGCTACAACACCCAGCTTAGCTGGTCTTCCTTCACACCCGAAGGGAATAACAACACCCTGGATACCCCACCAGGTCTTCCTTCACAACTGAAGGGACACTGCACCCTGGATACCACTAGGTCTTCCTTCACAACCGAAGGGAAAACAATACAAAGAGAATTGAATAAGATCAAGCCCATAGATCAAGCTTTTAACAAGCCAAAATCTGAAGCAACTAGCACTGAGAGCAAAGAATCTAAGCTAAGCACACTCTCAGAACTACACAAGCTCTCTCAAGATTTTCACTACAGAGTGGAGAGCAAAGAGCGAAAGCAAAAGTGGAATGAGGTTCTTGGCTCTGGAATTCTTTTTGAAGAGATGAAAGCTTGAACCAGGTTTTTCAATATATATTTGTATGTGCGTGCTTGTTCTAATCTTTTGTCTTGTATTTATATCTCTAATTTGAAATATGTACGTTGAAGTGTCCGTTGTCTCTTTCTTAAGTAGACGTTAGACTGAATGATGCTTGGAAGCTTCCAGTCAACAGCCTTTTGATCACTTGAGCACGCAAAGAGATGTGATCTTCTGAGATATCCTTTGGCTTCTAATTTGTCCAATCGTTGTAAAGTGGAACTGGATCAGAGATCTACACAAATTTCAATCTTGAACAGAAGACAGTTAAGCTGTCTTTGATGTCAGTCAACGTTAAAAGAAATAGTCATGAAAATAGTAAAGCCAAATAGCTGAATCTAAAAGATGTATACAGAGTATGCACGATAATGGATGATATCGTCTGCATGCATGCAGAGGTACGTTCAGATCTCATAAATGCAGAAGTGACAGAGAGATATATACGTGGATTTTGACTAGTCAACGCTTCTTAGAAAAAGAGAGTATCAAGTCGATGTAAGACATAAAACCGATAACTATATGACTTATGAAATCATTATGAACAAGTCAGTTTGACCACGTCGTTATGAGTCATAGCAAATCGTTACATTGACTGTAGGATTTAATATGAACACTTAATAAATCATTATACAAAGTAAATCATTGTGTTTACTGAAGAAATCGTTGTGAAACACTTAACAAATCGTTATACACAGCAAATCGTTATGATCACAGAAGAAATCGTTGTGAAACACTTAACAAATTGTTATACAGAGCAAATCATTATGATCACAGAAGAAATCATTGTGAAACACTTAACAAATCGTTATACAAAACAAATTGTTATGATCACTAAGGAAATCGTTGTGAAATACTTAACAAATCGTTACAGCGAGCAAGTCGTTGCGAGTTCTAAGGAAATCGTTATGATTACTTAAGAAATCGTTACGGCGAGCAAGTCGTTGCGAGTTCTAAGAAAATCGTTATGATTACTTAAGAAATCGTTACGGTGAGCAAGTCGTTGTGAGTTCTAAAGAAATCATTATGATTACTTAAGAAATCGTTATGGCGAGCAAGTCGTTGCGAGTTCTAAAGAAATCGTTATGATTACTTAAGAAATCGTTATGGCGATCAAGTCATTGCGAGTTCTAAATAAATCGTTATGATTACTTAAGAAATCGTTACGGCGAGCAAGTCGTTGCAAGTTCTAAAGAAATCGTTACGATGACTTATAGAATCGTTACAGGATCGACTTGTTTGAAATAACATGACTTTCCAATCTTACAAGGAAATCGTTAAAACACTTATGAAATCGTTGTGCTATCAAATTGTTATAGCTATATTGAAATCGATATGACTTTCAACAGAAGTCGATGTGGACTTAGAGAAATATCATGTTGAAAGGATTAAGGCTTTAGTAAGGCAATACTTACCAACATTGACTTGATTGACCTTGGTAATTTTCCTGTACTTAAGACTTATGAAATATGTTAGAGATTATTGATGAAGTTTTGTTAATCACTAAAATACATATGTAATTAATTAAAATTACATGGGGACAGACTGATCATCAATCTCCCCCTTTTTGGTGATGACAAAACTGAACAATAAGCATGGATGAAAGGTATCTAAAAAATAGTCAGAATATGCTAAATTTCTCCCTAAATATTTTGGAATGTATTTTAGACATGCCTAATTAATTTTCTCCCCCTTTTTGTCATTAGGCAAATCGAATATTCTGAGACAAAGAAAGATAAGAGAAAAAAAAATAAAAATAGGAGCACACAAACAAGAATGTTGCATTAATTTTGAGGAGGTACAGACAGATAGTAAGCAGGAGACAGAAGAGAGGCAAAATGAGAAATGGTTTCCCATGTATGTGCTTCCTGCTCTTCAAAATGAGTTTTAAAGACTCCAAAAGACAAAGAGTAGGTTGGTCCCATGAAGGAAGCCATCCTTTTGAGATGAAGATCTAGGTGCTTATAGAGAAGATCAGCATAAGCATCCTTATCCATAGTCATCTTCAGGAAATGAGTAGTCCCAAAGCTGGCACAGGTAAGAAACTGATCCATGGACACAGGATAGTGATTGAGATTATCTCTGAGAGCTTTATGTAGAGCTACATACACCTTGTACCTTTCCTCCCAAACTTTGAAGGGGTCATTTACAAGGTGAATGGAGTTCATATCCAAGAATGTGGCTGGAGAGACAGCAGGTTTGCCTTCCCTGGCTTGAGCTTCATTCAGGGTGAATAGCTGTCATGCCCCGCCAATTTAGCAGCGGAATAAATCGGCAAGAACGTGAACCAAGTACATAGTCGAGAAAAATGTACAACAGTTGAATAATTCAGAGCATCTATTGGACAATAAATTGAATAAACTCTTCATTTCATTGAAATTCCACTAAGACTATTACAACCACTAATTCAGAGCCAATACATAGGGCTCAAAGACATCATTACATTGAAAAGAAATCTAAAACAATAACTACTAGACTCCAGGGTACTAAGGTAACTTCATGAGTTGACTTCAGGTCGCTCATCACTCTAGTCTTGTCCCATTGGTGAGTGTGACGTCAAAGTCCGATTTACTTGAGACACACAAGACAAATAACGAAGGGTGAGCGATAACGCCTAGTAGGACTTAAATCTCAGGCTCAAGCAGGCTTTAAATAATTAATGTATTTAAATGGCAGAGTAACTAATGATAGAGAGAGTCACGTAAAGTTGTGAACGTAATAGCACAAGTAACATGGTTCAAATAGCAGATGAATCAGTATATCATGATGACCAAAGTCAAGTCACAATAGAAATGATAATAACACGATAGCAAATAACGTCAAGCAATAGCAAGCAACATGTATAGCAAGGAGAGAGAAAATAGTTGGCCATATAGAGAGTAAATGGCGTTTTGGTTATCCGTAGATAGCCGCAAGAGAATATAGCACTTTTGTTGTCGAAGACAACGAGGGAACATGACACTTTGTTGTCAGAGACAACGAGAGAATATAGCACTTGTTTTTAAATGGCACTTTGTTGTCGTAGACAACGAGAGAATATAGCACTTGTTTTTAAATGGCACTTTGTTGTCGTAGACAACGAGAGAATATAGCACTTGTTTTTAAATGGCACTTGGATGTAATGCCAGCATCCTGATCATGTTAACTCCCGCGGGCAAATAGCACTTTCGGGCGTTCTCCCCAGGACCAGATCGGGCCCTATTGCACTGGCATTATTTATGTTGTTTAATGGCACTTGGATGTAATGCCAACATCCTGATCATTTAACTCCCGCGGGCAAATGGCACTTTTCGGGCGCTCCTCTCAGGACCAGATCAGAGCCCTATTGCGCAGGCATTAGTTATTTTTGTTTATTTGGCAACAAGCAATTGATGGCCAATAGAGAGTACCAAGAAGTAGATAAGAGCACTAGATGAATAGACGAGATAGTAGAGTGAACGTGAATGGATGAGCGAATAGAGTATAGATGAGAACTAATAGACATTTCACGTAACACGTCGAGTAAACAGGCGATAGTAACAGTTGCACAATACTCGCACGTGGTGTTGGCAGTCAGGTGGAACTCACTATCTTTCCGCTGGCCATGTTATGCACAAGTCCAGAGGTCCGACGTGATTCAAGGTAAGAGCGAACTTCTAATAGCCGTTTGGATCATAACGATCCCTAAAGATGTAATGGGTGCTAGGGTACAACCGGCTTGTCGACTATGTGGGAATCCATGATCAGAGGAGACTTATGGAGGCCTTGTGCAAGGGTTCACTAGTCCGGCGAAAGGAATATCCGACGGAGAGTTCACCACAAGCCAAGTAAAGTGTGTATATAAAACAGGTGCTCGACGTTCTAGAGGAATTCTAGAACAGTGGAGCGTCGATATCGGTATATGAACAACGCAAGAAACGAATACAAGTCCTTTAAAAAATAGGGCAATTAATATACTTTATTGTAATAAATTACCAGATACATTATGAGATACTTTATGCCAGATTTCAGCCATATATGGATGGTTCATGTGTGTGCATGTGTAAGAGAATTCATAGATAGAAAAGAAGTCGTGAATATGTATTTTAAAGCATTCAATATGGCTCCAATTTAAAACAGGTGTTTTTACTGCGTGTATGACTGTTAAAAAGGCGTAAGAATATTGTAGAAAGTGAGAGCAATAAATTTTATGGGTTTTCATGCAAAATCCTGTGAACGCGACATAGGCCTGTAAGGGTAGCGACAGGGACAGGCAGATCGCGACATGGCATGAAAAGGGTGGCGACATGGCTGTCAGGATAGAAGGGCAGATCGCGACAGGCTTGCATGAGGGTCGCGC
Organism: Colocasia esculenta; assembly: GCA_014218235.1. Taxonomy (NCBI): domain Eukaryota; kingdom Viridiplantae; phylum Streptophyta; class Magnoliopsida; order Alismatales; family Araceae; genus Colocasia; species Colocasia esculenta. Next base: position 88,197,796 of record CM024758.1, on the reverse strand, counting down.
CTGCCTGGTCAGCAGATCGCGACAAAGCGGACTGTCGCGATGAGATCGCGACAGAGCGCTCTGTCGCGACGGACCTTGTGAACGTGGCCTATCGGGCCATCGCGTTCACAGGGTCTGCGCCTGAGCCTGACAGGGTTCTGATCTGTCTTGGATTGAGGTCCAGAAACTTGCATTTTTGATACAGGGTAGTTCAGAAAATCATAACTAATTGTATAGTCAACGAAAAAATCATGAAACCAGTTGCAAATTAAACTAGACATGTAAGGGTACTTCCAGTCAATCAAAATTAAATTAGAGAGCATGGTTCAGAACATGACACAGAGAGAAAGATCGATTAAATTCGATCAACATGCTCGATGAAATTTAGGGCTTTTAGGGGCAAAAGATCCCTAACAACCTGAAGTATCTACAGTAAAAGTTTCGTAGCATGGATCAAGTATACATAGGGATTTGAATTAAACATGATGTCTCGGGGTTATCATGTTTGCAGATCCTCTAAAATCAAGAACAAAAGATTGGCTCGATGTAAAAGAGTGAAACAAGAGGGTTTTTGTTCCTGATGTATGGAACAATCTACAAATGGATTTAATTGAGTTTTGCTCATGAGAATGCCTACCATGACTCGATTTCCTCTTCTAGGGCTAAAACTTGAAGAACGGGGTTGAGATCTTGAAAGGTTCTTCTCCCCATGAAATCTCCTCCTCCTTGGCCTCTCCTCCTGGTCCAGCAATCCCTTGGCACGAGCTAGGGCCGGCCATGAGGGTTTTAGGAGAGTATTTATGTTAGTTATGTTTCTAATTCCTAATAGTACTTTAACTCCTATTAAATTCCGAATTTCCTCCTTTCCTAACCTCCTCCCAAGCTTTCCTCTTCCTATTTGGTTAGGATGGGAGCTAAATTCGTAGCCAACCTATTAGGGTAGGTTTAGGAATTCAATTCTAACTCAAACTTCCTATTTAATATATTAAATACCCATTTTCTATTTAGGTAATAATTTAGTTACGAATTTAGGGTATTTTCCTATTATTCTTCTTTAAAAATCCCTATTTTGGCCCACTAAATTCTAATGGGTCAATATAGCAAAGCCCATTACTCTTTCTTTTAAATGGGTTTTATTTATTTACCTTTCCTTTACATCTTCCAATTATTCAAGATTATTATTACTTTTTTTCCTTACTTTAATTTATTCTTGGGCTATGGGAGGTCCATTGGTCCAATTATGATAATGGGTAATCATTACATGTTGTTGGAAGTCTCTCCGACATGTTCCCTGAATTTACGGGCGCGCTATTTTTTCCGTGTTAACGATTTTCCGACCTAATTTCCTAATTAGTCACATTGTGACATACGCTTGGCCAATCTGATTTTTTGTTGCATGAATTTCTTCGTGGAACACTTAGGAATAATGTCTGGGGTTGATTTATAATTTTTATGGAATTTTTTGATGTATTTGTGCACATACGATAATGGTACGTATGTTTCTATTATTTCTTTTTAAAGAAATTATTATTTTGTTTTTTTTAAGTATTAAATTTTCTGGGTTGCTACAACAGCTGCTGAGCAGACAAAGGATAGAATCTACTCCATTCTGAGGATGTCAACCTTTCACATTCAGACAGAATTGGGGCTAGAACTTCAGCACTGACATGCCCCTGGTGATATTCTCTAAATAGAAATCTAGGAAATGCAACCAGGCAGCCTTTCTGAAGTTTAATTCTTCCCATTACTCTGGTAAAACATTCAAAGATGATGGATCCTACAGAGGATTCCATGACAAGAAAATGAATCTGCGGTAGTGCTATCTCATCAAGCACAGGAAGGGTAGCAAAGTCTACCTGAATGTCTGAAGATTGTGAGATGCCTGGATTGAGAGCTGAGATAGCCCTTTTGAATTGGCTCAGCTGAACTTCTGGAAGTCGATGGACATATCCATAGTTGTTGAACAACACATAGTGTCTGACCATCTTGATCTCTTTCTGAATGAAGGGTGCCCAAATTTCTCTATGATAAATTCTGAACCATTCTGATAAGGTCAGGGAGTGGTCCCTTGGAGGGAATCTGGCAGATTTGGCAAGAGTATATCTTTTGAAGAGATCTTTGTGGCCTTTGCCCCACTGCTCTTCGGTTTTGGAGTGGGCAATAGAGAAGATTTTGGATTTTTCGGATTTGGAAAGAGAAGTGAAGGGTAAAATGGTGTTTAAATGATCTGTTAGATTGAGGAATAGAAGGTTAATGATGGTGGCAAGAACGACCTTTGAGATATATTCTCTATACAATGGTTTATTTTTGTTGTCCACTGTGAGGGAAAACCACAAAGGAGGGTATTTAGGCTCAGAGGAAATGGAGGAGGTAGAAGAAATTTTCCTCTTCTTAGGAGCAGGACTGGAAGAGTCTGCCCTATGGATGTGCTCCCCAACCTTCAGCACAGACCTGAGAATGCCTTCCTCAAACTCATCCTTTATTTTTTCTATAAAGGGAGAGTCAAGTTGAGCTGTCTCAGGGATTATAGTGATGAAAGAGGGTGGAGGAGAAGGATGAAGAAATGAATGAGAAGTAGTGGGAATGTCATCAACTGGTCCAGGGGAGGGACCAGAGGAGGATGAGGCTCCAGCAGAGGATGCTGGAGGCACCTCAGAAATAGGTGGAGGTGGAAGTATGTGAATAGAAGATGCAGGAGATGAGGTGGATTGAGAAGGAAATGGTGTTGGAGAAGAGATGGGTCTGGATTGAGGCTTTTTGAATGGCTGAGGAGTAGGGGGTGCTGTAGGAGCTGAGGGAGGAGATGGAGGAACTAGTGTGTGAGAGGGAGGAGAAGGAGCTGGAGGCTTAGGTGCCAAGACCTCTTCTTCAACCTCTGTCTGCACAAGTCCACTCTCCAATGGCCCTGATGGCCCTGACACTTGCTCAGCTGGCCCTGGAGGCCCTTCAACCTGCTCAGCTGGCCCAGATGGCCCTTGCACATTAAATTCTGCCTCTGCTGCTGCTGGTGCTAGCCCTGATGGCCTAGGAGTATTAGCACCCAAGTTCTGATCTGCAGGAGGTGCAGGAGGAGGAGGAGCTGGAGCTCCAACTACCTTCAGAATCTCAGATAGCATTGATTTCATATTCCCCATCTCTTTGTTGAACCATTTCATGGCATTTCTAATATCGGAAATTTCCTTAGAAGCTGAAGCTTGGCTCATGAAAATGGAATTGACATCAGATTGAAGAGAACACAAAATTGTACCTTGAACATCAAGTCTCTCAATCACAGGCTTTAAATTGATCACTATTTTCTGCCTCACCTGCCTTTCAAATGGAGTATCTGATAGGAGTGGGACTCCAGAATCTACTTCTTTTCCTTTTTGTCTGGCCTCTGAAGCTGGAGGCTGCTGATCATCATCTGAGTCAGAGGAGCTGGTTGTCTCCCCATCTCTGACATCATTCTGTGCATTAGGTAAGTCTTCATCAGCTGGTACACAGCCCATAGATTCATCACAGTGAGCTGCTTCTGCTGGTCCTTCCTTTGATTGCTCCCCCTGAACAGGAGCATCCTTTTCCATTGGCTCTTGCTCCCCCTGAATGGGAGCCTCTTCCAAAATAACATCTGCTGGAGCATCTGATTGCTCCTTCTGAACTGGTGCTGCAATTGATTCCTCAATGTGGCCTGGTGCCACAACCTCTTCTGCTGAACAACCACCAGTCTCTGAAGTGACTGGGGTGGTGAGGATAGAGTCCACTACCCCTCTAAGTATGGATGCTACCATAGAGGAGGGTAGAGTGTCTGCCTCTGTAGACACAATAGGGACAATCTCCTCAGGAGAGATGTCCTCAATCCTTTCACTAGAAATTGCCACTGATACTCTTGCAGGTGCTTCTGAAAATTCTTCTGCAGAAGGTGAAACTCCTGCTACAATGGGTGACCCTGCTAGCTCTGCTGCCAGTTCAGATGGTCCTACTGACTCAACTGCTGCTCTTGATTTAGTTGCTACTAATTCTGCTGGTGCTGCTGGTTCAATTTCTGCAGTTCTAGGTTCTGCTGCTTCTTCCTGAACATCAGGAATATCTCCTATAATGGCCTCTCCCTCTGCCACTGAGGTCTTAGACCAAACACCATTGACCAATGAAAATCCACTTTTCCTTAGGTTTCTGGACCTAATTGATTGGCCCATTTTCTCAACAACAGCTCCGAACAAATCAATGTCAAAATGCTTGAAAACCTTAGTAAGCAAATGAGCATAGGGCAAAGAAATATTGAGCTTACTTTTGGTATCCCAGATCTGATCTCTGGTAAAATTCATCCTTTCCAACATCACTGCGGCCATATTGATTTCCTTGTTCTGTATGGCCCAGTACATCATGTCTGAGTCTGCTTTAGTACAAGTAGAAAAGGTTGCGCTTCTTGGAACCAAAATCTGACAAACGATGAAATGAAGGAGGCGGTTGAAAGCATTCAGTTGATTAATGTCTAGCTTACCGTCTCTTAGTCTGAACCCTGGCCCTACAATGCCAAGACCTTTAGCTTTGGCGTCCATGGTGTGAACCCCACTGTGTCCAGAAGTCTTTACTCCAAATAACAAATGCAATAATTCATGATCTATTTTAATCAGGCTTCCCTTGACAGATGAAACCAGGGACCCGTCTGCCTCTGTTCTCAAACACACATAAAAAGCCTTCACGAGGTCTGGATAGCTTACCTTGGAGAAGGTGGCGATTCCCATCCACTGCATCCTGTTCATTGCTGCCACTACACTGTGCATGCCATTCTTTTCGAGATCGGCTATATCCACTGCCTTGTTCCCACAAACTTTGGTCTTCACAAACTTGAACCTCTCCTGCTGCTCAGAAGTAAGGAACTCGGCGCTGTAGCCACCCAGACTCCCGAAAACGATGGATGCGGCCATGGAATCAGGTGAGGAGGTTTTCCGGAGGGTTGAGAAGGAAGGAGGAGAGAAAGGTCCTCAAGAATTTCTTCGCGGGAAGAAGAGAGAAACTTCAAATGAGCAGAGAGAGATGTTGGAGTCGTTAGGGCATCACTCAGGCAACCAGACGAAAGAGGGAAAAGGTTGAAGATGGGAGATGAATCGTTTTTCGCATTGATTTTTAGGAATTAATAAATGTATTGGAAAGAGAGGCGCCAAAAGGCGATAGAAAACGACAAAAGAGTTTGACTATTCAAATCGACTTTAAATACAAGAACGGTTATAGGGATAATTTGAATTTCTTTTGCTTAACGCCATGGAGAGAAAATTTACTTGATTCTGAAATTTTATGTGTCAGTTTTAAACAAACCTCTTTTCACAAATTGCACATGCCTAATTCCCTTCTAAGAGATGTGAATCTCTCTTCAGGTAAGGCTTTTATGAAAATGTCTGCTAACTGACTATTTGTATCAATAAACGATATTTCAATATTACCATTTGCAACATGATCACGAATGAAATGATATCTAACCTCAATATGCTTGGTCCTTGAATGTTGGACTGGATTTTTGGTGAGATTGATAGCACTGGTGTTGTCACACAATAGTGGAATTGATTTGATATTTAATCCAAAATCTTCAAGTTGTTGCTTCATCTATAGGAGTTGTGTACAGCAACTTCCAGCAGCCACGTACTCAGCTTCAGCTGTAGACAGTGCCACTGAATTTTATTTCTTTGATGACCAGGATATCAAACACCCTGCAAGAAATTGACAGCAACCACTGGTGCTTTTTCTATCTACTTTGCATCCAGCATAGTCAGCATCAGAATATCCTACTAAACTAATTTCACAGGATTTTGGATACCACAGACCTAAATCATGAGTTCTAGATAAATATCTAAATATTCTTTTCATAGAGATTAAATGTGATTCTCTAGGATCTGCTTGATACCTAGCACACATGCATACACTAAATAGAATATCGGGTCTACTAGCTGTTAAGTAAAGTAATGAGCCAATCATACCTCTGTAGATCTTTTGATCTACTTTCTTACCATCCTTGTCACTGTCCATCCTGGTGGATGTACTCATGGGAGTTGGGAGTGGCTTTGTGTTTTCAAAACCAAATTTCTTTAACAGCTCCTTGATGTATTTTTCTTGACAAATGTGAGTGTCATCTTTTCCTTGCTTGATTTGTAGTCTAAGGAAGTAGTTGAGCTCTCCCATCATACTCATCTCAAATTCTCCCTGCATCAACTTTTCAAAATACTTGCAAAGGGATTCATCAGTAGATCCAAAGATAATATCATCTACATAGATCTGTACAAGTAGTATGCTTTTAACTTTTGATTTTACAAAAAGAGTGCTATCTACTTGACCTCTACTAAAACCATGGTTTAGAAGAAAAGAACTAAGCCTTTCATACCAGGCCCTAGGAGCTTGCTTTAAACCATATAATGCCTTATGAAGTTTAAAAACATGATTAGGAAATTCTGTGTCATCAAAACCGGGGGTTGTTCCACATAAACTTCCTCTTTTATAAAACCATTTAAAAATGCATATTTAATATCCATTTGAAATAGTTTTAAGTCTAATGCTGATGCATATGCTAGTAGTATTCTAATGGCCTCAAGTCTAGCTACAGGTGCATAGGTTTCATCGAAATCCATGCCTTCCTCTTGAGAATAGCCTTGAGCTACTAGTATGGCCTTGTTTCTTAAGATCACACCAGCCTTATCCAACTTGTTTCTGAACACCCATTTGGTGCCAATAACTGGATGGTCTGATGGTCTAGGAACAAGTGACCATACTTGGTTTCTCTTGAACTGATTTAGTTCATCTTGCATGGCCAAGATCCAAGATTCATCACCAAGAGCTTCATTGACTGTCCTCAGCTCTATTTGAGAAACAAATGCTAAATAATCACAGGGTATCATGTTACCTCTTGTTCTTACCACAATAGATGGATCACCAATAATATTCTCAGGTGGGTGATCTTTCTTGTATCTCCACTCCTTTGGAAGATTTTCATGTGTAATTTCCTTTTGTTGCATGTCTTCCATAGGTGGATCATCCTTGTCCTCAATTGATGTATTCTTTAGTTTCTTGGACAATTCATCGGCATCATCATTGTCACTATCTTCTTCCTTTCTCAGGGAAGGGTTAATTTCATCAAAAATAATATATACAGACTGTTCAATTAATAAAGTGTGTTTATTAAATACTCTATAGCCTTTGGGTTTAGAGGTGTACCCCATGAAGATGTCTTCATTTGATTTGGCATCCAACTTACCAATGTCCCTTTTTCCATTGTTGTGGATGAAGCAAGGACATCCAAATGTCCTGAAGTGGCTGATCTTTGGTTTCTTTCCTTTGAACAGTTCATATGTAGTCTTCTTTAGGATTGGACTGATCATTACTCTGTTGATAATGTAGTTTGCTGTGTTGACTGCTTCAGCCCAAAAATACCTTGGCAAATCATATTCTGATAACATTGTTCTTGCCATATCCAATAGAGTTCTATTCTTTCTCTCAGCAATTCCATTTTGTTGTGGTGTCCTTGGTGCTGAGAAATTATGCTCAATTCCTTGATCATCACAGAACTTAGAAAATTTCTCATTCTGAAATTCACCACCATGATCTGATCGCATAGAAACAATGCTGAACTTCTGATCCTTCTGAACTTTCTTGTTGAAACTGACAAAGTTATCAAATGTGTCATCTTTATGCTCTAGGAATGATACCCATGTGAATCTTGAGTAATCATCGACTATGACAAATCCAAAGTTCTTTCCTCCAAGACTGGTAGTCCTCATTGGCCCAAATAGATCCATATGAAGGAGCTCTAAGGGCTTTGAGGTGGTTACCACCGTCTTTGACTTGAAGGAGCTCTTGGTATGCTTTCCCTTGGCACAAGGTCTACAGACACCTTCCATTTTTGCACTGACCTTTGGCAGACCTACTATAAGATTTTTCTTCAGCAATTTTCTCATGCCATCTATGCTGCAATGTCCTAGTCGTCTGTGCCATAATTCAGTAGATTTTTCCTTATTTGCCGCTAGACAGACATTCTTCTTTGAGTTCCTCAAGATAGAGCACATATAAGTTCTTTTCTCTATTTGCTTCAAAGATGACTGATCCATCCTTCAGTATGCTGCATTTCGATTCTTGAAACTGGATCTGATGGCCACTGTCACATAGCTGGCTGATGCTAATAAGATTATGCTTCAATCCTTTGACAAGCAACACATCTTCTATAACTGTTCTTCCTTTATTATTCACAGAGCCACTGCCTATTACTGTTCTTTCCCATTATCTCCATAAGTAACTGTTCCTTCTTCAGCTTGGAGATGAGTGAATAACTTCTGGTTTCCTGACATGTGCCTTGAGCACCCACTATCCAAATACCATTTGGATGCTCGAGGGTTAACCTGAAATAAAACCATCAAGTTTTAGGTACCCAAATTCTTTTGGGTCCTGATGGGTTAGTATCATCAATTTTCCTTTTATTACCCATTTCTTATGTCTTGTTGGACACATGGTTCTTATGTTACCTAACCTATTGCAATGACTACAACAAGATGTTTTTATTACTCTTTCAATATATTTAAAGTTAGCTTTGTATACTATATCTTGTTGAGAGACAAATTTTGGAGTCGGATATACTTTAAGTGGAATTATTGTTTCTCCATTTTCGGGTGGTGTGTAACCTACACCATCTTTCTTCGTTCCTGAACGTCTAGCTCCTTTTAATACTAATGAATTTTTACCATTTGTGAATTTTTCTAATGTGCTTGATAGTTTATCATTTTCTTCATTTAAGTCTTTATTTTGTTTCCTTAGTTCATCTATATTTTCCTATTTTTCTAATTTCGTTATTTGTTTATTTTTATCTTTTAAGTCTTACATAATAATTCATTTCTTCTTTTAAGTTCAGTTATTTGTTTTTCTAACTCTTCATTTTCTGTTTTCAAATCAGAGTTAGTGTTTTCTAAACAAGTACTATTTTTCTTACTAGCTTTTAATAGTTTAGTTACTTCTTTATATTTATCATATAGTTTGTTAAATGCTTCCTCTAAATTATCTGAGTCAGAATCATTGCATGAATCAAAAGAGGAGTCAGAAGTTACCTTGTCTTCGGTATTAGCCATGAAAGCCAAATTGGCTTCTTCTTCATCGCTGCAGGAGCTTGACTCACTGTCTGAGTCGCTACTGTTTTCCCATGCTGCTGCCATCGCCTTCTTCTTGTATTTTCTGAACTTCCTGGAGCTTTCTTTCTTCCTGAGCTCCGGCTTCTTGAATTTTGGACACTCAGCTTTGATGTGTCCTGGCTTTTTGCATTCATAGCAGATGGGTTCTCCTTTCTTTAGATCTTTTCCATCTGGTTTCTTGAAGTCCTTGTTTCTTTTGAAGTGCCTTCTACCAGATTGGAACTTCTTCTTCTTAGCTAGAATATGCTGCAATCTTTTAGAGAGCATTGCTTCCTCGTTTTCACTGTCCTCAACACTCTCACTCTCATCTGAGCTTTCTTCTGGTGAGTCTTCTTCAGCTTTTAAAGCGTTGGAGTGCTTCTTTCTACTTGAGGACTCTCCTAGCCTCTCCATATTGATCTCATAGGCCATAAGGGACCCAATGAGCTTTTCTAAAGACATTCTTTTCAGGTCATTAGCTTCTTCAATCGCTGTGACTTTTGGGGTCCATGAGGATGGTAAGGATCTAAGAATTTTCCTCACCATATCTCCAATCTCATAAGTTTTCCCCAGAGCAGCCAGTCCATTAGTAATGTCAGTGAACCGACTGAACATTTGAGTTATGGACTCACTTGATTGCATCTGAAATCTTTCATATTGAGTGACAAGAATGTCGATTCTTGTTTCCTTCACTTTGTCTGTGCCTTCATAAGTAATCCTGAGCTTTTCCCACATTTCCATTGCGGATTTGCAGGCTGAGACTCTGTTGAACTCTTTTTTACTTAAAGCACAACATAAAATGCTCTTTGCTTTGCAGTTCAAGGAGATCTTCTTTCTATCATCATCTGTCCATTGAGCTTTCTCATTGGTGACTAGAAGATCACCTTCTTCTACTATGGACCATATCTGATAATCATGGCCTTGTAGGAAGTACTCCATTCTGGTTTTCCAATAAGGATAATCTTCACCATCGAAGAGAGGGGGTCGGTTGACAGACTGACCTTCAATGTCGCCTTAGGCTGCCATGGATCTTTACTCTTCAGATCGTTGGATCTTTTACTTTGACGAAGAGACTAGCTCTGATACCACTTGTTGCCCAGTTGACGAGCCCAGAGGGGGGGTGAATGGGTCTTTAAAAAATAATCTAGACGATACCTATAAATAAAAACATTCAAAAAAACGTTCTTCGATGAAGGTTAGTGACTGTTAGTTCAAATACCAATCACACAAAGAAAACAATCACACGACACAAAGGATTATTCTGGTTCGGACCTCCTCTCCTTAGGAGTCCTACGTCCAGTCCCTGAGCAACCACTTAGGATTTCACTAACTAAGGTACAGTCCCCCTAAGGACGCTACAACACCCAGCTCAACTGGTCTTCCTTCACACCCGAAGGGAATAACAACACCCTAGATACCCCACCAGGTCTTCCTTCACAACTGAAGGGACACTGCACCCTGGATACCACCAGGTCTTCCTTCACAACTGAAGGGAAAACAATACAAAGAGAATGGAATAAGATCAAGCCCCTAGATCAAGCTTTTAACAAGCCAAGATCTGAAGCAACTAGCACTGAGAGCAAAGAATCTAAGCTAAGCACACTCTCAGAACTGCACAAGCTCTCTCAAGATTTTCACTACAGAGTGGAGAGCAAAGAGCGAAAGCAAAAGTGGAATGAGGTTCTTGGCTCTGGAATTCTTTTTGAAGAGATGAAAGCTTGAACCAGGTTTTTCAATGTATATTTGTATGTGCGTGCTTGTTCTAATCTTCTGTCTTGTATTTATATCTCCAATTTGAAATATGTACGTTGAAGTGTCCGTTGTCTCTTTCTTAAGTAGACGTTAGACTGAATGATGCTTGGAAGCTTCCAGTCAACAGCCTTTTGATCACTTGAGCACGCAAAGAGATGTGATCTTCTGAGATATCCTTTGGCTTCTAATTTGTCCAATCGTTGTAAAGTGGAACTGGATCAGAGATCTACACAAATTTCAATCTTGAACAGCGGATAGCTAAGCTGTCTTTGATGTCAGTCAACGTTAAAAGAAATAGTCATGAAAATAGTAAAGCCAAATAGCTGAATCTAAAAGATGTATACAGAGTAAGCACAATAATGGACAATATCGTCTGCATGCATGCAGAGGTACGTTCAGATCTCATAAATGCAGAAGTGTTAGAGAGATATATACGTGGATTTTGACTAGTCAACGCTTCTTAGAAAAAGAGAGTATCAAGTCGATGTAAGACATAAAACCGATAACTATATGACTTATGAAATCGTTATGAACAAGTCAGTTTGACCACGTCGTTATGAGTCATAGCAAATCGTTACATTGATTGTAGGATTTAATATGAACACTTAATAAATCGTTATACAAAGTAAATCGTTGTGTTTACTGAATAAATCGTTGTGAAACACTTAACAAATCGTTATACCGAGCAAATCGTTATGATCACAGAAGAAATCGTTGTGAAACACTTAACAAATCGTTATATAGAGCAAATCGTTATGATCACAGAAGAAATCGTTGTGAAACACTTAACAAATCGTTATGATCACAGAAGAAATCGTTGTGAAATACTTAACAAATCATTACGGCGAGCAAGTCGTTGCGAGTTCTAAGGAAATCGTTATGATTACTTAAGAAATCGTTACGGCGAGCAAGTCATTGCGAGTTCTAAGGAAATCGTTATGATTACTTAAGAAATCGTTACGACGAGCAAGTCGTTGCGAGTTCTAAGGAAATCATTATAATTACTTAAGAAATCATTACGGCGAGCAAGTCGTTGCGAGTTCTAAAGAAATCGTTATGATTACTTAAGAAATCGTTACGGCGAGCAAGTCGTTGCGAGTTCTAAAGAAATCGTTATGATTACTTAAGAAATCGTTACGGCGAGCAAGTCGTTGCGAGTTCTAAAGAAATCGTTATGATTACTTAAGAAATCGTTACGATGAGCAAGTCGTTGCGAGTTCTAAAGAAATCATTACGATGACTTATAGAATCGTTACAGGATCGACTTGTTTGAAATAACATGACTTTCCAGTCTTACAAGGAAATCGTTAAAACACTTATGAAATCGTTGTGATATCAAATTGTTATAGCTATATTGAAATCGATATGACTTTCAACAGAAGTCGATGTGGACTTAGAGAAATATCATGTTGAAAGGATTAAGGCTTCAGTAAGGCAATACTTAGCAACATTGACTTGATTGACCTTGGTAATTTTCCTGTACTTAAGACTTATGAAATATGTTAGAGATTATTGATGAAGTTTTGTTAATCACTAAAATACATATGTAATTAATTAAAATTACATGGGGACAGACTGATCATCAACTATTGCTTGAATGTGGATGGTGCTAGCAAGGGTAACCCAGGTGACTGTGGGGGAGGAGGATGTATTCGTGATAAGAGGGGCACAGTGTTTGTGGTGTTTGCTCACTATTATGGTTATGGGAATGGAATGATTGCAGAAGCAAGAGCTCTTTGTGATGGTATATATATGGCAGATTTCCTGGGTCTTCAGATCGCTATGATTCATTCGGACTCTTTAGCTTTGGTTAACTCCCTAAAATCTGGGAAGTGTCCTTCATGGCTAGCTTATCATTGGTGGCGTGAAGCTCATTTGATGATTCAAAAGAAAAACCTTTCTTTCGCTCATGTTTATCATGAGGCTAATCAAGTCGCGGATGGTTTAGCTAACTTTGGTTGTTTGTCCAAGGAAAACAAGGTGTTTTGGGGGTCTAGTACTATTCTGCATATTTGTAAAGGTCCATTTTGTTTGGAAAAAACCGGTCTCTCTCATGTTAGATTTCTGTGACCGGTTTGTCCCTTTGTACTCTCCTTTTTATTTATATCTCCCTGGCCCAGGTTCTCTCTGGTGGAGTGAGAACATTCTTCCTCTTTGGGGAAGGGTGCACTCTCCTAGACTTGGATCCTGAGGACCTATTTACTTTAAAAAAAAATGTGCATCTCAACAATAGCAAAACAAATAAGAGGAACCGAGACAACTAAAGATTAGATCTCTGTCTAGAAACAGCTGGTAATATCGGCAATATGTCAGAAGTGTATAACTCCCACCTAACCTATGGTGAAGATATATGATGTAAGTGTAATGTCAAAAGTGTAGTAAGGTTTCATGATGTTTACCTGATAGTCCTCCTGATGATCAAGCTCCGACCTGTATAGTCTCCAAACATGTCGTGGGTTATTTATCTCTTCTCTCCAAACATTCCACCTACAATTTATTTTTAAGTTAGCATAATTTCTATAATTAAATAGTAATACATAGTCTAGATGTACCTGTGACCAAAGGCAAGTCCTGTGCCAAAGGATTCATCTCAACATCAGGACGTCCCACATGTAGTCGCTCCCAAGACCACAACTAAAAATTAAAGCAAAAAAGAGTATATTCAGAAGATTCAATAAATTATTAGAAGCAAAATCAATATGCATTAAATGACATACTACTTGAAGAAGAGTCAATGAACCGCAAATGGCCTAGGCATCGGACTTGTATGCAATGGACAAATGACGATATAGGTAAGCGAGTGTGGCACTACCCCATGAGCATCTCCCAGCTCTATTAAATTCCTCAAGTAGGGACAGATACATGAGTGGCATTGACTTTCTTGTCTTATCACTGAAAATAGTGCAACCCAGAAGATGTAACAAGAATGTCCATGTGTGTCGAACTATGACCTCCTCTAATGCATCCTCTGGGATAACTGCAAGCCTTTCTCTCAACCAAGATATTTTCACAGAACCTCGTCTAGTGGACTCTGGGACATCACATAGAAGCGACATGGAAACATCTGTCCAATCTAAGCTAGTGTTTTGTATAACAACATCACCATCAATGATAGCCTCATCAAAATAGCACATCTTGCAACGTGATAGTCATCTCCCCATGTCTAAGATGGAAAGTCAATGTCTCGCTCCTCCATCTCTCAGCAAGGGCTATAATCAATGCCCAATCTAACATGATCCACTGAACCTAAGTCAAATAAAATAGACCAGCTCTATGTACATAATCTACAATGTGGGGGTCAACTGGCCAACCACCCAAGCTCCTATAATGCTCCCAATATTTGAGAACTTCTATTTCCTAAACAAAATATTAAAATATGTTAACACTAAATTTATGTACGAGTAACGACAACTTATAGCAATATACCATACCTGACCACTGTACACCAGCTGTGATCTATGTCCCTCCTATGCATATAATACAGAAGTATCTATAGGACCTAAAAGTAGGCCCATCTCTGCCATGCCTACATACAAGAAGGAATGGTAAGTATATAAACATGTATAAACAATAGACATAAATATGGGTGAACAATATGTGTAAGTACAAAAGAACAATATGTGTAAACACAAAACAAATATAATTTCATGTCCCAAAGATGAAAGCAGAAGGAATAATTGAGACGAGAACAGCCAGCAAATAAGCCTCTAGCAAGCAAGCAAGACAACCCACACAACGCACGAATGGCTCAGAGTATTAAATAAAACTAACTTTATTCCATTTACTCGAATTTGGTCTGTTACATAAGTTGACTCAAGAAAAGGAAAGGTACATATATCCTTTCTACCTGCTACATTTCTAATGTTGTAACAAACCTAGATTTTTGAAAAACATGAACCATTCATAAGTATTAACATTTTCATATTGGTGATGACAAAATTCATTCTTATCATAACATCCTTAATATATTTAATATCACTTTTGTCTCATGAATATAATATTTTTCATCGCTTCATGAAATGACTTGCACTATTTAGTAACTTCGTCATACCAGTTTTGTCGGGATCAATCAAAGCTAACTTCGCCATATATGAAGTTCCAATTCGACCGACAACGTTACCAGTCGAAGCTTCACTTCATCATATACAAAGCTTCACTTTGTCATATATGAAGTTCCACTTCGACCGACAATGTTATAAACTGACCATCGAAGCTTCACTTCATCATATATGAAACTTTACTTCATCATATGCGTAACAATGTTTAACTACTATTCACCTACGTAAGGTAGATTACGTATTAACACCCCTACATCTTAACCGCAGGTAAGATCAAAGCGACATGGGGTAAATCCGTGTGAAGAACCCATCTGAGAAATCACCATCGTCCAGTTGTTCGTGAATTCACACACACCTGTCTTAAGGTAAGCTCTATATATACTCATACTCATCCTTAGCCAGAACTCTGGCTACTTGCTACTGCTATCCCCAAAGGCTGAGGAGGAAGAGGAAGGAAGGGTACTAGATGCTGAGTATGGGGTGAAAGAAATGAGCCTCTGGAGCTCAGTTATTCGCTTATTGTCATCTTCTCGTCGGGTAGGAACCTTGTCTTCCTTCCCCTTCTCGCTTGCCACTCTCCAAGTTGATTCTTTTGAATACTTGTTCTTGTCAAAGTAAACCCTCTTGTATCAGGACACAACCCTCAAGCCCTCTAAACTTTCAACCCACAATTGAAAGTAGAAAGAAAACCATCTTGTAACATCGCTGAAATCGGTCAACCGATCGATCATATCGGTCGACCGATCCCCTCCATTTTGCCTACCCGAGAGAGAAAAAGAAGAGACAACCTGTCACATCCCGATAGCAGCAAAAAATATCAGGTTGCGATGGATAATAGTAAAGAGTAACTTACTTATGTGGGTACAGTCGCTCAGCGCACTTCCAGCCACATCACTTTACTTACAATTTTCCTGAAAAATGTTAATAAAATAGAATGAGCATAAAAATGCCTAGTAGGTTGCCCTCTAAAGCAATTTCAAAACACAACTAGAAAATAATGATTTTAGTTAATGATTAATAACAGTTGTAATAATAAGGTAGGATGAAAGTGATAGGCTTAGAATAATACGAGATTTCATGATGTCATAAATTAAACAGAGCAAAATATTTTTGAGATCCATGTAACACACATATATCATAGCTTGAAAATGAATAATTGTAATAATGTGTCAATATTCACACATACTGTAGTTATTACGTATGTGATTACATAAAAGAGCCATGCATGTAATCACACAAGAAGGTCTTAACAACAGCACGTAATTGCACGAGAGGGTAACATACACTTAGGACACGAGAAAGGATAGCACGCATGTTCTAGAAAGGATTATCACACATGTAATTACATGAAAGAACCACACATGTAATTACATGATAATAGCATGCACTTGGATGAGAGTAAAATGCTCACGTATTGGAAAGTGGTCAACACATATTGTAACGACCCTCTTCATATCGGTACGATTTTACCAATCCACATCGATAAAAACTGTGCCGTCACAGTGGGACATGTACCAACACAGTAGGTAGAGATGTACATAAATAATAAAAGAAAGTACAGCAGAAATGAAAGATACTCTTATTCCATCATTATCACACATTCCATAGTCTATATAGTAGAATTGAAAGCAAACCATTGTCCACAATTATACAAGTCCATAACATATTATCATTGTCCACATACAAATGAAAGAAAGTGCAGTCTAAGCAAGTAATCTCCACAAGCATAGCTACTCCTCTCGCTTGGAGTCGCTCCTCACAATGTCCTCCTCTAGCACGGGGACACCTGTCTCACTTGTATGTTAAAGCAAGTATGAGTCTTCACAAAGACCCATCAAGCAACCCATTGGCACATCCTTACACATATCACATTCATGCTATCTTCTAACTAATAAGAGAAGTATGGCACATGGTTTATATCAATAAGCAAGTACACATGGATAACCTATAAATTTTCTACACATGGTCTTTAACTTGAATCATGGTGTCAATTTCAATTCATATCATATCATATTTCTAAACAAATAGATCATGGAATTAAGCACATGGTTATTAACAAACCTAGTATGATATCTAACACTATTCACATGCTTTTATATCACATATTCACATCTTTTACTTGCTATTTTAACAAATAAAACATATTCACATGGTTTCACATCACTTCACATAGTAACATATTTACACATCACTTTCACATGAACACTTTACACATTTACACATGTTTCACACTTTTACACATTATTTACCGTGACACATAGTCCGAACCACCATAAGAAGGACACACATATCACATAACACATACCTGTCACCTAGGCAATATAGTGACGAATCTTGGTAACTGTGCAGATATAACGACCCTCCTTATACCGTACGATTATATCAATCCACGTTGGTATAAAGAACACCGTCACAGTGGGACATTGACCCAACAGTAAACGATAGGTTGATATGCACATGAATAACAAAAGAGTACAATAGAATTAAACAAATGATTATTCTCATTCATCATCATCACATAATCCATAGTCTATATAGCAATAAAAGAAATGCAAATGTTCACATTATTACAACTTCAATTAAAATACATTGTCCATCACTTTATTTACATACTATGAAAGGAAAAGTACAACGAAGCGACGTCCACAAGTGAAGCTACTCCTCGCGCTCGAGTCGCTCCTCACAATGTCCTCCTCAAATGTGGGAACACCTGACTCACCTGTATGCCAAAGCAAGTATGAGTCTAAAGAGACCCAGCAAGCAATCTAAGGACACAACCTTACACATATCACGTGCACATGCTAGCCTTTTTAATCATTTAGGAATAAATATGGTACATGCTTCGTATTTCTTAAACATTTAAACATGGAACCCTATAACATGTGTCTACACATATAATTAACATGATTCAAAGTTCAAATGTTATCCAAATCATTTCACAATTATGCGCAATTAGAGCATGGAACTATTGTACATGGTAGATAACATACCTAGCATGATATCTACTCATTTTAACATGCAATTATCACACCTATTTATACATTTAACTTGCTGTTTTAATATAAATAATTCACATGTACACAAGTCCACATCTATTCACATGCCAACATATTCATTTAACACTTTCACATGCTCATTTTCCACATTTGCACAATTCACATATTCACATTCACATGTTTACACTTTTACATTTAATTGCCATGACACATAGTCCAAACCACCATATAGAAGGACACACATAACACATACACATACCCATCACCTAGGCAACATAGTGACGGATCTTGGTTAACTCCGCAGAACTGGGAGAAGCCCTCTCCACCCTAACCAGTGGTACTTGTCCACCTCTAGGATTTCATCATAATGCCCATAGGATATCACACACATTGAGCCTTCCCGTAGGGACTTTACTACGGTACGGCTCCACAGCCCTCTAAGGTAGCAGTGTCAATATCGGCACAGTTTTCACATTTCACTTTATCACATTGTTTACACATTTCTCATGCACCATTTAACACAATTACATTCACTTTTACACAATTACAGATGCTTCAGTTTACCTTACCTGATGCTACTATTCGCAGTGACAAATAACACATATCACAGTCCTAATCATGCAGCTAATCACTGAATCATACAAGATTAAACTTAACATGCTTAACATGGTAAATTTTCATTGTTAAACCGATAACTCTACCTACTGTCATGAAAACAGAACAAAATTTGTATTACAGGTTCTAAACAGATAACATGTCACATGCTCAATTTTTCAGATTTTTTGGATTTGTAAACTAATTATAATAATTAAATAGATTCCAGGCATATTTGTCAAGAATTTCACTTAATCAGGTTTCATAGTAAAATAGTCATATCTAATAGTTTCAAAACATGAAAACAGTCATCATACGAATAGGGAAAATTTATAAACCCTGGGCCACAATGGATCTATTTATACAAGATTAATCATGGTCAGATCATGCTCACAGCCCAATTACAGAAATTTTAATAATTAAAACTAATTACCGAAATTCGGTACATCCTCATGACATGACCTACTGATCGTACCTAACCCAACATAAATCTCACAGCATGCACAGACAATCACAAGTCCGAATATAATCACACAGATATGAAAGTTAGGGTTATGTGAAAAACAGACGAACTTGGAGGCAGGGGGTTGCCTCCAACAGGGTTAACGACACATGATGTTGTCGCCAACTCTGGATCTTGATGGCAGCAAGGTAGCCGTCTAGTTCCTGTCTGCAGAAGTGCAGACTGATCGCACAATACTTGACGAATTGGGGTTCCAGGACACGAGGAAAAATTACAGAAAATCCTAAGACCTGCAAGACATGAGAAGGATGAGATCCCTCGATTACTTGCATTTTAAAAATTGTAGAACGGGATTAATTAGCCGAAGATGCCCTCCTCTACCAAGCCCAGAAGGTGCTCCAAATCCTCCCAGATCTGGTCTTTGTGTCGATGTAAGTCGCACACCGGAGTCGAGGAAGCCTCACCAATGTTCAGAGTATCTCCCAGTCGATGTAGATCGTCGGAAGACGCACACAAACGCCAAATCAAAGCCTTCAAAGTTCAAGTTCTTCGCACAGAGCTCTAGGGTTTCTCAAGAAGCCAAAAACCTAACTTCGCCCTAATCTGGTGTTTTTATAAGCTAAGGGGATCGGGGTATGCATTAAGGTGGAAATCCTACCGTTGGGAGGTAGTTTCCAAAACCAGAACCAGAGAAAACGCGGTCGTTTCCCGATCTGAAACCGCACAATGTCTGGGAAATAAACGACCATATTGTTTCCGTTTAATGGGAGTCAGTGTCCATCGATCTGGATGTTGACCTTCCCTTAAACGTCAATACATGTTGACATTAATTGGCCTTTTGTCCAGAACATAGAAAATCACGTAAACATGCATTCACCCTGTAATTTACATACATAGTACACCACATTATTCAAGTGCAACATGTACAACGTAAATAAAACAATATGTACATAAATAAACACATATATACATATGTACAACATCATTTGAATACAATATGTACAGAAATATATATATATATATATATATATATATATATATATATATATATACACAAAGCAACTAATCACCATATGACAAAGTCCAAATAAAGAACAAAGTTCGAGGGCCTTACAGTAGAACTGGGAGAAGCCCTCTCCACCCTAACCAGTGGTACTTGTCCACCTCCAGGATTCATCTTAATGCCCACAGGATATCACATACACATTGAGCCTTCCCATATGGACTTTTCTACAGTACGACTCCACAGCCTTCTATGGAAGCAGTCTCAATTTCGGCACATATTTCACTTAAACACATATCTCACTTAATCACATGATTATATCATTTACATGCACTATTTGGTCCATTCACATGCAAATTATTTAAACATATATACTTCAGTTTACAAAACCTGTCATGACTGCATGACTGTCTAACAGTATCAACTCATTCATAACAGTACCTAAACATGCTGCAAATCACTAAAAATACATTCTCTTAATCAAACATGCTTAACATGGCTTTAATACCCTTTATAAGTGCAACAATACCTATGGATATCAAAATAGTCCTAAATTTTAACTACAAACTCTACGCATGGAATGTATCATATGGCTAATTTTCAGAATTTTTGTAATAGTATAACTATTTTTAACATTTAATACAGATTTCATGCAATTTTAGCAAGATATTACACTTTAACATGATAGACAGTAAACAGTCGGTTCTCATAGTTTTAAAGCATGTAAACAGTAGCCCTAAGTTCATGAAAATTTTTGTAACAATTTCCTGCATCAATTCTATTTATTCAGAATTTAATCCTGTCAAACCATGCATATTTCTCCATAACATAACTTATATTAAATGAAAGCATGATCAGAAATTTGACAGAAATTCATCGTTTGACCCTAAGAGAATACCTGAACATCCATAATTTTACAGCATGTGCAAACATCCAAAATCTGAAAATCATATCACAGAGATTAAACTCACAATTCTGTAAAAACCAGAAGAACTTGGCGACAAGGGTCTTGTCGTCAAGGTGGGTTAACGGCACAATCGGTTGCCATTAACTCAGGAACTTGGCGGCAACAAGGTTGCCGTCAACCTCCTGTCTGCAGAAAAGTGCAGACCGACCACAAACAAACCAGAATTTGGGGTCTAGGACACAATTTTAAAATCTGTAAAATACCTAAACTCTAGGGGACATGTCTAGGGATGAACCCCTAAGTTACTTGCCTTTAGAAAAAACTTAGAAGATCTAATTTGGCGATGAAGCCTTCCTTGACAAAGCCAAAGAGGTGATTCCTTCAGCCCTAAATCCGATCCTCACGCTTGCACAGATGATCTCCCAAAGACAGGGGAGCTCCTTCACCTCTAGAAGAACCTTCCAGTCGAAGAAGATTGTCAGAGAAGCCTACCAAATGCTAGATCAAGCCTCTCAAAGGTCTACCTTTTCTCTCACCCGAACCCTAGAAATCTCTTTCTGAACCAAAGGGTCTTTCCTAGCCGAGATGTCTAGGTTATATAGGCTAAGAGTCGGGATAAACCTAGTATTAGGAGTCCTAACCATTGGGGATACGCTTCCTAAATAAAATTCAGAGAAAACGGGGTTGTTTCAGATATGGAATCCCAAACACAGCTGGAGAAGTAAACGGCCACTCGGCTGCCGTCAACAAGAAATAAGCATCAATCGATGTTGACATCTAGATCCTCTGTCCATATAGTCAACAACATAAAAATTGTCGTCAACCTGCCATTAACGTTAAGTGATGTTGACATTAACAAGGATTTTGGGAAGAACATAAAAACATCAAACAAACATACATGCACAGAATTAAATAAATATTATATGCACAGAATTTAAGGGCCTTACACCCTCTCCCCCTAAAAGAAATCTTTGTCCTCTAAGTTAGAACAGAAATACTAACCAAACAAATGGGGATAATGCTTCTTCATGGCCTCCTCAAGCTCCCATGTAGCCTCCTCCCGTGAGAAATTCCTTCATAATACCTTCACAGATGCAATAGCCTTGTTCCTGAGGTGCTGAACCTTCCGATCTAGGATAGCTGCTGGTCGCTCTACATAAGACAAGTCTGGCTGAATTTCCACTGGCTCATGACTGATAACATGTGACGGATCTCGCACATATCTCTTGAGCATAGACGCGTGGAAGACTGGGTGCACACTAGCTAGCACTGGGGGTAAAGCTAGCTCATATGTCACGCTGCCCATCTACCTGAGAATCTCAAATGGGCCAATGAATCTCGGGCTCAACTTGCTATGCCTGCCAAACCTAACCACGCCTTGGGTAGGCGAAACCTTGAGAAATACATGCTCGCCAACCTCAAACTCTAAGTCCTTCCTTCTGTTGTTGGCGTAGCTCTTCTGCCTATCTTGGGCTGCAACCAATCTCTGCCTAAATCTTATCCAAGTCTCCTACACCAACTCTGGACCAACCAACTGCCTATCACCTGTCTCCTCCCAGCATAAAGGAGATCTACAGAGCCGCCCGTATAAAGCCTCGAATGGAGCCATGCCGATGCTCGCATGAAAACTATTGTTGTAGGCGAACTCCACAAGAGGTAGATGATGTTCCCAATCGCCCCTCCAATCAAGCACGCCCGCTCTCAACATGTCCTCGAGCGTCTGAATCATCCTCTCGGACTGGCCATCTGTTTGAGGGTGAAACGTCGAACTAAGCTTCAACTGAGAACCCAACGCCTCCTGAAGACCCTGCCACAACCTCGATGTAAACTGTGGGTCTCTGTCAGAGATAATAGACTTCGGCACACCATGAGTCTCACAATACTGCCTACATACAGCCTAGCCAAACTCTCCACAGACTGTTTCTTCTTCATGGGCAAGAAGTGAGCAGTCTTGGAGAAACGGTCTACAATCACCCAAATGGAGTCATTGCCCTTAGCTGATCTGGGCAAACCCATCACAAAATACATGGTGATTGCCTCCCACATCCATACAGGTATCTCCATCTTCTGCATAAGGCTTGACGGTCTCTGGCGCTCGGCCTTTACCTGCTGACATACCAAACACCTGGACATAAATTCTGCCACATCCTTCTTCATGCCTGACCACTAAAAGGATCTCTTCAGGTCTTGGTACATTTTCGTGTTGCCTGGGTGAAAGGAGAACCTCGATCTATGAGCTTCTGCAAGTACTTGCTCACGAACATCCACAACATCAAGGACACACACTCGGTGCTGAAATCTAATAACACCGTCCTCATCTCTAGCAATACATGTCTTGCCCACCATCTCCTAAAGCCTGGGATCAGCTCTTTGCTGCTCGAACACCTCGTCCAAGACCGTGGATCAGATAGACAACTGTGCCACGAAAGCCTAACACAACTGTGGCTCTAACAAGGTCATAGCACATGCTGCATCCTCAAGCATCTTCCAATCTTGCTGAAGTAAGGACCTCTTCCTGTTGAGCGCATCTGCCACGACATTCTCCTTCCCTGGATGGTATTTTAGCTCGAAGTCGTAGTCCTTGAGAAACTCTATCTACCTTCTTTGTCGCAGGTTCAACTCCTTCTGAGAGAAAAGATACCTCAGACTCTTACGGTCAGTAAAACACCTCGAACTTGACACCATAAAGATAGTGTCTCCAGATCTTCAGTGCATGAACCACAGCCGCTAACTCCAAATCATGGGTTCGATAGTTACGCTCATGCTCCTTTAACTGACGAGAAGCATTTGCAACTACCTTACCATGCTGCATCAACACACATCCAAGGCCTATTTGAGAAGCATCAGAATAGATAGCAAAACCCTCTGCACCACTAGGCAAGATCAACACAGGTGCAGATGTAAGCCTCGTCTTCATCAACTGGAAACTGCTCTCGCAATCCTCAGTCCACACATACTTCACACCTTTCCTAGTTAGCTTAGTCAAAGGTGCAACAATAGAGGCAAAGCCTTCAATGAATCGCATGTATAGCATGCTAAACCAAGAAAACTCTTGATCTCAGATGGTGTCCTCGACTCTCCCACTCTAGCACCGCCTGAACCTTCGCTAGATCAACAACAACTCCAGCGCCTGAGATAACATGCCCAAGGTAATGAACCTCGCGCATCCAAAAGTCGCACTTGCTGAACTTAGCATATAGCTTGTGCTCTCGAAGAACTCCAAAACAATCCTCATATGCTCACAGTGTGTAGATTCATCAGAGGAATAGACTAGCGCATCGTGTATGAACACCACAACAAAACTATCCAAATGTGCCTAAACACCCTATTCATGAGATCCATGAACGCTGCAGGGGAGTTAGTCAGACCAAATGGAAGCACAAGGAACTCATAGTGTCCATAATGGGTCCTGAACACAGTCTTGGACACATCTTCACTGTTGATCCTCAACTGATGGTAGCCAGACCGCAGATCTATCTTGGAAAACACAGATGCATTCTGCAGCTGATCGAACAAATCATCTACCCTCGGCAAGGGATACTTGTTCTTCATTGTCACCTAGTTGAGCTTCCTGTAGTCAATGCACAGCCTAAGGGAACCATCTTTCTTTTTCATGAATAGCACAGGTGTGCCCCATGGTGACACACTAGTGCGAATGAACCCCTTATCAAGCAAATCCTGCAACTGCTTCCTCAACTCGGCTAACTCTGTAGGTGCCATCCGATACAGAGCCTTAGAGATAAGTGAGGTGCCTGGAAGCAACTGTATAGTGAACTCTATCTCCCTTGTTGGTGGCAATCTAGACAAATCATCAGGGAACATGTCTGAAAATTCCTGCACAACCTCAATCTCCTCAAGGGTAGGTGACTGATCAGCCTTTGGGACCAAGACCACGCTAGCAGAAAAGCGTCACAACCCTTATTTACCATCCTCATAGCCTTCATGGCGGAGATCACAAACCTTCCCGCTAGATTCCTTGGCAACGGATGTGAGAACTCATCCTCTCTAGGAATACGAAAAGTAATCTTCTTCCCCCTGCAATCAACCAAGGCATAGTGCTCCTCAAGTCAATCCAGACCAAGTATGGCATCATAGTCCTTCATCTTGAGCAAGTAGAAGCACCCGAACAAGCCTCGTGTAACAACCCGAGAACCCGACCCTCGGCTTACGCCGAGGACCCGATTTTCGCGGTCGCCGCCCACGGATCCAAAGACCCGAAAGGGCTATAATATATATCTAATAGGATATGTAACAGAAGTAAATGTCAACTGCTAAACTAGAAGCATACAAGCGGAATAGGAAGAGAGCGAGATCGCTGCGTATCGCTCTAAGTATAGTCCCAACGCACGCACGCTAGTACAAGTAAAGGCAGGGAAGAACAAATCCCATAGAGGCATACCCCGAGGGTGACGTACACTGAGAAAGGGAAACCACTTCTAGCTACGGGGACCTCCACTACCACCCCGTCTCATCCCCCGGCGCGCGCCCTGCCGCTGCTGAGAAGTCTCACCTGGTAAAGAAAGGGATGAGCTTCACAACAGAAGCTCAGTACGGACTACCAATCTCCTACTGGCTCTAACAGGCAGAAGAATATATATATAACAAATAATTAACAGCAGTTTATATCTTCTACCTACAACCGGAAGTGTGGAAGCGAAGCTACAACTAGCGCGGTACGGAAACACAACACTGTCAGAAACTGGGTACGACTGCTCATCGTGACCACCACAAGGCTAGCAAACAAGACAGGGATACCCGCCTGGACAAGGTACACTAGCTATGGAAGACACTACCACTAATCAAAGGTCAGGTGCGCCCACCGACGTCTTATCCTCGACCCAGGTCCTAACCCTCACATCTCTTCAGAGCGAGGTAGGACACAAAGCACACAACAGTAACCACCGTAGTCTGGCCGGACTACGGTCCCACGCTTGGCCTCTCCAAGTGGTTCCGGAGCCACAAGGAGCGAGGCAGTGAGAATAGGGACTGGCTGGCCTGCGCCGGTAGAACTCCTAACCGTCCTCGTGTCCCAGACCAACCACGAGAGCTCTGCAAATGACTCCGCCGCTGTCCTAACACCGTTTTCCCCTCAGCTCTAGAGTCCGCCTGCTGGGCTGCCCAACTCGAGCATGCTCGTAGCCCGAGTACTCCCTCAACAGGCTCCCGAGAATGGGGGTCCTAGGCAACGGTAACAACCTCTCATAAGACAAGCCCTCAAGTGCCGAGCATCGGCGAACGACTAGTGTAGTACCATACTAGGAAACTAGCACAGGTGCTACAGGTACAGTAAAAAGAACAGAACAACGAATGTAACGACCCACTTCCACCCTGTACGGTTATACCAACCCACATCAGATGAGAGCAAGCCGCTACAGGGGAGAAAACCCAACCCAACAAGTCCATATGAGCTGAGATATACATAAATAGAGAATATAATTGCAATGGAAAGTAACAATTACTTATTCCATCACTTTTATCAACCACATTCCACATCCTATAGTCCAAGGAAGAAAATGACATAACATAATAAAGATTAACATGTAGCCAGTTCCAATTACATAATCCAGTTCATATTACAAAATGCAATACATACTACAAAATAAATTACAATCTTCAATTCACTCTTCCACTCCTCCTCGGATCTTGCTAGCTCCTCGGCTTCTAAATTTCCTAAAATATTTAGCAGGGTGAGTCTACATAATAGACTCAGCAAGTAACTTAAATTTCAACCCATATACTTATCAATCATGATTTCTGACATTTAACACTATTAACACGTTAGAATTCATCAATTAATTTCATACATGATCACGCTATGACATAAATGAAACATGGAATTGTTTTAAACAATTAATCTAACGCATGTAGACAATAATCTAAACATGGATACTAATAACATGGTATCATTAACATGAGTATAACCATATATCACATGCTTGCATACTTATTTTTAATCATTGCGCAGTTCTACATATTAATCATGGAAACATGTACAATGAAGGTAACACTCCTAGCATGATATCTAACTCACTTCACATGCAAATATAGCATTTCACTCTACATTTAGCTTGCTGTTTTTATGGAAAATTTTCACAATTGCATGACACTTGCATATAGCCCACATTAAACTACACATTCTAATACTAAACACATTACATCAAGTAGTTATAATTCATGGATATAAAAACATGCACTTACACTTGGTAGTAACATATATCACTTTTATCATTTGATAAGATTCTATTAACACATGCAATTTCCTTTTCATGACATATTCATCTACACTTACTTTCACATTTCACGTTCACTTACACACTATTTCGCATGGTTTTCATATAGGTTTGCACTTGCACATTCACGATCATATATCAGTCATTTTGCCACATAACATGTACCATGTTCACATATATTTTGCACATACCTTGTGCCACAATCACATGTCATTTTTCACATTATACTTATGTTCATTTATCTTACATAATGCCAAGACACAACCAAACCACCACTAAACGATCATATAGCACATGCCACATTCACATTCATATACTTAATCACCATACTTGAGCACTAAGCATAGTAATCAAGTCTTGGTTCCTACAGAAACTGGGGAAAGCCCTTCCCACCATTACCAGTGAAACCTGTCCACCTCCAGGATTTCACAAGACCCTTGCCCAGGGTATCACAATTCAATAAGACCCTCGTCTAGGTATTACGATTTATCAAGACCCTTATCCAGGGTATTAATTTAACCAGACCCTTATCCAGGGTATCACATAATCATATTTGAGCTTTCCCGTAGGGCACTACTACATTACAGCTCCAAGCATCTACAGTGGTAGTGTCTTATGGGCACATTTCTTTATCTTGTCATGTTTACATGTTTCACCACACACATATGCTATTTATTCTCTCACTTCCCATGCACATGCACACACATGCGTTATGAAACATAACTTATCACATTCCAGACTCTCAATCAGTCATAAACAGTAATTGACAGAAACTAAATCATGATGCTAATCACATTCTAAACATAATTGAGACTCGATATAAACATGGTACAGTAATCTTCAGAAATTTATAACAATGTGCACAGTACTCAGACTCATATCAAATTTAACCCCGGATTAAATATAACACAGGGAACATATCTGAAATTTTTCATAATATTCTGACAGTGTACAATTTATAGTAATTAAAACAAGCTTCCTGCAGATTTATCTAGAAATCCCATTAAAATGGTTTAACCAATAAACCCCTTACTGTCATCAGAACAGATCCAAATTTTACCACAGGTTAGAACCATAAACCGGTCGCATGCTCATTTTTTCCAGATTTTTCAGACTTGCAAAATATTATAACAATTAAACATGATTCAGGCATATTTATCACTAAATTTGTAAATAGGTTTCATAGTAATCAGTCACATCCACAGTCCCAACACCCTGTATACAATCATTATACTATCATGGAAACTTTATAACCCTAAATCACGACATATCTAATTTATACCCAATTAAACATGGCCATATTGTACTCACCATTCAATTTCAGATATTTCAATAATTAACGCAAATCACAGAAATTCGATACACCTCATGACATGACTTATTGCTTGTACCTGACTCAACATAATCCCACAGTATGCACAAACCCACAGATCCGGAAATCACAATTTACAAATCAAATGCTGTCAACATTTGTTCTGGAAAACAACAGGACCTGGCGTCAAGGGTCTAGACATCAATATGTAAACGCAGGATCTGTTGCCATTCACAGAAGAGATTGGCGGCAGCATAGTGGCCGCCAACTTCCTGCTTGCACAAAGTGCAGGCCGAAACACAAAAACACAGAATTTTAGGGGGTCCAGGCATGAAATAAAAATTCATAAAATTGTCCAAACCCTAATAGACAAGTCTATGGAGTGAATCAATAAGCTACTTGCCTGGAAATAAATCCATAGAGAGATGTTTTGGTTGGAGAAGCCCTCCTCGCCAGTGCCAAGAAGGTGATCTAAATCCGCTGAAATCTGATCCTCCTGTCGATGTAGGCCGCACTCCAATGTTGGGGATGATACTTTTATCCAAGGTCTAGCTCCCAGTCGAAGAAGAACGCTCGGAGATGCGCACAAATGCCAAATCAAAGCTCTCCAAGCTTCAGGTTTCACACAGGTTTCTAGGGTTTTTCCCCACAAGCCAAAAGGGGCTCTAATCTGGCGAAACGGGAGCTTTTATAAGTCCAAGGGTTTGGGGTACGCACTAGGATAGGTTCTCTAAGGTTTTAGGAGAGTTTCCTAAACTGGAACCGGGCAAAACGTGAGCGTTACCAAATCTGGAACCGTTACACAACAGGATATTGACATCAACATCTGGTGTAGTCAACCTGGGGTTGGCGTCCAGATATGGTGCCGCCGACAAACTGGTTGGCGTCCATCGATCTGGACGCCAACAAGGCCATGCAGTCAGCGGCACACTGTGTGGCCGCCAACTGTGCCTCTCTGCCAGAAATCAGTAGTACTCAAAATAAATATAAATTTACGTCACAACCAACTAATGTGCACTGAAATAAATAAATATACATTAACCCTATAAACTACATGATTCCACATTATTTATTTAATATAAGTTGTACTAATCTTAATAAAGATAACATGCACAAAATAACACACATATATATACATATACACCGTATTATTTAAGTACCATATACGCTATAAACAATTAACATGCCTAGAATAGATATTATCATTTACACAGATAAAACCTATATATTTACATTTATGCATCATAGTTACGTAAAACATGGAATAACTAAATACAACATGTATGAACATATAAATGCAATATGCATCTCAATAATTAGATAATACATGTGCATCTAAGCATATTATATGCACAAAATTAACTCATATATCCCTACAATTGTATAACATATTCACATATCATACGCATAACATGGTTTAAATAAATATACATAGGATTTAAGTATATATCACATTGTACAAAATAATTAAGCACTTATACTCACAAAAGTATTATATACATACACATACACATGAGTAAGTATTATTTGTAATATGCTCCAATAGTCATTATTAAATGCACAAAATTTGGGGCCTCACAACGAAGACCCAAACCTGTCACTTGGTTGTAGTCGCGACGCATCGGGCCGTCGCGACCTTGTCGCGGCGCCCTTCCCTGTCGCGACACTGTCGTAGCAGCCCTTGCCGTCGTGACCAGGTCGCAACACCCCAGAGCGTCGCGATCATGTCGCGACCAGCCAGGCTATCGCGACAACATCGCGACCTCTATAGTGGTCGCGTCTTCACAGCAGAGGGGGTTCCGGAGCAGTCCCTCCGGGAACCACCCCAAAACATGAAATAACATTCCACAGGGGGAGGGGAGCATGTGCAACATGTATGAAAGTTGAAATCCCTCCAAACCACCCTTAGACCCCACACCATGGATTCACATGAATCTACACTCGAAGGAAAACCTCACTCAACCTCGAGCATGGATTCCTCACACTCCCAAGCCCCAAACCACCGGGAAAACATGTTCTAAGGGGGAAGGGAGCATCCTTAGAGCGAGGGGATCAAGAGTCCCTACCTCCATGTGTAGAGCAGACCCGTTGGGGCCTTCATGTAGGAATGACCACCTCCTCCTAACTCCACGCAACACGAACACAGCCCCTGCACCCAAGGCGACACCCGCCTCATCACGATACCTCGAGCACGAAGAACGGACGAGAGAACCGCAAGAGATCTCGGAGGAAAGGAGAGGGGAAGAAGAAGGGAGAAAGGGAGAGGGGGTAGAATGGGGCGCGGTGCTCGGTTTAAAACCGACGGCCCCCAAACGTGACGGCCGACCCGCGCGACAACTAACGTGTCGCGACCCCCTAGCATTGCGACCATGTCGCGACGGCAGCCCCTGGTGAGACCCCAAAAGGCGGTCAAACCTCGAAGACCAGAAAAGCAAATGCGACGGCTGACCAGGTCGTGTCAACGCTGCGTGTGCCTGACATCTGACAAGGCTATTCTGACAGAAAGGACAACGGTCAAGTCTGTCAGACAAGCAGTCGCGACGCCATCAGACGCCGCGATAAGGACGCGACGGCCACCCCCGTTGCAACGAGAAGGCGATGGCCGAGTTTTTCACGACCCAAAACTGTCGCGGTAGGCCTCTCTGGCGCGACCACGTCGCAACCAGGGCTCCTGTCGCGACCCTGAGGACGGGGCCAAAGGACCCAAGGGGGCCGGGTCTTACACTCTGTCTTCAATGCACACAGGTAAGGATGGAATGCACTTCTTGATTGCTACCGTGCCTGCTGGTGTGTGCACAGACAAGGGGACTTCTAACTCCTCTGCCTTAACTCCATATTCTACTGCTAACTGCTTGGCAAACCGCTCAGAAATTAACGAGTGTGGAGCACCTATATCAAACAACACTCGAGCTTGCACACCCGTGACTATAACCATACCTTTTGTGACGTTCTCGGCCTGCTCTGCGTCCTCTCGAGCTAGTGCAAACACTCAGGCTTGGGCCCGAGACCTTCCTGGTCTCCCTGTCACTGGTGCTGCTACTGCTGCCGCTACTGGGGCTGGCGCTCCTCTCTGAGCGAACTGCTGAAGTCTGGGGCAATCTCTGATCTGGTCCTCGGTGCTGCCACACTTTAGGCACTTCCCTGCTACTCGGATCCGCCATGTGTCCTTCCACAGTGAGGACACGCCTTCGTGTTGCTAGGCCTGAAGCTAGGTGACTGTGGTACAACTACCTACTGACTCAAAGTTGCTACTGGACGCTGTGGCGACTGGTACACCGCTGCCTTCTTCCTATCCTATCTCTGGAAAGGTGGCGCTGACCTCTTCTGAGCAGCCCTCTTCTCCTCTATGTACTGATCCATCTCAATCTCCTGCCTGCATACTACGCTGAGAGCCTCGTCCAAAGTACGGTGGTCGAAAGCAACCAGTCTCGACCTGAGTGATGGTTTGAGCCCCATCACAAACTTCTTGGCATTCCTATGCTCATCACCATATATGAGGAGCATATTTGGAAAGCTCGGAAACTTGGCCTCGTATTCCAGGACAGTCATGGAGCCCTGTGTGAGAGATAGGAACTCCTACTCCATCTTGTCCTAGATGTGCTCGGGATGAACTTGGCTCGAAATAGCCTCGTGAACTCAGCCCAAGTCACCACAATGGCACCATCCTCGTACCTCGTATGTAGCATAGAGGCCCACCAAACATTGGCTCTATCCTGCAAAATACAACTCATAAGCACCATCCAAACAAAATCTTAACCTTACATAAGTACATATACTCTAAGTACCTGTAGCATGTAAGTAGCCAGACTAACTTTATCCTCTTCTGCACACTTGATAGCCCGGAAGATCTTCTCTACCTCCCTCATCCAGCTCTCTGCCAAGAGGGGCTGACTCTCCCCCTTAAAAGAAGGCGGAGCCATCCCCTTAAACCTCTCCATGATGGATGGACCACCATGGCCATGCTCCTGGGGAACTAGAGATGGAGCCTAAGCTTGAGACAACAAGCAACACATAAGTAATCATACATTCAACAAAACAGACTACTCCTTATTTAACCACTCTAACTTGTGCCTACAATTGAGCCTGCAGTGCGTCCTGCGTCTGAGCCTGAGTCTGCATCGCCTGGACCAGGCCTTGCATGAATACACCATAGTCCACAGGTGGTGGTGGAGGGAGTACCGTAGGACTTTGCGGTGTTGGGGCCTACTGCTCACCCTCTCATCACGCCTCTGCTTGTCCTCCCGAGCCTGAGCACTACGTCTACCACGGCTCGCCATTGCCTGAAAAACAATTAACTTAGTTAGAATCTAAGTTACTTAGTCCTAACCATTTCTTGACTATCTTTAATCCATTATTAAGTATTTTCCAAATGTATGGACTAATTCTATAAAGACTTTGAAATATTGTATAGATGATGGCTTACTTATATACAATCTCAACCTGTGGTCTCTGATACCAATCTCTACAACGACCCCTTCATACCGGTACAATTTTACCAATCCACATCGATATAAAGTGCGCCGTCACAGTGGGACATGTACCCAACACAACACTGTAGGTAGAGATGTACATATATAACAAAAGAAAGTACAACGGAAATGAAAGATACTCTTATTCCATAATTAATCACACATTCCATAGTCAATATAGTAGAATTGAAAGTAAACCATTGTCCACAATTATATAAGTCCATAACAAATTATCATTGTCCACAAACAAATGAAAGAAAGTGCAGTCTAAGCAAGTAATCTCCACAAGCACAGCTACTCCTCTCACTCGGAGTCGCTCCTCACAATGTCCTCCTCTAGCATGGGACACCTGTCTCACTTGTATGTTAAAGTAAGTATGAGTTTTCACAAAGACCCAGCAAGTAACCCATTGGCACATCCTTACACATATCACATTCATGTTATCTTCTAAACAATAAGAGAAGTATGGCACATGGTTTATATCAAATAAGCAAGTACACATGGATAACCTATAACATGCTTTCTACACATGGTCTTTAACTTGAATCATGGTGTCAATTTCAATTCATATCATATCATATTTCTAAACAAATAGATCATGGAATTAAGCACATCGTTATTAACAAGCCTAGCATGATATCTAACACTATTCACATGCTTTTATATCACATATTCACATCTTTTACTTGTTGTTTTAACATAAATAAAAATATTCACATGGTTTCACATCACTTCGCATAGTAACATATTTACACATCACTTTCACATGAACACTTTACACATTTACACATGTTTCACACTTTTACACATTATTTGCCGTGACACATAGTCCGAACTACCATAAAGAAGGACACACATATCACATAACACATACCCGTCACCTAGGCAATATAGTGACGAATCTTGATAACTGCACAAAACCGGGAGAAGCCCTCTCCACCCTAACCAGTGGTACTTGTCCACCTCTAGGATTTCATTCTGATGCCCACAGGATATCACATACACATTGAGTCTTCCCATAGGGACTTTTCTACAGTACGGCTCCACAGCCTTCTATGGTAGCAGTGTCAATTTCTGCACATATTTCACGTAAACACATTATCTCACTTAATCACATGATTAATATCATTTACATGCACTATTTGGTCCATTCACATGCAAATTATTTAAACATATATACTTCAGTTTATAGAACCTGACATGACTATCTAACAGTATCAACTCATTCATAACAGTACCTAAACATGCTGCAAATCACTAAAAATACATTCTCATAATCAAACATGCTTAACATGGCTTTAATACCCTTTACAAGTGCAACAGTACCTATGGATATCAAAATAGTCCCAAATTTTAACTACAAACTCTACACATGGACTATATCATATGGCTAATTTTTCAGAATTTTTGTAACAATATAATTATTTTTAACATTTAATATAGATTTGATACAATTTTAGCAAGATTTTACACTTTAATATGATAGATGGTAAACAGTCGGTTCTCATAGTTTTAAAGCATGTAAACAGTAGCCCTAAGTTCATGAAAATTTCTGTAATAATTTCCTGCATCAATCTATTTATTCAGAATTTAATCCTGTCAAATCATGCATATTTCTCCATAAAAACTTATATTAAATGAAAGCATGATCAGAAATTTGATAGAAATTCATAGTTTGACTCTAAGATAATACTTGAACATCCATAATTTTTACAGCATGTGCAAACATCCAAAAATCTGAAAATCATATCACAAAGATTAAACTCACAATTCTGTAAAAACTAGAAGAACTTGGCGGCAAGGGTCAAGGTGGGTTAATGGCACAATCAGTTCCCGTTAACTCAGGAACTTTGTGGCAACAAGGTTGCCATCAACCTCCTATCTGCAGAAAAGTGCAGACCAACCACAAACAAACACAGAATTTGAGGGTCTAGGACACAATTTTAAAATCTGTAAAATACCCAAACTCTAGGGACATGTCTAGGGATGAAACCCTTAAGTTACTTGCCTTTAGAAAAACCTCAGAAGATTTAATTTGGCGATGAAGCCCTCCTCGGCCAAGCCAAAGAGGTGATTCCTTCAGCCCTAAATCCGATCCTCACGCTTGCATAGATGATCTCTCGGAGTCAGGGGAGCTCCTTCACCTCCAGAACAACCTTCCAGTCAAAGAAGATTGTCAGAGAAGCCTCCCAAACGTCGGATCAAGCCTCTCAAAGGTCTGCCTTTTCTCTCACTCGAACCCTAGAAATCTTTTTCTGAACCAAAGGGTCTTTCCTAGCCGAGATGTCTAGGTTATATAGGCTAAGAGTCGGGGTAAACCTAGTATTAGGAGTCTTGACCGTTGGGGATATGCTTCCTAAATAAATTCTGGAGAAAATGGGGTTGTTTTTGATCTGGAATCCAAAACACAGCCGGAGAAGTAAACGACCACTTAGCTGCTGTCAATAAGAAATAGGCGTCAATCGATGTTGACATCTAGATCCTCTGGCCATACAGTCAAACGCACAAAAATTATCGTCAACCTGCCATTAACGTCAAGTGATGTTGATGTCAAACAGGGATTTCTGGCATAACATAAAAACATCAAACAAACATACATGCACAGAATTAAATAAATATTATATGCACAGAATTGAGGGCCTTACACATATGTAATTGCATGAAAGGGATCATGCATGTAACTACATAAGAATGAAGAAGATGACACGACAAGCATGCATGTAATTACATGAAAAGTCACATAGGTAATTACATGAAAATGAATTGACAAGAATCACCCGCACTTGCACGAAATGGGGTAGCAAGCACCTAGAATGCTTGTGACCAGGCCATCATCTGCCAGTTGGGATCGGTGGGAACACATACCTTTCCCGGGACTGGATCAGAACCCAATAACTAGCATTGGTCGGGTAACATGAATGTCGACTACCATTGAGCATGTAGTTATTTGAGGAGTCAAGATAAATGACAACGACAAGAGAAGAACATCCACCAGTCTGACAGGAATAACACATACTCGCACGAAATGGAGTAGCAAGAACCTAGAATGCTTGTGACCAGGCCATCATTTGCCAGTTGGGATCAGTGGGAACATGAACATTTCCCACGATTGGATCAGAACCAAATAACTAGCATTGGTCAATGTAACACAATTTTCGACTACCATTGAGCACGTAGTTATTCGAGGCTCAGGCTGATAGCATAGTATACTTAACAGTCTATGACAAAATCGGTCAACCAAATTACAGAAATTAGTCAACTAACCGGATGGACAATTAATCATCAATTGGAAGGAATTGGTTGACCTAAGTGGATAAATCAGTAACAAATCAGGTAAAATCGATCGTCCGAAAAGGAGG
This sequence comes from Colocasia esculenta, assembly GCA_014218235.1. Lineage (NCBI taxonomy): Eukaryota > Viridiplantae > Streptophyta > Magnoliopsida > Alismatales > Araceae > Colocasia > Colocasia esculenta. Next base: position 88,161,561 of record CM024758.1, on the reverse strand, counting down.
AATCGGTCTTCCGAAACAACCAAATTGGTCGACCAAATAGGAAAAATCAGTTGACTGACCTAGCCAGTAGCTTGATCCTGGATGTGATGAAGGATCGGTCGACTGAAATTTCAAACATAAGTTACTTAAGAGGTGTTTCAAATTATGGTGATTTTAGTTTAATTTTTTGGATTAGTTTTTCATCGAGTAAAAATTACTCCAAAAATTATTAAGTCGACTTAATCTCGTTATCCGCAGATCAATTAGTCAGCATATTAATATTTTTGGGATCAATATATTTTTTTGGTAATTATGACGTTGTTAGATTTTACTTTTGTTACTGAATTTTCAGTGACACCCTATCGGGGTGCGCACATCTAAAGATAGTACCAAAGTTTCACTTCGATCAACAATGTTATAAACTGACCAGTCGAAGCTTCACTTCGTCATATACGAAGTTCCACTTCGATCGACAACATTATAAACTAACCAGTCGAAGCTTCACTTCATCATGTACGAAGCTTTACTTCATCATATACGGTAATAACCTGGATTTTTAAATCCTACATACATGAGAATAAATTGGTGGAGACATTTGAGTAAGGGTTCAATTATGGTATTTAAAGTAAAAGAGCCCCAATGGAGGAAATATTATAAGGGAATGAGAACTTGAGGTGTTTGGGTCAAACCATGGAGGTCTGATGAGCTAGATTCTTAACAATCAAATAAAAGGAGAACCCACTAAGAAAGGCCAATAAACCATGAGAAGTAATTGGTTGAAAACCAATTGAGATCTTACTAAGCCCTTGTCCAGGAATTAGTTCATCTGTAACACTAAACAGATGATTTCTAGGCCTTTGTTCAACAATTGGTATGAGTACACACCAAACAGAAGGGTTGCATTGTCACGTCCCGCCATCTAATATCTTCATAAATGTCGAGACGCACGTGGAAAGGAAATCAAGAACAAGTTTAAAATTTTTCGAGTAGGAATTGCTCGGGGTCACGACCTAAAATAAAAAATATAATTAACAATCGTTCCTAAAACTTGAGGTATATACATGATTCGCAAACTAAATTTTGAGGGCCAGACATAACAAGTGTCGATCTCACAGCACACAATTTCCGATGTTCCGCTTTCTAGGACTGATGAGTACTAGGAAAAAGGAGTACGTATGAGCAATCCTTCCCAGTAGGATTTATCCTCTTATAATAAGAAAATAGAGATTGGAATCAAGGAAAATTTGATGCATACGAGGATAACAAATAACAGTGTTCAAGAAAGAGAAGAATAATGCAAATCAAGATGTAAAATATTGAACCATGCAAGATTAAACTGATATAATAATGAACTGAATCAAAATAATGAGTGTCAGGCATATAATGACATTCCATCAATATCAAACATGTAATCACTATCGGGCAGTCCACTAAACATGTACTAGTGGTAAGTGCAAACCAGTTGAGTCATGCTAATGGGAAACAATAATATATAATAGAATATCCACCAATCAAGCACATAGCAGTGTCTGATGCCAAAACCTTAGAACAGTAGTCCTATATCATTCTGTATGGCCAGTAAATGAATTAAGATGCTCCTCCCAGGAACTGGACGCACCCCTATTTGCACAGGCATCTTGATCCAGTAGAGTCTGAAGACCGAATAGTAAGTAAACATTCATTATTGTTATGTTCCCGGATAATTATGCAGCACTTTAGAGTTTTAAGGATAAAGCACATGTACAAGATTGTGAATCATAAGGATCACAAAAGAGTTGGAAATGATTGGAGTTTCAAGAATAAGCACGTATATAGTAAATGGACATGACTGAGATTTTAGAAGAGTTACAAAGGGTCAAAATGTCACGTCCCGAGAATTACACAGTGGAAATATTCAGAAATTAAAAGTCGATATTATGAGACGTGAACAGTCGGTAAATAAGCCTCTAGCTAGCGAGCACTAGATGTGTAACAACACATGCATAATAATAGGTCCCAAATAATGAACACAAGTAGCATGTATTCAAATCTCAAACACTTTATTTCATCTCAAAATAGAACTAATAAATACTCTTTCATTGTAGAACTACAGAACAAGACTCAATAAAGGGAAAATTACATGTATCCCCACTACCTACTACATCAATCTACTCTCAAAGTAAACTAAGGATAGACACTAAGGTTGGAACACGCTCATCACTCTGACGCATTCCTTAAATAGTCCTGACCTTCGTCTTCCACTTCAATATCACCTATGATGTTGAAATGTAGGGAATGAGCAAACTAGCCCAGTAGGATTTATATCTCAATGTGCGGGCAATGATATAACTGATTAACATTTTAGAACTAGGCAGGCACGATTAACAAGATATGCATGTATGATGAAACCAATATAAACGAGATACATAAACAAGATAGATTGAACAAGGTCTAGAAAGATATAACAAGAGAGAACTAGATATAGAGTAGTATGTACAAGCATGTAGGATATCAATATTTGCAAGAACGCAAGATAACCATATCACGCAAGCAAACAAGTACGCACGAGCAAGAACTGTTATCATGTAACAGTAATCAGGCCCGAAGACACTAGTGTGCACTAAGGATCTATGCCACCTTAGAATGCACACTAGGACACGCGTATGTGGTTTATGTCTCTAGCATTCAACATGCAAGTACTCCCAGCGCAAATGCAACGCCAGTAATCATTATACCCCATGGTTAATAGTATATTTATGACTCTCCGTCATTAGGGCTAGACTGGAGCCGTTGGACACTCACCGTGCCTAGTCTACATCTCATTATTTTCAAATGTAAATACCCATAGTCAATCATGGCCAATAACAAGAGTTTCAAGAGGTGACAATTCAATATCATGTCCATGAAAATTGCAAGAAGATAAGTCATGTGAACATGATTTCATGATAACAATAATCAAGAGAGAATTTCACAAGCATAACAACGCAATTTACACTTTAGTTAAATCTTTACATTAATGGCTTAAGTCCAAGATTATAAAGTCACACTCACGAGAAAGAGACGACAGAGGAAGTGCAATCTATCTTCAGGGAACTTCAATGGTACAACCTACTCAGTCTTCATGAGGGAATCCACGGAGTATGGAGATTTACGGAGGTCTTAGAGGAAAGTTCACTAGTCTGCCGATACGGAATGGCTGACCAAGAGTTTCCAATCCCCCAAGAAGGGGCTGCCTATTTGTGCAAAAGTGTAGTGTATAACGTGTCTCAATCCACAATCCATCGGTTTAAAACAAACGGAAAGCAAGTAACATGACGACACAAGATAAAGCAATACTATCAAGATTACATCACATGGTTTTAGCAGTTTAATAAGGTCAACTTTCAGTTTAAAAACAAGTGAGAACATCAAGATGGTCATGGCAATCTCAAGATAGAAAGATCATGGAATTAAGAACACTTAGAATAAACTTTCATGTGATTATTGCTTTTACAAGGATGAACAGTTTTTAAGCCACTGGACAGACTATACACACTTACTATAACCATAACATGCAATCCTTACACTCTAGACTGAGTAAAACAGGTCTCATGTAAGCTACAGAAATCACGATGGGTTCAGTCGTCGCTATTTCCAGGGTTGTTGACGGTTAAAACAAGTAAAAGATCGGCTGTCTAAATCGCAACGGGGGTACCTGTTGCATTCAAATCATGATGAACAAGTACGGCAGGTTTAGAAGGAGCCAATTCAAAAAGGCGACGGTATAACCGGTCGCGTTCATGCAGTTTTCAAAATACTTGAATATAAAAATACTCATGGGCAGGAAAAACAGACCAAATTGCAACGTAGTCCACTATCGTGATTCAGACTTGCACATAATACTATGTGGTGCACAATTTGAGGCGTCGGACCTGGTCAGAACTGGTCATAAATGTGACAGTTTGTGTGGTCACGATGGGTTTGGTCGTCGCGATACCAGTCTCCAAAACGTGACACCTAGTCTAGTCGCGGATTTGGGTTCAAACCGAAAACATAAAAAAAACGATGCAGTCATGCATGCATGGACTATAACTCGAGATCTAGGGCTCTTCAGACAAAAGTATGAACATGAAAGTTGTAAAGGACGACGAGTAGAAGGTTACTGTGCTTTTGGGTTCACATGATTTGACCTAGGGATGCTTGAAACCTGACATGAACACTATGAGCCCTAACCTTGCACAACTCTTGGAAAATGCTTAATACACTATGCATGCTTGATGGAAATTCGGGAAAATAGGTGCATATGAAAGTAGACTCTGTGACGGTCCTCGCCGTTCAGGTCCGTTAACCGAATAACGTGCCCGACATGACTTTGTCTCCCACGAACAAGTCGTAGACTCGCAAGGGATATCAACACACATATGTCCATGGAAATATAAAAGAACACACTGAACATTTAAGAGATTCCATATCTTACGCATGTTCACATGAGATGTACATATTCAGTTCTGAACCAAAGTCATAACACAAGTACAACTGCCTGGGACAAAACCCCCAGGCACAACTACTAGAAGTATTACTCTGCTGGTGACGTAGGCCAGATTCTGCTATGGTGCGGTCCCGAACTAGAAGAGGGACGGGAACCCTCTTGCTCTCCTTCACCTGGAAGAAGAAGGGGTAAGCCTCACAAGTCACTAGCTCAGTAGGACAACTCCCCAAAAGCCGAGAGAACAATGTACAGCAAGTAGAGTAAGCAAAGCTGATAAGCAATTTAAATATATCACCGCCTATGCATGATACTACAGCTGTAAATAAATAAACGGCAAACCACATACACGTGTACAAACTAAAAAAGGACACGCCGCACACGAGTCACGAGAACTGGTTCGCGACACCAGCCACAAACCAGGACAAACAACACAAGCCTACCTCTCACCCTCGCAGCCACGGACGAAAGGTCCAGCTGCCGCTCCACCTCAACAAGGTCAAGAACTGTGGAGACAAACCAACACCACTCCTGCAGACCACACAGCTGCAGGCCCAAGCCTGACACCTCTAGGGACTCCGGCCTGAGCTCCCTAAAGTGAGGCATTGAAAACAGGACTAGCTGGGGACCAGTACGTTTACTGGTGTCCGTCCCCCAACCACGAGCGCGCTACAAGCGACCGCACACTGACAAACACGAGTCGCTACCCCCTGACGTCTTTCCCTCAGCCGGACGTACAACTCAAACTCAGAAGTGAGGTTGTCCAGGATGACGACACAAACCTTGACGGTACTCACCGTACCGAGACAAAACCCGAGCACCCGGTGCCTAGGTAACCGACTGGAGAGGTAACCACGAAAGGCGTTAACAACCCAACTCGCTATGCACACATATCCAAGCAAAACCCTTCGTTATCAACCGCAGTATAAGCCAGCACAACCCTTACAAACCCTACATTGCATAACTATCACTGCCCAAGAAGTGTACAACAGAAAATAGACAGACTGGCCACAGAACCCCAGAGCTCAGGTGGCCACATTCTAAATCGCGACCAACACAGTGGACGCCTATTGAAGCTTGAATCGCGACGAATCAACTTGTCACCTTAAAGCCTGAATCGCGACCGGACAAGCCGTCGCGTTCACAAAACGCGACGAATGGTTCCGTCTCCTTTCAGACAGCAGAAACCAACCCGAAACTCTTATTCTAGAAATCATACCAAATGGTTGTACATGTTGGTAAAGCAGGAACTAACTGTTCATATGAAACCCTAGGCATTCTCTCTATCATATTCAGGTGATTTCCAAACCATATTCCACAAACCCTAACCTATGCATACCATACAATCGAAAATAAGGGAAAGTCCCCCTACCAACAAATGAAACGCAAAACCAACGCTGCCTAAAGGTTCCCTGTGCTCCGAAGCTTCTCCTCGTGCCGGAACCACGCCGAACGGATAGCCAAAAACCCCAAATCGCCTCCAAAACCCACAGCAGCCTCCCCTTCAGCTGAAAAGTGCAACTGCAATGTTTGGCCAAGGGCAGAAGCCCAAAATACAAAGAGTTTAAATCGCGACGTATCGGGCCGTCGCGTTTAGAACGCGACGTACCCCGCCGTCGCGATTAAACCCTGACGACCCTGCATGTGCCACGCGGTGCGCATGTAGCGGTGCTCACGTAAAAGTTGTTCCAAATCGTGACGGTGCAGGTGGTCGTGTTCATATAAAAATCGCGACGACTGTATTGGTTGTGTTCTTAATGAACCCGTCAGAGGTCTATTTGGGCTGGGATTTCCAACCCTCCAGCCTCCCAACCTGTCATACCAACCTGTAAAAACTTGTATAAACACACTCACTCTGATGATCAATCCATCTCCATGTAATTTATTATTAATTATATGTATTTTTAGTGATTAAAAAAACCTTGAAAATTATTTTCTAACAATATTTTCTGAAGTTTATCCACAGGCAACAATTCAAGCAAAATCTGTAAGTTGTCTACACACACTGCTATTTGAAGTTCAATGCATATGTTTTGTCTAAGTACACATCGACTTCTTTGATAAAACAACTTCATAGAAACATCGATTTTGTTTCACTTAAACATCGATTTCGTCGCTACAACGACTTACATCGACTTTGTTTCACTTAAACATCGACTTTGTCGCTACAACGACTTCATAGAAATAACGATTTTGTTTCACTTAAACAACGACTTGGTTGTTACAACGACTTCATAGCATCGATTTCATTGCAACAATGATTTCGTTTCACTTAAACAACAACTTGGTTGTTACAACGACTTCATAGCATCGATTTCATTGCAACAATGATTTCGTTTCACTTAAACAACAACTTGGTTGTTAACAACAACTTCATAGCATCGATTTCATTGCAACAACAATTTCGTTTCACTTAAACAACGACTTGGTTGTTACAATGACTTCACAACAACGATTTGGTTACCACAACGATTTCGTCTCACTTAAACAACGATTTGGTTGCTACAACAATGATTTGGTTGATTCATCGAATTCGCTTTACTCAAACATCGATTTCGGTAGAACAACGACTTCACTTAAACAACGATTTCAGTAGAACGACGACTTTATATGAAACAACGACTTCATGACTATATCGACTTCGATTCAAACAATGATTTCCTGGCACATCGACTTCAGTTAAACAACGACTTTGTGCAGAACATCGATTTTATTAATACATGGATTATGCTCACATCGACTTGATTTCAATATGGATTTCTTTCTCACTTGACTTAAGATTATATCATTGATTTAATATCAACATCGACTCTCTCTAAGTACATCCTGTCTAAATACATCTACCCTCTATTAATGATTACATTTTAGACAGCTGTCAAACATTCTCGTTTAAATCTTCTTCAGTTACATTCCACATGATATTCAAATGAATTTCAAATCTTTATGGATTTCAAGTTTTCTCATGAAAGCATGTTCTATCCCATGTTCTCTAACATTTATTGTGACAGTAAAAACCTCTGCACGATATATCTTTTAGCTAACTTGCCTACAACACACAAAGTCACAATGACAGAATGGCATTTCCCTTCTGGTGTATCTTCATAGAGCACAACTAGTAATGTTGACTGACAGTTTAGACAAAGATAAGTTGTCTATGTGTCAGCATTTATTGTGTGCAAGGTTTTCGGTGGAAACGCATGTCTCAAAGATGGACCTGTCAACCTGACAAAAGGATAGAAGATTCAGACAATCTTTCCTTGAGTATGTGTGTCTATCCGAGCATTAATGGCTGCAGGCTCACTTGCTCTTTCCTTCGAACCAGACACTCCAACGTGCATGAAGATGTGAGACAACGGATATTTCAACGGATACTTCAACAGTCAAATTATTTCAAAGAAGATAAAAGAAGACGGGTGACTCCAAGCTCTTTCGAACTCTTTCATCCTTGAGAAGATTGAACATCTTAGTCACCTGTAGAACAACAAGAGCTAGCTCGTCCATTCCAACTTTCTGTAGCTCCTTGCTCTCTGTAGAATATTGCATTGCCTTTGAGAGCTTACGTTGATCTGAGAGAGTTCATTTGTGATAATCTTGTGTCTCTCAGACTTCGCCTCAGATCAAGTAGTGATTATAAGCTTGGTCTTGTGGGCCTTTCTCTTTCAACTCATTTTTTTGTGAGCATTCATCTTCGGGTGTGAAGAGAAGACCTGTTGCATCAGGTAGAGAGATCCTCTTCTGGTAGAGAAGAGAAGGCTAACTGTTGTTGGATGTGTAAATGTCCTTAAGGGGATTGTACCCTTGTTTAGTGGAATCCCAAGTGGTTACTTGGGGACTGGATGTAGGACTCCTTGGGATAGGAGATCCGAACCAGGATAAAGTTTGTTGTTGTCTGTGTGATTGTTTCTCTTCGTTTTCATAACACTAACTCTAACTATCGATCTTAGTGTTTTCTGTCAAGTGCGTTTATTTACAGGAATTATTAGAAGAAGAAATTTTAGCAATCCATTCACCCCCCCTCTGGGCGTGCTATCTGGGCAACACACTCAACCAATGGGCCACACACCGGCCCCCAAACCTGGTAAACTACGATCTGAACGTGTCGAATATTACAGACTCGATGAACTTTAACACGGTGTATGACTTCAAGTTTGGCCCGAGATAACCTACCTTTGATCGATGCTAAGCAAGGTCTTCTTTAGAACGACAACAGGGGAAGATGGCTCCGGTTGGGGGTGATCTCCTCCTCCTTTGGTGCTCCAGTAGTCCTCCTCACGACCCCAGCTTATGGTAAACTAGTCCCCAAGGGTCTTAGGAAGAGTATTTATATATTTGGGGTTGTTTAGAAGTCCTAATGTGTCTAGGAAAGGGGAATTCTGAGTTTTGGATAAAACCTTTCTTAGGTTGAGGATTCCCATTCCAATTAGAGTGTGAGGACTATTAGGAAACATCCTAGTATGGTTAGGCACGAATTTGAGTTGCTATGTAAGTCTGATTGCCTTAAATTTTACCTTAATTACCCCTTTCTAATTTCAGCTCAATTAAGGTTACGAATTTTGGAGATTTCTTCTTGTTGGGTTCTTGTTCTTTGGGCTAAGAGTGTTTGTTTGGCCCAAAATTATCCACTGGTTGTCTTGTCTTATTAAAAGATGAACCACGTTATTTATTTCATTTTAAGCTCACCTTTCACACATATGATCATGGCACATATGTTTAAACCACCTTGACCAATATTAAACTATTATTTTCCATTTATTTTTATTTTTAAATCACTAAATTTTTGGGGTGCTACACCCTCCCCCACTTAAGAGAATTTGGTCCCCAAATTCATGGATAAGACGATGGAATTTACTTACTTGCGAATAGTTCTGGGAACCTCTTATGCATAGCTTCCTCGGTTTCCCACGTATCATCTTCATCAAAGTGTTGATTCCACATGACCTCCTGTCGCCATCCTTATATGCCCATGTCGCGATCTCAGGATTTTTACCAGAAACCTTGTGTTTTCTTGCAAATTTTACCGCATTTACCCGAGGTCTATTTAAACGTGATGTTTACTGTGTAAGTTGCATGTCTTGGGTCTGATCATTACATGATTGTTATTTAATGGCTTAAAAGTGATTAACCCATTTAAAAACTTTAATTACATGAATGCTATTCTAAGTGCTCCTTAAATGTTATGATCCATTCGTGCTACTTGTGATTAATCTTCCTACTGTTCTACCATGTTTAAATGATAAGGGTTATCATAAAATCTTGCAAACCATGATTAGTTAAAGTGCATAGTTTTATTCCATGCTATATTGTCAAGTGCTTCCTGCGAGTTTGAGACCGATGGTTTGTGAATTGAGACACACGTACCGCACTACACACTAGCGCTGTTAGGTAGCCCCTTTCTTGGGAAATTGGAAACTCTCTACCGGTCATTCCGAATCGGTAGACTAGCAACCTTTTCACCAAAGCCTCCGTAAATCTCCTCTGACCATGGATTCCCACATGGCCGACGAGTTGGTTGTACCATTGAAGTTCCCTGGAGATAGCGTGCACTTCCTTTCTCTTCTTGTTCTCGTGAGTGTGATTGACCATCTAGACTAAAGCCATTAATGTAAAGATTTAACCAAAGTACAAATCGTACCGTTATGCTGCCGAAATTATCTCTCGACCATTGTTATCATAAAATCATGTTCAATTACTTATTACTTGTTCCCATCATCATCATGAACATGACATTACACATGCTTACTTATTGAAACTCTCATTGGCCATTATTAATGATTGTGGGTATCTACATTTAAAAAATTTACATGAGATGCTGACAGGGCACGGCGTGTGTCCAAGGGCTCCAATCTAGCCCCAATGACGGCGAGTCATAGATATACTGATAACCATGGGGTATAATGATTACCGGCGTTGCATCTGCGCTGGGAGTCTTGCTTGCTTGTTGAATGATAGATACAATAACCACATACACGTGTCCTAGTGTACATTCTTGATGGATCTTTTCCTGGTGTACATTAGTGTCTACGTGCCTAATTAGTGTTACTTGATCGTGCTCGTACAATCTTGCTTGCTTGCTTGCGTGATATGGCCATTCTGCATTTAATGTAATTAGTGATATCTTGCGTTCTTGACATCAAGTGAAATCTCACGTGCTTGTACAAAGTGATCTATTGCTAGTTCTATCTTGTCATATTGTTCACCAATCTTATTCTATCATAATCACTCTCTTTAGCTTGTTTTATATACCATGTTTTAACAAGTTTTATTCGTACTTGCATATCATTCATCGTACTTGCCTAGTTCTAAAATGCTAATCACTTATATCATTGCCCGCACATTGAGATATAAATCCTACGGGGCTAGTTTGCTCATCCCCTACTTTTACCCAATCTAGGTGACTATGAAGTTCAAGAGGAAGAGCAAGTCGAGGATGGGAATGCATCCGAGTGAAGAGTGTTCCAAGCATGAGTCTATTTATAGTAGTTTGCTTTGAGTGTTAGATTCATGTAGTAGGAAGTGAGGAATAAATGTACTTTCCTTTTTATTGAGTCTTAGTCCTGTACTAGTATCCATTTGGAACACAATGAGTTGAGATTGAATAAAAGATTAGTTGAGTTCAATATTTGGGCCCTATGATGATGTATGTTGTTATACATTTAGTGTGTGCTAGCTAGAGGCTTATTTGTCGACTGTTCACGTCTCGAGATATCGACTTTAATTATTCAATTAATATCCGCTGCATAATTCTCGGGACATGACAGTTTAATGGTATCAGAGCCTAGGAATACCAAATAGGATATGTCTCAGGAATAGGAGATACCTATGGAACCTAGGTCATGGAAATTAAATATAGTACCTGGTGAGAATGGGTAGAGACTGGGAATGGGATAGAAAGAATTAAACACTGCTACCCATTGACTCTTATAATGTATCTAGAGACATTAATTAGTTTCCACCCTTTTCTCAGGAACCTTCATAACTCTTACACTCAACTGCAATGGCTCGTAATCAATGGCAAGCTATGCAAGAAACCATGGCTAGGTTGACCCAGGCATTACAAAATGTAGTTCAGGCTGGAAATCAGACTGGAAATCAGGCTGGAGCTGCAAGGAATGGAGCCAGTGATCTGCACCAGAATTTTAGGAGTTTGAACCCTCCTCGTTTCTCTGGATCCCCTGACCCAGACGAGGCAGAGAACTGGCAGGAAGAAATAGAAAGGATCTTCCAAGTAATGCAATGCACCAATAGGGAAAAGGTGGTATTGGCCACTTTTCAATTTACTAAAGATGCTCGAGCGTGGTGGAAGGCCACCTCGGCCCATCTGCCAAATGTAGCCGAACTGGAGTGGGCCGGATTCCTGGAGATATTCCGGGGAAAGTATTTCTCTGAGAGAGTCAAGGAAAAGAAGGCAGCGGAGTTTGCCGCACTAAAATAGAGAGGAATGTCCGTGGCTGAGTATGAGGCTCAGTTCGCGCATCTTGCTGTGTATGCCCCACACCTGGTGGGAACTGAAAGGCTGAAGGCTAACCGTTTCATGGATGGGCTCAGGCCCATGTTCATTGAAAGGCTCGGACCACACAATATTCAAACTTACACTGAGATGGTCCAAAGAGCTCAGCTGGTAGAAGACACCATGGCCAAAGTAGAGGGCATGAGGGGCAAGGACAACTCCAAGCCGGTCTTCGTCAAGAAGGGAGCACCTAATATTGCTCCAACCTTTCGTAACAACAACGTCAACAACAACAACAAGAGGCCGAATGCCGGAAGAGATGTTGCGGGAGACAAGAGAGTCAAAGTGGAAGGTAGGCAGTTGGCTGAAAACTGTAAATTCTGTGATAAACCAGGACACCGAGCTGAAGAATGCTGGAAGAAGCTCGGGGCATGCTTGAGATGTGGTGGTCGTGACCACCGTATTCCTGATTGTCCTATGTTGAAGGACCAGCCAGGCAGAGTTTAGAATGTACCACGGCGTCAGGGACGCCTTAATGCTGTCATAGAAGCTGACCTACCCGAGGAAGGGGGTATGGTGGAAGGTACCATTTCCATACACTCTCAACCTGCTTTTGTACTTATTGATACTGGAGCTGCATATTCTTTTATTTCCACCACATTTGCTGCAACTCTACCTGTCAAACCTGTACCCTTGAAATCCAAGATCACAGTAGCCTCTCCACTAGGCTCAGAATCTGAACTCACCCACTACTTGCAAAATGTGAAACTATAATCGGAGGACACAATCTCCCTGCCAACCTTATCTGTTTAGACATGAAGGGTTATGATGCCATTCTGGGTGTCGATTGGCTAATTGAATATGATGCCGATGTAAACTGTCGCCATAGGAGGGTCACTTTTAAAAGACCAAACCTCCCAACTCTATCACTACTTGGCACCCGATATCACAAACACCCTATCTTGATATCCTCTCTAAAGGCTTCTAAGCTGATCAACCAGGGTTGTGATGCTTTCCTAGTTTCCGTCTTGGCAACTGAAAAGAAGAAACCATCCCTAGAAGACATTCCAATAGCCAGGGACTACCCTGATGTATTTCCAGAGGAATTACCTGGTATACCACCGGAGCGGGAGGTAAACTTCACCATTGAATTACTCCCTGGGGCAGCCCCTGTTTCAAAGGCTCCGTACCGCATGTCCCCTGTGGAATTGCAGGAGTTGAAGAGGCAGATCCAAGAATTGCTAGATCAGGGTTTTATCAGGCCTAGCACATCTGTGGGGAGCGCCAGTGCTATTTGTCAGAAAGAAGGACGGGACAATGAGGCTATGCATTGATTACCGTCAGTTAAACAGTTGACAATAAAGAATAAGTATCCACTGCCCCGCATCGATGAGCTGTTTGACCAGATCTCCGGTGCACAATACTTCTCCAAGATAGATCTAAGATTAGGCTACCATCAACTAAGAATAAAGGAGGAGGATATTCACAAGTCTGCATTCCGAAGTAGATATGGTCACTATGAGTTCGTAGTTATGCCGTTTGGTTTAACAAATGCTCCAGCGGCTTTCATGCAACTTATGAAAAATATTTATAGGCCATACTTGGACCAGTTTATAGTAGTGTTCATTGATGACATCCTTATTTACTCCAAATCCGAAAGAAGAACACGAAGAACACTTGAAGGTGGCTCTGCAAGTGCTTAGAGACAATCAACTCTATGCCAAACTTAGTAAGTGTGAATTCTGGATGGAAGAAGTGTCTTTCCTTGGCCACATCATATCCAAGGAGGGAATCTCTGTAGATCCATCTAAGGTGGAGGCGGTAAAGAACTGGTCAAGGCCGACAACTGTGTCGGAGATTAGAAGCTTTCTGGGTTTAGCCGGTTATTATCGTTGCTTCATTAAGAACTTCTCAAAGATAGTTGTACCATTAACCAGACTTACCAGGAAGGAGAATCCATTTGCATGGACAAATGAATGTGAAGAAAGTTTCAGGGCATTGAAAGAATACCTTACCTCAGCACCCGTATTGACCCTGCCAGTTGCTGGGGGTAGTTTTGAAGTATACATCGATGCATCCGGGATCGGCCTTGGCTGTGTGCTGATGCAAAATGGGAAAGTTATATGCTACGCGTCCAGACAATTGAAGAAGCACGAGGACAATTATCCAGTACATGATCTGGAGCTAGCTGTTGTAGTCTTCGCCTTAAAGATATGGCGTCATTATCTATATGGTGAGAAATTCATGTGTTTTCTAACCATAAAAGCTTAAAGTATCTGTTTTCTCAGTAGGACTTGAATATGAGACAGCGGAGGTGGTTGGAGTATCTCAAAGACTTCGACTTTACAATCCAATATCATCCAGGAAAAGCAAATGATGTGGCAGATGCTCTAAGTAGAAAGCTAATGATCACATTGTCAAGTTTAATGGTAGATGAATGGAAGTTATTAGAAGATTTCGCCAAGTTAAATATTGATGCTAACATCAAGGAGAATGGATGCTTTTTTGTTAGTGTTAGAGCACAACCCATACTATTGGAGGACATCATAACACTCCAAGACAATGACCCTGTACTTGTAGAGATTAAGGCTAATCTGGACCAGAGGCCGGATTTCTCATTAACTGAAGATGGAAGGTTATTGTTCCGGGATCGAGTCTGTGTACCCGACCATGCGGAGACAAAGAAAATGATTATGGATGAGGCTCACAAGACCAGATATGCTATTCATCTTGAAACTACCAAAATGTACCAAGATTTGAAAAGAAGCTTTTGGTGGCCTAATATGAAGAGAAAGGTGGCGGAATATGTCGCCCGATGCTTAACATGCCAAAGGGTCAAGGCGGAACACTTGCAACCCGCAGGTAAACTCAAACCCCTAGAAATCCCGGCATGGAAATGGGAAGGTATAGGGATGGACTTCATTTTCAGACTACCCAAATCTAGAGGTGGGTTTGATGGTATCTGGGTTATTGTCGACCGCTTAACTAAGTCGGCTCACTTCTTGCCGGTGAAGAATAAGTGGTCAGTAGATGTTCTGGCTGCATTGTATGTGAAGGAAATAGTCCAATTACATGGAGTACCGGTGTCTATCGTGTCTGATAGAGACCCTAGGTTTGCATCCCACTTTTGGAAAGGACTGCATTACTCCTTGGGATCTAAACTAAACTTTAGCACGGCTTTCCATCCACAGACAGATGGTCAGACGGAGAGAACCAACCAGGTGATTGAAGATATGCTTAGAGCATGTGTCCTAGATTTTGGAGGTAGCTGGCATGAACACTTACCTCTTGTGGAGTTCGCCTATAATAATAGCTATCAAGCTAGCATTCAGATGGCACCATTTGAAGCACTTTATGGCAGAAGTTGCCGATCTCCAATATGCTGGTATGAAGTGGGCGAAAAACAAATGTTAGGACCAGAGATGATAAGGGAAACAACCGAGAAGGTAAAGCTTATTAAAGAAAGAATGGCAGTGGCGCAGCAAAGACAAAAGGCATATGCAGATAATAGAAGAAGAGACCTGGAATTTCAGGTGGGTGAACATGTATTCTTGAAAGTGTCTCCAGGCCGTGGGATCCGACGATTTAACATTAAAGGCAAGTTGTCACCAAGGTTTGTCGGGCCTTTCAAATCCTCGAGAGAGTCGGAGAGGTGGCATATCGTCTCACTTTACCACCACAAATGGATGGAATACACAATGTGTTCCACATATCCAGTTGAAAAAGTATGTACGAGATCCATGGCACGTCATAGAATATGAGCTTCTAGAATTCAACAAGGACGGAACATATCAAGAAAAGCCAATTAAGATGTGGACCGGGAACTGCGCCAACTAAGGAACAAGGTTATTCCACTAGTAAGGGTTAGATGGAATCAACGCAAGGATGAGGACGAGACGTGGGAAACCGAGGAAGCAATGTGCAAAAGATACCCGAAGCTATTCACAATAAGTACACCTCACTTGCACAATAAATTTCTACACAGGAATTTGGGGACCAAATTCTCTTAAGTGGGGGAGGGTGTAGCACCCCGGAAATTTTAACTATATAAAAATTCGAATAAATGGAAATAAATAATTTTCATAATATCAAGGTGTTTAAAACATACGTATCATTATCATATGTGCTCAATCACATAGGAAAAATTCGTAAAAATGGGAAATCAACCCCACACATTATCCTTAAGGGTTCCACGAAGGAATTCGTGCGATGAAAAATCCGATTAACCAAGTGAGCATCACATGGTCACCAGTTATCCGAATTAGGAAATAAGTCAGAAAACCGTTAACGCGGAAATGCGACGCAACCAAAATTAAATAAAGGTGTTGGAGAGACTTCCAACATTATATATTAATGACCCAATATCATAATTGGGTCAATGGATCACATATGACCCAAAAATCAAATAAAGCTAGAAAATGCATGGAAATTCGTAACCATAAATAAGCTGAAATTAAAAAGGGGTAATTAGGGTTTAATTGGGATGCAATCATACACTTTTAGCAACCCAAATTCGTGCCTACCCATCCATGGAAGTTGCTTGATGGCCAAGACGATCTCTAATGGAGGAAGAAATCATCAAAAATAGGAAACCAACATACCAATCCCGCAACCCTTCTTTCCTAGTTACAATAGGACTCCTAAACACCATGGTTACTTAAATACTCTTCACCCAAACCCTAGGGACGAATTTAGAACTTGCTGGGGTCGTGTGGAGGAACTCTTGGTGGCTGGAGAGTAGGAGATCAAGCATACCAAGCTCATCTTCTTCCCCCGTCCATCTGCTACGACCTGCACAAACCACCTTCTTGAAGCCGATCAAATGTAGGCCAAACCTAAATCCCATCGTGCAAGGCTTATACCCCTGGAAAGAGGGTCGAGTCTACTTCCTAACCCAAGTGGAATGCCCAAATTCCATGCAGTATACACAGAGTATTAAGCGTTCTTCAAACAGTGGTCTGAACACGGGTTTTCTGAAGAACGAGACTTCATCAACCCAAGAGGTAGGTTTTCTCGAGCCAAATCTTAACATCTCCTATACCAAATGTGTAGAGCATCAAGTTAGCTTTCATTGCCCTCGGGTTTCATCGAATTTCATTGAGTATATTTTGAATTATAAGCGTTTTGCCAAAGTCGTGCACTGTTAGGGCTTTTCCCGTTCTTTATAAGTTGCATGTGATTCAAGACCGAATTAGAGTAAACTCATAACATAAAGGATATTCTACTAGTTGTCCTTTTCAAGTTTCGTGTTGAAAGTTTTGTCTAAGTATCATTAGTTAGAGAGTTATAAGCGTGGTAATAGGGTTGCTGCAAATAACTACGGTTTCAGGTTACACTTGGTTTGATGTTGTGTTCGTCTTGATCAAAGCCTATCGAAACCATCCTTATTTTCTAATTTTGATTTACTGGGAGTACCCTTGTATGTCTAGGTTGTTTTAAAACTGGTTTCGTTATTTTCCATACACTGTACAATTTGTTCTCTATTTTAGAACAACCCTGTGTCAAAAGAAGGAAAGATTGGTCCGCAATCCAAAGCACTGCCCCTGCTCTGTCAAAGTCTGGTGCAGAGCCTGTGAACGCGACGGCCGATAGGTCGCGTTCAGAGGTCTGGTAGCGACAGCCGCACCGTCGCTATCTGATCGCGACGAGTCGCTCCGTCGCGATCGCTCTGCCTGATCTGACCGCCCAGTCGCGTTCATCACAACCCCCTGTCGCCTTCTGGTCCCGACCCGTCGTGATCCTTATATGGACCTGTCACGACCTGACCTGGGCCTGACAGCCCCATGTTGCCTTCCTTATATGGACCTGTCGCGACCTAACCCCGGGCCTTACAACACCCTGTCGCCTTCCTCATAGGCACCTGTCGCGACCTGATACAGCCATGTCGCCATCCTTATATGCCATGTCACGATCTCAGGATTTTACGGAAACCTTGTGTTTTCTTGCAAATTTTACCGCGCATTACCCGAGGTCTGTTTAAACGTGATGTTTACTGTGTAAGTTGCATGTCTTGGGTCTGATCATTACATGATTGTTATTTAATGGCTTAAAAGTGATTAACCCATTTAAAAGCTTTAATTACATGAATGCTATTCTAAGTGCTCCTTAAATGTTATGATCCATTCGTGCTACTTGTGATTAATCTTCCTACTGTTCTACCATGTTTAAATGATAAGGGTTATCATAAAATCTTGCAAACCATGATTAGTTAAAGTGCATAGTTTTATTCCATGTTATATTGTCAAGTGCTTCCTGCGAGTTTGAGACCGATGGTTTGTGAATTGAGACACGCGTACCGCACTACACACTAGCGCGTTAGGTAGCCCTTTCTTGGGAAATTGGAAACTCTCTACCGGTCATTCCGAATCGGTAGACTAGCGACCTTTTCACCAAGGCCTCCATAAATCTCCTCTGACCATGGATTCCCACATGGCCGACGAGTTGGTTGTACCATTGAAGTTCCCTGGAGATAGCGTGCACTTCCTTTCTCTTCTTGTTCTCGTGAGTGTGATTGACCATCTAGACTAAAGCCATTAATGTAAAGATTTAACCAAAGTACAAATCGTACCATTATGCTGCCGAAATTATCTCTCGACCATTGTTATCATAAAATCATGTTCAATTACTTATTACTTGTTCCCATCATCATCATGAACATGACATTACACATGCTTACTTATTGAAACTCTCATTGGCCATTATTAATGACTGTGGGTATCTACATTTAAAAATTTACATGAGATGCTGACAGGGCACGGCGTGTGTCAAGGGCTCCAATCTAGCCCCAATGATGGTGAGTCATAGATATACTGATAACCATGGGGTATAATGATTACTGGCGTTGCATCTGCGCTGGGAGTCTTGCTTGCTTGTTGAATGATAGATACAATAACCACATACACGTGTCCTAGTGTACATTCTTGATGGATCTTTTCTCGGTGTACATTAGTGTCTACATGTCTGATTAGTGTTACTTGATCGTGCTCGTACAATCTTGCTTGCTTGCTTGCATGATATGGCCATTCTGCATTTAATGCAATTAGTGATATCTTGCGTTCTTGACATCAAGTGAAATCTCGTGTGCTTGTACAAAGTGATCTATTGCTAGTTCTATCTTGTCATATTGTTCACCAATCTTATTCTATCATAATCACTCTCTCTAGCTTGTTTTATATACCATGTTTTAACAAGTTTTATTCGTACTTGCATATCATTCATCGTACTTGCCTAGTTCTAAAATGCTAATCACTTATATCATTGCCCGCACATTGAGATATAAATCCTACGGCTAGTTTGCTCATCCCCTACTTTTACCCAATCTAGGTGACTATGAAGTTCAAGAGGAAGAGCAAGTCGAGGATGGGAATGCGTCCGAGTGAAGAGCGTTCCAAGCATGAGTCTATTTATAGTAGTTTTTTTGAGTGTTAGATTCATGTAGTAGGAAGTGAGGAATAAATGTAATTTCCTTTTTATTGAGTCTTAGTCCTATACTAGTATCCATTTGGAACACAATGAGTTGAGATTGAATAAAAGATTAGTTGAGTTCAATATTTGGGCCCTATGATGATGTATGTTGTTATACATTTAGTGCGTGCTAGCTAGAGGCTTATTTTCCGACTGTTCACGTCTCGGGATATCGACTTTAATTATTCAATTAATATCTACTGCGTAATTCTCGGGACGTGACATTCAGACTGTCTTCTTTGCCATACTGCTGCTATCATATTCTTCTCTTTTCTATTCACTATAAATTACAATCTAACTGACTGATCAAATAACTTATGCATACTACTATAACACTGTAGTTTCTTATCAAGCAAATAAACCACTCATTCAACTCTGCACGTGCTCTGCCACTTTATCTATTAACTGACCCAAAACTCTTCTTTACTTCAACTGATCAAACCTTGCTATTTACACTCCGCAATTTTCTGACTTTAGAGATTTCAAATTGCACACATTACTTATTCTTTCTATTGTACTCTGTTATAACCTTATATGTTCTCTATTCTTTATAACTTTGTCTCTGCTACCACATCAAATTCTGAAAAATATTCTAACAGAAGAATACTTTTGCTCAAGTGAATTACTTACTCTGCACTATCACATAAACCCTTACTAAACCTTACCTGAACCTTCTGACTATAATAACCTTATAATCTACCACATTCTTTCTTCATTCTTGATCAATAATGCTAATAATGTTGAACCTTTAAGTTTTACTTCCAACTGCATCAAACACACTATCATATCTACGAAGTACTTTCCTTTATTTATTCTCTTATCTGATTAATCTCACTGTACCATTCAAATTTTCCAATTCTTACCACAACTCTTCTTAGCATATAATTACCTTTTTATTGGAGCACTGCCAAAACTTGAAATTCAAATACCCATTTTTCTCAAACACAGTACTCCACTCTTCTTGATCCTCTATTCCACACTATTGTCTTACAATCTCAGCTTCTGCTCTTATTATATTCCACTGTCACACCTCTATTCCCATGCATTGAAACCATTATTGCCATAACTCTTTGCTGACACTAGCAATCCTATAATCCAATTATAAATCTTGGTTGAAGCTTGATCCAATTACCATTAACACACCTGTTTCTTCACAAATCCTCATCTGTTAATGCTAACATTCCTCATTTCTCTCTTTCTTGAACCAACCTTCTTCTATCTCCTTCCATTTCATTCTTTATACTAACAATCTTAATTCTAAACTTCCCAAAGTTGAAACACTTTTCTCAGCATCTGATCTGATCTTGCTAAATCTCTTAATCTTACTCCAAATGACATTGTTTCCACTTACCTCTCTGAATCTTACTCCAAATGACATTGTTTCCACTTACCTGACTTTATATCATTACCTTGCCTTAATTGCTACAATACACTAAACATTTTTGCAAAACATTATAAAATCTGACTGCAACTTTGCAACATACAACAAATACCTCTGCTAATAGCCACAATCTGCCATTCAAAATTGCCAACTACTTACTTATTACTTAGAATTCCCTTCCAACTCAACAATCTTCCCATACACTCTGTCTCTAATCAACAATTCTCATCCCTGCACTTTTCACAATTCCCGAACAAATCCTTCTAACACTAACAAACATTTCTGATCACAAAACACACTTAGTCCACTGTCACAAGTCATTGCTCCTCTGTGTACTAATACCTCATCCGAAGCTAATTTGTATCATGTACTCATTTAAAGTCTTCCACGCCAATGACCTCATCATCATTTGAACTGTTTCTCAATACTAACAGATACAAGTCACAAATATAGCAATTACCTTCACCAAATTCCTCAGTCCTTTACATCTAACAATCTTTAACACAACACAACTCCCCCCTAACATAATATTTCTGTTGTAACTCTATTACACTGCTACCTTCACAATAAATTTTGTTTACACATATACACTTCCACTACCATGTACATGTCTTCGATGATCCTCTGCTTTACTAACAACACCTTCATTACACTAAACCATATCTCTCTCATAGGACAACTCTACCTTTATTGATTATCACAACTTATTGTACGAATTCTTTCTCAACTCCCGCTGCTTACCAAACCAATTCTCAACAAACCACTAATAGCTGCCGCCAACCACACAATTTACACACCACAAACACATGTGAAAACCACGTAAAACCATAGACTTACTACCAGCAGTGGACATTTAACTGTGTTTGAGACATTGTAACCTTAATGTCTTTTCATATTCTTAATGGATCATGCTCTGATACCAACTGAAGTGACCCTGGATGCTTATGCCCAATAAGGCTTCATATCCAAGTTCGCCTCCCGCGATCGAATCGAAGTCTCGCAAGGGATAGCTCACACAAGTGTCCAGTAAGAATATAAAAGACAAACCACAAGAGTATAAGATACAAGAAAGTACATGTACTCACACTCATTTATATTGTCCCAACACATTATTGCATGTCCAAGAGAAAAGTACAGCTACTTAGGGCATACCCCGAGGGAGCAAAGCTCACACAACAACAATTACAACTCAACTGCTGGTGGTACAAGTTTCCCATAACGCCACTACAAGCCAAACTCACGGCTAACACCTGAAAAGAACTGTAAGAGAGTGAGCCTCAACGAGTTGCAGGCTTAGTAGAGACCTTCCAAAAACAACAACAAACTAGTAATAGCCAAAAGGAATCGAGATCTCAACCACAAAGGGTCTCACTGGCCACATCACCATAGCACTACTGAAGCAAAATGTGCTAATAGTAAACATACCTAAGCTACAATTAAATGTAAACACACCAATAAACACTACTCCCAAAGAGTAAAGGAAACCACAGGACTGTTACAGAAACACCAATCCACACAGCAACCTAAACAACCACGCCACGAGCCCCACTGGCAAACCACTAATGAACGAGTATAGGACTGTCAACAAAGAGCCAGTCCACCACACACTAAAATAACGGAACACACCAGAAGGCTACCCATAAAAGGGTAAAACACAACAAGTGGAAGGTCCTACAACACGACCTCCACGGAGCACAGCTCCACCTCAACACTTGAAAAGGCTAGCACACGATGTGCCACAACAACCAGCTACCCACGAAGGGTACAGATACTTGAAACCACGAGGTACCACAACTGAACCATAAGTGCCACTGTGCCACCAGTACGGCACACAACAAACGAACACAAACCGGTGAGTCACCACTCATAAGCCACAACCACTGGCAAAGCTCGAGTCGGAAGGAACGACGTCGCCACATGGGTAAAGACTACTGGTTCATGACGCCAGTATCCAACCCGAACAACACAGCACAAGAATTACTTGTCAATCACGCAGTCAAGGATGAAAGGTCAAACTGTCGCTCCACAACCACACAGTAAAGCCAAAGAACAGTGGAGACCAACCAACACCACACCTGCAGACCACACAACTATAGGCCCATGCTTGGTACCTTTAGAGACTCTGGCATGAGCTCCCTAAAGCGAGACACTAGAAAACAGGACTAGCTAGTGCCCAGTACGTCTACTAGTGTTCGTACCCCCAACCACAAACGCACTACAAGCGACTGAACACAAACTCTCACACAAGTTGTTGTCTCACTGTCATCTTTTCCTTAGCCAGACGTACAACTCAAACACAAGGGTGAGGGTGTCCTAGAAGACGACACAGACCTTTATGGTACATACAGTATTGGGACACGCCTGGAGCACAACGTGCCTGGCTCACAATGAACCTGGGATTCCCGACTAGAGATGTATTCGGAATAGGCGCCAGACCACCAAACTCGACAAACACATGAACCACACTGATTACTTTACAAACTTATAAAACTTATTTTCACAAACCCTGATCCATCACGTTCTACACTTGCTTGTCATTGGTCAACACATGGCCTCCATAGTAACAACACACCTCTATACACATAAACCACATAACCACAATATAATAACATAATCAACATGATTAACACCATTAACATAACTCACTAATTAATCACAAACCAATCCATTAACCTAAACATTCTTTACTAATATAGAAACAACTTAAACACCTTAACAGCACCCTAGAAAACCAGGGCTAGGTCAACACAAGACCCTCACTGCCCAATCTCCACAACACACAACACAAACCTCGGAAGCTAAAACGCAACGGACACAGTCGTCACCTTCTAAATCGCGACGACCCCACTGGTCGCGTCTAGAAGAGGAATGCGACAGGGCCCAATGCGGAATATGAATGTGACAGCCCGATACATCGCCTAAAAGCCAATTGATACAACACTGACAATCGGAATGTAAATCGCGATGGTCCACATGGTCATGTTTACACCAATCGGTAACACCCAACAATCAGAAGAGAAACGCGTGAAAAATCCCATCGTGTTCTCACCAAAACGTGACGGTTCAAACTGTTGCCTTATCAAGCAGACGGCTGAACCCCCATCTCTTCCCAGAAAACCATTCCACAGACCATTTAAGATGTCATTTCATTCATTGAAATATAAGATATACTAGCATACACAGCCATAGCATGATTCGCTAAACTCTAACACATTTAAATCAAATGAAAGCACAAAGGAAGTCTCTCTACCATTCGAAGAGCACAAATCTCACGAAGAATGCCACACCGCTGGCATATCCACGCTCCGGACGTCCTCCTTGCGTGGAACCCGCGCTGGACCAGCCATCTGGAAGCCGAAACACCAAGACCATCCGCAAAACCTTCTCCCCACGGCCGGATAGAGCCACCTCTGCTCTATCTGGCCCGAAACAGAGCATTAAATGCAGAACCTAAAATGTGATGCAGGCAGAGGTCGCGTTTTAAACACCTTACATGCAACCACTCACACCATCGTCAATCGCGTCGTGCTACGGAAAGGCGGTTCGAAGAACGCAACGTGGGTAGCCATCACGTTCAAACGCGACGACATACTCCGTCGCCTTCTTCACCAGAAAATCTGTGGGCTGTTTGGGCCCAAACCTCCAACCCACAACACCCACACCACACACGGAAGCTTCAACCAAGGCTCAATAACCACACATTGGTCAAGATCACAACACCAAAACCACTAAACCTGGATCCGAAAGGCCACGACACTACAAACTCCCTCCCTAGGACCTCTTCCTCATATAAACAAGACTCAGGGCTCCCCTCTTTGTGTTTATCTTAGATCTCATTGGGAGTGGAGATTGGAACCCCAACATACTCGGAGAATCTTCCATTGAGCCAGGGTTGAAGCTATATATATAATGTCCATGCGACTAACAAGGGAACCAGGTAACATTAATAAAGAAAAACTCATCTGCAAGCTTGTTCCTGGTGGTTTTCCTTTTTTTCTCAATCAAATCAACTTAAAGATACCTCTCTGCGAAGAAAGAAGACTTCCACTCAAAGCAGAAAAACTGTCTGCGATCTTATCTGAGACCCCTACTTGAAAAGAGAGGGAAATTTCCCCCAAGATATGCCACATCTCCTATTAGGAAGAAGAGTCTGCACAACATCTCCTGGTTGACAGAGTGCAGTGGCCTAACAAGGGCCCTCAATGAACTACCACTCGCATCCCCACCGGAGGAATGCGTACGTAATCACATGGACCAGTTGACCATTTTGCAGAGAACAAAAGAGGCGTTGTCCATCTAGGTAGTGTGGTAGTCCTCTAGCAGATTTGGTTAGCTGGGTGAAGGAAGAACTCTGAAATCACAAGAATCCCTCCGCTGAACAGGAAGTTTTCCTAGTGAAGAACCCACCTCCCAAATCCCGGGAAAGGAACTCACAAAATAAACATGTAATGGAGCAAAATTCCAAGAGAGTATTGATCGTTTTGTGAGCGCAATTGGACGAATCATCGGATATTCAGATGGCACAGTCTGCAGGTGCGCGGCAACAAGACGAAAAAAAATCCCATCCGCCTGCCCGCAAGTTTTGAAAGCTCTCCCAATTAGGGCTGTAAATAGAGTGAATAAAGAGCAGATATCCGTATAGTTAATCAGATAATTCATATCTACTTCGAATAAAATTCGAATACAGAACAGATAATTTACTCAGACAATTTTCGCATTTGAAACAAGTATGGATTTTATCTGCTTCAGAAATATGATCCTAATAAGAGACATTAGGTGATCTAAAAATCAGAAAAACAAATCTATAAAATTATATATATATATATATATAAATGTTAAAAATAATCTCTAAACAAAAGATTTACATTCATACAGACAAGATAGAGTGAAAGTTATTTGATTTCAACTAAAAAACTATTAAGATTTCCAACAATACATAAGCATTCATAAATGGATTTTAAACAGATCAGAACAACGCTTCTGCATCCGCTTTATTTTATGATTTAATATTATCCATATCCGATATCCGATATATCGAATATTTATTAAACAGATAATATCCACCTAATCAATACGAATCCGAACCTACTCACAATGAAAGAAGGAATCACCCTCGCTATCTTAAGGTGAGTGGAAAGCTACTCTCAGCTAACAGCTGATCCTATCCTTGGCACAAAATCCCCTCCTTGGAATGTTCTGTAAACATCACCGTCTGTCTGTCATGTCAAGCCTCCCTCCTTGAACAAAGGTCGTCGAATGACAATCCCTATGGTCCTAAACCGAATAGTTTTTCTCTAACCGCAGGGACAAGACACCAGCCCAGCATTCTGTGATGTCTTTTGTAACTAAAGAAAAACCTCCGTAGTAATGAGATACCTTTATGACCAAACAAAAAGACAAAAAATAGGGATAGAGAGAGAGAGAGAGAGAGAGGAAGGAATCCTACTTCGCATAGTGGTCCCATTTGCATGGTCGGGGTCTTCTCAGTTTTATGAACAGGTTTGAGAGCCAGGTGGAGGGTGGGGCTCTCAGGTGAGAAATGCTTTGTACACGTTCATACGGTCAAAAACGCCAACGTGGAAGGACCGAGTTCGTTCCCATTCGCCCACGTTGCGCCCACGTGGTGAAGCTGCCATCTCACCTTTAGCCTCCATGTCAACAGCCATTAAAAGCGCGTCACTTCTCGTTGTGTTATCCCGAGGTTCTCATGATGACACCGCCGGCCTCACGAAACCGCGATTTCGCTTCTGAAATTTTTAATCCCATCTTTGCCCTTCCGCCTTTGCTGCACCGTAATCTGACAGGGAAGAGCCCACGATTCCCTCACCGCACAAAATTTGCAGGTGACCATCTTGCTCGTGCTGTCTAGCCCCGGCGGTGCTCTCTGCAATTCCAGCATCTTCTTCCTTCTTCATCGTGTTGTCTTGCTCATCCATGGCGCCTAAGAAGAGTCTGCTAGAGCGATTCCGTCGCCGCATTACTGAGTATACAGAAGAGACCGTGGAGGAGCAACCGACGACGCTCCACCTGGAAGCAGACCTGCAAAATCCTTCATCTC
The DNA here is from genome assembly GCA_014218235.1 of Colocasia esculenta. Classification (NCBI taxonomy): domain Eukaryota; kingdom Viridiplantae; phylum Streptophyta; class Magnoliopsida; order Alismatales; family Araceae; genus Colocasia; species Colocasia esculenta. The sequence goes on along the minus strand of CM024758.1, from coordinate 88,134,788 downwards.
CAGCACCAGAAGTACCAAAAGACAAGGACCTAGGGGGGCATCCCAAGTGAGAGGTATGTTTCGTAGTCTTGTAATGTGTTTTCTAGTGACAAATAGATCTGTTAGGGTGACAAATATCACCTTTTCTGATGACAAATACCTTTTTTTAGTGACAAACAGAAATTTTTCTAGTGACAAATAGGAGTAATGCCTTACCAGTGATAAATAGGACCTTATTGATGAGAAATAATCATTTGTAGTGATAAATATAAACTCTCCCAGTGACAAATAGGAGTAATGCCTTACCAGTGATAAATAGGACCTTATTGATGAGAAATAGTCATTTGTAGTGATAAATATAAACTCTCCCAGTGACAAATAGGCCCCTTCCAGTGACAAATACCCATTTGTAGTGACAAATAGGACATTCCAGTGACAAATACCCATTTGTAGTGACAAATAGAAACTCTGCCAGTCACAATTAGAAATCTGATGATCCGGTGACAAATACCTCCTTGTTAGTGATAAATATAAACTCTCCCAGTGACAAATAGGTCCGATCCAGTGACAAATAGGCCCCTTCCAGTGACAAATAGGACATTCCAGTGACAAATACCCATTTGTAGTGACAAATAGAAACTCTGCCAGTCACAATTAGAAATCTGATGATCTATTGACAAATACCTCCTTGTTAGTGATAAACAAGGCCCTTTCCAGTGACAAATAGCCTTTTATAGTGATAATTACCACTATTCTATTCAAGTGACAATTACAATTCTTCTATGCAAGTGACAAATAGATGAACACCAGTTATGCATAGGGCCTTGTAGATGACAATTAGCCATTTGTAGTGAGAAATCACAACCTCTGCTAGTGACAAATACAAGTAAAGAATCCAGTGACAAATACCCATTTGTAGTGACAAATAGGACATTCCAGTGACAAATACCCATTTGTAGTGACAAATAGAAACTCTGTCAGTCACAATTAGAAATCTGATGATCCGGTGACAAATACCTCCTTGTTAGTGATAAACAAGGCCCTTTCCAGTGACAAATAGCCTTTTATAGTGATAATTACCACTATTCTATTCAAGTGACAATTACAATTCTTCTATGCAAGTGACAAATAGATGAACACCAGTTATGCATAGGGCCTTGTAGATGACAATTAGCCATTTGTAGTGAGAAATCACAACCTCTGCTAGTGACAAATACAAGTAAAGAATCCAGTGACAAATACCTCTTTGTTAGTGATAAATAGGCCATTCCCAGTGACAAATACCCATTTGTAGTGACAAATAGAAACTCTGTCAGTCACAATTAGAAATCTGATGATCCAGTGACAAATACCTCCTTGTTAGTGATAAACAAGGCCCTTTCCAGTGACAAATAGCCTTTTGTAGTGATAATTACCACTATTCTATTCAAGTGACAATTACAATTCTTCTATGCAAGTGACAAATAGATGAACACCAGTTATGCATAGGGCCTTGTAGATGACAATTAGCCATTTGTAGTGAGAAATCACAACCTCTGCTAGTGACAAATACAAGTAAAGAATCCAGTGACAAATACCTCTTTGTTAGTGATAAATAGGCCATTCCCAGTGACAAATACCCATTTGTAGTGACAAATAGAAACTCTGTCAGTCACAATTAGAAATCTGATGATCCGGTGACAAATACCTCCTTGTTAGTGATAAACAAGGCCCTTTCCAGTGACAAATAGCCTTTTGTAGTGATAATTACCATTCTTCTATTCAAGTGACAATTACAATTCTTCTATGCAAGTGACAAATAGATGAACACCAGTTATACATAGTTTTGTTCTCTCATTCTTTTGTTGTGTCATTCTACTGTTGACAAATGGTTTGCAGTGAGAAATAATTTATTGTTGTCTCCTTATTCTGTTTTGATATTTCTATTTCATTGTAGCTAATCCTCCAATCATGAAAGCCCGCTCTTCAATGGACATTTATATAAAGGATAGAGATAAAATGGCATTCCGGGAATGCCATAAAATTATAATGAGGAGCACCCCATTTTCTTCTTATGTGGACAATACTTCTGGTTGCTCCTTTAGCATGAGGATGTTAGAGGACATAATCAGCACCCATGTTGGTGGGAACATCTTCTTGCTAGGGAAGAAGGAGGTCTTGTTTACCGTTGAAGATGTGGGCATTATCTTGGGATTGCCCAGCTGTGGACATCCCGTCCGCCATTATGGAAGCACGAAGAAAATGTCCAAGCTCCATGAGCGGTTTGGGATGGCCACAAAATTTGATCGGAAGAAGGTGCATTCGCTCATCCAGGAAATAGTAAAATCAGATGATGAAGCAGATGTACAGGACACAGTAAGGCTGTGGATTGTGCTCCTTCTATGCACCTTTCTTGCTCCGCGATCAGCGCATTCTTGTCCACAGCAGATGCTCTCCTGCTTGGATGACATACCAAGAATAAGAGAGTATAATTGGGCAGCCGCAGTGCAGGAAGTAACACTGCATAATTTTGATAATTTAGTTACATTTGTAAATAATCAAAGGAGTGGGGCAACTTGCCCCGCAAAGAGACGAAGTGGGAATCAATCCCAAGCTCATTATTTCATCTATGGTTGTGCTGCCTCCCTTGCTGTAAGTACCGTTAACAATCTCTATGTATACATATCATCTATACTAGTTTGGGTTTTGGGTTTAAGTAGTTATGTTTCATATTACAGGTTTGGTTTCTTGAGCACACGAGGGTGAGGCAGCCAATGAATCGGACGGCATATCCCCGCCTCTTCAGGTGGGGAACAATCGCCGGGAAAACATCAACATTTCCTACAGCATCCCTCACCGGCCAACAGGTTTTTGGACTCCCTTTCACAAATGAAATTATTATTGAGTAATGAACTGTGTAATTTGATGTTTATTGCTATCTGATTTGCTTTTGCAGGTTATTAAAAATTTGACGGTTGAGAGAGATGAAATGGACAATGCTTCCCTCCCAGAGGACACCTCCACGGTTCGTCCAGCTGCTTCCCTCACTCTTCTACATGAAATTGCAGCATCAATAAAGTCTCAAGAATTGAATTTGATCAGTTTAACACTCACCTCAATGATCAAAAGAGACAAATTGAGGAAATCATGCATTACATTCATAGAAGGGATGATCCGGTAAGTCGTGAAGAAGGGGCAGCTGGGCCAACCTCTACATTTTCTGAACATGTCCATGCCCAGCCTCCAATGATGCATGACGATCCGGTGACCCAACAAGAATGGGCAGCTTGGCCCCCTACATATTCTCAACACATTCCCGATCTTCCCGATGTCCAGCCTCCAATGACGAATGACGAGCATGCTCCAGCAATTGGTCATTTTGAGGAGAATATAACAACTGATGTTGATCCCGAACATCCTACCTCAATGGTTCGGGCCATCAAGGAGCGTGAGGACCGGCGTCCTGGCGTATATGATCAATCCCCTTATGTACGGGAGGAGAAACCCACAACAATTCCTGCTAAAGAAAAAGCAGTGGTAAGTCTCTAATCTATTATGTTACTGCATAACCTGAAAATGGCATTGATCTGAAATGTCAACACAATACGTAGGCAACAGAGGAGCCAGCCACTATAAAGTGGGTGTGCAGGGGGCAGTTGAAGGGGAAGCACAATGCCATTGTCGAAAGCTTCCTTGAAACGTGTGGAAGTGTCGGCAGTGAACCTGAGTAAGTTGATTGAATTTGTATGATTTCATATTTATTTCTGATTTAACTTATTTGCATGTTTTCAACCTCTATAGTTATGAAATTTTTGGTTTCGCAAATGGCCTGGTCATCCGGAAGTCACACATTCTAAACCTCCTTACCGGAGGCATGACAGAGGACACGGTATGTGTTTCACTTATGTTGTTATAGATAAAGTCCTTTAAAGACAGGTTCATTGTACTGAGTATGGACATATTGCAGGTTATTGATGGATTGATTTCCCTACTTAAAATGAAGACTGGAAATACATTCCACAAGTGGGTTTGTTTTCCAACTATTGTGGTAAATCATATCCACGGAATGTCATGCTCAACGGAAGAGAAGGCAGCAAAGTTGTTGGAATGCGCCTACGAGAACAAGGATTTGGAAACCCTCCAACAAAACAAGTGGCTATTCTTCGTGTTACACTCACGAAATCACTGGCATTTATTTGCAGTGGACACGGAGAATCAACTATTGGTATCATACAATTCTTTGAAAAGTGGGGCTTTCCACAAGGCATCTGCAAGAAAATGGGTAAGTTTGTAAATCAATTGCTTTCAATGTAAATACTGTCCAATTATTTGTTTATTTTTTTTGCAGGCCACAACTGTAAGGCGCATGTTGAAAGAGTACAGGGCATTTCCTGATGATGCTAAATGGGAACTTCAGTTTGACAGTACATGTCCTCAACAAGCATCTGGAAGCCTGAATTGCGCGATTTATGTGGTGAAATACATAGAAGCCTTGATTAGGATGAAATTCCTGGATGGACCTTTGATGAGGATGATTGTAATCTATTCAGGGCCAGATTTGCAGCAATGTTGTTACAAGTAAAGAATCGGTCTTAGAAAGTGTACATTTTTCCTGTTATGTGATGGAAAGCATTTGTTAAGGAGAAATGCTTGTAAACTACATGTAATGTACAGTTTAATGTTTCAATGTTTGACTGGTGTACTTATCAAACGAAAGTACGTGTACAGTGTAAACTCTTGTAAAGTCTTGTTCATTTTAAAAGCTAATGATCAGTAGTCTGCATGTATTTGTCACTGAGCTTCATCTATTTGTCACTGGAGTTGTGTCTTTGTCACAGAGGAATGTATGTATTTGTCAATGGAATCTTTTAGTTGTCACTGTAAGGGACCTATTTGTCACTGGAGTTGTGTCTTTGTCACAGAGGAATGTATGTATTTGTCAATGGAATCTTTTAGTTGTCACTGAAAGGGACCTATTTGTCACTGGAGTTGTGTCTTTGTCACAGAGGAATGTATGTATTTGTCAATGGAATCTTTTAGTTGTCACTGAAAGGGACCTATTTGTCACTGGAATGTTTGAGTTGTCACTGAAAGGGACCTATTTGTCACGGGTCTGTATGTATTTGTCACTGGAATCTCCTATTTGTCACTGGGAAGGGCCTATTTGTCACTGGAATCTTCTATTTGTCACTGGGAAGGGCATATTCATACCTATTTGTCACTGGGAATCTTGTATTTGTCACTGGGAAGGGCATATTTGTCATTGGTTTTGTTCTATTTGTCACTAGTTTTCTTCCATTTGTCACATAGAGTTCATAGCTATTTGTCACTGGAATCTCCTATTTGTCACTGGGAGGGGCCTATTTGTCACTGGTTTTGTTCTATTTGTCACTAGTTTACATATATTTGTCACATAGAGTTCATAGCTATTTGTCACTGGAATCTCCTATTTGTCACTGGGAGGGGCCTATTTGTCACTGGTTTTGTTCTATTTGTCACTAGTTTTCTTCCATTTGTCACATAGAGTTCATAGCTATTTGTCACTGGAATCTCCTATTTGTCACTGGGAGGGGCCTATTTGTCACTGGTTTTGTTCTATTTGTCACTAGTTACATATATTTGTCACATAGAGTTCATACCTATTTGTCACTGGGAATCTCCTATTTGTCACTGGGAGGGGCCTATTTGTCACTGGTTTTGTTCTATTTGTCACTAGTTTTCTTCCATTTGTCACATAGAGTTCATACCTATTTGTCACTGGGAATCTCCTATTTGTCACTGGGAATCTTGTATTTGTCACTGGGAATCTCCTATTTGTCACTGGAATCTTCTATTTGTCACTAGTTACATACATTTGTCACTTGGAGTTGTCTTCTATTTGTCACTAGTTTTCTTCCATTTGTCACATAGAGTTCATACCTATTTGTCACTGGAGTTGTGTCTTTGTCACAGAGGAATGTATGTATTTGTCAATGGAATCTTTTAGTTGTCACTGTAAGGGACCTATTTGTCACTGGTTTTGTTCTATTTGTCACTAGTTTACATACATTTGTCACTTGGAGTTGTCTTCTATTTGTCACTGGGAATCTTGTATTGTCACTGGAATCTCTTATTTGTCACTGGAAGGGTCGTATTTGTCACTTCTTTTCTTCTATTTGTCACTAGTTTACATACATTTGTCACTTGGAGTTATCTTCTATTTGTCACTGGGAATCTTGTATTTGTCACTGGAATCTCTTATTTGTCACTGGCAGGGTCGTATTTGTCACTTCTTTTCTTCTATTTGTCACTAGTTACATACATTTGTCACTTGGAGTTGTCTTCTATTTGTCACTGGGAATCTTGTATTTGTCACTGGAATCTCTATTTGTCACTGGAAGGGTCGTATTTGTCACTTCTTTTCTTCTATTTGTCACTAGTTTACATACATTTGTCACTTGGAGTTGTCTTCTATTTGTCACTGGAATCTTGTATTTGTCACTGGAATCTCTTATTTGTCACTGGAAGGGTCGTATTTGTCACTTCTTTTCTTCTATTTGTTACTAGTTTACATACATTTGTCACTTGGAGTTATCTTCTATTTGTCACTGGGAATCTTGTATTTGTCACTGGAATCTCTTATTTGTCACTGGCAGGGTCGTATTTGTCACTTCTTTTCTTCTATTTGTCACTAGTTACATACATTTGTCACTTGGAGTTGTCTTCTATTTGTCACTGGGAATCTTGTATTTGTCACTGGAATCTCTTATTTGTCACTGGAAGGGTCGTATTTGTCACTTCTTTTCTTCTATTTGTCACTAGTTTACATACATTTGTCACTTGGAGTTGTCTTCTATTTGTCACTGGGAATCTTGTATTTGTCACTGGAATCTCTTATTTGTCACTGGAAGGGTCGTATTTGTCACTTCTTTTCTTCTATTTGTCACTAGTTTACATACATTTGTCACTTGAAGAAATTAAATTATAAATTAATTAATCTATTATATCATATCAAAAAAATCTCCCATTCTACCCTCACGTAAACCCTAAGCCGCAACACCCCTTTATGTTTCACACATCATCCGCCCCGTCAGGCTCGCCCCATTCACCATCTAGGTTTTCAACGAAGCTTGTCCAGGAAACCTGCTCAGGTGGCTTGGGAGCCTTTGCTGCACCGCCTTAGGATTTCATGCTCAGGTAATCCTTCTGCTCCCATTTCCCCCTGCTCCCGTTCCCACTCCCGTGCGACCCCCCTGGTGGCGCATGCTTATGCTTCTGCGATGGATGTTTCTCACTCTGAGTCAGCTATTTTGTTAGTTTTTTTCCTTTCTTGCAGTGGTGGGTGGCAGGGTAGACTGGTAGATATGGATCGTATTCCAGGAATTTTTACATTCAAGAATGATGCGTATGTAATTCCTATGCATAGAGGTATGGAACTTTGTAGCATATTTAATGATGTTTGCAGAAGGTGGACACTTTTGAGAGATGAAGTGGAGTTAAAATGCCACATTCCGGAGATGAGTAACTCATTCATGAAATTGTTAAGTGGAGATGATATTGATAGAATAATTGACATGCATGAAATCCTCGGACAAAAATTGATTAACATCGATGTTAATGTGTCCTGCTCGAAGGAGAATGTAACATTCAGGTCAGCAAATGTTTGAACTTTTGATATGCTGTAGCTATTTGTGTTTTAACAAAAGCCATATTTATGTGGTATCAATTTTATTTGCAGAGCATTTGGCGAGCAATCTTCTGGCAAAATGGGCTCTCCAAGCCAGTCTGCAATTTCACCTCCAGCAATGAGATGTATGAGAGGACATGGTTATTGCACTGTCAGAACTAGCAAAACAGAAAGAAATCCAAACAGAAAATTCTACACATGTAAGGTAAGAGATTCCAGAAATTTTAATGTATAACATGACATGGTATTACATGACATAATATTTCTTGTGGTCTTTTATAGGATGCGAAATGTGATTTTTTCATGTGGTGTGATGAAGTGCAAAAATTTGTGGATTCACAAATAACTTGCGGGAAAGATGAGAACGTGAAATCCCTAGAATATCGAGTTGCCAGATTGGAGGATGATCGCAAGGATTTAAATTGCATTGTAAACAAAAGTAAAATGGTTGTAAAGGTTTTACCAGAGGCATTTTCATATTTGAACATTGTGGATGGGGATGATGGGAGTGAGAGTGACTAGTCGTAACATAACAATTAGCAGAGGTTTTACGAGAGGCAATTAAATTCAGATGTTATTTTAAATTTTTTCAGTTTCTACTTGTAACATAACAATTAATGGTTCAAATCTAACCATGCATTACAATGACAAATGCACGATTTGTATAACACATGATGGTTTAAATAGTATCATGCATAATAATCACAGTGACAACTGACATGCAGTACATAAAAGAGAATTGTTCTTTTAAAAGAAGTTTAGAAGTCATTGTGTTGCAAAGAAAGATACTTCACCAACTTGGTCATGGTTTACAGCATTGGGTGTTTGAATGCACTTCTTGGAAGCTTTGCTTCGTTTTCTGATTTTCTCAAGAGCAGATGGTATCCGTTTCTCACGTTTTCTTCCTTTTGTTGATGCTCTTCTTGGATCTTGTACATGACAATTCGATGTAGAATCTATTCTTATGTTCGACATAGACAACCCATTCATGGACTCCATTACTCTCCCTAGAATTTTGGGTATTTCAGCTACTGCAATATCATAAGCTTCCTCTGAGCAAGAAGCTGCTTCAGCCACCTTCATGAATCTGAATATCAAGTTGGTGTACCGGGAGGATGAACATTTCTTCTCTTCCTTTTGAAGATCAAATGACTGACATGCATGTCTATACCTCATATCTTTGCACCATCTTTGCAAGAAGTACTTGTTTGGAATTTTTTCAATTCCTACATATTGCAATGCTAGTAAGGCATGTCGGCATAAGAACCCCTTAAATTCAAAGGATTTACAGGAGCATTCCACTTCTTGTTCCTGTTTTTGGCAATTGACTGTGTATTCTTTTTGCATTTCCATACATATACCTTTCAATTTAACACGTTCAAATGACTTTACTCTCAACGTCAACTTACTTTCATCTTCACAAATACGCTGTGGGTGACAAGCAGCGACCTCTATCAATTCTTGCTGGAATTTCTGAAATATAGACCTCGTATATATTGCGGCTGCTTGTTTCTCAAATGGGGAACAAGTTTTCAGATATGCTTCTGTATCGATGGACTTCAAATCTGCTTTATTTTCTGCATCAAATCTGCTTTCAACTGCCACTATGTATTTAACAATGAACTCAGATAAGGTAGTTTTTGCTGTGACAAATCCATCAAAAAAATGATTTATACTCTCACTTCGTTGAGAGGTAGACATACCTACAAGCATAAAATAATGTAAATATAACAGCTAAAGTAAATAAAAATAGACAATACTAGTGAATAATAACTTACCAGCAAAGAATGTGTCCTTCAAAAAATAGGTGCCCACTTCCTACGGCATTCATACAAACTTTTCAGCCATTCATTTTGCATGGCAATTTCATACTTTGTTATCAATTCATCCCACTTTTCTTCAAAATCAAAGGTGGACGATGTGTCATAAATGCAACTTTGGAAGTCATTCATGAAGTGTGGATTGGAGATGCATATATGCCCAATTTTTTCCGGTACTTTCTTCATTATATGCCAAAGACAAAAACGATGTCGTGCCGTTGGAAACACTTGAGCTACTGCAGCCTCCATAGCCTTGTCTTGATCTGTGATGATAGCCTTGGGGTGAATGCCACCATTTGCTTCTAGCCAACAATTAAAAAGCCATACAAAACTTTCAATTTTCTCATTGCTTAGTAGTGCACATCCCAAAAGAATAGACTGACCATGATGATTTACTCCCACAAATGGTGCAAATGGCATTTGATATGTGTTTGTCAAGTATGTTGTATCGAAACAGATGACATCCGCAAAGTATGTACAAGATGTTCTAGACCTACCATCAATCCAAAACACATTCCTTAATGTACCATTGTCATTAACCGCTATAGTGTAAAAGAATGTTGGATCCCTAACTTGCATTGCCTGAAAATGGTTTATCATTGTCTTTGCATCACCCTCCTTCAATTGTGTTTGCCTTTCTTTATCAAGAAAGTTTCTACAGTCCTTCTCTGTCCACTCCAACTGTCGGATGCCCCCCTTTCTTTTTGCCATGGCCGAAACAATATTGGATGTGGAAATACCAACACTACGCATGTTCAGAATCTCAGCTTTCTCCGGGGTGCAAATTTTACGATGTGATCTCAAATACATAGCAGCTGTAGGATGAAGAATGTGATTATGCTCCAAAATTACATCATACATTATGTAGGTGTTTGTGTCTTTCTCATGTCTAACCATCACCGATGCCTTACATCCAATCTTAGAAGAATCTCTGTGGCTTATCGTTTCTTTGCCCCTTCTAGATTGACCACAACGATGACAACTGAACCTCTTGTAAATAAACACATCATTCTTTCTTCTACCATCAGTGATTGTCATGCCAAATCCTACTCGTTTAGCATAGACATTGTAGAATTTTTGTGCATCTGAAATAGTTTGAAAAATCATGCCCTCCAAAGGTTCCAAACTTTCTGATTCTCCCTTATCATTATTGAAATCATCACCTACTTCGGGTGCTGCCAAATGCATTGAAAGAATAATAAAAAAAGTTTAGAATTATTCCCGTGTCAAATAGGTTAACATCAGTGACAAATATCAAGTTTTTGAGTGACAAATGCACTCCTTTCAGTGCCACATACACAGAAAGCAACCAGTGCCAAATACATTACTTTGAGTCACAAATACAAAGATTCTAGACACAAACAGAAAGAATTCCAGTGACAAATAAACAGATTGTAGTGACAAATAGGACCAGAACAGTGATAGATAGGGCCATATTTATCACAAAGACACATGAACAACAAGTGACAAATAGAAGAAAATCAGTGACAAATAGGCCCCTTCCAGTGACAAATAGGACATTCCAGTGACAAATACAAGATTCCCAGTGACAAATACAAGATTCCCAGTGACAAAGACACATGAACTCCAAGTGACAAATGAAAGAAAACTAGTAACAAATAGCAGAAAACCAGTGACAAATAGGCCACTTCCAGTGACAAATACAAGATTCCAGTGACAAATACAAGATTCCCAGTGACAAAGACACATGAACTCCAAGTGACAAATGAAAGAAAACTAGTAACAAATAGCAGAAAACCAGTGACAAATAGGCCCCTTCCAGTGACAAATACAAGATTCCCAGTGACAAAGACACATGAACTCCAAGTGACAAATGGAAGAAAAGTAGTGACAAATAGGAGATTCCAGTGACAAATACAAGATTCCCAGTGACAAATACAAGTAAAGAATCCAGTGACAAATACAAGTAAAGAATCCAGTGACAAATAGAAGAAAACCAGTGACAAATAGGTCCGATCCAGTGACAAATAGGAGATTCCAGTGGCAAATACATACAGACCAGTGACAAATACATTCCTTTCAGTGACAAATATAAATATTTCAATAAACAATCGAATAATTTTAGAAAATTTAAAAAATTCCAATGACATCTGACTAAGAGTACATAGCATTCAAAAATAATAGAAAAATTACAAATGACAATAACAAGCAGATAAATATCCACTTACAATTGCAGACATGTGCAACATCCTTATTCTCTAAATCTGGGCTTGCAGGCACTAGTTCGTTATAAACTTCCTCATTTCTCTCATCTCCAACATCGTTGTTCTGTAAATCAGGGCTTGCAGGCACTGATCTTATTTCGTTAACATCGTCAATAATGTCATGTATAACAGATCTCACTGGTTCTTCACAAGGTCCTCCAAGACTCTGTTCTGCTTCTACATTTTCTTCCGGAGGTACTTCTGGGCTCTGATAGAGTACCTCTGCTCTCTTGTCATCGTTACTTGCATGTAGTGGACCATGTGACGTCGGACAGTAATGCATGAACGACGTTGTGTATGGCGTCATGAAGGGGTATAACAATGGCCTATTTATCATCTGATAAGGTGGCATAAATGGTATACCTACCGGCCTACTTATCTGATAAGGTGGCATAAATGGCATCACTCCCGCCGGCACAGTACTTTGCATCTTCAAATTCTCCTCAGAGCTGGACTGACCTGTACTCTGCATGGCCTTACTCTTCTTACTAGTCATGGATGAAGAAGACAGAAGGAGGAAGATCACTGGATTTGCAGAGAGGATGGTCAATTTTTCGTGGGAGAGGAAGGGTGCAAATTTTTGTTGAAGGAGGAAGATCACTGGATTTGCAGAGAGGATGGTCAATTTTTCGTGGGAGAGGAAGGGTGCAAATTTTTGTTGCAATGAAGGAGACTCTTTTTTCATATTATTTTTCACACAAAAGGCGGGAAGGGCAAAGATGGGATTAAAAATTTCAGAAGCGAAATCGCGGTTTCGTGAGGCCGGCGGTGTCATCATGAGAACCTCGGGATAACACAACGAGAAGTGACGCGCTTTTAATGGTGTTGACATGGAGGCTAAAGGTGAGATGGCAGCTTCACCACGTGGGCGCAACGTGGGCGAATGGGAACGAACTCGGTCCTTCCACGTTGGCGTTTTTGACCGTATGAACGTGTACAAAGCATTTCTCTTCTTTTTATTATCACTGTCTTGTTATTTCTCAGGTGTGTTCTTTTTATTATCACTGTCTAGTACTAGAAATAACAAGGGATAAGTGCCAAGAGATGTGTTCCAGTGGACAGCCACTTGAGTTCCTTGTGGGTTTCCACGGCTCGGTTGTGAGGGGATCAAAAGATGTTTGCCCAAGATTGTTTAACTAAATGATCCGACCCGGAAGGCAGAATCTCTAAATGTTTGGCTCCAAACATCAAAATGTGTTATGATCGTCATCAAGTGACGCAAGCTACTCGTAAGCTGTTTGATCGCTACTTCGAACCTCTGTCAATAGCAATTCTTGACACCGACATTGATTGAACGTATTTCGTTTGTATTATAAATGTTTTAATATCAACAGGTAAAGAGAATCCAACACCATACCAAATTCAATAACGTCTCCAAACCTGCATTTAAAATGGCATCCCATGGATTTCTAACAGTCCAAAATTACATCTCCTCCACCTTCACTTCCCTTTAATCTTCACCTGTTCATGCTCCTATACTAACATCCTATTTTTCTAATAGGGTCACAAACTAATAGTATGCCAACATTAATCAAAACATGCACCAGCTCGGAGATCCACTTATCTTGGACATTCTCCACAGCATTATCCAACTTCTTGCAAGAAAGTGAATTCTGCGCCATATGTACGGCTACCATCATAGAGATTCAAGACTAGATCAAATGATCAAGATGCCTAAATCTGGACTTCGAATCCCAAGGGTTACATGCAGACCAGACCAGCCCCTAGAGCTGAAATGGGTTCGGAAAAGATGGCCTAGATTTAAACACGGAAACTGGTCTACCCTGCACATCTAAGAAAAGTAAGACTTACATTAACAACTTCTGGTCGATCGGAGAAAAAGTCGTAGAAACAAGTCAAACAACTTCACCATCATGTAAATCATCAAACATGGGAATGCAAACACAATGCATCACTGAAAGACGGCACAGCCCCCATCATAATTAAAGATGATAAAAGTCGTTTTCTGCCCCCCCAAGAGACCCGGAGGTCAATCTCCAGTACAATTTTCTTGCATATTACCAAAGTGAGAATTGACAGGGAACTCCGGAACCGGCAGAGGAATGAAGCGAGGAGCTGAAAGGAATAAGACGGATCCAGTCAGGAAGCAGTTTCAGAAAGATGAAATGGAGGGGGATCTCCATTATTAATGCTCCACAAGTTCCCCATAGATATATATACAAATAAAACTCACAAAAAGCTCAAAACAACTACTTGGCCGCACACGGAAACTCATATGTCCTCTTCTAGGAGATGGATTTATCGACTAGGTGTTCTGACAAATATCTCAAGATAATGAAAGATTGACAACAACCAATGCATCACGGACATCCCCAGAGGAACTAAGAACCAAGAACAAGGTGCAAAAGGCCTCCTACAAACAAAAAAAGGCCTAGAAATGAGAGAAAAACAAAACTGGCCACTGCTCAACACTGAAAAGACATAAAGGTGCAAACATGTCCTGCATGAGTTTTAACCGCTCCATTTTTCATGCCCTGCGCACGCAGGCAATGCTTGTGTGTGTCAGCTACATAAGTGATAGTGAACATCACAGCAGGTGTCAGCGAAGACCACTAGCCATCTATATGCCAGGAATCATGAATGAAGCAAACCAAGAACAATGAATGGGAAACTTAACTACAGGACAGCACTACCTCCCACTCAATTTACAGTATATGCTACATGTGTCTTCTATATACACAACTAGGATTCTGGAAAAGTAAGATTTTTTGAACAAGATTTTATTATGATGATCATTGCTGTCCAAGCCTCAATTTACCATGGGCCTGTCAGCGTCCTTCTCAAGCACCGTTTCTTCGATCCACACTGTTGATTAATCTTCTCCGACACCTGAAAGAATAATAAAAAGCATCTTAGAAAGTAAAACATGAAACCAGCAACACTGTAAACCATTATTAGGCGGAACTCATTCCATGTACAATCCTCTTGCTGATCAGCTTTCACAAAAAAAACAAAGAACATATAGAAGGAACTGGAGACAGAAGATTCGATTGCATGTACAAGTTGGAAAGTTAGTTCTACAGTTCTACTAAAGTTACCGGTGGGAATTACATATTTATAGACCACCTCCACAAAAACATATTTATAGACCACCTCCACAAAAGTATTCAAACCATTATCAGGGAGGAAGCACGGAAGAATGTAAAATTGCGATATATATTCTACAACCTTCTATCTAGAATTTAGATAGTGCTAATACTACAGCCACAACCAAAGTTTACAACATGTTTGTTAAGGTGACTAGTGGTGATGGCCTACTGACTTACTGCTTAGGCACCAAGGTGAGGTGCCGAGGCAAAGCCTAGTTTACGATATTTTTTACCATTTACATTCTTTATTAAATAAATACAAAAATGCTAGTCACAAATGTTTAGCAGGTAGGTGTGTAAGAAGGTCATATAATAAAGTAAATGACAAATGTTAACAAGATAACTAATAATAAAAGGCAATCCATGGGAATCTGAACATATAGCTGTCAAGTGTCAACCAAGTTGAAAAGTCTAATTAACCTTGAAGGGGGAGAGAGAGAGAGAGAGAAGAATGACTAAATTATATGTATAGGGAAAGCATCCAATGAAAAACACAACAAAGACTGCTTTGGTTCATGAATCATGCTACTGGCTCAGTCTTCTAAGGCTGCTTGCCTAGACGATCACTCACATTGGCATTTGTCCAATGCCTTAATGCTTTGGCGACTATGTTATCATGAATATATATATATATATATGAAAAATTACACGTATACTCTTAGAAAATATCATATTCATGAATTTACCTTTGAAATCTACATAAGATTTTATACTCTTGTAATCCATGCATTTTATTATGTATGTCTCTATCGTTCTATTCTATCAATTTAACCCAACCATATTTGTATTAAGAGGGTAAAGAAAAACTAACTTGCCCTTAACGACCTTTAAAAAATCATTTTTTAATCACCCATGCCCCGCTCTATCACTCTCTCTCTCACACCCCACCACTCTCTCGCTCTCTTCTCTCTCCCTATTAGAGTTGGAGGGAGAGACCCCTCTGGCACTACCTTCTCTCACCCCCAAGCCATTTCTCTGGCATCCTCTCTCTCTCTTCTCACCCCTCCAACTCCCCCCCAACTCTATCTCATTGCTCTCACTGCCAAGGCCCATTCTTTCTTCCCCCCACTTGACCCTCTCTTCTCTCTCACTACTAGGGCCCATTCTTTCTTCCCCCCACCTGACTCTCTCTCTCTCTCTCTCTCTCTCTCTCTCTCTCTCTCTCTCTCTCTTACTCGTTCTCTCTTCACTCTCACCACCGAAGCTAGAAGGGGAGACCCCTCTAGCATCCCCTTCTCTCTCTCTCTCTCTCTCATCGGAGTTTCACTGTCATTGTGGTTCACACAGAGACACATGCACACACACGATAAGAATTTGTTTTAGTTATTTCCTTGCAATTTAGTATTGCACTTGTTCACATGTATGACTCTGTTTTTTATTTTTCTTCCATATTTACATGTATGTGTGAATGCATTGTAATTGTTAACTTACAATGTAGTTTGTAAATGAATGGATTTAATTTGTTATAGAATAACTTGGCCCATAGGAACTCAAATTTACGAAATATATTTGTTTTTGGATTGTATTTATGTGGCATTTAAATATATAGTTCATGTTTATTAAATATATATTATTTAAATATTATATCACCTCGGTCGCCTAGGCCATCGCCTAGGCCTTTGAGGCTGAGGCAACCCCTCAGTCGCCTCAATCGCCTTACACCTTTGACTAGGTGATGCTAAAAACAATGGTTTACATGTAAATAGATATCAATAATCATTGTAATGTCTTGGAATGTTATGTTTGGGATGTTAGGTTCATAACAAACATGGATTGACAAACTAGACATGTTTGTGCTTGCCATGCATCTGAATTCCAACTCATGAAGGACAATGAACAAACTACATAACCAATAGCTTCTATTATCACATCAATTCTTTACCATAAAAATAAGATTTTCAATCCATCCCATTTTCATCCTCCATCCTCAACAACGGTCATCTGCCTTCATATCACCCAGCAGGCCTTCCCAGTCCCTGTACTGCTGCATTAAGTTTCTCCATCCTGAACAAATTACTCTAACCTTCAAGGATGTATGATTATAATATAAACCAATCCTTTAAAAGATCACAATATCCAACATAGCGTACCAAAGATACTCAAAAATGACCACCACCTTCGCCCTCACATTAGATGTCTGACTACGAAAGCAAGTAATCAATAAAGGGGATGATACCAACTAACTAAATACTTAAAAACAGAGTAAGAAACATGTAGATCTGTGTCTGTCCTTGCAAACTAATGTAGAATTGTTCCAGAACAAAAATAATTATCTGTAGCAATCCAAGCGTAGTTTCTAGTAAGCAGGAAAAGTTTCTCATCTATTATTGCTACATATGAAACAAATACTAGATCCCAGTAGATTCTTGTGAGGTGGCACACTATTGTTTTATGTTCCGATGTAACACCCCGGAAATTTAGTGATTTAAAAATTTTAGAAATAAAGGGGATAAATTAAATAAACAGATTGGAGAGACTTCCAACACCATGTATTAATGATCCATTAACAAGATTTGGGCCAATGGAGCACATTTGACCCAAGGATGAAAACTAGGACAGGAAATTACCAGTAGTAATTCGTGTATGTAATTATGCCATAATTAGAGAGGGCAAGTTAGGGTTAAAAAATAAGGTAATTAGTCATGCAAGGTAAGTCAAAACCGAACCCAACCCCAATTGGTGGTTTCCTAAACCGTTGCTACCTCCTTTGGAGGAAAGAATCTCAGATTTCTTGGAAAGTAGGAAACAAAACTCGTAGCCCATTTCCTAGTCTCGTTAGGACTTGTAAATACAACCTAAGTCTATAAGAACTCGTCCTTAAACTCTTGGGGAAGGTTTAACAACGAGTTGGGGTCGTTTGGAGGCAGGCTAGAGCTTCTGAGGAGAAGGAGAAAGGCTGGGAACCCGGAGCTTCATCCCCCTTCATCCTCTGCTGCGTCCAGAACGTCGACTGGTCTTAGATCTTCATAAAGGTAGGTGTTCTCGGGCCAAGATTAAAGAAAACCTATACCATCATGTAGAGCATCGAGTCTATGTTCATTTGCACTTGATTTGCCCAATTTTCATGGAGTATGCATGGAGTATTGGTCGTTTTCCCTAAGTCGTGCCCAGTTAGGGCTTTCCCCGTTCTTCTTATTATGCACGTGATTCGAGACCGAATTTGACTAAACTTCCTTCATGAAAGTTCTTCTATTTGTAGTCACGATCATCTTTTATGTTGGACGTTTTGTCCAAAAGTCTTTCGTTAGAGAGTTACAAGCATGGTAAGAGAGTCGTTGCATGATACTGCGATTTCGGGCTACACTTAGCTTTCTGTTCTTCATATGTTTTCTCGGGATTCGAGACCGAATTTGATCAAACCTCCAACATCAAAGTTCTTCTACTAGTTGTCCTCGTCATCTTTCGTGTTGAACGTTTTGTCTGAATGTCATTCGTTAGAGAGTTATAAGAGGGGAAAGTGAATCGCTGCATGAGACGTGTTTTCTGGTTACACTGGAGTCATATGTTTTTGTCTGTGAGGGCCACTAGTGTCGACACTACTTGAACTAGTGTCGACACACTGTCCCAAAACAGCCCAGAAGGTGTTCTGGGAAGGTCTCTAGTGTCGACACTACCTGATCTAGTGTCGACACATTGTCCCAGTTTGACCCAGAAAGTTTCTGGGAGCTGATCTAGTGTCGACACTACCTGATCTAGTGTCGACACACTGTCCCATATTGGTCAGAAGGTTTTCTGGAAGCTGTCTCTAGTGTCGACACTATGCTAGTGACATTTTCTTCCACTGTGCTTATGGTCTCTACCATTGGAGACGCATCAACCAAGACTCTAAGAGATTTCAACAAGCAATTTTGCCTCTGTCAAATAAGCTCAAGAAGCTCTAAGGAATAATCTGAAGATCACCCCACACATTCATAGTTATGTATTTATCTCCACAATAGCAGCCCACAATTTACTTTAGAATTTTATCTACTTCGAAGATGACAGCTTCCCAAAGTGTAATACCCCCCCCATATTGTATTTGTATTTAGAATTGAATTTCATGTTTCATGTTTGTACTCAATTTCTAATAAAATTGATTGAAAATGGATGTTTGTGTAGCATTACATGGCATAAATATCATCGGTTATATATGAAATTCTTCATAAGAGGTTTTAAACAGAGAATCAGCCAAAAAAATCATCAAATCCATGCGAATCTGGCTAGACCTAGGGCAGATCCATGGGTTTTTGGCCGGATCCACCCGAATCGATCCGAATCGGGCCGAATCGGATCGAATCAGGGCGAATCCGATTCGCCCCAAATCGGCGCTCCAGAAAACCATGCATGGTCGTATGTATGCATTGCAAGTTCAGATTGAAGCCCCATAGCGCCTCATGGTAATGCATCATGCCTCCTGCAGGCCTCCACCTTACTTTAGTTCAATCACTAATATCAAAATCAGGTCTTACAACCTCATACTCAGTAAAACTCAAATACAAAGCCATTGTGGATTACTCTGCCCATTCATAGTGATCTCTGCATTAAAGATACAACCTCATTTGAAAACTCCTCTACTCTGTTATAACTTACAAGTATATTCATGAAAAGTGACCTCTTTAAAATAATGGTTTTTGTTATGAAACATTATTGATCTTGTTTGTTAAACTACATAATCTGTAAATAGCAGAAATATGAATTGACAGCCTATGTTACGACAAGAGCAATCCACAAGGATTGGACATATTAATCTCCTATCACACTGTTCCATATTATCATCATTCATCTGTTAGCAACTTTATACAGTAAATAACTTCTATTCCAGACTTTATTCCTTAAAGCATCTTTGTGTTCTCCAAAATTTTCCTGGGAAATATTTTCCTAACTGAATGTGTAAATCATATGGAAGTACATCTCAGATTCTCAGCATGTTCTCAGTTTCCCCAGAGTCTATCTCCCTCCCCTCTCCCTCCCCTCTCCCTCTCTCTGTCTCTGCAGGCACATGCTCATTGTTTTCAATTCATTTTCCTACAAAGTTTGCAAACACGTGAATTTCCCTCTTAGTAAAATATTTGCAGCATTATCTCACTCATGGTGAAATATTTCCTAGAGAAATACTTCACAAGAAAATTCTAGATAATTCAAAACACCATTATCTCCCCTTTGAGGAAGGAATAATCCTCCATATTAGACCACCAAACTTTCATGATTTACATGAAACTTTCAAATAGTCTTTACAAATTATCCCCTTGTAATTTTTTTTCAAACCTCAATCGAGATGACAAGAAAAGACCAAGAGAACTTAAATGTGCACCAAATGCCATATGCATTTTGGAACATGATTCACCTGTTCGTGTTGCCACTCATTTTTGAACGTCTGATTGGTTGGTGTTGCCATTCATTTTTGAACGTCTGATTGGGGGAGCAAAAGTGAGACTTGAAGCTACCTCTATATCTCACCCTATTAACTTTGACTAATGCAAGTCCACCATTCGTCCTGAACCATTTCATTTGTCTTCAGCTTAGGCTTAGCACATCCACCATGGCATTGTTGTCTTGACCAAGGTTTGATCAACACTTAATAGATTAGCAACTGATAAACAATATTGTCCATAGACAATAACTGGTAAAATTTAAACTAGCTCCACCATGATCAACAATTAACAAGAACACCTAGATTTCATGATGTTCAAGTATAAGCATGTCACCTTGGAAACACTGGCAGAACCTTTGGGTGGAAGCCACTCTTGGTTTCCACTTTCAACATGACACAATTCAAGCATTTATAACCAGTTTTTGGTTCATATGAAAGTAAAATGCTTTCATAACTGTGACATCAAATTTAGAAGTTGGAGCTTTTACTTGGAAGCCAAAAATGGCTCCACAAGGGAATAGCTTGCTTCCAGGGCCTACCATTCTCTCCTCAACATAACCTAGGGGAAGGTCTACAGAAGCATGTGCTTCTAATTGAAAGCTATGCCAAGCACAGCCCTAGATGTTAAGATAGGCAATGGCCAACTGGTTCATCCAATCAAGAAACACATAAACAATACTTTAAAAAATCAAATATTCTAAACAGTCAATATGGCCAGTTACTAGGAAGCAAGGTTTGTCATATCGGATCTCGGCTTCGTCTCGGGAGGGTCAAAGAGAAGAGATCTCGGAGAGATCTCGGAGATATCTCGGGAGATCAGGATAACATAAAAGTGTGGATCACATAGGTTCACATAGATAATTCCTAAGGAACATAGATAATTGCATACATTCTCAAGTGAAAAATCTCATGAGCTTAGGTGATGATAGCTTAGGTTTGACCAAATCCTGAGAGGTCTCAAACAAACTAAGTGTTGTCAGTAGGAGAGTGGCTCCATTGGAGAAGTCATATGCACGTTGACTTTTTTACCGGACTTTAGATTTTAGTATTCTATTGGGTTTATTTGAATTATGAAATTTTTAGATATGTCAAATTATGAAAGATTAGAAAGTCGTTATTTTGATGGAACCACCGAAATTGCAATTTTCTTCTTGGATGGGAGAGTTGACTTTTTATTTGTAAAAGATATGATTTTTTTGATATTTTTATTAGATTCAAATGGAGGGTACTTCCTTATTTACATGTAATACCTTAAGTAAATGAAACTACAAATATAACATTTACTTAAATGATATTCAGGTAAATAAGGGGATCCTGACAACCCTGCCTAAAGAGGACCCTGAGTCTGACAACCCTGCCTGAAGAGGCATCTTGGCCTTCTCGTTTCTCGGGAAGGGGCCGAGACCGATATTCTCGCGAGATCTCGCGAGAATCTCGCGAGATTGCATACCATGCTAGGAAGTAGTTCAAATGCTTTCCAGCTAGCATGTTATAATCATCCATGATCAAATTATAATGACAACCAAGAGAAAATAAAAAGGTTTTTCTCAAGGATTAGAAACTCATCACTTGTGGAAATCTCCCTCTCCCTAGTGCCTTCTTGTATCACCGGATCACCCACCTTCTTTATCCCATCCCTAGCAGCTAGCTTGTAATAAATACCACCTACCTTCCTCCAGAAGGATGAACCACTATATACGGGGGCACTCCAATCTGCATCACAAAATGTCAATACACCCAAGAGATTCCTTCTTTTTCACGACATGAGTAGAAGAAATTCGGCATGTCTTTCAACCCTTTAAAACCAGCAGAAGTCACAACAATAGCACCGTGGATAACCACCCCTAGCGCAGACAGCTTAACATGCTACTCAACCCACTTGATCAGTACTGGACTGTCCAAAAGCACGGGAATTTCTCTTAGGTTGAAAGGTGCATTTGCAATATAGGACACAACATTGAGCAAGAACATGCTTCAATTACTTGAAATGAGAACTCAACAGTGTTTCAAAAAGTCAGATTGGATCAGATCACACCATTATCGCTGGCAAACCTGATAACAGCTCTTAATTGCTGCTCCTCTGCGGGGATTCAGGTCATATAAACAAGGAGACCTCCGGAACAGTCAAGCCTCCACAGTAGCACAAAAAACCTTAGGTTAATGATCAAACACCAGAAATGGCCAAAATCCAAAAAACAAATCACATTGGAGACCATGCTCCTTTAGTAGAAAACAGATACGGCATCCATCAAAGGCAAGAAGCTAAGATGAAATCCATGTCAGGCAGGTTAAAAGGCTCTTGCTTCTTGTATAGGGGTGGGAGTTGTTTTTTGGAGTATACCGCCTACACTTGTACATTCATCTTTTTAATACAATTGTGGCACTACCCACTTTCATAATAAAAGGTTCTTGCAACATAGGACCATGGTTTGCTGGATCGGAATCGGAAGGCGAATCAAGTTTCCCCTGATTCACCCCGATTCCCCTTGAATCGGTCCGAATCGGACCGATTCACATGGGTATATATATATTATGTACAATATATCATATGATATATATATATATATTACATATATCATATTTGAGACATTATATTGATTAAATACATATATGTAATATATATCATATTTATAATGTATAATATATATTACAAATATGATATAATATTATATATATAAGGAGCGAATCGGCCGATGCGGGCGAATCAGGAATCGGGTTTCCCCTGATTAGCACCGATTCGGGGAAATCGGGCCGATTTGCATAGATTCAGCAAACCATGCATAGGACACAACATTTAGCAGGAACATGCTTCAATTACTTGAAATAAGAACTCAACATAGTTTCAAAAGTCATATTGGATCAGGTCACATCATTCTCTGCTCACAGACACAATAACAACTCTTAGTTGATGCTCCTATGCTGGGATTTAGGTCATACAGAACCAGGAGAAGGAGACGTCAGGAATAGCCAAGCCTCTGCAGTAGTACACAACCCTTAGATTAATGGTCAAACACCAGAAATGGCCAAAATCCAAAGAACACTCATCATATTTGGAGGCCATATCATTTGGAAGTAGAAAACAGATATAACATCCATCAAAGGCAAGAAGATTATCTGAAAGATCATCCATGTCAGGCAGCCTACATGAAAGCTAGACCAAGACCTTCTTGGACTACATAAATTACTGTTGTATCTAGTAAAAATCCTTGTAAAACTCTTACCAACAAATTTCAAAGAGACCTCCAGTAAGTGACTTGAAGTTGAAGCAGTGTTGGAACACCAAGAAATCTCCATCCTTCTATTTATTTATTTATTTATTATTTATGAGTGTGGATGTGCCAATTCATTTAATTTTAGAACTCACTTGATGCGATATTTGGTGTGTCCATTTATTGGACAGTTGCACCTTGATTTGGTGTATTTGTTCCGCATGTTTATTTTATCAAGTGATTTAGGTATCGTGTACTGGACCCTTCTCCACCGACCGGAGTCGGTGTTAATTTACATTGGATTGAATCCAAACACCTTTGATAATAAAGTCGAGATTTGTGTTTTATAATGGCAAGGACAACATGATTTTGACCAAAATGGATTTTATTGAAACATATGTGATTTTTTTTGTACACATTTATATTTCATGCTCACATGAATATATTTTCACATGGCATGGTTTCCATATGGAAATATAAACATATGCACATGACAAATATGCCATGTTCGTTATGAGTTTATCGTCTCAATGTGGGAGATCGTGCTCACATGAACATATTTCCACATAGCATGACCCCCACGAGGAGATATAAACAGATAAATACATGGACATTCTTTCCCCATGGAGTTAACTTGACAAGGAGGTACACGTACGGACATGTAAATATCTATTAGCATGAGTCCAGCCCAACATGGAAATATACATATACATGAACATACGGACATATCATCCTCATGGAGCCGGCTCAACATGAGGAGAAAGAACACGTGAATGTTTAAATATTTTATCCCCAAAGAGTCCCGCTCAACATGGAAAATATTTAAACATATGAACACACAACATTTTCATCTCCACAGAGTCCCGCTCAACATGGAGAGTTTAAACACATGGACATTTAGATTTCATCCCCCATGGAGTCCCGCTCAACATGGAGGGAGATACACACAGGGTTTCACATTTGAGGTCGACCTTGCCTTTCCAAACACGAGCACTTTACGCCAAAACTTTTGACCTTCCAGATCATGCTTTCTGCGAACCCTTTGAATCGATCACGACCGAGCACCTTGAGAGCACTTCCACTTTCGAGCCTTAAAAAAAAACACCCCTTTCTTTGTTCGGAAGGGGCATATATATTGTTTAGAGAGAGAGGAGAGAGATCTACCAGATGGAGTTTCTAGTCGGATGGAACTCCATCTGAGTAGGGGGGCTCCCTGCTCGGATGTATCCATCCGAGTAGGGCTTCCTACTCGGATGGGGTGCCTATCTGGGTAGGGATTCCCTACCCAGAGGGGCCTTCCCCTCCTTGGGCTATAAATATAGCCCCAGGTTTTTCACCGGGGGTTGACTTTTGGCTCTTCTTGCAACAAGGAACACTTGAAGCTTTCTCCTTTTGTGTCCTTCCGACGAAGACAAAAAGTGCATCGTGTCTTGCAAGTCCTTGGTGCTTCTTCTTGCAAGTGAAGAGAAATGTTAATCTTATTCTTCCCTCCATAGAGTTGGCATTGTATTCTTCTTCGAAACATCGGTCTTGTTGACCTTGCACTGTCGAAGAATTTGTAATCTTCTCCGAAGCGTTGTTCTTGTTGAACTTGTGCTCCGTCGAAGGATTTGAAGTCGGCCTTCGTAATAAGCACTTCTTTTGACGTAATATAAAAGACCGAGATCCAATATAAACATTAGACCAATATGAATATTTTCAAGTATTCCTATATAAATGCCCATCGTAAATTTAAGGGTCTAACAAATACCCACTCCGGGGTACACGCCGGAGTCGAAGATGACGGCGTGAAGCCCGTGTATATATTTCCAGCTGGGCTATCATGCTTGCCTTGTGAAGTTCTTACTAGTGATTTATCACCAATGTCATTCCTTCATTTGCCACCTCTTTCATTTTCATTTTCTTTTTCTTCCCTTCCTTTGTAGGCACTTATCATGTCTCGTGCCAAGGAAGTTCGATTTTACAAAGATTATTCTCAGAGCACTCGTGATGACTTGGTCTTGTCGACCATTCCGATGCCATCTTCGGGGTCACCTTGCGTGACGAGAAATAATCTTCAAATGTTGGATCGCGGACACAGTGTTGTTGCTGATGGACTCGCAAAAGATACTTTGGGAGAGGGTGAAGTTAATAGTTCTTTGATTATGAAGAAAAAGGGAATATATGTGCACCAACGGGCCAAAAATTACCTACAACATTTTTCGCTGAACAAATATTTGTTTTCCTTTATTCAAGGCTTCATCCCGGCTCATATGGACGCTTGTGACCCTTGTATATTAGCTAAGCGTCGCTATCTGAAGTTGGCTATTTTAAACTCCCGAGATAGCCTTCTTAGGACTTGTTCCTTTTCTTTTCCCAGCTTTCCTCTAGATTTTGCTCATCAAAGTCGACTTCCTTCAGCGGCTCAATTGGGTTTCTTCAATCGAGATCGCGATTGTCATACTCAATCACGCAACCCCTGCGACCTGGGATTTGCATGGTCACCATAAAAAAATTTCTTGTACGAGTGGTTTGTTATTGATGCCATGCAACCCTCGATATAGTGCTGATAGATATGATAAATCATGTCTTCTTGACAGGATTATCGATGGCACTACGCCGAGCTGGTATGATAAATGGTATGTACTACCTTCTCATATTTTTCATTTGGAAGTCACAGAGCGGTTGATCGGCATTTTGCACCATTACGGCGAACTCCTTAATTTAGCCAGAATCCGAGATGCCGTAGTTGTTGCTCTTTATGATTATCCAGTCACACAAGGTTG
>CM024758.1:87993635-88108585 GCA_014218235.1 Colocasia esculenta | reverse complement strand
ATTTGAGGCTTTATATGGTAGGCCTTGCAGATCTCCTTTATGTTGGGAGGAGACCGGTGATAGGCAGTTGATCGGTCCGGAGTTAGTTCAAGAGACTTCAGATAAGGTCCAGCTCATTAGGAAGAGACTTTTGCGGCACAGGATAGGCAGAAGAGTTATGCCGACAACAGGAGGAAGGATCTAGTTCGAGGTAGGTGAGCATGTCTTTTTAAAGATTTCGCCTACGCGTGGTGTAGTTAGATTTGGCAGGCATAGTAAATTAAGCCCTAGATTCATTGGCCCGTATGAGATTCTCCGACGATTGGGCAACGTGGCATATGAGCTAGCTTTACCTCCAGCTTTGGCTAGCGTTCATCCTGTTTTTCACGTATCTATGCTCAGGAAGTATGTCAGAGATCCGTCTCATGTTATTAGCCATGAGCCAGTGGAGATCCAGCCAGATCTTTCTTATGTAGAGCAACCAGTAGCTATTCTTGATCGGAAGGTTCAACATCTCCGAAACAAGAGCATTGCGTCAGTAAAGGTCTTATGGCGTAACTTCTCGCGAGAGGAGGCTACTTGGGAGCTTGAGGATGCAATGAAAAAGAAATATCCTCAGTTGTTTGAGTAGTGTCAGTCTAACTTCGAGGACGAAGTTTCTTTAAGGGGGAGAGGGTGTAAGGCCCTTGATTTTCACCTTGTTTGTTAAGTATATGTATGCGCGTATTAGTGTATACTATTGATGTATGATTATTGTGTATAAGTATTTATTGATATAAATTGTATGAATTAGTATTATTGAAATGTACATAGTGTATTCAAGTACATATATGTATGTATATATATATATATATATATAAGTGTGTAGTATTATAAATTCTGCATAATTAAAGTGAGTTTTGTCGGCCAGTCGGCGTCCACATCGGCTGACGCTGACCAGGGGTAGGCGGCAATATCGATGGACGCCCATTTTTTTGATAGGCGACCATGGATATGGACCCAATATCCCAGACCTGTTACGTTTCAGATCCGAAAACGCCTCCGGAAATTTAGCCTCTTGTTTGGGAAACCCTTCCCAACGGCTCTGAGACTTACCCCATTAGCATATCCGACCCCCAACCCTTTATAATACCCAATTTTCGGCCAGATCCATCCCTTTTGACTCTTGGGTCAAAAACCTATCTCTCTATGCAAAATCCCTAACTCGAACCTGAGAGATCTGACTTCGGGAGGCTTCATCTGGCGATCTGCATCGACTGGTGTCAACCTTGAACATCCGGGAACGACTCCCCACACTGGTGTGCAGTGAAGATCAACAGAAGATCCGAAGAAGGAGGGATTTGGAGACTCTTTGGCATAGGCCGAGGAGGGCTTCTCCGGCTTGAATCGTCGTTTGAGGATTTTACAGGAGGCAAGTACCCCATTCACATTAACCCTACATGTGTCTAGTATGTCCCAGGAATTTTTCAGATTTTTCTCGTGTCCTGGAACCCCCCTTTCAAGTGGTTTATTGGCCTTCAGTCTGTGTTTGTGCAGACAAGATCTTAACGGCAAGATCCATTGCCGCTAATATCTTGTGTTGGCGGCATCATATAATGCCGTTAACCTATAGACGGCCACCCCATGCCGTCGAGTTCTTCAGACTGCAACAGTGTGCAAGTCTGTCCTTATATGAACTAGTTTTCGAGCTTTTCCGCATGAGGATATACGGTAAAAATTTTATATAATATGTAAATATATATGTTTGGGTGTACTGTGAGTTATTGTGCATTTTTGGAATTTTCACAAATTATTAGAATTTTTGGAATGTGTACCAATAGAATGTTAATCGTGGAAAATGTCGTTTATGAAATATGTGTAGAAATTAACTGTCATAAATTTCTGTACATTGTTCATAATATCTGGTGCATGATATAAAAATTTGAGTAATTTATATCATCTGTGTAGTTTATCAAATTTTCTGACTGAAAAATAGCTTAATATGTCTACTCAATGTAGAAAAGTTAAGAATTCATGCAAAACTAGTTAATTCCTGAAATTTGTGATAAAATTTGTACTGTCAGTATTCATGTATGAAATAAATTTTGAATCCGAATAATGAAAAATTGTATCAATTTGACAAATTCTACTGTTGATATCATCACTGTTAGAAATTTCAGAAAATATGTGTAACTCAGAAAAATGCAAATTTTGGTATGCAGGATGGTTAAACTATGATGAAATTCTGGTTAAATTTCTGTACGGAACAGATGATTGTAGCTATATAAACTTGTTCTATGCTAGGTATTAATAATTAATACATGCTAATATGATAAATGTTTAATTCTGCAAAAAAAAATTCAGCATGATTAGGATTGTTGTAAAAATCTGATTAATACTGAAAACAGTAGTACCATGCTAGGTAATACTGAAGAATGTAAATGTGTGAACATGAGATGAATGTGTGATTATTTTGTGTTTAGAATGTGTTGAAATTGAGAAAAATGTATTAATGTGCCAATGGGTGACACTGCTACCTTAGAGGGCTGTGGAACTGTACTGTGGTAAAGTCCCCACGGGAAGGTTCAAAGTGTGTGATGTCCCATGGGCATTGGGATTAAATCCTGGAGGCGAACAAGTATCGCTGGTTAGGGTGGAGAGTGCTTCTCCCGGTTCTGCGCAGTAACTAAGATTGATCACTGGAATGCCTAGGTGATTGATATGTGATGTGATTAGTGTGTGTCCTTCTAAAGTGGTTTGGGCTATGTGTCACGGCATTAAGTGAAAGTGAAATGTGTTAAGTGAAAGAAAATGTGAAAATGTGAAACTGTGTAAGTGAATATGTGATCATGAAATTCTTATGAAAGCATGCAAAATGATAAGTTTCTTATGAATGTGACATGATAGTAGTAAAACAGCGAGCTTTTCACTAAAATGATGTGTTAACTATGTGTACAATTGTCTTAGAATTCATGTTAAATTAGTTGTTATGAAATGTGTAAATATTTTGTAAATGAGCAACATGTGGCTTATGGATGATTGAATGAAATCAGTTTAGCATAGTGAAAAGTGTAGAAAGCAGTGATAGGATAGTTTTATTGTGTATAAAACCAAATCCCATGTGAAGATGTGTAGAAGTCATGGATAGGCTTCTATTTGAAAAATTGTCACTCCCATGCAATGTTGTAAATGATGTAGCATAAGGTTATGGATATTACTTGATGCATGTATGTTTAGTGTGCTGGTGTTACTTGTTGAGTTCTTTTGAACTCATTCTTGCTTCGGCGTACAGGTGCAGACGTTTCTACTTCTTCCGAGGAGATTGTTAGGAGCGACTCGGAGCGAGAGTAGGAGATATTGTTGTGGAGTTAGCATTGAAATTTTCATTTCTTCATAGTATGTAATAAAGACTCTGCGTAGTCTCATGTGGACAATGTATTTATTTTATTTCAGTTATGAATAATTAGCTCTCTTTCCTTCTGTGCGGACTGTGAATAGAATGTGGATGATGGAATAAAATTTCTTTTCAGTTCTTTAAATTCCGCTGTCATAAGATATATTATATTTGTGTATGTTTCTGCCTATCGTACTAGTGTTGGGTAAATGTCCCACTGTAGTGATACCTTTTATATCGATGTGGGTTGGTGGAACCGTACCGATATGAGAGGGTCGTTACAAATTTCTTCTATGAACACTGAGAGCAAAAGAGCTACGGAAAACAATTGGAATGGACGCTTGTCTCTTGTTTGAAACTCAGAGGACTCAAAGAACTTGAGTTGCTTGCTTTTCAGAATGATATTCACTCTTGTTCCGTTCTTTTTCTTCTCCGTCTTGAGTCTTGTATTTAAGCTTCTACTTGAAATTTGAACGTTAAAGGTACCGTTGTCTCTCTCCAGGTGTACGTTAGACTGAAAGAAGTTGGAGTCTTGGAAGCTTCCAGTCAACAGTCTTTGAACACTTTGAACACGCAAAGAGAAGAGATCTTTTAGATATCTTTTGTCTTCTATTTGAATTAACGTTGCAGCAAGTGGAGATGGATCTGTTATCTGCACGCTTATCAAACAGATAGCAAACAGCTAAGCTGTCTCTGATGTCAGTCAACGTTAGAAAGAATAGCATGGAAATAGTAAGACCAATTTGCTGAAACTAAAAGACGTTTGCAGAATAGGCATGATTATGGACGATATCTTCTGCATGCATGCAAAGATACGTTTAGGTCACATCACATGCAGGTGTGTCGAGATATGTATATGTGAACTTTGACTAGTCAACACAGATAAAAACAGTCAATGAGAGAATATACAAGTCGATGGCTCAATGACTTATGAAATCGTTATAACCCATAGCAAATCGTCCTATAACAGAGGATATAAGAAATCGTTATGAATCATGGCAAGTCGTTCTGATTCTGAAGAAATCGATGTGAAACACTTAACAAATCGTTATGAGATGTAAGTCGTTGTGTTTCTAAAGAAATCGTTTGAAACACTTAAGAAATCGATATGAAATGCAAGTCGTTATGAGTTTCAAAGAAATCGTTACGAGAACCAAAGAAATCGTTACGGCTTAGAAAGTCGTATGACAGTACAGAAATCGTTATGAAACTCTTAAAAAATCATTGCACAAAGCAAATCATTATGAGATCTGAAGAAATCGTTACGAGGTCTAAAGAAATCGTTACGGCTAGAGAGTCGTTGCGAGTTCTAAAGAAATCGTTACGAGGTCTAAAGAAATCGTTACGGCTAGAGAGTCGTTGCGAGTTCTAAATAAATCGTTACGAGGTCTAAAGAAATCGTTACGCTTAGAAGTCGTTGCGAGTTCTAAAGAAATCGTTACGAGGTCTAAAGAAATCGTTACGCCTTAGGAGTCGTTGCGAGTTCTAAAGAAATCGTTACGAGGTCTAAAGAAATCGTTACGACAGTCAAGTTGTTACGGGTTCTAAAGAAATCGTTGCGATGTCTTAAAGAATCGTTGCGATATCGATTTGTTTTGAACTTCTTGGTCAGAAAGGAAATCGTTCTGCTTATCAAAGAAGTCGATGTGAAGTATGAAGAAGTCGATACAAAGACTTGGACAGAATATGAGATGAGACTTACCTGATTGTCCTGAACTTTCATTTTTCTTTTATTTCCTGTTCTCAAAGCTCAAGAAATTCATTAGAACTATTTTGTTAATCAACAAAATTCATTAGTACTATTTTGTTAATCATCAAAATTCATTATTACTATTTTGTAATCATCAAAATTTAATATATAAATAAGTGAATTAATTTATATGGGGAAAGTTTGGTCATCAAAGAAAGAGAAAGTAGGTGTAGAGGTAAAGAACTGAGAGAAAGAAGTTGCAGAGCACTGAGGAGAGAGAAAGAAGAGAGATAAGAAGCTTAGGGATTTCATCTCCACCCGACGATCACTCCTAATTGATAAGTAGGTTTCTCTTTATCATTCTGATTGTTTATTTCTATTCTCAAGTATGGTTGGACTGTGTGATTCAAAATTTTATGATTTTGTTCTTTACTAGAATCGAACAACCAATTTCGACATGTCAGTCGATCGATTCTCTCTTCAGTTCGATTGTTTGAGAGAGGAAAGAATTTAAATGAGAAGTTTAATGAGTTTTATTAAATCTTGAAAATATGTACAATTGAAGTATAAGTCTTTCCCTACAATTTCTGATTGTTTATTTCTGTTCCCAGCCAATTTAGACTGTGCAATTTATGACTGTAAGATTCTGGTTTTTACCAGAATCGGTTGACCAATTTCTGGATTTCAGTCGATCGAGTTCGCCTTAAATCCCGACCGAGCTACTAGCTAAGTCGGTCAACCGATTTCACCTTAATCCACGACCGAGCTACTGGCTAGGTCGGTCGACCGATTTGGCCTTTCTGGTCGACTGATTTAGTTTTTTCGGTCGACTGATTCCTTCTGTTCCGTCAATCGACCTTGTGTTTTTGATGACTGAGTCTTCCAGAAGTATCATTAGAAACCCTATGAAACTCATACCTTATTTACACTTCATATCATTTAAGTAAATGTTACATTTACTTAGGATATTACATGTAAATAAAGAAGTACCCCCTATTTGAATCCAATAAAAAATCAAAAAAATTATATCTCTTACCAATAAAAAGTCAACTCTTCCATCAAAGAAGAAAATCACGACTTTGGTGATTCCATCAAAATAACCTCATTCTAATTTCTCATAATTTGACTTATATGAAAATCTCATAATTCAAATAAACTTAGTAGAATGCAAAAAATCCAAGGTCCGGTGAAAAATGCTAAACATGCATACGACTTCTCCAAGAGAGTCACTCTCCTACTGAAAAAATAAGTCAAACATGCCTCCCCTTATTTTACATTATATGACATTATTTCCAATTCTGAATAAATTAGTAATTGAATGGTTCGATCACCATATGGATTTCATGATATATTCTTCCAATGATTTTTCGATAAAAGTTTTAAGACTTAACATGTTAAGCCTAAGTACCACGTCACAGAGCTTTTCTATGAAGCCTAAAAAGGGGTAGAGAGTGCTACGTATATCTCCAGAACTTGTAGGTTAAACCGTCTTGTAACTACGACCAGTGTTTCAACATGGTAATATTGCTTGGAAATTCTGTTTAGCATCTGATTTGTAAACCAACCTGATACGTTGACTTGTGTTTGGAAATTGATGGTACTATGATTGACTTCAGTAAAATTTGATTCATTTCTAATAGTATTATTGGATTCGACTACTGTATGTTCAATTTCGATTCAACTTCTGTAAGCTCAATTTTGATTTAGCTTCTGTACATTTAACTTTGATCCAACTCCAGTAAGTTTGGTTTTGATTTATCTACAGTAACCTTGATGATGAGATGACTACGGTAAGGTCTGATTTCGTATTGACTCCTGTAGGTTCGACTCAGTATTGACTTCAGAAGGTTCGACTTCAAATTGACTTCTAAAAGTCCAATCTCAGTTATGAATTACACTTCAAATTTGGTTCACCATCGGTTTAATATGACTTTTACATTGATATGATATTATTTTAATTCTGATAAATTTAGTAATTTACTAGTTTGATCAGCCACATTACTTTTAGTTTCAAATTATAATATTAGACGGACTCACTGATTTCAACTGGAAAATTTGATATTTTGGTTTGAATACTGGCTTTCTGCATAAACTCTTATTTTAAAGAGCCTCGACACTACCTGAAATTCCAAACACACATTTTGTGTAGCACCCCAAAAATTTAATGATATTAAAAAAAAGATAAATGGAAAATAATAGTTTAATATTTATCAAGGTGGTTTAAACATACGCGCCATGATCATATGTGCGAAATGTGAGCTTAAAATGAAAGAAATCATGTGGTTCGTCTTCTATAAGACACGACACCTAGTGGATAATTTTTGGGCCAAACAAACACTCAGCCCAAAGAACAAGAACCCAACAAATAAATCCCCAAAATTCGTAACCCTAATTAAGCATAAAATAGAAAGGGGTAATTAGGGCAAATTAAAGGTAATCAGACTTACTAGCAACTCAAATTCGTGCCTAACCATACTAGGATGTTTCCTAATAGTCCTCACACTCTAACTGGGATGAGAATCCTCAAACTAAAAAAGGGTTTAACCAAAAACTCGAAATTCCTTTCCTAGACACATTAGGGCTTCTAAACAACCCCAAATCTATAAATACTCTTCCTAACACCCTTGGGGACGAGTTTACCATAAGCTGGGGTCGTGAGGAGGACTACTGGAGCACTAAAGGAGGAGGAGATCACCTCCTACTGGAGCCATCTTCCCCTGTTGTTGTTATGCAAAAGACCTTGCTTAGCATTGATCAAAGGTTGGTTATCTCGACCAAACTTGAACAAGTCATACCTGAGATAAAGTTCATCTAGTCTACTTTCATATGTACCTATTTTCCCCAATTTCCATTGAGCATGCATTGTGTATTAAGCGTTTTCCAAGAGTTGTGCAGGTTAGGGCTCATATTGTTCATGTCAAGTTCACGCATCCCTAGGTCAAATCATGTGAACCCAAAAGCATAGTTACCTTCTACTCGTCGTCCTTTATAACTTTCATGTTCATACTTTTTGTCTAAAGAGCCCTATATCTCGAGTTATAGGCCATGCATGCATGACTGCATCATTTTTTTTACGTTTTCAGTTTGAACCCTAATCCGCGACCAGACCAGGCGTCATGTTTTAGAGACTGGTATCACGACGACCAGACCGTCGCGATTACCTTTATCGTGACTGCATAAAATCGTCACATTTATGACCAGTTCTGAGCAGGTGCGATGCCTCAAACTATGTGTCACATAGTATTCAGTGCAAGCCTGAATTGCGACGGTGGACTACGTTGCGATTTGGTCTATTTTTCCCGCCCATGATTTTAGTGTATTTTTATTCAGGTATTTTGAAAACTACATGAACGTGACCGGTTATACCATCGCCTTTTTTGAATTGGCTCCTTCTAAATGTGTCGTACTTGTCCGTCACGATTTGAATGCGACAGGCACCCCCGTCGTGATTTAGACAGCCGACCGTTTACCTGTTTTAACCGTCAACAACCCTGGAAATAGCGACGACAGAACCCGTCGTGATTTCTGTAGCTTACCCGAGACATGTTTTACTCAGTCTAGAGTGTAAGGATTGCATGTGATGCTTTTAGTAAGTGTGTATAGTCCGCCCAGTGGCTTAAAAACTGTTCATCCATGTAAAAGCAATAATCACATGAAAGTCTATTCTAAGTGTTCTTAATTCCATGATCTTTTTAGCTTGAGATTGCCATGATCATCTTGATGTTCTCACTTGTTTTTAAACTGAAAGTTGACCTTATTAAACTGTTGAAACCATGTGATGGGATTTTGATAGTATTGCTTTATCTTATGTCGTCATGTTACTTGCTTTCCGTTTGTTTTAAACCGATGGATTGTGGATTGAGACACGTTCTACACTACACTCTTGCACAAATAGGCAACACTTTCTTGGGGGATTGGAAACTCTCGGTCGGTCATTCCGTATCGGTAGACTAGTGACATTTCCTCTAAGACCTCCGTAAATCTCTGTATTCCGTGGATTCCCTCATGGAGACTGAGTAGGTTGTACCATTGAAGTTCTCTGAAGATAGATTGCACTTCCTCTCTCGTCTATTTCTCATGAGTGCGACTTTATAATCTTGGACTTAAACCATTAATGTAAAGATTTAAATCAAGTCTACATTGTGTCGTTATGCTGCTAAAATTCTCTCTGATTATTGTTATCATGAAATCATGTTCACATGACTTATCTTCTTGCAATTTCATGGACATGATATGAATTGTTACCTCCTGAAACTTTTGTTATTGGCCATGATTGATTGATTGTATCTACATTTGAAAATAGTGAGATGTAGACCGGGCACGACGAGTGTCCAAGGGATCCAGTCTAGCCCAATGACGGAGAGTCATAATACTGTTAACTATGTGGTATAATGATTACTGGCATTGCATCTGCGCTGGGAATACTTGCGTGTTGAATGCTAGATACATAAAGCATATACGTGCGTCCTAGTGTGCATTCCAAGGTGGCATAGATCCTTAGTGCACATTAGTGACTTCGTGCCTGATTACTGTTACATGATAAAAGCTCTTGCTTGTGCGTGCTTGCTTGCTTGCATGATATGGCCATCCTTCGTTCTTGCAAATACTGATATCCTATGTGCTTGTACATACTGCTCTATATCTAGTTCTCTATTGTTACATCTTTCTAGACCTTGTTCAATCACTCTTGTTCAATCTCCCTGTTTATGTATCTCGTTTATATTGGTTTCATCGTACACCATATCTTGTTAATCGTGCCTGCCTAATTCTAAAATGTTAATCACTTATATGATTGCTCGCACATTGAGATATAAATCCTACTGGGTTAGTTTGCGCATTCTCTACTTTTCAACATCTTACGTGATATTGAAGTGGAAGATGAAAGTCAGGACTATGAAGGGAATGCATCAGAGTGATGAGCGTGTTCCAACCTTAGTATCTTTCCTTAGTTTACTTTGAGAGTAGATTGATGTAGTAGGTAGTGAGAATACATGTAATTTTCCCTTCATTGAGTCTAGTCATGTAGTTCCATAATGAAAGAGTATGTATTAGTTCTATTTTGAGATGAAAAAAGTGTTTGAGATATTTGAATACATGCTACTTGTGTTCATTATTTGGGCCCTATTATTATGCATGTATTGTTACACATCTAGTGTTTGCTAGTTAGAGGCTTATTTACCGACTGTTCACGTCTCGAAATATCGACTTTTAATTTCTAAATATTTCTGTTCCGTAATTCTCGAGACGTGACAATTTAGTGGTATCATAGCCCAGGGAAGGAAAATAGGATATGTGTCTCAGGATTAAGAGATACCTATGAAACCTAGGTCATGGAAATTATATATAGTACCTAGTGAGAAGGGGTAGTGACTGGGAATAAACTAGTTTTATGAACTAAGCACCCATACCCATTCTGCCTTATGATATAACTAAGAGCATTAATTGGTTGCTATCCTTTTCTCAGGAACTACATAAATTCCTTAACAATGGCACGCAACCAATGGAAAGCCATGCAGGAAACTGTGGCAGGACTCACTCAAGCCCTGCAAAACGTGGTACAGGCTGGGGCTCAAGCTGGAGCCCAGAATGGAGCTGGCGATCTACATCGCAGCTTTAGGAGTCTAAATCCACCTCGTTTCTTTAGATCCCCTGATCCGGATGATGCAGAAAACTGGCAAGAGGAAATGGAAAGGATTTTTCAGGTGATGCAGTGCACCAACCAGGAAAAAGTGTTACTACCTACTTTCCAATTCAGCAAAGATGCTAGGGCATGGTGGAAGGCCACATCGGCTCACCTACCAAATGTGGTAGAACTGGAGTGGGCAGGCATCCTGGAGAGTTTTGGGAAAAATACTTTTCTGAAAGGGTCAAGGAAAAGAAAGCAGCGGAGGTGGTGGAGTATCTTAAAGACTTCGACATCACTATCCAATATCACCTAGGTAAAGCGAATGTTGTGGCAGATGCTCTTAGAAAGAAGCCAATGGATACCTTATCAAGTCTTATGGTGGGAGAATGGCGATTGTTAGAAGACTTCGCACAGTTGAACATAGATGCGAATACCAAGGAAAATGGTGTTTGATTGCTAGTGTTAGAGCACAACCCGTGCTACTTGAAGACATCCGAGCACTCCAAGACAATGACCCTATGCTCGTTGAGGTGAAGGTTAATCTGGACCAGAGGCCGGATTTTTCCTTAGCTAAAGATGGGAGACTATTGTTCCGAGGGTGAGTCTGTACCCAAACATGCGGAAACCAAGAAAATAATAATGGATGAAACTCACAAGACCAGGTATACCATTCACCCTAGAACTACTAAAATACCAAGACTTAAAAAGAAGTTTTTGGTGGCCTAACATGAAAAGGGAAGTAGCAGAATACGTCGCTAGATACTTAACCTGTCAGCAAGTCAAAGCAGAACACTTGCAACCTGTAGGAAAATTCAAACCCTAGAAATTCCAGCATGGAAATGGGAAGGTGCAGGGATGGTCTTCATCTTCGGATTACCCAAATCTAGAAGCGGATTCGATGGAATATGGGTGATAGTCGACCACTTGACCAAGTCCGCACACTTCTTACTAGTTAAGAACAAGTGGACAGTTGACATTCTAGCTGCCTTATATGTAAAAGAAATGTCAGACTACTGGAGTACCTGTGTCCTTGTGTCTGATAGAGACCCAAGATTTACATCCCATTTTTGGAAAGGATTACACAATCCTTGGGATTTAAACTAAACTTCAGTATGACTTTCCATCCGCAAACTGATGGTCAGACGGAAAGAAAAAAATTAGGTAATTGAAGATATGCTTAGAGCTTGTGTCCTGGACTTGGGGGTAGTTGGCATGAACATTTACCTCTTGTGGAGTTCACCTACACAATAATAGCTACCAAGCTAGTATTCAAATGGCACAATTCGAAGCACTTCATGGCAGAAGCTGTCGATCTCCAATCTGTTGGTATGAAATCAGTGAAAATCAATTGTTAGGTCCAGAAATGGTAAGAGAAACTATAGAAAAAGTGAAGCTCATTAAAGAAGAATGGCAGTAGCACAGCAGAGGCAGAAGGCTTATGTAGACACAAGAATGAGAGATCTGAAATTTCAAGTTGGGGATCATATGTTTCTAAAAGTGTCACCAAATCGTGAATAAGAAGATTCGGAATCAAAGGCAAGCTATCACCATGGTTCATCGGTCCTTTTGAAATCCTCAAAAGAGTCGGTGAAGTTGGATACCGCTTAGCATTGCCTCCACAACTAGATGGAGTACACAACGTGTTCCACATATCCATGTTGAAGAAGTACGTACGTGACCATTTTCACATCGTCGAATATGAATTCCTGGAGTTCCACAAAGATGGGACTTATGAAGATAAGCCGGTTAAAATCATAGACCATGAACTGCGCTAGTTGAGGAACAAGGTTATTCTCTTGGTGAAGGTCATGTTGGGGATCGGATTGGTGACTTTGGTAAATGAAGTAATAGATTGTGTGTATAGCAGTGGAATTAAAATGAGTAAAACACACAATTCGATTAGACTCAAGTGTGGTGTTGAGAATAGTGAATGAGAACAGCAAACCACAGAACAAACCACAGTGCACTGAAGATTTTAAGGTGGTTCGGAGAACACAACTTGTGTCTCCTACGTCCACCTCCTCACAACGGAGGAACCACTAGCACAAGTGCAGTACAAACTAGAGCACGACGATTCTAACCTCTTTGAGTTCAACAACTCAAAGAAACCCAGGAGATAGGCACAACGACCTACTCCAAAGACCACTTGTGAATTCAGCAAATTCACAAGCCCTTGAGCACCACGGCTCAAGCACCAGAGCACAACGGCTCCAACCCAGAGCACTGGGGCTCCAAAATAGAGTACAAAGTACTCAAACCTCTGGATCACAATAGATCCAAGTTCTGCTAGACCAAGCACACTTAGAGAATAGATCATCTAGCACGATCTATCTCAATACAATAGAAATGGTAGAGACAAATAGAATTGGGAGATCTGTGTAGAACACATACACAGATTCCCCAGAGAAATTGACACTCTGACCAGATACAAACTCGGCTGGATCTCCTTCTGGACCAGCACTCCTGCAATCTCGAGCTCCTCCTCTTCTTCTCCTTCTTCTTCTCCTTCTTCTCCCCTTGGCGGCGCTACTCTACTCCTCTGGATGCAGATGCCTCTTTCCCGCTCTTCCTCCCTTTTTCCAGAAAGCTCTTGGCTCTTGTATTGCGTGGATGCCTTTGGAATGCCAAGACATGGGTATTTATACCCCCATATGTCCATAAAAGGCCTTAGGGTACGTGGGCACAAAAACCTAGGCAGATCCCCTTGAACCCCAAGCGGCCACGTGTCCAGATGATTTCACGAAATTGAGTTTTAGCCGGAGTGTGTCGACACTACTACAGAGTGTGTCGACACACTGTCCCAAACTGGCAGAATTGGTTCTCTGGGAAGAGTCACTAGTGTCGACACTACTTCAGGCTGTGTCGACACACTGTCCAAAACTACCAAATAGGTCTTCTGGGAACTGGATCTAGTGTCGACACCACTTGAGGCTGTGTCGACACACAGTACAGACCTGTCAACTGGGTTCTCTGGGAACTGGGGCTAGTGTCGACACCACTTGAGGCTGTGTAGACACACTTAACCTTTTCTTTATCATTTTGCCTTAGGGTTTGAAACCCTGTGTCGACACCAGTAGTGGGTGTGTCGACACTACCATGACAAAATCTGTATACACCTGCAAATTTAACACATAAATCATTAGTACAAGATATTATCATTAAAATATGAGATATTAAACATCAAGACATGTTGTTTAAGCATTATTGTGATATGTATAGAATGTATAACATGTTCAACATATTATCATCAAAATCACAATAGTCATCATCAAAATCAAAGTATGAGTGATGTTCATTGGTCATCATTAAAATACAACTTTAGGAATTCCAAAACCACTCAACCCAACAGGTCATATGGAATCAACACTTTGATGAAGATGATATGTGGGAAACCGAGGAAGCTTGCATAAGAGGTTCCCATAACTATTCGCAAGTAAGTAAATTCCATCTTTATCCATGAATTTGGGGACCAAATTCTCTTAAGTGGGGGAAGGTGTAGCACCCCAAAAATTTATTGATTTAAAAATAAAAGATAAATGAAATAATAGTTTAATATTGGTCAAGGTGGTTTAAACATATGTGCCATGATCATATGTGCGAAAGGTGAGCTTAAAATGAAATAAATAACGTGGTTCATCTTTTAATAAGAAAAGACAACCAGTGGATAATTTTGGGCCAAACAAACACTCTTAGCCCAAAGAACAAGAACCCAACAAGAAGAAATCCCCAAAATTCGTAACCTTAATTGAGCTGAAATTAGAAAGGGGTAATTAAGGTAAAATTAAAGGCAATCAGACTTACATAGCAACTCAAATTCGTGCCTAACCATACTAGGATGTTTCCTAATAGTCCTCACACTCTAATTGGAATGGGAATCCTCAACCTAAGAAAGGTTTTAACCAAAACTCAGAATTCCCCTTTCCTAGACACATTAAGAATTCCCCTTTCCTAGACACATTAAGACTTCTAAACAACCCCAAATATATAAATACTCTTCCTAAGACCCTTGGGGACTAGTTTACCATAAGCTGGGGTCGTGAGGAGGACTACTAGAGCACCAGAGGAGGAGGAGATCACCCCCAACCAGAGCCATCTTCCCCTGTTGTCGTTCTAGAGAAGACCTTTCTTAGCATCGATCAAAGGTAGGTTATCTCGGGCCAAACTTGAAGTCAGGACCGTGTTAAAGTTCACCGAGTCTGTAATATTCGATACGTTCAGATCGTAGTTTACCAGGTTTGGGGGCCGTGTGTGGCCCATTGGCTGAGTGTGTTGCCCAGATAGCACGCCCAGGGGGGGGTGAATGGATTGCTAAAATTTCTTCTTCTAAATTCTTGTAAATAAACACACTTGACAGAGAACACTAAGATCGATAGTTAGAGTTAATGTTATGAAAGCGAAGAGAAACAATCATACAGACAATAGGAAACTTTATCCTGGTTCGGATCTCCTATCCCAAGGAGTCCTACATCCAGTTCCCAAGTAACCACTTGGGATTCCACTAAACAAGGGTACAATCCCCCTTAAGGACATTTACACATCCAGTAACAGTTGCCTTCTCTTCTCTACCAGAAGAGGATCGCTCTACCTGATGCAACAGGTCTTCTCTTCACACCCGAAGAGGAATGCTCACAAAAAAATGATTGAAAGAGAAGGCCCCAAGACCAGCTTATAATCACTGCTTGATCTGAGGCGAAGTCTGAGAGACACAAGATTATCACAAATGAACTCTCTCAGATCAACGTAAGCTCCCAAAGGCAATGCAATATTCTACAGAGAGCAAGGAGCTACAGAAAGTTGGAATGGACGAGCTAGCTCTTATTGTTCTACAGGTGACTAAGATGTTCAATCTTCTCAAGGATGAAAGAGTTCGAATGAGCTTGGAGTCACTAGTCTTCTTTTATCTCTTTGAAATAATTTGACTGTTGAAGTATCCGTTGAAATATCCGTTGTCTCACATCTTCATGCACGTTGGAGTGTCTGGTTCGAAGGAAAGAGCAAGTAAGCCTGCAGCCATTAATGCTCGGATAGACACACATACTCAAGGAAAGATTGTCTGAATCTTTTATCCTTTTGTCAGGTTGACAGGTCCATCTTGAGACATGCGTTTCCACCAGAAACCTAGCACACAATAAATGTTGACACATAGACAACTTATCTTTGTCTAAACTGTCAGTCACATTAGTAGTTGTGCTGTATTAAGATACACCAGAAGGGAATGCCATTCTGTCATTGTGACTTGTGTGTGTGTAGGCAAGTTAGCTAAAAGATATATCGTGCAGAGGTTTGTACTGTCATAATAAATGTTAGAACATGGGATACAACATGCTTTCATGGAAAACTTGAAATCCATAAAGATTTGAAATTCATTTGATATCATATGGAATGTAACTGAAGAAGATTTAAACGAGAATGTTTGACAGCTGTCTAAATGTAATCATTAATAGAGGGTAGATGTATTTAGACAGGATGTACTCAGAGAGAGTCGATGTTGATATTAAATCAATGATATAATCTTAAGTCAAGTGAGAAAGAAATCCATATTGAAATCAAGTCAATGTGAGCATAATCCATGTATTAATAAAATCGATGTTCTGCACAAAGTCGTTGTTTAACTGAAGTCGATGTGCTGGGAAATCATTGTTTGAATCGAAGTCGATATAGTCATGAAGTCGTTGTTTCATATAAAGTCGTCGTTCTACTGAAATCGTTGTTTAAGTGAAGTCGTTGTAGAGATGAAATTGTTGTTTCATATGAAGTTGTTGTTGAAGTGAAGTTGTTGTAGACATGAAGTCGTTGTTCTACCGAAATTGATGTTTGAGTAAAGCAAATTCGATGAATCAACCAAATCATTGTTGTAGCAACCAAATCGTTTTTAAGTGAGACGAAATCGTTGTAGCAACCAAATCGTTGTTGTGAAGTCATTGTTTAAGTGAAACGAAATGTTGTTGCAATGAAATCGATGCTATGAAGTCGTTGTAACAACCAAGTTGTTGTTTAAGTGAAACGAAATCGTTGTTGCAATGAAATCGATGCTATGAAGTCATTGTAACAACCAAGTCGTTGTTTAAGTGAAACGAAATCGTTGTTTCTATGAAGTCATTGTAGCGACAAAGTCGATGTTTAAGTGAAACAAAGTCGATGTTTCTAAGAAGTCGTTGTAGCGACGAAATCGATGTTTAAGTGAACAAAATCGATGTTTCTAAGAAGTCATTGTAGCGACGAAATCGATGTTTAAGTGAAACAAAATCGATGTTTCTATGAAGTTGTTGTTTTATCAAAGAAGTCGATGTGTACTTAGACAAAACATATGCATTGAACTTCAAATAGCAGGTGTGTAGATAACATATAGATTTTGCTTGAATTGTTGCCTATGGATAAACTTCAGAAAATATTGTTAGAAAATACTTTTCAAGGTTTTGTTAATCACTAAAAATACATATATATTAATAATAAATTACATGGAGAAGGACTGATCATCAAAGTGAGTGTGTTTATACATTTTTACAGGTTGGTATGGCAGGTTGGGAGGCTGGAGGGTTGGAAATCCCAGCCCAAATAGACCTCTGGCAGGTTCATTAAGAACGTGACCAACATAGTCGTCGTGATTCTTATATGACGCGACCACCTGCACCGTCGCGATTTGGAACAGCTTTTACGTGAGCACCGCTACATGCGCACCGCATGGCGCATGCAGGGTCGTCAGGGTTTAATCGCGACGGTAGGGTACGTCGCGTTTCTAAACGCGACGGCCCGATATGTCGCGGTTTGGAAATCACCTGAATATGATAGAGAGAATGCCTAGGGTTTCATATGAACAGTTAGTTCTTGCTTTACCAACATGTACAACCATTTGGTATGATTTCTAGAATGAGAGTTTCAGGTTGGTTTCTGCTGTCTGAAAGGCGACGGAACCATTCGTCATGTTTTGTGAACGCGACGGCTTGTCCGGTCGCGATTCAGGCTTTAAGGTGACAAGTTGATTCGTCGCGATTCAAGCCTCAATAGGCGTCCACTGTGTTGGTCGCGATTTAGAATGTGGCCACCCGAGCTCTGGGGTTCTGTGGCCAGTATGTCTATTTTTGTTGTACACTGCTTGGCAGTGATAGTTATGCAATGTAGGTTTGTAAGGGTTGTGCTGGCTTATACTGTGGTTGATAACGAAGGGTTTTGCTTGGATATGTGTGCATAGCGAGTTGGGTTGTTAACGCCTTCCGTGGTTACCTCTCCAGTCGGTTACCTAGGCACCGGGTGCTCGGGTTTTGTCTCGGTACAGTGAGTACCGTCAAGGTTTGTGTCGTCATCTTGGACACCCTCACTCCTGAGTTTGAGTTGTACATCCGGCTGAGGAAAAGATGGAAGGGGGTAGCGACTCGTGTTTGTGGGTGTGCGGTCGCTTGTAGCACGCTCGTGGTTGGGAGACGGACACCAGTAGACGTACTGGTCCCCAGCTAGTCCGATTTCCAATGCCTCACTTTAGGGAGCTCAGGCCGGAGTCCCTAGAGGTGTCAGGCTTGGAACTGCAGCTATGTGGTCTGCAGGAGTGGTGTTGGTTTGTCTCCACAGTTCTTGACCTTGTTGAGGTGGAGCGGCAGCTGGACCTTTCGTCCGTGGATGCGAGGATGAGAGGTAGGCTTGTGTGTTTGTCCTGGTCTGTGGCTAGTGTCGCGAACCAGTTCTCGTGACTCGTGTGCGGCGTGCCCTTTTTTAGTTTGTACACGTGTATGTGGTTTGTCGTTTATTTATTTACAGCTGTAGTATCATGCATAGGTGGTGATAT
The DNA here is from genome assembly GCA_014218235.1 of Colocasia esculenta. NCBI lineage: Eukaryota > Viridiplantae > Streptophyta > Magnoliopsida > Alismatales > Araceae > Colocasia > Colocasia esculenta. The sequence goes on along the minus strand of CM024758.1, from coordinate 88,090,140 downwards.
ATTTAAATTGCTTATTAGCTTTGCTTACTCTACTTGCTGTACATTGTTCTCTTGGCTTTTGGGGAGTTGCCCTACTGAGTTAGTGACTTGTGAGGCTTACCCCTTCTTCATCCAGGTGAAGGAGAGCTGGAGGGTTCCGGTCCTCTTCTAGTTCGGGACCGCACCGTAGCAGAATCTGGCCTACGCCACCAGCAGAGTATACTTCTAGTAGTTGTGCCTTAGGGGTTTTGTCCCAGGCAGTTGTACTTGTGTTATGACTTGGTTCAGAACTAAATATGTACATCTCATGTGAATGTGTAAGATATGGAATCTCTTAAATGTTCAGTGTGTTATTTTATATTTCCATGGACATATGTGTGTTGATATCCCTTGCGAGTCTATGACTTGTTCGTGGGAGACAAAGTCATGTCGGGCACGTTATTCAGTGAACGGACCTGAACGGCGAGGACCGTCACAGAGTCTACTTTCATATGCACCTATTTTCCCGAATTTCCATCAAGCATGCATAGTGTATTAAGCATTTTCCAAGAGTTGTGCAAGGTTAGGGCTCATAGTGTTCATGTCAAGTTTCACGCATCCCTAGGTCAAATCATGTGAACCCAAAAGCACAGTAACCTTTTACTCGTCGTCCTTTACAACTTTCATGTTCATACTTTTGTCTGAAGAGCCCTAGATCTCGAGTTATAGGCCATGCATGCATGACTGCATCATTTTTTTATGTTTTCAGTTTGAACCCAAATCCGCAACAAGACCAGGTGTCACGTTTTGGAGACTGGTATCGCGACGAACAAACCCATTGCGACCACACAAACTGTCACATTTATGACTAGTTCTGACCAGGTCCGACGCCTCAAATTGTGTGCTACATAGTATTATGTGCAAGTCTGAATCACGATAGTGGACTATGTTGCAATTTGGCCTGTTTTTCCCGCCCATGAGTATTTTTATATTCAAGTATTTTGAAAACTGCATGAACGCGACCGGTTATACCATTGCCTTTTTGAATTGGCTCCTTCTAAACCTGCCGTACTTGTTCATCGTGATTTGAATGCAACAGGTACCCCGATTGCGATTTAGACAGCCGATCTTTTACTTGTTTTAACCGTCAACAGCCCTGGAAATAGCCACGACTGAACCCGTTGTGATTTATGTAGCTTACCTGAGACCTGTTTTACTCAGTCTAGAGTGTAAGGATTGCATGTTATGGTTATAGTAAGTGTGTACAGTCTGTCCAGTGGCTTAAAAACTGTTCATCCTTGTAAAAGCAATAATCACATGAAAGTTTATTCTAAGTGTTCTTAATTCCATGATCTTTCTATCTTGAGATTGCCATGATCATCTTGATGTTCTCACTTGTTTTAAACTGAAAGTTGACCTTATTAAACTGCTAAACCATGTGATGTAATCTTGATAGTATTGATTTATCTTGTGTCGTCATGTTACTTGCTTTTCGTTAGTTTTAAACCGATGGATTGTGGATTGAGACACGTTCTACACTACACTCTTGCACAAATAGGCAGCCCCTTCTTGGGGGATTGGAAACTCTTGGTTAGCCATTCCGTATCGGCAGACTAGTGACCTTTCCTCTAAGACCTCCGTAAATTTCCGTACTCCGTGGATTCCCTCATGAAGACCAAGTAGGTTGTACCATTGAAGTTCCCTGAAGATAGATTGCACTTCCTCTGTCGTCACTTTCTCGTGAGTGTGACTTTATAATCTTGGATTAAGCCTTTAATGTAAAGATTTAACTAAAGTGTAAATTGCGTTGTTATGCTGTTGAAATTCTCTCTTGATTATTGTTATCATGAAATCATGTTCACATGACTTATCTTCTTGCAATTTTCATGGACATGATATTGAATTGTCACCTCTTGAAACTCTTGTTATTGGCCATGATTGACTATGGGTATTTACATTTGAAAATAATGAGATGCAGACCAGGAACGACGAGTGTCCAAGGGCTCCAGTCTAGCCCCAATGACGGAGAGTCATAAATATACTATTAACCATGGGGTATAATGATTACTGGCGTTGCATCTGTGCTGGGAGTACTTGCGTGTTGAATGCTAGAGACATAAACCACATACGCGTGTCCTAGTGTGCATTCCAAGGTGGCATAGATCCTTAGTGCACATTAGTGTCTTCGGGGCTGATTACTGTTACATGATAAAAGTTCTTGCTCGTGCGTACTTGTTTGCTTGCGTGATATGGTCATCTTGCGTTCTTGCAAATATTGATATCCTACGTGCTTGTACATACTGCTCTATATCTAGTTCTCTCTTGTTATATCTTTCTAGACCTTGTTCAATCTATCTTGTTTATGTATCTCGTTATATTGGTTTCATCATACATGCATATCTTGTTAATCGTGCCTACCTAGTTCTAAAATGTTAATCAGTTATATCATTGCCCACACATTGAGATATAAATCCTACTGGGCCAGTTTGCTCATTCCCTACTTTTCAACATCATAGGTGATATTGAAGTGGAAGACGAAGGTCAGGACTATTTAAGGAATGTGTCAGAGTGATGAGCGTGTTCCAACCTTAGTGTCTATCCTTAGTTTACTTTAAGAGTATATTGATGTAGTAGATAGTGTTATTAGTTCTATTTTGAGATGAAATAAAGTGTTTGAGATTTGAATACATGTTACTTGTGTTGATTATTGGGCCCTATTATTATGCATGTGTTGTTACACATCTAGTGCTTGCTAGCTAGAGGCTTATTTACCGACTGTTCACGTCTCATAATATCGACTTTTAATTTCTGAATATTTCTACTGTGTAATTCTCAGGACGTGACATTTTGACCTTTTGCAACTCTTCTAAAATCTCAGTCATGTCCATTTACTATATACGTGCTTATTCTTGAAACTCCAATCATTTCCAACTCTTTTGTGATCCTTATGATTCACAAGCTTGTACATGTGCTTTATCCTTAAAACTCTGAAGTGCTGCATAATTATCCGGGAACATAACAATAATGAATGTTTACTTACTGTTCGGTCTTCGAACTCTACTAGATCAAGATGCCTGTGCAAATAGGGGTGCGTCCAGTTCCTGGAGGAGCATCCGAATTCATTTACTGGCCATACAAAATGATATAGATATACTGTTCTAAGGTTTGGGCATCAGACACTGCTATGTGCTTGATTGGTGGATATTCTATTATATATATTGTTTCCCATTAGCATGACTCAACTGGTTTGCACTTACCACTAGTACATGTTTAGTGGACTGCCCGATAGTGATTACACGTTTGATATTGATGGAATGTCATTATATGCCTGACACTCTTATTTTGATTCAGTCATTATTATATCAGTTTAATCTTGCATGGTTCAATATTTACATCTTGATTTGCATTATTCTTCTCTTTCTTGAACACTATATTTGTTATCCTCGTGTGCATCAATTTTCCTTGATTCCAATCTCTATTTTCTTATTATAAGAGGATAAATCCTACTAGGAAGGACTGCTCATACCTACTTCTTTTTCCTGGTATTCATCAGTCCTAGAAAGCGGAACATCAGAAATTGTGTGCTGTGAGATCGACACTTGTTATGTCTGGCCCTCAAAATTAGTTTGTGAATCATGTATATACCTCAAGTTTTAGGAACGATTGTTAATTTATATTTTTATTTTATGTCGTGACCCCGGGCAATTCCTGCTCGAAAAATTTTAAACTTGTTCTTGATTTCCTTTCCACGTGCGTCTCGACATTTATGAAGATATTAGATGGCGGGACGTGACACTGCAACCCTTCTGTTTGGTGTGTACTCATACCAATTGTTGAACAAGGGCCTAGAAATCATCTGTTTAGTGTTACAGATGAACTAATTCCTGGACAAGTGCTTAGTAAGATCTCAATTGGTTTTCAACCAATTACTTCTCATGGTTTATTGGCCTTTCTTAGTGGGTTCTCCTTTTATTTGATTGTTAAGAATCTAGCTCATCAGACCTCCATGGTTTGACCCAAACACCTCAAGTTCTCATTCCCTTTATAATATTTCCTCCATTGGGGCTCTTTTACTTTAAATACCATAATTGAACCCTTACTCAAATGTCTCCACCATTTATTCTCATGTATGTAGGATTTAAAAATCTAGGTTATTACCGTATATGATGAAGTAAAGCTTTGTACATGATGAAGTGAAGCTTCGACTGGTTAGTTTATTATATGTTGTCAATCGAAGTGGAACTTCGTATATGACGAAGTGAAGCTTCGACGGGTCAGTTTATAACATGTCAATCGAAGTGAAACTTTGGTACTATCTTCAAATGTGCGCACCCCGATAGGGTGTCACTGAAAATTCAGTAACAAAAGTAAAACCAACAACGTCATAATTACCAAAAAATATATATTGATCCCAAAAATATAAATATGCTGACTAATTGATGTGCGGATAACGAGATTAAGTCGACTTAATAATTTTTGGAGTAATTTTTACTCGATGAAAAACTAATCCAAAAAATAAACTAAAATCACCATAATTTGAAACACCTCTTAAGTAACATATGTTTGAAATTTCGGTCGACCGATCCTTCATCACATCTAGGATCAAGCTACTGGCTAGGTCAGTCAACTGATTTTTCCTATTTGGTCGACCAATTTGGTTGTTTTGGAAGACCGATTCCTCCTTTTCGGACGACCGATTTTGCCCGATTTGTTCACTAATCGACCGTCATGCCTAGTTGACTGATTTATCCACATAGGTCAACCAATTCCTTCCAATTGATGATTAATTGTCCATCCAGTTAGTTGACTGATTTCTGTAATTTGGTTGACCGATTTTGTCATAGACTGTTAAGTATACTATGCTATCAGCCTGCGCCTCGAATAACTACGTGCTCAATGGTAGTCGAAAATCGTGTTACATTGACAATGCTAGTTATTGGTTCTGATCCAATCGTGGAAAGGTTCGTGTTCCCACTGATCCCAACTGGCAAATGACGGCCTGGTCACAAGCATTCTAGGTTCTTGCTACTCCATTTCGTATGAGTATGTGTATTCCTGTCAGACTGGTGGATGTTCTTCTCTTGTCGTTGTCATTTATCTTGACTCCTCAAATAACTACATGCCCAATGGTAGTCGACAATCATGTTACACCGACCAATGCTAGTTATTGGGTTCTGATCCAGTCCCAGGAAAGGTATGTGTTCCCACCGATCCCAACTAGCAGATGACGGCCTAGTCACAAGCATTCTAGGTGCTTGCTACCCCATTTCGTGCAAGTGCGGGTGATTCTTGTCAATTCATTTTCATGTAATTACCTATGTGACTCTTCATGTAATTACAGGCTTGCTTGTCGTGTCATCTTCTTCATTCTTATGTAGTTACATGCATGATCCCTTCATGCAATTACATATGTGTAAGGCCCTCAAATTCTGTGCATATAATATTTATTTAATTTGTGCATGTATGTTTGTTTGATGTTTTTATGTTCTGCTAGAAATCCGTGTTTGACCAACATCACTTGACGTTAATGGCAGGTTGACGATAATTTTTGTGTTGTTTGACTGTATGGCCAGAGGATCTAGATGTCAACATCGATTGACGCTATTTCCTATTGACAGCAGCTAAGTGGTCGTTTACTTCTCCGACTGTGTTTTGGATTCCAGATCCGAAACATCCCCGTTTTCTCCAGAATTTATTTAGGAAGCATATCCCCAACGGTCAGGACTCCTAATACTAGGTTTACCCCGACTCTTAGCCTATATAACCTAGACATCTCGGCTAGGAAAGACCCTTTGATTCAGAAAGAGATTTTAGGGGTTCGGGTGAGAGAAAAGGCAGACCTTTGAGAGGCTTGATTTGACATTTGGGAGGCTTCTCCGACAATCTTCTTTGACTAGAAGGTTCTTTGGAGGTGAAGGAGCTCCCCTAACTCGGAAGATCATCTATGCAAGCGTGAGGATCAGATTTAGGGCTGAAAAGAATCACCTCTTTGGCTTGGCCGAGGAGGGCTTCATCGCCAAACTAATCTTCTGAGGTTTTTCTAAAGGCAAGTAACTTAAGGGTTTCATCCCTAGACATGTCCCCTAGAGTTTAGATATTTTTACAGATTTTAAAATCGTGTCCTGGACCCCCAAATTCTGTGTTGTTTGTGGTCGGTCTGCACTTTTCTGCAGACAGGAGGTTGACGGCAACCTTGTTGCCACCAAGTTCCTGAGTTAACGGGAACTGATTGCGCCATTAAACACCCTTGACGGCAAGACCCTTGCCGCCAAGTTCTTCTAGTTTTTACAGAATTGTGAGTTTAATCTCTGTGATATGATTTTAGATTTTGGATGTTTGCACATGCTATAAAAATTATGGATGTTCAGTATTATCTTAGGGTCAAACTATGAATTTCTGTCAAATTTCTGATCATGCTCTCATTTAATATAAGTTCTGTTATGGAGAAATATGTATGATTTGACAAGATTAAATTCTAAATAAATAAAATTGATGCAGGAAATTATTACAGAAATTTTCATGAACTTAGGGCTACTGTTTACATGCTTTAAAACTATGAGAACCGACTGTTTACTATCTATCATATTAAAGTGTAAAATCTTGCTAAAATTGTATGAATATGTATTAAATGTTAAAAATAATTATATTGTTACAAAAATTCTGAAAAATTAGCCATATGATGTAGTCCATGTGTAGAGTTTGTAGTTAAAATTTGGACTATTTGATATCCGTAGGTACTGTTGCACTTATAAAGGGTATTAAAGCCATGTTAAGCATGTTTGATTATGAGAATGTATTTTTAGTGATTTGCAGCATGTTTAGGTACTGTTATGAATAAGTTGATACTGTTAGATAGTCATGTCAGGTTCTATAAACTGAAGTATATATGTTTAAATAATTGCATGTGAATGGACCAAATAGTGCATGTAAATGATATTAATCATGTGATTAAGTGAGATAATGTGTTTACGTGAAATATGTGCCAAAATGACACTGCTGCCATAGAGGCTGTGGAGTCGTACTGTAGAAAAGTCCCTATGGGAAGGCTCAATGTGTATGTGATATCCTGTGGGCATCAGAATGAAATCCTGAGGTGGACAAGTACCACTGGTTAGGGTGGAGAGGGCTTCTCCCGGTTCTGTGCAGTTATCAAGATCGTCACTATATTGCCTAGGTGACGGGTATGTGTTATGTGATATCTGTGTCCTTCTTTATTGTAGTTCGGACTATGTGTCACGGCAATAATGTGTAAAAGTGTGAAACAGGTGTAAATGTGTAAAGTGTTCATGTGAAAGTGATGTGTAATATGTACTATGTGAAGTGATGTGAAACCATGTGAATATATTTTATTTATGTTAAAACAACAAGTAAAATATGTGAATATGTGATATAAAAGCATGTGAATAGTGTTAGATATCATGCTAGGTTTGTTAATAACCATGTGCTTAATTCCATGATCTATTTGTTTAGAAATATGATATGATATGAATTGAAATTGACACCATGATTCAAGTTAAAGACCATGTGTAGAAAAGCATGTTATAGGTTATCCATGTGTACTTGCTTATTTGATATAAACCATGTGCCATACTTCTCTTATATTAGAAGATAGCATGAATGTGATATGTGTAAGGATGTGCCAATGGGTTGCTTGCTGAGTCTTTGTGAAAACTCATACTTGCTTTAACATACAAGTGAGACAGGTGTCCCCATGCTAGAGGAGGACATTGTGAGGAGCGACTCCAAGTGAGAGGAGTAGCTGTGCTTGTGGAGATTACTTGCTGAGACTGCACTTTCTTTCATTTGTATGTGGACAATGATAATATGTTATGGACTTATATAATTGTGGACAATGGTTACTTTCAATTCTACTATAAGACTATGGAATGTGTGATTAATTATGGAATAAGATTATCTTTCATTTATGTTGTACTTTCTTTTGTTATATAGTACATCTCTACCTACTGTGTTGTGTTGGGTACATGTCCCACTGTGACGGCGCATTTATATCGATGTGGATGGTAAAATTGTACCGGTATGAAGAGGGTCATTGTAGAGATTGTTATCAGAGACCACAGGTTGAGATTGTATATAAGTAAGCCATCATCTACACAATATTTCAAAGTCTTTATAGAATTAGTCCATACATGTGAAAAATACTTAATAATGGATTAAAGATAGTTAAGAAATGGTTAGGACTAAGTAACTTAGATTCTAACTAAGTTAATTGTTTTCAGGCAATGGCGAGCGTGGTCGACGTAGTGCTCAGGCTCGGGAGGACAAGCGAGGCCTGAGGAGAGGGTGAGCAGTAGGCCCCAAACACCCAAAGTCCTACGGTACTCCCTCCACCACCACCTGTGGGAGTATGGTGTATTCATGCAAGGCCTGGTCCAGGCGATGCAGACTCAAGCTCAGACGCAGGCCGCACTGCAGGCTCAGTTGTAGGCACAAGTTAGAGTGTTAAATAAGGAGTAGTCTGTTGTTGAATGTATGATTGCTTATGTGTTGCTTGTTTTCTCAGGCCATCTCTAGTTCCCCAGGAGCATGGCCATGGTGGTCCACCATCATGGAGAGGTTTAAGAGGATGGCTCCGCCTTCTTTTAAGGGGGGAGTCAGCCCCTCTTGGCAGAGCTAGATGAGGGAGTAGAGAAGATCTTCGGGCTATCAAGTGTGGCGAAGAGGATAAAGTCAGCATGGCTACTTACATGCTACAGGTATTAGAGTATATGTACTTGTGTAAGGTTAGATTTTGTTTGGATGGTGCTTATGAGTTGTATTTTGCAGGAGAGAGCCGATGTTGGTGGGCCTCTGTGCTACATACGAGGTACGAGGATGGTGCCATTGAGCTGACTTGGGCTGAGTTCACGAGGCTATTTCGAGCCAAGTTCGTCCCCGAGCACATCTAGGACAAGATGGAGCAGGAGTTCCTATCTCTCACACAGAGCTCCATGACTGTCTTGGAATACGAGGCCAAGTTTTCCGAGCTTCCAAATATGCTCCTCATATTGTGGCTGATGAGCATAGGAATGCCAAGAAGTTTGTGATGGGGCTCAAACCATCACTCAGGTCGAGACTGGTTGCTTTCAACCACCGTACTTTGGACGAGGCTCTTAGCGTAGCATGCAGGCAGGAGATTGAGATGGATCAGTACATAGAGGAGAAGAGGGCAGCTTAGAAGAGGTCAGCGCCACCTTTCCAGAGGTAGGATAGGGAAGAAGGCAGCAGTGTACCAGTCGCCACAGCGTCCAGTAGCAACTTTGAGTAAGTAGGCGGGTACCACAGTCACCTAGCTTCAGGCCGAGCAACAAGAAGGCGTGTCCTCACTGTGGAAGGACACATGGCAGATCCGAGTAGCAGGGAAGTGCCTGAAGTGTGGCAGCACCGAGCACCAGATCATAGATTGCCCCAGACTTCAGCAGTTCGCTCAGAGAGGAGCGCCAACCCCAGTAGCGGTAGCAGCAGTAGCAACACTAGTGACAGGGAGACCAGGAAGGTCTCGGGCCCAAGCCTGAGTGTTTGCACTAGCTCGAGAGGACGCAGAGCAGGCCGAGAATGTCACAGAGGGTATGGTTCTAGTCATGGGTGTGCAGGCTCGAGTGTTGTTTGATATAGGTGCTACACACTCGTTTATTTCTGAGCGATTTGCAAGCAGTTAGCAGTAGAATCTGAAGTTGAGGCAGAGGAGTTAGAAGTCCCCTTGTCTGTGCACACACCAGCAGGCACGGTAGCGATCAGGAAGTGCATTCCATCCTTACCTGTGTGCATTGAAGACCGAGTGTAAGACCTGGCCCCCTTGGGTCCTTTGACCCCGTCCTCAGGGTCGCGACAGGGAGCCTAGTCGTGAGTGGTCGCGCCAGAGAGGCCTGCCGTGACAGTTTCGGGTCGTGACAAACTCGGCCGTCGCCTTCTCGTTGCGACGGGGTGGCCGTCGCGTCCTTATCACGGCGTCTGACGGCGTCACGACTGTGTTTCTGACAGACGTGACCGCTATCCTTTCTGTCAGAATAGCCATGTCGGGTGTCAGGCATGCGCAGCGTTGACGCGACCTAGTCAGCCGTCGCATTTGCTCTTCCAGTCTTCGAGGTTTGACCGCCTTTTTGGGGTCGCACCGAGGGCTGCCGTCGTGACATGGTCGCAACGCCTGGGTGTCGCGACACGTTAGTTGTCGCGCCGGGTCGGCCGTCGCGTTCTGGGGGCCGTCGGTTTAAAACTGAGCACCGCGCCCCATTCTCCCCCCCTCCCCTTTCTCTCATTCTTCTTACCCTCTCCTTCCTCCGAGCTCTCTTACGGTTCTCTCGTCCTTCTTCGTGCTCGAGGTATTTGTGCTGAGGCGGTGTCGCCTTGGGCGTGTAGGGGCTGTGTTCGTGTTGCATGGAGTGAGGAGGAGGTGGTCATCCTACGTGAAGGCCCCAACGGGTCTGCCTACACATGGAGGTAGGGACTCTTGATCCTCTCGCTCTAAGGATGCTCCCTTCCCCTTTAGAACGTGTTTTCCTGGTGGTTGGGGCTTGGGAGTGTGAGGAATCCATGCTCGAGGTTGAGTGATGTTTTTCCTTCGAGTGTAGATTCATGTGAATCCATGTTTGTGGGGCTCTAAGGGGGTTTGGAGGGATTTACAGCTTTCATACATGTTGCACATGCTCCCCTCCCCCTGTGGAATGTTTATTTCATGTTTTTGGGTGGTTCCCGGAGGGACTGCTCCGGAACCCCCCTCGCTGAAGACGGGACCACTATAGAGGTCGCGATGTTGTCGCGACAGCCTGGCTGGTCGCGACATGATTGTGACACTCTTGGGTGTCACGACCTGGTCGCGACGGCAAGGGCCGCCGCGATAGTGTCGCGATAGGGAAGGGCATTGCGACAAGGTCGCGACGGCCGATGCGTCGCGACTACAACCAAGTGACAGGTTTGGGTCTTCGTTGTGAGGCCCCGAATTTGTGCATTTAATAATGACTATTTGGAGCATATTACAAATAATTACTTACTCATGTGCATGTGTATGTATAATAATACTTTTGTGAGTACAAGTGCTTAATTAATTTTGTACATGTGATAATACTTAAATCCTATGTATATTGAATTTAAACCATGTTATGCGTATGATATGTGAATATTGTTATATAATTGTGAGGATATATGCATTTATTTCTGTGCATATAATATGCTTAGATGTGCATGTATTATCTAATTATTGAGATGCATATTGCATTTATATGTTCATACATGTTGTATTTAGTTATTCCATGCATATTTTACGTAACTATGATGCATAAATGTAAATATATAGTTTATCTTGTGTAAATGATAATATATATTCTAGGCATGTTATATTTAATCGGGGTTAAAATTTGATATGGTCTGAGTACTGTGCACATTGTTATAAATTTCTGAAGATTACTGTACCATGTTTATATCGAGTCTCAATTATGTTTAGAATGTGATTAACATCATGATTTAGTTACTGTCAATTACTGTTTATGACTGATTGAGAGTCTGAATGTGATAAGTTATGTTTCATAACGCATGTGTGTGCATGTGCATGGGAAAGTGAGAGAATAAATAGCATATGTGTGTGTGAAACATGTAAACATGACAAGATAAATAAATGTGCCCATAAGACACTACCACCTAGAGGCTTGGAGCTGTACTGTAGTAGTGCCCTACGAGAAAGAAAGCTCAATATGATTATGTGATACCCTGGATAAGGGTATTGGTAAATTGTAATACCCTGGATAAGGGTCTTGATAAATCGTAATACCCTAGACGAGGGTCTTATTGAATTGTGATACCCTGGGCAAGGGTCTTGTGAAATCCTGGAGGTGGACAGGTTTCACAGGTAATGGTGGGAAGGGCTTTCCCTAGTTTCTGTAGGAACCAAGACTTGATTACTATGCTTAGTGCTTAAGTATGGTGATTATGTATATGAATGTGAATGTGCATGTGCTATATGATCGTCTAGTGGTGGTTGGGCTGTGTCTTGGCATTGTGTAAGATAAATGAACATAAGTATAATGTGAAAAATGACATGTGATTGTGGCACAAGGTATGTGCAAAATATATGTGAACATGGCACATGTTATGTGCAAAATGATGTGATATATGATCGTGAATGTGCAAGTGCAAACCTATATGAAAACCATGCGAAATAGTGTGTAAGTGAACATGTGAGAATGTGAAAGTAAGTGTAGATGAATATGTCATGAAAAGGAAATTGCATGTGTTAATAGAATTCTTATCAAATGATAAAAGTGATATTATGTTAGTACCAAGTGTAAGTGCATGTTTTTATATCCATGAATTATAACTACTTGATGTACATGTGTTTAGTATTATGTGGTGGTTTAATGTGGGCTATATGCAAGTGTCATGCAATTGTGATAAATTTTCCATAAAACAGCAAGCTAAATGTAGAGTGAAATGTTATATTTGCATGTGAAGTGAGTTAGATATCATGCTAGGAGTGTTACATCATGTACATGTTTCCATGATTAATATGTAGAACTGCGCAATGATTAAAAATAAGTATGCAAGCATGTGATTGTATGGTTATACTCATGTTAATGATACCATGTTATTAGTATCCATGTTAGATTGTTGTCTACATGCGTTAGATTAATGTTTTAAAACAATTCCATGTTTATTCATTTATGTCATAGCGTGAGCATGTATGAAATTAATGCTGAATTCTAACGTGTAATAGTGTTAATTGTTAGAAAGCATGATTGGTAAGTATAGGGTTGAAATTTAGTTACTTGCTGAGTCTATTATGTAGACTCACCCTTGCTAACATTTTAGGAAATTTAGAAGCCGAGGAGCTAGCAAGATCCGAGGAGGAGTTGGAAGAGTGAATTGAAGATTGTATTTATTTTCGTATATGTATTGCATTTGTAATCTGAACCTTGGATTATGTAATTGGAACTGGCTACATGTTAATCTTTATTATGTTATGTCATTTTCTTCCTTGGGACTAATGGACTGTGGAATGTGGTTGATAAAGTTGATGGAATAAGAAATTGTTTACTTCCATTGCAATAATATCTCTATTTATGTATATCTCAGCCCATATGTTACTTGGTGGGTTTTTCTCCCCTGTAGCGGCTTGCTCTCATCTGATGTGGGTTGGTATAACCGTACTGGGGGAAGTGGGTCGTTACATTCGTCATTTCTGTTCCTTTTACTGTACCGTAGCACGTGTGCTAGTTTCCTAGTATGGTACTACACTAGTCGTTCGCCCCATGCTCGACACTTGAGGGCTTGTCCTGTGTGAGAGGTTGTTACCGTTGCCTAGGACCCCCATTCTCGGGAGCCTTGAGGGATACTCCGGGCTACGAGCGTGCTCGAGTTGCAGCCCAGTAGGCGAACTCTGGAGCTGAAGGGAAAACGGTGGTTAGGACAACGACGTTGAGTCATTTGCAGAGCTCTCGTGGTTGGTCTGGGACGCCGAGGACGGTTAGGAGTTCTACCGGCGCAGGCCAGCCAGTCCTGTTTCTCACTGCCTCGCTCCTTGTGGCCCAGAAACCACTTGGAGAGGCCAGGCATGGGACTGTAGTCGGCCAGACTACGGCGGTTACTATTGTGTGCTTTGTGTCCTACTCGCTCTGACGAGATGTGGGGTTAGGACCGGGTCGAGGATAAGACGTCGATGGGCGCACCTGACCTTTGACTAGTGGTAGTGTCTTCCATAGCTAGTGTACCTTGTCCAGGCGGGGTATCTCCCTATCTGTGTTTGCTAGCCTTGTGGTGGTCACGACGAGTAGTCGTACGGAGTTTTGACCGTGTTGTGTTTCCGTACCGCGCTAGCTGTAGCTTCGCTTCCGCACTTCTGGTTGTAGGTAGAAGATATAACTGCTGTTAATTATTGGTATATATATATTCTTCTGCCTGTTAGAGCCAGTAGGAGATTGGTAGTCCGTACTGAGCTTCTGTGTGAAGCTCATCCCTTTCTATACCAGGTGAGACTTCTCAGCAGCGGCAGGGCGCGTGCCGGGCGGATGAGACGGGGCGGTAGTGGAGGTCCCCGTAGCTAGCAGTGGTTGCCCTTTCTCAGTGTACGTCACCCTCGGGGTATGCCCCTAAGGGATTTGTTCTTCCCCTGCCTTTTACTTGTACTAGCGTGCGTGCGTTGGGACTATACTTAGAGCGATACGCAGCGGTCTCGCTCTCTTTCCTGTTCCGCTTGTACGCTTCTAGTTTAGCAGTTGACGTTTACTTCCGTTACATATACTATTAGATATATATTATAGCCCTTTCGGGTCTTTGGATCCGTGGGCGGCGACCGCGAAAATCGGGTCCTCGGTGTAAGCCGAGGGTCGGGTTCTCGGGGTCGTTACACCGAGGCTTGTTCGGGTGCTTCTACTTGCTCAAGATGAAGGACTATGATGCCATACTTGGTCTGGATTGACTTGAGGAGCACTATTCCTTGGTTGATTGTAGGGGGAAGAAGATTACTTTTCGTATTCCTGGAGAGGATGAGTTCTCACATCCGTTGCCAAGGAATCTAGCTGGAAGGTTTGTGATCTCCGCATGAAGGCTATGAGGATGGTAAATAAGGGTTGTGACGCTTTCTTGCTAGCGTGGTCTTGGTCCCAAAGGCTGATCAGTCACCTACCCTTGAGGAGATTGAGGTTGTGCAGGAATTTCCAAACGTGTTCCCTGATGATTTGTCTAGATTGCCACCAACAAGGGAGATAGAGTTCACTATACAGTTGCTTCCAGGCACCTCACCTATCTCTAAGGCTCTGTATCGGATGGCACCTGCAGAGTTAGCCGAGTTGAGGAAGCAGTTGCAGGATTTACTTGATAAGGGGTTCATTCGCACTAGTGTGTCACCATGGGGCACACCTGTGCTATTCATGAAAAAGAAAGATGGTTCCCTTAGGCTGTGCATGACTACAGGAAGCTCAACTAGGTGACAATGAAGAACAAGTATCCCTTGCCGCGGATAGATGATTTGTTCGATCAGCTGCAGAATGCATCTGTGTTTTCCAAGATAGATTGCGGTACGGCTACCATCAGTTGAGGATCAAGAGTGAAGATGTTCCAAGACTGTGTTCAGGACCCATTATGGACATATGAGTTCCTTGTGCTTCCATTTGGTCTGACTAACGCCCCTGCAGCGTTCATGGATCTCATGAATAGGGTGTTTAGGCCACATTTGGATAGTTTGTGTGTGGTGTTCATAGACGATATGCTAGTCTATTCCCTGATAAGGCTACACACTGTGAGCATATGAGGATTGTTCTGGAGGTTCTTCAAGAGCACAAGCTATATGCTAAGTTCAGAAAGTGCAACTTTTGGATGCGCGAGGTTCATTACCTTGGGCATGTTATCTCAGGCGCTGGAGTTGCTATTGATCTAGCGAAGTTCAGGCGGTGCTAGAGTGGAGACTCTGAGGACACCATCCGAGATCAAGAGTTTTCTTGGTTTAGCATGCTATTACATGCGATTCTGAAGGCTTTGCCTCTATTGTTGCACCTTTGACTAAGCTAACTAGGAAAGGTGTGAAGTATGTGTGGACTGAGGATTGCGAGAACAGTTTCCAGTTGATGAAGACGAGGCTTACATCTGCACCTGTGTTGATCTTGCCTAGTGGTGCAGAGGGTTTTGCTATCTATTCTGATGCTTCTCAAATAGGCCTTGGATGTGTGTGATGCAGCATGGTAAGGTAGTTGCATATGCTTCTCGTCAGTTAAAGGAGCATGAGCGTTAACTATCGAACCCATGATTTGGAGTTAGCGGCTGTGTTCATGCATTGAAGATCTGGAGACACTATCTTTATGGTGTCAAGTTCGAGGTGTTTACTGACCGCAAGAGTCTGAGGTATCTTTTCTCTCAGAAGGAGTTGAACCTGCGACAAAGAAGTAGATAGAGTTCTCAAGGACTACGATCGAGCTAAAATACCATCCAGGGAAGGAGAATGTCGTGAGCGGATGCGCTCAGCAGGAAGATGTCTTACTTCAGTAGGATTGGAAGATGTTTGAGGATGCAGCATATGCTATGACCGAGTTAGAGCCACAGTTGTGTTAGGCTTTCATGTCACAGTTGTCTATCTAATCCACAGTCTTGGACGAGGTGTTCGAGTAGCAGAGAGCTGATCCCGCTTGAGGAGATGGTGGGAAAGATAGGTATTGCTAGAGATGAGGACGGGTATTAGATTTCAGCACCGAGTGTGTGTCCTTGATGTTGTGGATGTCGTGAGCGAGAACTTGCAGAAGCTCATAGATCGAAGTTTCTCTTTCACCTAGACAACACCAAATGTACCAGGACTTGAAGAGATCCTTCTGGTGGTCAGGCATGAAGAAGGATGTGGCAGAATTTATGTCCAGGTGTTTGGTATGTCAGCAGGTAAGGCCGAGAGCCAGAGACCGTCAGGCCTTATGCAGAAGATGGAGATACCTGTATGGATGTGGGAGGCAATCACCATGGATTTTGTGATGGGTTTGCCCAGATCAGCTAAGGGCAATGACTCCATTTGGGTGATTGTAGACTGTTTCTCCAAGACTGCTCACTTCTTGCCCATGAATAAGAAACAGTCTGTGGAGAGTTTGGCTAGGCTGTATGTAGGCAGTATTGTGAGACTGCATGGTGTGCCGAAGTCTATTATCTCTGACAGAGACCCACAGTTTACATCGAGGCTGTGGCAAGGTCTTCAGGAGGCGTTGGGTTCTCAGTTGAAGCTTAGTTTGGCGTTTCACCCTCAAACAGATGGCAGTCCGAGAGGACGATTCAGACGCTCGAGGACATGTTGAGAGCGTGCGTGCTTGATTGGAGGGGCGATTGGGAATGTCATCTACCTCTTGTGGAGTTCGCCTACAACAATAGTTTTCATACGAGCATCGGCATGGCTCCATTCGAGGCTATTATACGGGAGGCTCTGTAGATCTCCTTTATGCTGGGAGAGACAGGTGATAGGTAGTTGTTGGTCCAGAGTTGGTGTAGGAGACTTGGATAATATTTAGGCAGAGATTGGTTGCTGCCCAAGATAGGCAGAAGAGCTACGTCGACAACAGAAGGAAGGACTTAGAGTTCGAGGTTGTCGAGCATGTATTTCTCAAGGTTTCACCTACACAAGATGTGGTCGGTTTGGCAGGCATAGCAAGTTGAGCCCGAGATTCATTGGCCCATTTAAGATTCTCAGGCATAGGGCAGCGTGGCATATGAGCTAACTTTACCCCCAGCGCTAGCTAGTGTGCACCCAGTCTTCCACGTGTCTATGCTCAAGAGATATGTGCGAGATCCGTCACATGTTATCAGTCATGAGCAGTGGAAATTCAGCCAGACTGTCTTATGTAGAGCGACCAGCAGCTATCGTAGATCGGAAAGTTCAGCACCCAGGAACAAGGCTATTGCATCTGTGAAGGTATTATGGAGGATTTCTCACGGGAGGAGGCTACATGGGAGCTTGAGGAGGCCATGAAGAAGCATTATCCCCATTTGTTGGTTAGTATTTCTGTTCTAACTCGAGGACAAAGTTTCTTTTAGGGGGAGAGGTGTAAGGCCCTTAAATTCTAGCATATAATATTTATTAAATTCTGTGCATGTATGTTGTTTGATGTTTTATGTTCTCCCAAAATCCCTGTTTAACGTCAACATCACTTGACGTTAATGGCAGGTTGACGGCAATTTTTGTGTTGTTGACTGTATGGACAGAGGATCTAGATGTCAACATCGATTGACGCTTATTTCTTGTTGACGGTAGCCGAGTGGCCGATTACTTCTCCAGCTGTGTTTGGGATTCCATATCTGAAACAACCCTGTTTTCTCCGAATTTTATTTACGAAGCGTATCCCCAATGGAGGACTCCTAATACTAGGTTTACCCCAACTCTAGCTATATAACCTAGACATCTCGGCTAGGAAAGACCCTTTGGTTCAGAAAGAGATTTCTAGGGTTCGGGTGAGAGAAAAGGCAGACCTTTGAGAGGCTTGATCTGGCATTTAGGAGGCTTCTTCGACAATCTTCTTCGACTGGAAGGTTCTTCTAGAGGTGAAGGAGCTCCCCTGACTCCGGGAGATCATCTGTGCAAGCGTGAGGATCGGATTTAGGGCTGAAGGAATCACCTCTTTGGCTTGGCCAAGGAGGCTTCATCGCCAAATTAGATCTTCTGAGTTTTTCTAAAGGCAAGTAACTTAGGGGTTTCATCCCTAGACATGTCCCCTAGAGTTAGGTATTTTACAGATTTTAAATCATGTCCTGGACCCCCAATTCTATGTTTGTTTGTGGTCGGTCTGCACTTTTCTGCAGACAGGAGGTTGACGGCAACCTTGTTGCTGCCAAGTTCTGAGTTAATGGCAATCGATTGTGCCGTTAACCCACCTTGACGACAAGACCCTTGTCGCCAAGTTCTTCTTGGTTTTTACAGAATTGTGATTTTAATCTCTATGATATGATTTTCAGATTTTTGGATGTTTGCACATGCTGTAAAATTAGGATGTTCAGTATTCTCTTAGGTCAAACGATGAATTTCTGTCAAATTTCTGATCATGCTTTCATTTAATATAAGTTATGTTATGGAGAAATATGCATGATTTGATAGGATTAAATTCTGAATAAATAGAATTGATGCAGGAAATTGTTACAAAAATTTTCATGAACTTAGGGCTACTGTTTACATGCTTAAAACTGTGAGAACTGACTGTTTACTGTCTATCATGTTAAAGTGTAATATCTTGCTAAAATTGCATAAATCTGTATTAAATGTTAAAAATAGTATACTATTACAACAAATTCTGAAAAATTAGCCATATGATACATTCCATGCGTAGAGTTTGTAGTTAAATTGGGACTATTTTGATTTCCATAGGTACTGTTGCACTTATAAAGGGTATTAAAGCCATGTTAAGCATGTTTGATTAAGAGAATGTATTTTCAGTGATTTGCGGCATGTTTAGGTACTGTTATCAATGAGTTGATATTGTTAGATAGTCATGACAGGTTTTGTAAACTGAAGTATATATGTTTAAATACTTTGCATGTGAATGGATCAAATAGTGCATGTAAATGATATTAATCATGTGATTAAGTGAGCTAATGTGTTTAAGTGAAATATGTGCCGAAATTGACACTACTTCCATAGAAGGTTGTGGAGTCGTACTGTAGAAAAGTCCCTATGGGAAGGCTCAATGTGTATGTGATATCCTGTGGTCATCAAGATAAAATCCTGGAGGTGGACAAGTACCACTGGTTAGGGTGAGAGGGCTTCTCCCAGTTCTACTGTAAGGCCCTCGAACTTTGTTTTTTATTTGGACTTTGTCATATGGTGATTAGTTGCTTTGTGTATATATATATATATATATATATATATATATATATATATATATATATATATATATATATTTCTGTACATATTGTATTCAAATGATGTTGTACATATGTATATATGTGTTTATTTATGTACATATTGTTTTATTTACGTTGTACATGTTGCACTTGAATAATGTGGTGTACTATGTATGTAAATTACAGAGTGAATGCATGTTTACGTGATTTTATATGTTATGGCCGAAAGGCCAATTAACGTCAACATGCATTGACGTTTAAGGGAAGGTCGACATCCAGATCGATGGACGCTAACTCCCATTAATGGAAACAATATGGCCGTTTATTTCCCAGACATTGTGCGGTTTCAGATCGGAAACGACCGCGTTTTCTCTGGTTCTGGTTTTGGAAACTACCTCCCAATGGTAGGATTTCCACCTTAATGCATACCCCGATCCCCTTAGCTTATAAAAACACCAGATTAGGGCGAAGTTAGATCTTTTGGCTTCTTGAGAAACCCTAGAGCTCTGTGCGAAAACTTGAACTTTGAAGGCTTTGATTTGGCATTTGTGTGCGTCTTCCGGCGATCTGCATCGACTGGGAGATACTCTGAACATTGGTGAGGCTTCCCCGACTCCGGTGTGCGACCTACATCGACACAAAGACCAGATCTGGGAGAATTTGGAGCACCTTCTGGCTTGGCAGAGGAGGGCATCTTCGGCTAATTAATCCATTCTACAATTTTTAAAATGCAAGTAATCAAGGGATCTCATCCCTACTCATGTCTTCCAGGTCCTAGGATTTTTCTGTAATTTTTCCTCGTGTCATGGAACCCCAATTCGTCAAGTTTTGTGCGATCAGTCTGCACTTCTGCAGACAGGAACTAGACGGCAACTTTGCTGCCGTCAAGATCCAGAGTTGGCGACAACATCATGTGGCGTTAACCCTGTTGGCGGCAACCCCCTTGCCTCCAAGTTCCTCTGTTTTTCACAGAACCCTAACTTTCATATCTGTGTGATTATATTCGGACTTGTGATTGTCTGTGCATGCTGTGAGATTTATGTTGGGTCAGGTACGATCAGTAGGTCATGTCATGAGGATGTACCGAATTTGGTAATTATTTTAATTATTAAAGTTTTTGTAATTGGGCTGTGAGCATGATCTGACCATGATTAATCTTGTATAAATATATCCATTGTGGCCTAGGGTTTTATAAATTTTCCTGTTTGTATGATGACTGTTTTCATGTTTTGAAACTATTAGATATGACTGTTTACTATGAAACCTGATTAAGTGAAATTCTTGACAAATATGCCTGAAATCTATTTTAATTATTATAATTAGTTTACAGATCCAAAAAATCTGAAAAATTGAGCATGTGACATGTTATCTGTTTAGAACCTGTGATAAAAATTTTGTTCTGTTTTCATGATAGTAGGTATAGTTATTGGTTTAACAATGAAAATTTACCATGTTGAGCATGTTAAGTGTAATCTTGTATGATTCAGTGATTAGCTGCATGATTAGGACTATGATATGAGTTATTTGTCACTGCGAATAGTAGCATCAGGTAAGGTAAACTGAAGCCTGTGTAATTGTGTAAAAGTGAATGTAATTGTGTTAAATGGTGCATGAGAAATGTGTAAACAATGTGATAAAGTGAAATGTGAAAACTGTGCCGATATTGACACTGCTACCTTAGAGGGCTGTGGAGCCGTACCGTAGTAAAGTCCCTACGAGAAGGCTCAATGTGTATGATATCCTATGGGCATTAGGATGAAATCCTAGAGGTGGACAAGTACCACTAGTTAGGGTGGAGAGGGCTTCTCCCGGTTCTGCGCAGTTAACCAAGATCCATCACTATGTTGCCTAGGTGATGGGTATGTGTATATATGGTGGTTTGGACTATGTGTCATGGCAATTAAATGTAAAAGTGTAAACATGTGAATGTGAATATGTGAATTGTGCAAATGTGGAAAATGAGCATGTGAAAGTGTTAAATGAATATGTTGGCATGTGAATAGATGTGGACTTGTGTACATGTGAATTATTTATATTAAAACAGCAAGTTAAATGTATAAATAGGTGTGATAATTGCTTGTGAAAATGAGTAGATATCATGCTAGGTATGTTATCTACCATGTACAATAGTTCCATGCTCTAATTGCGTATAAATGTGAAATGATTTGGATAATATTTGAACTTTGAATCATGTTGATTATATGTGTAGACAGCATGTTATAGGGTTCCATGTTTAAATATTTAAGAAATACGAAGCATGTACCATGTTTATTCCTAAATGATTAAAAAGGCTAGCATGTGCATGTGAAATGTGTAGGTTGTGTCCTTAGATTGCTTGCTGGGTCTTTTTAGATTCATACTTGCTTTGGCATACAGGTGAGTCAGGTGTTCCCACATTTGAGGAGGACATTGTGAGGAGCGACTCCGAGCGCGAGGAGTAGCTTCACTTGTGGACGTCGCTTCGTTGTACTTTTCCTTTCATAGTATGTAAATAAAGTGATGGACAATGTATTTTAATTGAAGTTGTAATACTATGAACATTTTCATTTCTTTTATTGCTATATAGACTATGGATTATGTGATGATGATGGAATGAGAATAATCATTTGTTTAATTCTGCTGTACTCTTTTGTTATTCATGTGCATATCAACCTATCGTTTACTGTTGGGTCAATGTCCCACTGTGACGGCGTTCTTTATACCGACGTGGATTGATATAATCGTACTGGTATAAGGAGGGTCTTTATATCTGCGCAGTTACCAAGATTCGTCACTATATGCCTAGGTGACGGGTATGTGTTATGTGATATGTGTGTCCTTCTTTATGGTGGTTCGGACTATGTGTTACGACAAATAATGTGTAAAAGTGTGAAACATGTGTAAATGTGTAAAGTGTTTATGTGAAGTGATGTGTAAATATGTTACTATGTGAAGTGATGTGAAACCATGTGAATATGTTTTAATTATGTTAAAACAGCAAGTAAAAGATGTGAATATGTGATATAAAAGAATGTGAATAGTGTTAGATATCATACTAGGTTTGTTAATAACCATGTGCTTAATTCCATGATCTATTTGTTTAGAAATATGATATGATATGAATTGAAATTGACACCATGATTCAAGTTAAAGACCATGTGTAGAAAACATGTTATAGGTTATCCATGTGTACTTGCTTATTTGATATAAACCATGTGCCATACTTCTCTTATTATTTAGAAGATAGCATGAATGTGATATGTGTAAGGATGTGCCAATGGGTTGCTTGCTGGGTCTTTGTGAAGACTCATACTTGCTTTAACATACAGGTGAGACAGGTGTCCCCGTGCTAGAGGAGGACATTGTGAGGAGCGACTCCAAGTGAGAGGAGTAGCTGTGCTTGTGGAGATTACTTGCTTAGACTACACTTTCTTTCATTTGTATGTGGACAATGATAATATGTTATGGACTTGTATAATTGTGGACAATGGTTTGCTTTCAATTCTACTATATAGACTATGGAATGTGTGATTAATGATGGAATAAGAGTATCTTTCATTTCTACTGTACTTTCTTTTATTATTTATGTACATCTCTCCCTACTATGTTTTGTTGGGTACATGTCCCACTGTGACAGCGCACTTTATATCAATGTGGATTGGTAAAATCGTACCGGTATGAAGAGGGTCGTTACAATATGTGTTGACCACTTTCCAATACGTGAGCATTTTACTCTCATCCAAGTGCATGCTATTCTCATGTAATTACATGTGTGGTTCTTTCATGTAATTACATGTGTGATAATCCTTTCTAGAACATGCGTGCTATCCTTTCTCGTGTCCTAAGTGTATGTTACCCTCTCGTGCAATTGCGTGCTGTTGTTAAAACCTTCTTGTGTGATTACATGCGTGGCTCTTTTATGTAATCACATACGTGATAACTACAGTATGCGTGAATATTGACACATTATTACAATTATTCATTTTCAAGCTATGATATATGTGTGTTACATGGATCTGAAAAATATTTTGCTCTGTTTAATTTATGACATCATGAAATCTTGTATTATTCTATGCCTATCACTTTTGTCCTACCTTATTATTACAACTGTTATTAATCATTAACTAAAATCATTATTTGCTAGTTGTGTTTTGAAATTGCTTTAGAGGGCAACCTACTAGGCATTTTTATGCTCATTCTATTTTATTAACATTTTTCAGGAAAATTGTAAGTAAAGTGATGTGGCTGGAAGTGCGCTGAGCGACTGTACCCACATAAGTAAGTTACTCTTTTACTATTATCCATCGCAACCTTATATTTTCTGCTGCTATCGGGACGTGACATGGTTGTCTCTTCTTTTTCTCTCTCGGGTAGGCAAGATGGAGGGGATCGGTCGACCGATATGATCGATCGGTTGACCGATTTCAGCGATGTTATAGGATGGTTTTCTTTCTACTTTCAATTGTGGGTTGAAAGTTTAGAGGGCTTGAGGGTTGTGTCCTGATACAAGAGGGTTTACTTTGACACGAACAAGTATTCAAAAGAATCAACTTGGAGAGTGGCAAGCGAGAAAGGGAAGGAGAAGACAAGGTTCCTACCTGACGAGAAGATGACAATAAGCGAATAACTGAGCTCCAGAGGCTCCTTTCTTTCACCCCATACTCAGCATCTAGTACCCTTCCTTCCTCTTCCTCCTCAGCCTTTGGGGATAGCAGTTGCAAGTAGCAGAGCTCTGGCTAAGGATGAGTATGAGTATATATAGAGCTTACCTTAAGAGAGGTGTGCGTGAATTCACGAGCAACTGGACGATGGTGATTTCTCGGATTGATTCTTCATAGGGATTTACCCCATGTCGCTTTGCTCTTACCTGCGGTTAAGATGTAGGGGTGTTAATACGTAATCTACCTTACGTAGGTGAATAGTAGTTAAACAGTTGTTACCGCATATGATGAAGTAAAGTTTCGTATATGATGAAGTGAAGCTTCGACTGGTCAGTTTATAACATTGTCGGTCGAAGTGGAACTCATATATGACAAAGTGAAGCTTCGTATATGATGAAGTGAAGCTTCAACTGGTCAGTTTATAACGTTGTCAGTCGAAGTGGAACTTCATATATGGCGAAGTTAGCTTTGATTGATCCCGACAAAACTGGTATGACGAAGTTACTAAATAGTGCAAGTCTTTTCATGAAGCAATGAAAAATATTATATTCATGAGACAAAAGTGATATTAAATATATTAGGATGTTATGATAAGAATGAATTTTGTCATCACCAATATGAAATGTTAATACTTATGAATGGTTTATGTTTTTCAAAAATCTAGGTTGTTACGCATTAGAAATGTAGCAGGTGGAAAGGATATATGTACCTTCCTTTTCTTGAGTCAACATATGTAACAGACCATATTCGAGTAAATGGAATAAAGTTAGTTTTATTTAATACTCTGAGCCATTCTTGCGTTGTGTGGGTTGTCTTGCTTGCTTGCTAGAGGCTTATTTGATGGCTGTTCTTGTCTCAATTATCCTTCTGCTTTCATCTTTGGGACATGAAATTATATTTGTTTTGTGTTTACACATATTGTTCTTTTGTACTTACACATATTGTTCACCCATATTTATGTCTATTATTTATACATGTTTATATACTTACCATTCTTCTTGTATGTAGCATGGCAGAGATGGGCCTACTTTTAGGTCCTATAGATACTTCTGTATTATATGCATAGGAGGGACATAGATCACAGCTAGTGTACAGTGGTCAGGTATGGTATATTGCTATAAGTTGTCGTTACTCGTACATAAATTTAGTGTTAAAGATTTTAATATTTTGTTTAGGAAATAGAAGTTCTCAATATTGGGAGCATTATAGGAGCTTGGGGGTTGGCCAGTTGACCCCCACATTGTAGATTATGTACATAGAGCTGGTCTATTTTATTTGACTCAGGTTCAGTGGATCATGTTAGATTGGGCATTGATTATAGCCCTTGCTGAGAGATGGAGGAGCGAGACATTGACTTTCCATCTTAGACATGGGGAGAGACTATCACGTTTCAAGATGTTGCTATTTGATGAGGCTATCAATTGATGGTGATGTTGTTATACAAAACACTAGCTTAGATTGGACAGATGTTTCCATGTCATTTCTAGGTGATGTCCCAGAGTCCACTAGACGAGGTTCTGTGAAATTATCTTGGTTGCGAGAAAGGCTTGCAGTTATCCCAGAGGATGCATTAGAGGAGGTCATAGTTCGACACACATGGACATTCTTGTTAAATCTTTTGGGTGCACTATTTTCAGTGATAAGACAATAAAGTCAATGCCACTCATGTATTTGTCCCTACTTGAGGAATTAATAGAGCTGGGAGATACTCATGGGGTAGTGCCACACTCGCTTACCTATATCGTCATTTGTCCATTGCATACAAGTCCGATGCCTAGGCCATTTGCGGTTCATTGACTCTTCTTCAAGTAGTATGTCATTTAATGCATATTGATTTTGCTTCTAATAATTTATTGAATCTTCTAAATATACTCATTTTTTGCTTTAATTTTTAGTTGTGGTGCTTGGGAGCGACTACATGTGGGACGTCCTGATATTGAGATGCATCCTTTGGCACAGACTTGCCTTTGGGTCACAGGTACATCTAGACTATTGTATTACTATTTAATTATAGAAATTATGCTAACTTACAAATAAATTGCAGGTGGAATGTTTGGAGAGAAGAGATAAATAACCCACGACATGTTTAGAGACTATACAGGTCGGAGCTGATCATCAGGAGGACTATCAGGTAAACATAATGAAACCTTACTACACTTTTGACATTAAACTTACATCATATTTCTTCACCATAGGTTAGGTGGGAGTCATACACTTTCAACATATTGCCGATATTACCAGCTGTTTCTAGACAGAGATCTAATCTTTAGTTGTCTCGGTTCCTCTTATTTGTTTTGCTATGTTGAGATGCACATTTTTTTAAAGTAAAATAGGTCCTCAGGATCCAAGTCTAGGAGAGTGCACCCTTCCCCAAAGAGGAAGTGTAACGTTTCGACCATTTGGATCGTCCTTTGTGGTCGTGGAGGCCAGTGTGTGGCCGATGACGAGTGTGTGACAGGTGGTTCCGTAGGTTAGGAGATTTTGCCTAAAGCACTCACTGTTTCTCTGTTCTTAACGTGACAGTGAGGGATGTCGCGTTTTGATCGCGACAGCCCATGGCGTCGCGTTCATGGAACCGCTAGCTTAAGTGAGCGTTTGCATGTCTGCCGCGTGTCATGCACGGGGCTCCCGACTGACGTCAGTAGGTTTAAGGCGACACTTACTACGTCGCATTCAGGTCGCGACCGGGTAGAGCGTCGCGTTCTTAACTGCATTGTGTTTTTAAGTAACCCTGGAAGAACAGAGCTGGTGAAATCTCTGCTCGGCCAGGGGGTTTTTGCTGTGGAATTTTGGGTGATTCGGCTTGTTAGTGCTTGGTTCGACAAGTTTCCACCGCAAGGACGCTTCGTGGAGCGGAGGGAACATCGTGCCGATTTCGTTCTTCGCGTTCTTCGTGAGGTAGGGAGATTTCCCATGGTTTGATCCGTGAATCGTTCGTGTGTGGTGGATAATGCATTTCCTGCTTTCTAAACCTTAGATAGCATGTGTAGGAACACATTAAAGTATGAAAACGGAATGAAAACAATAGGTTTTAAAGAGTTTGGGTGATCTGAATGATGGACCCCGGGTTAAGGTTCGCACCTGCTAAGGCGACGACCCTTGGCGTCGCGACCAGGTCGTGACACCGCGATACGTCGCGTTCTTAAGGCGACACTGCACCCTGTCGCGACAGCAGCCGAATGTTGTTATTCGAGAAAGCATGTAAGTGTATAAATATACGTTAACGTGGTTTACGATATGTGATGATAGTAGAAGGTGCATTGGCACTCTCTCTACGCTCGGGGAGCGTGTGGTGTGCAGTTTATATGGTGTTCTTGTGGTTTGTGTGGAGTTTTACGTGGCTTGTGCGATGTGCACATGGTTTCAGTGTACGTGGTGTGTAGTTTGATGCCTTCCGTGGATACCTCTTCAGTTGGGAGCCCCAGTTTTGTGTGAGCCAGGCACGTGAGTGCTCGGGCTTGTCCCGGTACTGGGTACCGATGAGGTCTTGTCGTCTTCCTGGACACCCTCACTCTTGTGCTGAGTAGTACGTCCGGCTGAGGGAAAGACGGCAGTGGGACAGTGACTAGAGAGAGAGTTTGTTGTGTTATCGCTTGTAGCGCGCTCGTAGTTGGGGAGACGGACACCAGTAGACGTACTGGACCCCAGCTAGTCTTGTTTTCCAGTGCCTCACTTTAGGGAGCTTAGGCCAGAGTCCCTAAAGGTGCCAGGCATGGGCCTGCGAGGTGTGTGGCCTGCAGGTTGTGGTAGTTTAGTTGGACTCCACAGTTCTTTGTACTTGTTTAGTGGAGCAGCAGCTGGACCTTTCGTCCGTGGCTGCGAGACTGAGAGGTAGTCCTGTGTTGTTTGTCCGGGTCAGTAACTGGTGTCGCGAACCAGTTGACATGGCTCGAGTGTGGCGTTTCTCTACAGTAGCTCGTACACCTGTTTGGTTTTGCTGTTTATTTATTTACGTTGATTCCTGATAAGCGGCAAATGGTAAGTGGTACTTAACAGTTTTATAATCTGCTAGGTAATATTATAAATTGTTAGTGTAGCATTTCCTGTTTTGCTACTTGTTGGTTTGCTCGATTTCTAGGGAGTTTCCCTACTGAGCCAGTGACACGTGAGGCTCACCCCTACCTCCTACAAGGTGAGGGATATCAGGATATTTCGCACTCGTCATCTAGTGGAGGGTCTGCACCACCAGCAGTGTAATTTTACTTTCTGTTGTACACCTCGGGGTATGCCCCAGGTTCTGTTGTAGTTTGGTTATAGTTGTGCTATGGCTATGTATATTTCATGTGAATATTATGAGATTGCCAGATCTTATGAATAATTAAGTTGGTTCCTTTATGTTTTTACGGACCTGGATTTGATATCCCTTGCGAGGCTTCGGCCCGTTCGCGGGAGGCGGACTCGATTAGGCTCGTTGTTAGGTTAACGGGTCTGAACAGCGAGGACCGTCACAGTTGGTATCAGAGCAAGGTCCGTAAGAATACAAAGGAATTGGAAATTGCATAGCCATGTCTTTACTGTAGTCCACTGCTGGTAGTGACCCTGGTTTTGAATTGATTTCTTGTGTATCGTATTGTTAGAATAATGTTTGTGCAGGAATAGTAATGGCCGACAGAAGAGATTGGGGAGGTGGTGGAGAAGGGTCAGGAGAGGATCCTACGCAGAGAATGATAGAGAGAATCTGGGAAAGCTTAACAGAAATTCGGGTAAGATTGGATCAGCAACCACTGGTACAGCCAGCGGCAGCAGTACCACTATTCCCAGAGGAGGCAGTACCAGTAGCTCCAGTTCCACCCCCACCCGGAGTAGAGGTACCTCTGTAGTACCTGTACAACCGATAGTTCCAGTGAGACCAGTTACTGGAAGGAGACTATGGTACTTGTGGAGTGATTTTTGAGATTGCAGCCCCCTACATACTCAGGAGGTCCAACCCAGATACGGCAGAACACTGGATACATGAGATCGAGAGGGTATTTACGATAATGAGGTGTCCCCAGGAAGATAAAGTGATTCTTACAGCATACCAGCTATGAGGGTTTGCGCAGGAATGGTGGCGGTTAAAGATGCAGACATTTTTTATAGGCAGGACAGAGGATACTATTTCATGGTCGGGATTTTTGTTAGTCTTTAATGATTCCTTCTTCCAATACAGATTCAGCAGATGAAGAGAGAGCAATTTAGGATACTTCAGCAAGGGAACCTCTCAGTGCTTGAATATGAGATGAGATTTATAGCCTTGAGTAGGTATGCCCCATATGTAGTGACGGATAACAATATGATGGTGGAATACTTTATTCGAGGCCTGAGGTCTGAATTACAAGATGCAGTGATCCCATTGATGTGTAGAACAGTGGAAGAGGCAGCTCAGCGAGCAGCAATACTTGAGAGGACTGTTCGGGCCAGGCAAGGGCAGTCTCAAGCAGGTGGTTTAGGTTCAGGCAGCTTCCGGCATCCACAACCGTAAGGAGGAATCAGTAAGGGGAAAGCACCTTCCGGAGCTTCATCATCATCTGGAATAGGAAAATGGGGCAAGCAGATCAAGAAATTCTTTCAAGGAGGCCGTGGTAGAGGCAGGCAACAGGGCTTTCAGCAGGGAGATTTTCTGCAGGGCCGTGGTTACAGGCCACCAGTTCCAGAGGAATCCCAGCAGAGTACGGCAGGACAGCTGACGGTACCTCCAGCTTTCAGATGTTATAATTGTGGGCAGCCAGGACATTTAGCAAGGAATTGTCCGTATCCCCGAGAGCAGACTTTTGGTAGAGGGACCAATTGCAGCAGCACCAGCCCTTTCAGCGGTCAGTAGAGCAGGGCAGAAGTACATCGTACAAAGAGGAGGACGGGGACGAGTGATGGCAGTTAACAGAGCTCAAGCGGAAGCATCCAATCTTATTGAAGGTATTTTACCTTTCTTTGATTTTACTGCTAGAGTATTAATTGATCCGGGTGCTTCCCATTCATTTATTTCCGAAGATTTTCTGGATAGCATGGTATCCTTTAGAAGAAAGTCTTGTGAGTTGGTAGTGGAAATTCCTTCTGGAGGGTATTTGTTGACCTCTTGCTTTTTAGAAGATGTCCGATATGATTCATGGGAATCAGATGCCAGCAAGATTGTATGCTTTAACATTGAAAGAATATGATGTGATTCTGGGAATGGATTGGTTAGAGGCCTTTGGGGCATTGGTTGATTGTAGAAAGAAGAGAGTCAGATTTTGCAGACCTGGTGGTGAGGTGTTTGAATTTCAAGGTATGCCTTTTTACACTCCCAAGTTTATTATTTCTGCACTTAGAGCTAGAAAGTTAATTAATGCGGGATGTGTAGCGTACCTTGCTTCTGTTAGTCTAGTTGAATCTAGTAAGTCTGTAGATTCAGTGCTGTGGTTAGAGAATTTGCAGATGTGTTCCCAGATGAGTTGGCAGGGTTAGCTCCACGCAGAGAGGTAGACTTCACAGTTGAATTGCAACCAGGCAGTTTACCCATCTCTAAAGCACCATATAGAATGGCTCCAGCAGAATTGAAAGAGTTGAAAAAGCAGTTGCAAGAGTTATTAGAAAAAGGTTTTATTAGGCCTAGTCAGTCACCTTGGGGAGCGCCAGTGTTATTTGTCAGAAAGAAAGATGGTAGTTTAAGATGTGTATAGATTACAGGCAGTTGAATAAAGTTACAATTAAGAATAAGTATCCACTTCCTAGATTGATGATTTATTTGATCAACTGCAGTCAGCAAAGTATTTTCCAAGATAGATTTGAGATCAGGATATCATCAGTTGCGGATCAGAGAAGAAGACATTGACAAGACAGCTTTTCGGACTAGATATGGGCATTATGAGTTTGTTGTGATGCCTTTTGGATTGACAAATGCACCTGCGACATTTATGAATTTGATGAACATAATATTTCATCAGTATTTGGATCGGTTTATAGTGGTCTTTATTGATGACATATTGGTTTATTCAGCATCAGAAGAAGAACATGTAAATCATTTGTGGATTACTTTGCAAATATTGAGAGATCATCAGCTATTTGCTAAGTTTAGTAAATGTGAATTCTGGTTAAAGGAGATTCAATTTTTGGGTCATGTGATATCAGGTGAAGGTATTGCAGTGGATCCAGCCAAAGTTGAGGCAGTAATGAAGTGGGAAGAGCCGAGGACTGTGTTTGAGATTAGGAGTTTTCTGGGTTTGGCAGGTTATTACAGAAGATTTATTCAGATTTCTCCAAGATAGCAGCACAATGACAAGGTTGACAAGAAAGGGTGTTCCTTTTGTGTGGTCTTCGGAGTGCAGGCGCAGTTTTGCAGAGTTGAAGAAGAGGTTGACATCAGCACCAGTTTTAGAGATTCCATCGGGTAAGGGGATTTGTTTGTTTACAGATGCATCCAAGAGAGGTTTGGGTGCATTTTGATGCAGCATAGTAAAGTGGTTGCCTATGCCTCCAGGCAATTGAAAAAGCATGAGGAGAACTACCCTACTCATGATTTAGAGCTGGCAGCAGTAGTTTTTGCATTAAAGATTGGCGGCATTATTTGTATGGTGAAAGATTTGAGATTTTTACTGATCATAAGAGCTTAAAATATATTTTCTCTCAGAAAGATTTGAATCTAAGGCAGCGTCGATGGATGGAAATTTTAAAGATTATGACTTTAATTTGGCATATCATCCAGGCAGAGCAAATGTGGTGGCGATGCACTAAGCAGAAAAGCGGTATGAATCAACTTATGATCAGAGAATGGAAACTTTATCAAGATGTGGCGGAGAACTCCTTTCATGTGCCAAGCAGTCACCGTAGAGCAATATTAGCAACTAGTGCAGTGGAGCCTTCTCTTTACTGGCAGATAGCAGAGGCACAAAAAGCAGATACTAATTTAGCAGATATTCTCAGAATGGATGAAATAAATTTGGGGCATGATAATGTGGTCAGATTAAAAGGACGATTGTATGTCCCAGAAGATACAGAAATTAGACAGAAGGTTTTAGAAGAAGCTCATAGATCAAGATATACCATCCACCCAGGCAGAACTAAAATGTATCAAGATATGAAGAAGCATTTTTGGTGGCCAAATATGAAGAGAGAAATTGCAGAATTTATAACCAGATGTGCAGTATGTCAGCAGATAAAAGCAGAGCATCAGAAGCAGGAGGATTGTTGCAGCCGTTACCTATTCCACAGTGGAAGTGGGATGATATAGCAATGGATTTCATAGTTGGTTTGCTCAGTTCATCAGGTCATAATGCAATATGGGTTTTTGTGGATAGATTGACCAAGGTCTGCAGATTATTACCAGTTAGTATGCATGGTCAGTTGATAGATTAGCTAAGCTGTATGTAGAAAGGATTGTACCTTTGCATGGAATACCAGTCACTATAGTTTCAGATCGAGACCCTCGATTTACTTCAGGCTTTTGGAGAAGTTTGCAAAGAGTGTGGCACGGAACTCAGGTATAGTTCAGCATATCATCCACAAACAGATGGGCAGACAGAAAGAACAATTCAAACCATTGAAGATATGTTAGGGCTTGCTGTCTTGTGTGGGGAGGTATTGGGAGCGTCATTTGGGTCTGGTTGAGTTTGCATATAGCAATAGTTATCATTCAAGTATTGAAATGGCACCTTATGAAGATTTGTATGGCAGACCATGCAGATCACCATTAAATTGGCATGAAGTAGGAGAGAGGCAGATTTTGGGCCCAGAATTAGTTCGCCAATGTGCAGAAACAGTGAGATTCATTCAAGAAAAATTGAAAACAGCCCAGAGTCGCCAGAAAAGTTATGCAGATGTTAGACGCAGACCATTGCAGTTTGAGGTTGGTGAATATGTATTTTTAAAGGTATCTCCTACTAAAGGTGTATTAAGGTTCAGTAAGAAAGGCAAGTTGAGCCCGAGATATGTTGGACCGTTTCAAATAAAAGAAAGGATGGGTGAAGCAGCTTATAAATGGATTTGCCAGCAGATTTCACTGATGCTCATGATGTGTTTCATGTTTCAATGTTAAGAAAGTATATCAAAGATCCAACCCAAGTTGTCAGTTATCAAAGAGATGATTTGAAGCCCGACATGTCAATGCCGGAATATCCAGTGCAGAAACAGGCCACAGAACCCAAAAGCTCAGAAAAACAAGGAAATTGAGTTGGTAAAGGTTAGATGGGAGAACAGGCAAGGTGGTGAAGATACTTGGGAATTAGCGGAAGAAATGAGGAAAATGTATCCATACTTGTTTGAGTAAGTTTTATTCTTTTTAGGTAATAGTATTATATGATTGAATTGAAATGTTGATAATGGCTTCTGTTTTAAATTTCGAGGACGAAATTTCTTTTTAGGTGATAGTAATGTAACGTTCCGACCATTCGGATCGTCCTTGTGTGGTCGTGGAGGCCAGTGTGTGGCCGATGACGAGTGTGTGACAGGTGGTTTCCGCATGTTAGGAGATTTTGCCTAAAGCACTCACTGTTCTCTGTTCTTAACGCGACAGTGAGGGACGTCGCGTTTTGATCGCGACAGCCCATGGCGTCGCGTTCATGGAACCATTAGCTTAAGTGAGCGTTTGCATGTCTGTCGCGTGTCATGCACGGGGCGCCCGGACTGACGTCACCAGGTTTAAGGCGACAGCTTACTACGTCGCGTTCAGGTCGCGACCGGGTAGAGCGTCGCGTTCTTAACTGCATTGTGTTTTTAAGTAACCCTGGCAGAATAGAGCTGGTGAAAGCTCTGCTTGGCCAGGGGGTTTTTGCTGTGGAATTTTGGGTGATTCGGCTTGTTAGAGCTTGGTTCGACAAGTTTCCACCACAAGGACGCTTCGTGGAGCGGAGGGAACATCGTGCCGATTTCGTTCTTCGCGTTCTTCGCGAAGGTAGGGAGATTTCCCGTAGTTTGATCCGTGAATCGTTCGTGTGTGGTGGATAATGTGTTTCCTGCTTTCTAAACCTTAGATAGCATGTGTAGGAACACATTAAAGCATGAAAACGGAATGAAACGATAGGTTTTAAAGAGTTTGGGGTGATCTGAATGATGGACCCCGGGTTAAGGTTCACACCTGCTAAGGCGACGACCCTTGGCGTCGCAACAGGTCGCGACACTGCGATACGTCGCGTTCTTAAGGCGACACTGCACCCTGTCGCGACAGCAGCCGAATGCTGTTATTCGAGAAAGCATGTAAGTGTATAAATATCCGTTTAACGTGGTTTGCGATATGTGATGATAGTAGGAGGTGCATTGGCACTCTCTCTACGCTCGGGGAGCGTGTGGTGTGCGGTTTATATGGTGTCTTGTGTGGAGTTTTACGTGGCTTGTGCGTTGTTCATGTGGTTTGAGTGTACGTGGTGTGTAGTTTGACGCCTTCGTGGATACCTCTTCATTGGGAGCCCCAGGTTTTGTGTGAGCCAGGCACGTGAGTGCTTGGGCTTGTCCGGTACTGGGTACTGATGAGGTCTTGTCGTCTTCCTGGACACCCTCACTCTTGTGCTGAGTAGTACGTCCGGCTGAGGGAAAGACGGCGATGGGACAGCGACTAGAGAGAGTTTGTTGTGTTGTCGCTTGTAGCGCGCTCGTAGTGGGGGAGACGGACACCAGTAGACGTACTGGACCCCAGCTAGTCCTGTTTTCCAGTGCCTCACTTTAGGGAGCTTAGGCTAGAGTCCCTAAAGGTGCCAGGCATGGGCCTGCGAGGTGTGTGGCCTGCAGGTTGTGGTGGTTTAGTTGGACTCCACAGTTCTTTGTACTTGTTTAGTGGAGCAGCAGCTGGACCTTTCATCCGTGGCTGCGAGACTGAGAGGTAGTCCTGTGTTGTTTGTCCGGGTCAGTAACTGGTGTCGCGAACCAGTTGACATGGCTCGAGTGTGGCGTTTCTCTACAGTAGCTCATACACCTATTTGGTTTTGCTGTTTATTTATTTACGTTGATCCTGATAGCGGCAAATGGTAAGTGGTACTTACATTTTATAATCTGCTGTAATATATAAATTGTTAGTGTAGCATTTCTTTTTGCTACTTGTTGGTTTGCTCGATTTCTAGGGAGTTTCCCTACTGAGCCAGTGACACGTGAGGCTCACCCCTACCTCCTACCAGGTGAGGGAGATCAGGAGATTTCGCACCCGTCGTCCAGTGGAGGGTCTGCACCACCAGCAGTGTAATTTTACTTTCCTGTTGTACACCTCGGGGTATGCCCCAGGTTCTGTTGTAGTTTGGTTACAGTTGTGCTATGGCTATGTATATTTCATGTGAATATTTGTGAGATTGCCAGATATTATGAATAATTAAGTTGGTTCCTTTATGTTTTTACGTACCTGTGATTTGATATCCCTTGCGAGGCTTCGGCCCGTTCGCGGGAGGCAGACTCGAGTTAGGCTCGTTGTTAGGTTAACGGGTCTGAACAGCGAGGACCGTCACAGGAAGAATGTTCTCACTCCACCAGAGAGAACCTGGGCGAGGGAGATATAAAAAAAAAGGAGAGTACAAAGGGACAAACGGTCAAGAAATCTAACATGGGAGAGACCGGTTTTGTCCAAACGTAATGGACCTTTACAAATATGCAGAATAGTACTAGACCCCCAAAACACCTTGTTTTCCTTGGACAAACAACCAAAGTTAGCTAAACCATCAGCGACTTGATTAGCCTCACGATAAACATGAGCGAAAGAAAGGTTTTTTCTTTGAATCATCAAATGAGCTTCACACCACCAATGATAAGCTAGCCATGAAGGACACTTCCCAGATTTTAGGGAGTTAACCAAGCTAAGTGTCCGAATGAATCATAGTGATCTGAAGACCCAGGAAATCTGCCATAGTATACCATCACAAAAAGCTCTTGCTTCTGCAACCATTCCATTCCCATAACCATAATAGTGAGCAAACGCCACAAACACTGCGCCCCTCTTATCACGAATACATCCTCCTCCCCCACAGTCACCTGGGTTTCCCTTGCTAGCACCATCCAATTCAAGCAATAGTCATTGATAGGAGGTATCCAGCGTGCTGGGTGCACATTATTCTAGTACCTAGATAGTTTGGTAGATCACAACCTATTCCTGGTTCTGTTGATGCATTACATCGTGTCACATGGAAGGACGTGGGCATATTGACTGAGCTACATATTTCACACATTTTGTATAACTATGGCATGCTCAGAGAGATTACATTTACCACCAGCCACAGACACATCAGCTGATGTTTGTAGAGTGGAGTATATGTCTTGGTATTGGTATATCACCAGGTAGTTCATTGGTCGGCTAGAGTTTAGTTATAATATGCATTATGAGCCGCGTGACCACATAGAGAGGAGTTGGTGGAAGGTATGAGACATCTACATATGATGGTTTCTGATGGCCTTTGAGATGGTATGATATCAGACAGTACATACTCTAGATATATAGTCATGCAGACATACATTGATAGTGTGCTATTCAGGTTCATCGGACAAATTCATCTACCTCAAATGCAGAGCCTTCAGAGCCATACGCAGGATCCTCACAACAGCCAGATGATGTAGGACTATCTCAATTTTCTCCAAACGATATGACATTTTTCATAGCCACATCTGTATGACATAGGAGATTCATAGATATTGACAGATGAGGTGATGCCAGATGAGATCACACATTCACAGCCACCATAGTCCATAGTTGGTACATATCGTCATCAACGATGTAACAGAGGTTCAACTAGCACACTAGCACAATAGAGTCAGTCTGAACTACTTGGGGACACATTAGGTATGATATTACAAGATATGGATTTCAAGACAACACAGTCAGAGTCATGTGATGCTATCTTAGTGCATGAGACACCCATAGTCACAGACAGAGGTTGATGCTCAGAGTGAGATGCAGAAGAAACGCCGTGGTCGTGGTGGAGGATATAGAAAGGGAAAGAAGAGATGGTTTCCACAATCTTTTGATCTATCTCTGTACTTGATATCTTTGGTGGTTTGTGGTTTCATAGCTTATTTTCATGTATTTGTAGTTTACATATGTTATTTTAATGTATTTATGATTTAGACATATTATGTTGATGTAATTGTGGTTTGGACATATTATTCTAATGAATTTGATAGGTATGGCACAGTCTCAATTCTATTTTCAGCTATCTGTGTATGCATAATTAAACTATGTGTCCAAGAGTGGGCAGAATTTGCATCCTCAGTGTGAACCAGATCTTCAACCTACTCCTTTGTCAACATTTCTCTGAAACTCTTGAGAATCTCTTCTTGTGGAAACATGGCATCTTCTACCATTTCCAAATCCACATCACAAAGGAAGGATGATCACCAGAAGAGAGAGGGCAACTAGGGAGAGAGCAGGAAGGATACTGAGAAAGATTGAGGTAGGGCAACTAGGGAGAGAGCAGGAAGGATACTGAGAAAGATTGAGGTAGGGCATAGGGAGTGCTCCGACTAAGAACCTGATAAAAACTATCAAATGGTAGAGATTTACTAGAAGATTTTTTCTCAAGGTTTCTTCATTCTGGCCTTCCTTTGTGTGCTCGGGGGCCTTGTTTTTTTTTTTAGAATGGTGTCGGTCTTGGCAAAGCCGACTCTGGTGTCAACTTTACCAAAACCGTCACAACTGTTGGCATTGCAAATGATGACTTTTGTATCGTGTTTAGCAATCCTGACATCGGAGTCGGATTCCCAAATCCGATAGAGGTGTCGACTTTGGCTATGCTCACACCTCTGTCGGCTTTGGCAATGCTGCCTCTGGTGTCGGCTTTACCAAGACCGGTTCATGTATAACCAGTCTCCCCTCGTCGCCAAGTTGCCGATGTGACAACTTGGTGACTTGTTTGGGAATTATTTTCAAAATGTGATTATTTAAATAATAAAATAATAAAATATGATTATTTTAATAAAAAATTCTTACTCTTTTACTGTTATTGTTGCATCTCGATATTTTCCTCTACTATCGGAATGTGACAAGGTGGTATCAGAGCTTCATTTGAGGATTCAGTAACCTAAGAGTTATTGATTCTCAACGTCTTGTAGTGACCTATGAGGATGGGTGGAAAGCCTGGGCTGATGCTAGATTAGTATAACTAGGTCTCTTAACTTTGCCTAACTACCTTTATTTTTGACCTTAATCAGATAAAACACGAATCATGGAAGGCAACAATGCTCAGTTGAAAGAGTTATAGTTTACAATTCAATGATTAACATCAGCTCTAAGTGCAGTGTTCAACAAGGAAATCATCAGAAATGGATATATGTATAAGAACTTTAGGAGCATAGATCCAAGGTTTGCTCAGAATCCCAACCTGATGAAGTAGAAAATTGGGTTAAGGAAATAGAAAGGATTTTTAAAGTAACCCAGTGTCCAGAAGAGGATAAGGTTAGGTTAGCTATTTTTCAATTAGAAAAGAATGTAAGAATCTAGTGGAAGACTACTGAGACTAGACTGACTGAGAAAGATATTACATGGAAAGGATTTGTGGAGCTTTTCAATAATCAATACTTCTTAGAAAAAATCCAAGAAAAAGAAAGCCATAGAGTTTATCAACCTGAGACAATGAAATATGTCTATAGCAGAATATGAAGTTCAATTTTCTATATTGTCTCAATATGCTCCACAACTTATCCCTCTTGATAAATTAAAGGCTAAAATATATCTGAATGGGTTGAAACTAATTATATTACGCATTAGCAACCATGCTAACTACATCCTATACCGATATGGTGAAAAGGGCATTATGAACAAGAAGAAGGGATCGACATCTATCTTTAAAGATGAAGAATCTGAGGATAACAAAAAGGAGATGGAAGATGAAGACAGTCAATTTGAATGACCACATAAGAAACTAGACAGAACAATCAGAATAATTCCAAGAAAAAGAAAGAAGTCTGTGCACATGTTTGAGGAACAAACATGAGGTAGATGAATGTGGGAGAAAGGCCGATGCCTGCTTAAATGTGGAAGTCTAGAGTACCGCATCTCAGATTGTCCAAAAATTCAAGGTCAACCAACCCTACCTCAGAACAACAATAGAAGGTTCGTAAGGCTACAAGCCTTAGGAGAGGGGGATCAAGATTAAGAGGGAGAAAATTGTTGAAAGCAACTTCACACTTAGACTGCAAGGATAGAAGTAGTTTGAATTTAGTTGTCATAATGTATTAGAGTCTAGTTAAAAATCTATGTAACTTGTAAGTTTGTTTATAGAGTCATGTATTAGGAAACTTATGTAATAAATGTTACAACTAGTCACTTTTGTTTGTTATCTCAATATGCTCATCTTTCTTGACATGTCTTAATGTCATCACAAGGGAAATTCTAAAAATCAGACTAACCATTAGTGGGGAGATCTTAAGTATAATAAGTATAAGAAGTTACTATTAGATATGTCAAACACTTGATATACTAGTAACTAGAAGCAAAGAATATGATTGCATTCAATTGAACCCAGAATCGCAACTGGCTCCTCGAAATTTTGAGAACAATGCTAATACTTCATTCCCATCAACTAACGATATCATGATTACGAGATATATGTGGGTGCATGCACCATATGACTTAATAATCATGGCGGAATTGGTAAGACTGATATGGACTAAAACTCAGAAGGCTAAAAAGATAATCTTTGTGATCCATCCAAACTAGACATTGAGTTTGGAGGACCAAACTCTTTTCTTAGTGGGGGAGAATCTGTAACATCCTAAAATTTAATATTAAAATAATATAACAACACTGAAAAATTGTAAAAAAAATAATGATCCTCGTGTAAGACATAACCACTTATAAGAAACATAATTATCCTTACTCTATCAATAATTTTACATTATAAATATAATTGTGGAACTATCTTCAGATGTGCGCACTCTTACAAGACGTCATCAAAATTTGATAATAAAAGGAAAAAATTAAAACCACTATAATTACCAAAAAAAAATGTGTTGATTCTAAGAACATAAATTATAGAATTATTGATGCACAAATATCAAGATTAAATTGACCTAATGATTTTTTGGGCATTTTTACTTGACTAAAAAATATTTAAAAAATTAAATTAAAATCACCATAATTTGCATCACCTCCTAATTAGCGTATGTTTAAAATTTCACCTTAATCAGACATCATTTACTTATAAAATTAGTGTCCCAAAGAATATAAATGAATTAAATTGATTTTTAAAAATATTTTACGTAACTTTCTTGTGAGCGAAGTAATAAAAGTTACGTA
Source organism: Colocasia esculenta (assembly GCA_014218235.1). Lineage (NCBI taxonomy): Eukaryota > Viridiplantae > Streptophyta > Magnoliopsida > Alismatales > Araceae > Colocasia > Colocasia esculenta. Next base: position 88,050,114 of record CM024758.1, on the reverse strand, counting down.
AGCTTAGCTTACATATGCTAAGAATGGCTACGTATTGGATTTTGATAAATCTTTATCTAAAGATGGGTCATGGCTTCAGGCGAAGGTGAAGGTGGATGATAAGGATCATCCCTACCCTTCCTCGTGGCAGCCATGCAAAGGCATGGCCACCCTATAAATACCCCTATTCTGAAGACATATCGGCTACTTCTTCTTCTTCTTCTCTTCTTTGGCCACTCCCACGACCATCTTTTGCCTTTCCTCCTCTCCACGCCACCATTTCCCTTCTTCCACCATAGAAAGAAGAGAGAGAGAGAAAGAATAGGGTCATTGAGGAGAGAGAAAGAGGAGAGACGGGAAGCCTAGGGAGCTCATCTTGACCCGACAATGGTGCCCAACTCTAAGGTAGGTTCCTCCCTACAATTCCTGATTGTTTGTTTCTATTCCCAAGCATTTTTGGACTGTGCAATTCGAGCTCTTACGATTTTGGTTTTACTAGAATCGGTCGTCTGAACTCTGCTTTTCGGTCAACTGATTGTCACACCTAAAGAAGATGACCACATAGGAAGAACAAACGACTGAGCTATGTGTTTAGGTCGATCGACTTCTCTGCTCGGTCAACCAATCTCACATGTTCGATCGACCGACTTCACCTTTTCGGTTGATTGATTGTGCCTATTTTGTTCTTCAATCGATAGTTTTGTTTTCCAATCAATAGGAGCATTTGTTCACCGAACGATGGTGACTTTTTCTCCAATCAATAGGAGAGCATTATTCACCAATTGATGGGGACTTGTTCTACAACGATAGGAGCTTTGTTCTCCAATCGATGGAGACTTGTTCTCCAATTGATAAAGACTTGTTCTTCCATTGATATATTTTCTTCTCCAATAGATGGAGACTTGTTCTCCAATCTATGGGAGCTTTTGTTCTCCAATCGATATGAGTAGTTCGGTCGACCAACTTTGGTTGTTTGGTCGACCGATTTCATCCAGCTGGTTGACCGACCTCTGTAATCTGGTGGACCAATTTTTGTTACAGAATATCTAGTATGACCTACTATTAGCTTGACCTTCAAATCAGTTTAGTTTGTAATCATTGTAGTTGGAACTCTTGTTGTGCAATGATTTTTCTTGAAACCTGAAATAACTACGTACTTAAATGGTTGTCAGCGAGGGTGCTAAACTAACCAATGCTAGTTATTGGACTATGATCTAGTCTTGGGAATGGTTCGTGTCCCCACTGGTCCCAGTTGGCAGATGATGGCCTAATAAAGTGCGTTCTAGGTTTTCTTGTTACTCCATTTTGTGCAAGTGCATGTTATTCCTGGCAACTCATTCTCATGTAATTACATGCGTGGCTCCTTCATGTAATTACATGTGTGCCTTTCATTCTCATGTGATTACATGCATGGCTCTTTCATGTAAATAAATGCATGGTAATCCCCCTCCAGTACATGCGTGCTATTCATTCTCGTGTCATTATGTGCGTGGTAACGTCTTTTCATGTAACTACATGCGTGATAATTCCTATCCATGTTATTACAAGTGTGCTAGTCATTCTCATGTCATTACATGTGTGTCATTCTCTTGTCACTACATGCGTGATAACTCCTTTACGTGTTAATGCATGCATGTTATTGTAATAATTCATTTTCATGCTACAACATATAAGGGTTACAAGAACCAGTCTTTAGAATTATTAGTTTTGTTTAATCATTACATCATGAAAATTTTGTACTATTCTGTGCTGTTACTTTAGTCCTATCTTCTTATCATGATTTTTATTAATCCAAATTGTACTAGTTAGTGCGTGATATAGAATTGTTTTAGAGGGAAACCTTGTGACGGTCCTCGTCGTTCAAACCTGTTAACCTATTAACGAACTTGATCCGACTCCACCTCCCGTGAATAGACCAATGCCTCGCAAGGGATATCAACACAAAAGTCTGTGGAAATATAAAAGGAACACATTAAACATATATAAGATTACACATACATCACACATATTTACATGAGGTTTACATAGCCGGTTCTCATCTAAAATCGAAATACAAAGTATAATAGTGTGGGGCATACCCTGAGGTACAACAGAAAGTAAATACACTGCTGGTGGTGTAGACCCAACTCTGCTACGGTGTGGCTCCGAACTAGACAAGGGACGGGAACTCTCCTGCTCTACTTCACCTGAAAGGAGTAGGGGTAAGCCTCACAAGTCACTGGCTCAATAGGGAAACTCCCTAAAAATCTGAAAGAACACCAATCTCACGAGAAGTAGGAGTAAAGAACTAAATTACGCAATTAACAGAGTTACCTACGCATGGTGCTACAATTGTAATTAAATAACAATTCTAAACTGATAATATGAACCATTCATTAATAAATAAATGGCAAACCACACGCAAGAGTACAAGTTAGAGAAGGGTAACGCCACAATCGGGTCACGAAATCTGGTTCGCGACACCAATTACTGACCCGGACAAGCCACATAGGACTATCTCTCAGTCTCGCAGCCACGGATGAAAGGTCCAACTGTCGCTCCACCTCTACAGTACCAACAAGCTGTGGAGACCAACCAACACCACACCTGCAGTGACACATGCAGTAGACCCACACCTGACACACCTCTAAGAGTTCTGGAACCTTTAGAGTGAGGCTATGGAACACGGGACTAGTTGGGGACCAGTACGTCTACCGGTGTCCATCCCCCAACCACGACCGCGCTACAAGCGACCAAACTGAGAACCAACACACTACAAGTCGCTGCCCTACTACCGTCTTTCTCTTAGCTAGATGTACAACTTGACAAACGAGTGAGGGTGTCCATAAAGATGGCATAAACCCTGGCGGTACACACAGTACCGGGACAAACTCAGAGCACTAACATGCCTGGCTCAAAGAGAACATGGGGTACCCAACTCGAGAGGTAACCACGGAAGATATCATACTACCCGACTTGCCATGTACGCACAAACCGAGCAAACACAACATTCTCTAGTCACAACTCGTGCTCAAGGCACCGCTTCATATTTTAAACACATGAAATAACACTACATAACACTCACATTGTCAGAAACACACTTACACCCCTCAGAATCCAGAAGGCAACAGGGTTAGCCGTCGCATTCAGAATGCGACGCCTCGATACGGCGTGTTCTGAACCAGAACGCTACAGGTCCGGCTGTCACGCTCAAAAACGTGGCACCCGGGGCCGTTGCCTTCATAGATAGAGCCCCAAACCAGGAGTTCCACCTCTAGAAATCCCACAAAGCACATGCAAATGTCCATGTAAAGCAATTATAACTAGTCTCACAGTTACACTAACATGCCATCTATCGACGAAAACTCATTTCATGCATCAAACACGACAATTACACCAATCACAATAAAAAAAGGAGCAAAATCTTCCTACCTATGTGAAGAACGTGAAGCACAACCACGGATCGGCATTTCCCATGCTTCAAGCAACGTCCTCGCATCGAGAGCATGCCGAATCACGCACCAAACATCCGAATCTCCTGAAATCCCACAGCAAAACACCCTTCTGGCCGAACAGAGCTTCCTCTGCTCTGTTTGGCCGACCTAAACTTCTTAACCCCTCACAATTAAGAATGTGACGCATATGCCTGTCGAGTTAAGAATGCGACGATCTAGGCCGTCGCCTTCTCAATGCCAACGCCACACGTCAGCCTAGTGTGCGCCATGCGTCGGGCAAGCTGCCAAACAACCCGAATGGCGGTAACATGAATGCAACACCCGGGTTTATCGCGTTAAGAACGTGACACACACCCCTGTCGCGTTCACAGACAGTATACTAGAAGGTGCATGGGGTCCGGGTTTTTGGCCCACAACACCACACAAACTGCGGAAATACCAAACGCTACCTCTTGGCCACACATTGGCCCACAAACCAATCAAACCATGATCCGAACGGTCACTACGTTACATTACTATCACTTAAAAGGAAATTTCATCTTTGAAATTAGAAAGAAATCTTAACATATAATTCAGAACTAATCATACATGGAACTATCACCTAAAAAGAATTAAAAGCTTACTCAAACAAGTATGGATACACTTTTGCATTTCTTCTACCAATTCCCAAGTGTCTTCTCCTCCTTGCTTATTTTCCTATCTGTTTTCACTAACTCTATTTCTTTATTCCTCAATTTGTGTTCTTCATTCTGTGATTTGAACTGGACACTCGGGCAAGGACATGTTTGGCTTTAAATCATCTCTGGTGTAACTGACTACCTGCGAAGGATCTCGGATGTACCTTCTCAACATGGAAACATGAAATACATCGTGTGCATCTGTAAAATCTATTGCAAGATCTATCTTGTAAGCTGTTTCTCCAATTCTTTCTAAAATTTGGAATGGACCTACATATCTTGGACTCAATTTACCCTTCTTGCTGAATCTCAAAATACCTTTAGTGGGAGAAACCTTCAAAAATGCATAATCACCAATTTCAAACTGCAGCGACCTCTGTCTACTGTCTGCATAACTTTTCTGACGACTCTGAGCTGCCTGAAGCTTTTCCTTTATAAACTTGACCATTTTTGAACATTGTTCAATTAATCTGGTCTCATAACCTACCTTTCTCCTACCTCATGCCAATTCAAGGGTGTCCTACATGGTCTTCCATATAAAGCTTCATATGGTGCCATTCCAGTGCTTGCATGATAACTATTGTTGTAAGCGAACTCCACCATTCCTAAGTGATGTTCCCAACTGCCTCCCCATGCTAAAAACAAGCTCGCAACATATCCTCTATTGTCTGAATGGTTCTTTCTGCTTGCCCATTCGTCTGTGGATGATAATCTAAACTGTGCCTTAACTCAGTGTCAATCACTCATTGTAAACTTCTCCAGAAATCGGATGTGAACCTTGGATCTCTCTCTAAAACTATAGTCACTGGAATGCCATGCAATGGTACTATCCTATCCACATATAGTCTAACCAATCTGTCAACTATCCAAGACATGCTTACAGCTAATAATCTGCATACCTTTGTCAATTTGTCAACAAAAACCCAAATTCCATTATGATCTGATGTTGTTCTAGGCAATCCCGCTACAAAATCCATAGCAATATCATCCCATTTCCACTGTGGAATCGGCAATGGCTGTAATAGTCCTCTTGGCCTCTGATGCTATACTTTCACTTGCTGACAAATCAAACATCTTGTATGAATTATGCTATTTCCTTCTTCATATTCGTGTTGTGCAATTATCTTTTACAAATGCTTTATTAATGTTTTTGCTTGTGGCAAAATCTTTTTAGTTAAACAAATTTATTTAATTATACCAACATTATTTTGTATGAAAATTAATGGATAAAATAAAGACATAAATGTATTTACTATATATCCTTTACAGTCAGTTGGTGTCGACACACTAAGCTTAAGTGTCGACACACTGCCAACTTTCATTAAGAAAACTTTCTAAGTACACAATGTATACATACATATATATAATATTGACTCAGAATCTCAAGAAGTCAAATTGTGCTACGATTGTTGAAACAACCGGTCACACTCCAAGTCCTGGAAAATCGAAGTATGATAGCGATTGATGAACAAACGTGTACAACTCCGACTCGCAAGAAGTCGAAGTGAGATACAAATCAAAGTCTCACTATGCTTCTAATGAAGTCAAAGTTAGTACCAATGACATATAAAGGCCACCAATCGATGTCTCACTACGATTTTCCTACAGTTAAAGTTACATACCGATTGCCTTAGAACATGGATTGGCTTATATATCGATTATTTTTCACTTGAACATCGATTGTAGTTACTTAACATCGATTGCTAGTTTACTTAAACATCGATTGCTAGCTTACTTAAACATCGATTGTCTCAAGTTTTGAACATCGATTGCTTTTACACTTGAACATCGATTAATGTTTATATATCGATTGCCTTATTCTGACACATCGATTACTGTTTAATATCACATCGATTACTGAACATTAACATCAATTGCTTCTACATCGATTATGTTTAAACATCGATTGCTTTCAGAATCGATTGATTATATCGATTATGTTTAAACATCGATGTTTTCACAATCGATTGATTATATCGATTATCTTAAAAAATCGATACATTCAAACATCGATTGCTTCACTTCAACATTGATTACCTTAGAACATCGATTGTCTCAAACATCAATTACTATTATATTTAAATATATCGATGCTTCACTTAAACATCGATTACCTTAGAACATCGATTGTCTCATACTTACCTTTAATTAAATATCGATTGTCTTTTCACTTAAACATCAATTACCTTAGAACATCGATTGTCTCAAACATCGATTGTGTTTTACAACGATTACCTTTAATCAAACATCAATGCTTCTATATCTCACATTGATTACTGATATTTTGTTGATCTTACTCTGACTCCTTAGATGGCACTTAGATGTTTTAATGACTGTTATTATTTTTGCAAAACTATTAATGTATTATATTGTGATTAGTTTTTAATTCTAATGGAATCATTCAATGAACAATAGATGAACACATGATGTACACTGTGACATTCTCTTTGTTATCTGTATGATATTTATCCAATGTGCATTATACTTCTCTATTCTTTTATATTTAATATATTTCCTTTCATTTATAAATATCAGTTTCATAGTTTATCTTTTCAGAATGCTACATGTCTTCCAAAGACATGTGTTAGCATGCTTTAGAATATCTAGTTTCCAGATTTTAAGGAAAAGTCCCTTAGTACAGCACCAAGCAGATGTCCATTCCTCTTGAATGCTCACCTAACCCTGTATTGTTAAAAGGACAGACTGTCTATCTAGAACTGATAGATATATGTTAAAAACTACCTTTCCCTTATCTACTTATATATTTTTATATCTCACAAGACTAACCCCGAGAAAAAGAAATGACATGATATGGTGCTTGCAGAAAATCAGGAAAAGATATCTGAAGAAGAGTCATGCATCCATCTCTATAGGCTGAAACCGTTGAGACTCAAAAGACAGAAGACAAGCAGTTTGAAGATCTGATGATGGACATCTCAGCTGTCTCAAGTCTCAATACCCAACATTCAAATTCAAACGGCTATTTTCAAACAGTTGCTTTCAAACGGGAAGCTGAAGTTTCTGAAGGCTATATATGAAACTGAAGTTTGAATTACAAGAGACAATATAGGAAGGTGAATATGCAGAACCATAAAAGGAAGTGAAGAGAAGTTTCCACATACAGAAAATAAAAGAACTTACAAGATCTCAAGAGAGCCATCTGTTCAAGCTTCGACTTCCAAGCTCTCTGCATTCAGAAGTTTTTCTTTTGGGAGGCATCTTGCTGTCTAGATTTTCTCTAGTCCACCCTCACAGTCAGAAAGAGTCAGAGCTTCCATTCATACTTGTATCTCTTTCTGATTTTCTATGTTTTCTCATATTTCTGAGCAAACACACTATCTTCATCTCTGTGTAGTAACCAGGAGGGGGTTTGTTCCTTGTAGTGCCCCTTTGTGAAGGGAAGACCTACGGTGGTAGGTGGTTGTATTACCCCTCTGTGAAGAGAAGACTTGCATGGGAGCAAGTGGGTTGTAATACCTCTCAGGTTGGGAGAAGGCCAAGTGTTCTTGGCATTTAGTGAAAATCCCAATGTAACGACCCCAAGAACCTGACCCTCGGCCCAAGCCGAGGACTTGATTTTCGCGATCGCCGCCCACGGATCCGGGGACCCGGAAGGGCTATAATATAAGTCTAACAGAATATGTAAAGGAAGTAAACGCCAACTGCTAACTAGGAGTACACACGCGGAAGCAGAAAGAAGAGCGAGACCGCAACGTATCACTCTAGGTACAGTCCTAACACACACAACTAGTACAAGTAAAGGCAGGGGAAGAACAAGTCCCTTAGGGAGATACCCCGAGGGTGATGTACACTGAGAGGGGGAACCACTGCTAGCTACGGGGACCAAGACTACTGCCCCGTCTCCTCTCGCCCTAGCATGCCCCCGTCCCCCTTGAGATTGTGGTTCCTCGTGATTTTGGGTTGCGGGAGTGTGAGAATCATGATCGCGTGAGTGAGGATTCCATCGAGCATAGATTCGTTGTAAATCCATGTTTTGTTGGGTTTGAGGGTGGTTTGTATGGCTTATGAGCTTTCCTACATGTTTAGCATGCTCCCCTCCCCCTGTAGATGTGTTTTGCATCAGATTTGGGGTGGTCTCCGGGAGGATCGTCCCGAAACCCCCCCCCCTCGGCTGAAGACGTGACCGCTATAGAGGTCACGATGATGTCGTGACCGGAAAGGCCACTGTGACATCATCACGATGCTCTTGGGTGTCGCGACAAGGTCGCGTCGGCTTGGCCGCCCGACAATGTCGTGACGGCCCGATGCGTCACGACTACAGCAGAGACAGGTAGGTCTTGCGAAGTTTTGTGCTTTTGTGGATCTTCGCCATTTTCCGCTTCTTACTATACCTGTGGCACCAGTGCTAGTTCCCTAGTACGGTCCTACACTAGTCGTTCACACCGGTGCTCGGCACCTGAGGGCTTGTCCCGTGAGAGAGGTTGTTACAGTTGCCTGGGACCCCCATCCTCGTGCGCCTTAGAGGGAGCATTCGGGGCGACGAGCGTACTCGAGTCACGGACTTTGGAGTTGAGGGGAAAATAGTGGTTAGGACAGCGACGTCGAGTCATTTGTAGAGCTCTCTTGGTTAGCCTGGGACACCAAGGACGGCCGGAGTTCTACCCGGTGCAGACTAGCCAGTCCTTTTCTCACTGCCTCGCTCTTTGCGGCCCCGGAACACCTAGAGAGCTAGGCGTGGGACCGTAGTCCGGCCAGACTACGGCAGTTACTATTGTGTACTTCGTGTCCTGCCTCACTCTGACGAGACGTGGAGGTTTAGACCTGGGTCAAGGATAGACGTCAATGGACGCACCTGACCAGTTGACTAGTGGTAGTGTTTTTCGTAGCTAGTGTCTCTTGTCCAGGCGGGGCTCCCCCTATTTGCGTAGCCAACCGTGTGGTGGTCACGACATGCAGATTCTACGGAGTTTCCGACCAGGGTGTTCTCCGTACCGTTGGTAGTTAGTAGCTTTGCTTCCGCACTTCCGTTCGTAGGTAGAAGATATAACTGCTGTCTTTTAATTAAGTACATAGTTTTGACTACCTGTTGGAGCCAGTAGGAGATTGGTAGTCCTCCCAGACCCCCGCCAGGGACCCCAAGTTCGCGTCGCCACCCACCGATCCGAAGATCCGGAAGGGTTAGAAGAAATAGTCTAGTGAGATATGTACTGAATTTAAATAACTATAACTATAACAACTGTACAACATGTCCCATGTAAAAGCACAGGTACAATAAGAAAGGTGCAGTCCTTAAGAGGCATACCCCGAGAACTTGCAAAGCACAACTCTCAACTCACTCAAGTACAAGAGCTCACAACACTCGCTCTCACTACTGCTGACAACACACGGCGCCACAGCTGCCTTCGCAACCCTTCCGACACCGAGCTCCCGCGACGACGAGCCCCTAGCTGAAGGAGTAGGGGGTGAGCCTCACGAACAAGGCCTAGTAGGGATTACCAGTCCCTCACTGGCCAGAGCAGCAAGAACTCTGAAAATAGGAACTACAGTAGAAAGGTGTAAAGCGAGGAACACTACAGCAGGGTACTACAAAGCAGCAGAACAGAACAATGCAACACCACGACCACCAACCAAGGTCGTGACACACATACGACTCCCAGCAGAAACCAATGGAGTGGGGCACCAAGCGAAAGCAACCCTCGGCACACCGCCGAGACATGCAACAACCAGGTGAGAATGATGTCTCACCACAAGCACGGCCACCTCAGACCTCCACAAGGTTGAGGGCCGACAAGCAGAACCACCCCAGACCCCGGACACACCATGAGGTCGGGAAGCCACATGCGCGTGCTACAATGGACTAACACCCAAGAACGAGACTACGGAACCGAGAGGACACCGAAGCGGAAATCACCAGAAGCACGGGCCAATAAGGCCAAACCAACGATGCCTACGAAAACTAGGCACAGCCAGGCTATGACCACCGTGCCAGCTAGGGCAACAGATAACACTTGGAAACATCGTGAGGAAATGCCGTCACAACAACAGCAACCAAGCCACCGCCACTAGCAGCCCAGAGGGAGGACACGCCATCCACGCCCTCTGCTCGCCAGCCTGGCTCCTGCCTCCACCTCTCCCGAAGAGCGAGACAGAGCCGCCACAGAACACCACAAGAATGCACGCACCACCGCAGCCTGGCCAAGCTATGGCCCCATGCCTAGCACCATACGTGGCTCCAGAACCAAGGTAGAGAGAGGTAGTGAGATAAAGGATTGACTGGTCTGTGCCGGGAAGAACTCCAGCCGCCCTCGCGTCCCAGACCAACCAAGAGAGCTCTACAAACGACTCGGCGCCACTGTCCAAACCTCATTTTCCCCTCAGCTATAGAGTCCGCCAACTCGGCCACCAATGCGAGCACGCTCATAGCCCTGAACACTCCTCAAAGGCTTCTGAGGATGGGTGTCCCAGGCAACGGAGACAACCTCTGAACGGGACAAACCCTCAAGTGCGAAGAACCGGGCGAACAGGCAGGGCAAGCACAACAAGAACCATGCCGAACCGCTGGCTTGTAACCCACGACAAGCCAGCAAGCACGAGGCACGCACGGACCCTCAAGAGTGCCGTCGGCCAACCAAGGCACACACGAACAAGCCAGAACCTCGGAACACCTCCAGTCGGTATGGAAAGCGTCGCTCTGCTAATAATTGATAGACCGTCGGTTAATCGATTATTAGACAGATGCGACCCTTCTAGCACCGCTGCCAGGACACAGCCGCGAAGGTGTCACCTTCGATCACTGAACACAGTGAGGCAACCTGCCGCGTTCCCCACCCGAAGGTCCTAAGGGCAAGTCTGCCCTGGGGCACACGCCGACACCCCAACCGAAACCACGGAAAACACCCGAGGCAACACAGGTAGTGTCGCGACCTCCTAGGCCATTACGATATACCATCGTGACGGGGAAGGGCACCGCGACAGCAACCTTGTCGCGACGGGGAAGAGCGTCACGACAGCAACCCTGTCGCGACAGGAGAACGCGTCGCGACAGCGATCCTTATCGTGACCGGGCAACATGTTGCGACAAGGTCGTGACCGACCAGGCAGACGCCTCTTCTGGTGTCATGACGCGCACCATGGTCACGACACCAACAGAGAGGCATACCCACAGGATGCTTCATCCCGGGGGCCACCCAAAGCCACACACATACCACACGGCGGAGGGGAGCATGGAGAAGCTATGTAAACTAACTAGAAAGCACGAGAAGCTCCCAATCCACCCGATTTGAGAAGATACAAGCAATCCCTACCTTACTGAAGAATCGAACCCATTGGGGCCCTTCACGTCGGATTGGCCACCTCCTCCTTGCTCCACGCAAGCTCTACAACGCTAAGGACATGAGCATGACCCTCCTTCTCACCTGAAACGCACAAAGGGGAGAGACGGAGGCGGAGCACCGCCGGAGGGGGGAGGAGAAGAGAGGGGAAGGAGGAAAAGGGAGAAGGGGCCGCCGGCCAAGGCCTTAAGCCTTCGGCACCCAAGACGCGACAGGGCGACACGTCGCGTTAAGGACCTTAACGTGACGGGTCAACGCACCGCGACAAGAACGCATCCCCCAGGAATGCCGTGACAACTTGATAGGTCATATTGACACGCCTGCCACCCTGACAGGCGTTGACGGCCGAAGCGACGGAACGCCGTCGCGACCCATTGACCGGGCGTGACAAGACGTGATGCACAGGCTGGTCGCGACAACGATGACTGTCGTGTCAGACACCCATGACGCGACACTAACGCGTCACCCAGCCCGGACGCGTTAGTGGCCAGTCATCCAAGACACCGGACTGAAAGCGGGAAGACGGGTCTTACATTCTACCCCCCTTAAAACAATTCGTCCTTGAAATTTAGGGCATGCTCAAAAGATCCCGAGGCACAAAACGAAGCACAGGGAGCAAACGTAAGACCAGTGCGAATAAGAAACTAAGTCTCAACATGACCTCCTCGTGGAAACAATCGCACAGCCAAACACGCGTGGAGCACACGAAGCGTGGGTGCAAAAAGCCGCTAAGTATCAACACGACCTCCTTCGTGGCAACAACCGCACCGCCAAACATGCACGAAGCACACAAAGTCGGAAACTAAGGGCTCGCACAACGGGCTTCAAACACATGGGGAGCACACAACCAAAAACCCAACGGCTCACAACACGCTCCAAACACACCTAGAGCACAAAACAAAAAACCAATGGCTCACTCCAGCCACACATGGGGCATCCAAACGGAACGACAACCCCACAGGTGTCGAGTAATGCCAAAACCGACTTGAACAACAGAAAAATGCCAGCCAAAAATCATACGACTGCAGCCACCAACAGACCCGCTGTTGGGATCAACCAATCGATAACCCACTGTGTCGCCAGCAAAACCCGAGAGAGGACGCAGTTGCAGATAGCAACACGAGAATCACTGGTCAGCAGTCACTCTATTGCAGTGAAACCTGACAGAGTACACAGTTGCTAAAAACAACCGGGAAAAAATGCCTGAGAGTCAAGCACAACACTCAGGGGAACAACCTCACGCTACTAGCAGCAACTAGCATCGGTCACCAGCCCCAACTGAGAAGCCACACGAGAGACAAGAACTAGAGCAAGAACATGCTCGCGGAGAATCCTCAACTCATGAAACAACATCCACCACCACCGCTAGGTCTCACCAAGACCTTCCTTGCGGTCCGACAAGGACACCAAACGCATGCAGAGAAACCTCAACACGTGAAAACAACATCCACTGTCACCACTAGGTCTCACCCAGCCTTTCTCATGGTCCGACAAGGATACCAAACGCACGTGGAGCCACAAGACTGGGAAAACCACACGCTCCACAGCGCAACACATTGCAACAAAAGCACAAAAGTCGTCTGAGGTTAAGCCAAAACTTGGCACCTCACAACGTCGACAAACCATGTGGTCGAGTACTAGCAAGCCAATAGCCTCACTGTCACCAGACAAACTGGCAGAAGACTCCGCCATTGGCTTCCAGACTCACCAACACCATGCACAACGAAGAACCAACGAGGAGTTGGTAGCACAAACACCATGCGTACACAGAGCTCAGCACGGGTACCAACATGCCAACCACCAAAAAGACGCACAACACACAGGAACCTAAACAACTACATAGGTCGAGGACAACACGTCGACCTCGGAGGGACCTAAACCAACGCAAGGTACCACAACCAAACACACTCGCTTCCAAAGCGAGAGGGAAAACCCAGACACAGGCCACGACCAAAGCCTGGCGTACCACCGATAGGGCTACCTAGACAAAGCAAAGCAGCCACCCCACAGCGGTAACGGTACGACCACAAGGCATTGGCCAGCACCAAGTGTCCTAGAGGCGGAACGCTCAACGCCTCCAACATCGAGCAAACTCGTGAAACGACGCACGAATCTCATGATCAAGGCACACGACACAACACATGATGCTATCAAAAGCACTAGGAGCCACCCAAGGTACAACACACAATGCACCAAGGCTTCGTACGGCACACAAAATCGAAACAGTCGAGCACAAGCACACGGTGCTACCATAAGCACCAAAACTAAGCAAGTGCAACACAGGTGCACCAGCGGCCGAAACAACACCACGGGCTAACAGGAAGGACTCTTCATTAGAGACCCGCCAAAAAGCCACACGCAAAGAACCGCAAGCCTGAAAAGGGCACAACAGGCCATGCCGGCCCCAGCCCTTGAGGCACAAAAACACGAAGCATCAAAGAAAATGCTCAAGGTGCAACACACACAATCGCACCTACAACCCGAGACGACACAGTGCCACCAAAGGGACTCTCCATTAGAGACCCACAAGAGAAGCACACAAAAAGTCGACAACATCAAGAGCACAACAACCACATCGGCTCAAAAAGCACACCAAAACACGGAGCATTGACTCTGTCGCACGGGGAGCGAAAAAATTGCAGCAACTCCCTGGCGCGCAAGAGAGCAAGAAGCACCACTCCATCGTGACCGATAGAGAGCCAAACACCAAAACGATGACGCGAAAAGCCTCCAAGGCACAAGCCAAAGCACGATGAGAACACACTGAAACAACGCTTGCACGAGCAAGCCAAGCAAGAAAATTGGTGCACAACAGGGCAACGCTCATGCATGCAACCCAACAAAAAACGGTACTACCTCACACCAAATCAACAGGGACCTAATGCCCCAAATTGTTCAGGCAGGTAGCAAGAAACAATCACAACGACAAACGGTACGAACGGTCCATCAACCCACAGTGCCACAAGAAAACGACAGCACGAGGGGAGCAACCAACTCAACCTAAAAACAACTCAGGGAAGATAACTCCACCAGAAGGTCGCAATGATGCGCACCTTGGCAACACAACACCACAATGGTGCATTGCCACCCCGAGCAACCCACGAAAAGTAGAGGAAGGAGACACGCAATGAGTCTCTTCCACACGAGAGAGATAAAACCACAACGCAAGGCTGACACTTCCATAAGTAGCACAACCAGCCAGACATCGTCTGCACTCACTAGATCACCATCTGCAAGAGTACACCGGGAGCGAGAAATGATGCAAACAACCCGCACCAACGGGACACACAAGTCCCACCAACACGACCGAGAACTTGGAAACGAACAAGGAGACAAGCTGGCCAATGCAGCAGCCAGACGCATGGCCAAGCACACAACACCTTGACCGGAAACGCCCAAGCAGACTGTAACACAGACAGTCCAACCGACAGTCCAACCGGCAACAACGACAACTCATCTCTACAGAGAGAGAGAGCAGCGACTACTAGAACAACACGAAGCAATCTGGGATGAACCTCCACTAGGAATGATAAACGTCGTCTCCTAGGAGAACTTCACCAGAATAGACAACCAAACCAATGGCACACTTCAAACCACAGGGGCAACACAATGGTGCCCGAAACGAACACAGAACACTCCTGGGAAGAACCTCTGCCAGAAACAACAAAGGGCGATCCTAGGAAGGACCTTCACCAGAACGTGCAACCTAACAAACAAAACGACACAGAACTTCAGAGAGAACATCGCAGCAAACAGAACTGTAGAAGCAATGCAAACAGGTCCTCGGAGAACCTCCACCAGAACCACCAAGGCACTGTTCTGGAAAAACCCACCAGAACGCACCAGCCAAAACAACAACATACTTAAGACCCTGAGGCAGCACAGCAACAACAGAAATGAGCACAGAAAAGTCTGGGAGAAACCCTCACGAAGATAACAACAAACGGTTCTGGGAAACCTCACCAGAACACAAGGCAACCAAGTGATGCACCTCAACCCAGAGGCAACGCAACAAAACAGAAACGAGCAACAACACAACTCTGAGCAAACTCACTTCCACCAGAACCAACAGAGAAGAATCCGGGAGTGCCTCACCATAGCTCACAACCAGCCAGCTCAAGGCCAACAAGAACCATAGACAAGTGTAACAACGCTCAACCAGCGATGCAACATGGCACACAGAACATCTGCTTAGCTTGAGCAACAATGCGACCGAGCAGAGCATTGCGCACAACAAGGCACAGACAGGAGACCACACACACACAACCAACACAACACACCTTAACAACAAAGGAACAACCAACAAGGCAGAGACACTTCGACCGGTTCCATAGACAACAACTTGTGCACCAGTGAAGGCCACACCACACGCATGCTCTCTCAGCCTTCGTGCCACACACACACCAAATGCGATGAAGACAACCAGGAGCACCGTGCCTAGACTTGCCTGCAAAGTCCTCCACACGAGGAAGACCACTTCCAGCAGTCCACCGCCAACCGCGCCACCACGGCACTCAACACCACTGAGCGACCACACTTGCCACGCACGCGGCATAGCTACAACTGCAACCCTCCTACATCACGCACATGAACCTTGTAGGGAAGCGGCACATCTGTAAAACATTGAAAACACAAGCCTAACACTAGCAGACGGTGTCAGCAACGTACTAGTACCTTTCACAGGCTGTTGTTGCGGTTATGTGTGCTGTACCTTGAGCGTTTTCTTTGATGCTTCATGTTTTTGTGCCTCAAAGGCTGGGGCCGGCATGGCCCGTTGTGCCCTTTTCAGGCTTACGGTTTTGCGTGTGCTTTTGGCGGGTCTCTAGTGAGAGTCCTTCTTGTTAGCCCGTGTTGTTTTGGCCGCTGGTGCACCTGTGTTGCACTTTGCTTAGTTTGGTGCTTCTCGTAGTACCGTGTGCTGTGCTCGAGTGTTTCAATTTTGTGCCGTCTGAAGCCTTGGGCATTGTGTTTGTACCTATGTGGCTCCTGGTGCTTGTGATAGCACCATGTGTTGTGTCGTGTGCCTTGATCGTGAGATTCGTGCGTCGTTTCATGAGTTTGCTCGAGTTGGAGGTGTTGAGATTTCCGCCTCTGGGACACTTGGTGCTGGCCTATGCCTGTGGTCGTACCGTTACCGCTGGGGGGTGGCTGCTTTGCTTTGTCTAGGTAGCCCTATCTGTGGTACGCCAGGCTTTGGTCGTGACCTGTGTCTGGGTTTTCCCTCTCGCTTTGGGAGCGAGTGTGTTTGGTTGTGGTACCCTGTGTTGGTTGGGTCCCTGTGAGGTCGACGTGTTGTCCTCGCCTCTGCAGTTGTTTTGGTCCTGTGTGGTGTGCATCTTTTTTGTGGTTGGCATGTTGGTACCCGCGCTAAGCTCTGTGTACATGTGGCATTTGTGCTTCCAACTCCTCGTTGGTTCTCTGTTGTGCATGGTGTTGGTGAGTCTGGAACGAATGACGGAGTCTCCTGCTGGTTTGTCTGGTGATAGTGAGGTCTATTGGCTTGCTAGTACTCGACCACGTGGTTTGTCGATGTTGTGAGGGGCCAAGTTTTAGCTTAACCTCAGATGACTTTCGTTCTTTTGTTGTGATGTGTTGCACTGTGGGCTTGTGGTTTCCTGGTCTTGTGGCTCCACGTGCGTTTGGTATCCTTGTCAGACCACGAGGAAGGTCTGGGTGAGACCTAGTGGTGACAGTGGATGTCGTTTTCGCATGTTGTGGTTTCTCCGCATGCATTGGTGTCCTTATCGGACCGCAAGGAAGGTCTGGGTGACACCTAGCGGTGGCGGTGGATGCTGTTTCATGCGCTGAGGATTCTCCGCGAGCATGTTCTTGCTCTGGTTCTTATCTCTCGCGTGGCTTCTCGGTTGGACTGGTGCCGATGCTAGCTGCTACTAGTAGCATGAGGTTGTTCCCCTGAGTGTTGTGCTTGACTCTCAGGCATTTTTCCCGGTTGTTGTCAGCAACTGTGTACTCTGTCAGGTTTCGCTAGCGATAGAGTGAGTTGCTGACCGGCGATTCTCATGTTGCTATCGGCAACTGCGTCCTCTGTCAGGTTTTGCTGGTGACAGAGTGGGTTGCTGATTGGTTGGTCCCAATAGTGGGGTTTGTTGGTGGCTACAGCCGTACGATTTTTGCTGGCATTTTTTCTGCTGTTCAAGTCGGTTTTTGCGTTACTCGGCACATGGGGGTTGTCGTTCCGTTTAGACACCCCACGTATGGCTGGAGTGAGCCATTGGTTTTCGGTTTTGTGCTCTAGGTGCGTTTGGAGAGTGTTGTGAGCCGTTGGGTTTTTGGTTGTGTGCTCCCCATGTGTTTGGAGCCTGTTGTGTGAGCCCTTAGTTTTCCGGCGTCGTGTGCTTTGTGCTTGTTTGGCGGTGCGGTTGTTGCCACGAAGGAGGTTTGTTTGATACTTAGTGGCTTTTCGCACCCACACTTCGTGTGCTTCGCGCGTGTTTGGCTGTGCGATTGTTGGCACCAGGAGGTCGTGTTGAGACTTAGTGGCTTATTCACATTGGTCTTACATTTGCTCCCTGTGCTTCATTTCGTGCCTCGGGATCTTTTGGGCATGCCCTAAGTTTCGAGGATGAATTGTTTTAAGGGGGTAGAATGTAAGACCCGTCTTCCTGGCTTTCTGCTAGTGTCTTAGATGACTGGCCACTAATACTTCAGGGATGGGCGACGCGTTAGTGTCATGTCGTGGGTGTCCAACGCGACAGTAATCCTTGTCGCGACCAGCTTGTACGTCGCGTTCTTGTCACGCCCGGTCAACGGGTCGCGACGGTGTTCCGTCGTCTGACACCTGTCAGGGTGGCAGGCGTGTCAGTATGACTTGTCGGGTTGTCACGGCATTCCTGGGGGACGCGTTCTTGTCGCGGGCGTTGACCCTTCGCATTAAGGTCCTTAACGTGACGCGTCACCCCCTTGCATCTTGGGTGCCGAAGGCTTAAGGCCTTGGCCGGCGACCCCTTCTCCCTTTTCCTCCTTCCCCTCTCTTCTCCTGCCCCCTTCGGCGGTGGTCTCCGCCTCTCTCTCCCCTTTGTGCGTTTCAGGTGGGGAGGAGGGTCGTGCTGGTGTCCTTGGCATTGTAGAGCTTTCGTGGAGTGAGAAGGAGGTGGCCAATCCGACGTGAAGGGCCCCAATGGTTCGGTTCTCAGTTAAGGTAGGGATTGCTTGTACTCTTCTCGATCCGGGTGGATTGAGAGCTTCTCATACTTTCTAGTTAGTTTAGATAGCTTCTCCATGCTCCCCTCCCCCGTGTGGTATGTGTGTGGCTTGTGGGTGGCCCCGGGATGGAGCATCCTGTGGGTCTGCCCCTTTGCTGGTGTCGCGACCGCAATGTGCGTCGCGACACCAGAGAGGCGTCTGCCTGGTCTGTCACGACCTTGTCGCAACGCGTTGCCCGTCACGATAAGGATCGCTGTCGCTACACGTTCTCCTGTCACGATAGGGTTGCTGTCGCGATGCTTTGCCCCGTCGCGACAGGGTTGCTGTCGCGGTGCCCCTTCCCCTTCGTGATGGTATCACGACAGCCTAAGAGGTCACGACAGTACCTATGTTGCCTCGGGTGTTGCCGTGGTTCCGGTTGGGGGGTCGGTGTGTTCCTTAGGGCAGCTTGCCCTTAGGACCTTCGGGTGGGGAACGCGGCAGGTTGCCTCGCTGCGTTCAGTGACCGAAGGTGACACCTTCGTGGCTGTGTCCTGGTAGCGTTGCCAAGAGGGTCGCATTTGTCTAATAATCGATTGACCAATGGTCTATCGATTATTAGCAACCGACGCTTTCCATACCGACATGTGGTGTTCCGAGGTTTTGGCTTGTTCGTGTGTGCCTTGTTGGCCGACGCCTCTTGAGGGTCCGTGTGTGCCTCGTGCTTGCTAGGCTTGTCGTGGGTTACAAGCCAGCGGTTCGGCATGGTTCTTGTTGTGCTTGCCCCGCCTGTTCGCTCGGTGCTTGGCACTTGAGGGTTTGTCTCGTTCACAAGGTTGTCTTCGTTGCCTGGGACTCCCATCCTCGAGAACCTTTGAGGGACGTTCGGGGCTATGAGCGTGCTGGAGTTAGCACCGAGTTGGCAGACTCTAGAGCTGGGGGGAAAATGAGGTTTGGACAGTGGCGCCAAGTTTGGTAGAGCTCTCTTGGTTGTCTGGGACATTGAGGCCAGCTGGATTCTTCCCGACACAGGCCAGTCAATCCTTTGTCTCACTGCCTCTCTCTACGTGGTTCTGGAGCCACATAGTGGTGCTAAGCGTGGGGCCGCAGCTTGGCCAGGCTGCGGTGGTGCGTGCGTTCTTGTGGTGTTCTGGCTACTATGTCTTGCTCTTCCGGGGAGGCGGAGGCAGGAGCCAGGCTAGCGAGCAGAGGGTGTGGACGGCGTGTCCCCCCTCTGGCTACTAGTGGCGGTGGCTTGGTTGCTATTGTTGTGACAGCGTTTCCTCACGACGTTTCCAAGTGTTATCCCATTTCCTAGCTGGCACGGCGTCACAAGCCTGGTTGTGCCTAGTTTTTGTAGGCATCGTTGGTTTGGCCTTGTTGGCCCATGCTTCTGGAGGTTTCTTGTCACACCCCCCATATTTAGCAGCGGAATAAATACCGGAAGACATGAACGATTCAAATAGACGTGTCACAGTTGAATAGCACAGAGTCATAATTTAAACGCAATAACACATTTGAGACCATAATATTGTCACCAAAGTATACTTTATTCCATTTCAATTCACTAGTTATAACCTTACATAAAAGAGAACCAACTAAAGGGTCCCTATTCATATGAAAATGTTTCACTAATACATAGACTACTCAAATATCTATTCCTAATACTTCATCTCCTCAATGTCGGGTGCTCATCACTCTTGCCCTGCCCCATGGGACTCCGGCTCCTCATCACTACCTGAAAAGGATAGGATGATAGGGTGAGCGAACTAGCTCAGTAGGATTACATCTCATATTGTGCGGGCATTATATACATGATTAACATTTTAAATAGGCAGATATGCACATGAACATGATGCTAATGCATGCTTTTCTAACAAGTTAAGAGCTGAATAGAACGGATGTCATATCAAATCAAATACAGAATTTCATATGCAATGGACAGATATTTCAAGAGTAGAATCGTATCAAAATGAATTGGTCATATTCACAGATATCACATTTTCACGTGCTCAGACCTATCATCTCAACTCATCATCATATCAAACGAAGGCACATTCACACAAATCTTACGTATTTGGTTGTGCTATGCCAAGCACCAAGATTCCATACTCCCGCAGTTAATAAGTACGTTGGGGCGCTCCTCCCCGGACCAGACAGGGCCACTATTGCACAGGCATTGGTTAAGTGGACCGAAGTCCCAAGTTGTGCCGATCAAATATATACATATTATGGCCACAGAGTTTCAATGACAAGCTAAAAGTAATAGGGACATGGTCATTCATAGAGTCAAGGAATGACAAAAGCTCAAGAGATCAGTGGATAGTATAACGACGTATCTCATATTTCATATTCATTAATGCCTTAACAAGATGGTTACTAATGACAGATCGTACGCGGAACATGTGCTCTCTATCTCCAAGGTATTCATGGTACAACCAGCTTGGTCTCTATGATGGAATCCATAGAGTACGGAGGAGAACTTACGGAGGTCTTAAGAAAAGATCGCTAGTCTGCCGATATGGAATGACCGGAAGAGAGCTCTCAATTCCCCAAGAAGGGTGCCTAATCGTGCCAGTTGTAAGTGACGTGTCACGGATCTTTCCTAACATGTATGCAATTATGAACAAGTAATTGAAACATCGGAAAACATATAACTAACAAAAAACTCACATGCAAACTATGATATCAAACTTAACTAACAAGTCCACACTAATATGTGCTCATCCCCACATTCAAATCATATTCATTATCATATCAATTTCATAACAAGCTAGATCACAAGATATAATCAATGAATCATAAGAGCAATCACATGTTACATGTTAGAATCATTTTCATGTCATTACCGTTTTCAAGTGGGTCGGTTTATTTTAGGCCAATGCACACTATGTAACAGCAGGTAACATTCTTACAGACCAAGAACAACTAACATGCTGACTGACTGGCTGAAAAGTACAGTCTCGGGTCGGTGTATGATTAGCGTCCTACACAATGGATGCTTTTCACCCACGGTGTACGGTTAAATAGGCTAACAGTGCAGGAAAACGAAATCGCGTCGGCCTAATAGGCTACCTTTCAATGTGAATCGCGTCGGGGAATCCCGACATGTTCTTGAATATTTGTTTAATAATGTAGTGGGCGGGAAAACCGCCAAATCGCGTCGGGGTATGACGTCGCGAATCAGACATGCACAGAAATCCATACGGCGTGAAGTCTCACACAGACCGTTGACTGGTCAGAGACGTGATATGTGTAACGTAGCGTGTTTTTTGGATCGTTGTGGATCTTCGTTTAGTGGTCGTTCGGATCTGTGTTTACTGGCTTTGGTATGGTCTCATGACTAATGTGGGGTCATTGGGCCCTGGTCGTGGTTTCCGAGCGTGTGTAGGGCTTAGTGGGTCGGCAGGTTAGGCTCGTAGTGCCTGTTGGTTCACTAGATGTGAACGCGACGAGGGTGTAGGTCGCGTTCTGAACGCGACGGCCTTGGTGGTCACGTTCTGGTTACCGCTATTGGGGTCGACGTCTGCATGTGCGCCGCATGTCACCCACGGGACGGGGCTTGCTGACGTCGGGAATGGGAAGGCGACGGTCACCTAGGTCGCGACGCGGTCCTACGCCGCATTCTTAACCGCTGGGTGTTTTTAAGTTGGTTTTGGCCGCAAAGAGTAGGGAAGCTCTGCTCGGTCAGGGAAGGTTGTTGTGGCGGATTTCGGGGCAATTCGATGTTTCGGTGGGTTTTCGACGTGCTCTCGACGCGAGGATGTCGCATGGAGTGTGGGGACGTCGTGCCGTAGCCGGATTGCGTGTTCTTCGCGAAGGTAAGAGATTCCACCATGTTTGATCACATGGATTGCATGTAGTGCGTATTCGATTGGTTTAATGCTTTAAGAACAATAGATAGCATGCTAGGTTATACATTAAAGCATGAAAAATGGAAATAAGGGTGGTTTGTGTGGATTGTGGGGGAAATCCGAAGAAGGGTTCCAGATTAGGGTTGTCGCCTATGAAGGCGATAGACCCAGCTGTCGCGACTAGGTTGCGACAAGCCGACCCTTCGCGACAGAGTTTCCTATTGTGCCATGTTGGGGCGTCGCGATCATAACGCGACAATGCCTCATGTCGCAACCACATCCGAGTGAGCTTGTGGTGCTTGTTTTATCGGATTATTGTTTAAGTATCGTGCATGACAATGCTAGTGAAGCATTGACACTCGTAGCACTTATAAAGCATGTCGTTGTGCGTTGTTTACGTGATAAGGGTGGTGCTCACGAAGTGAGCATGCTTTTACTTGGCGTTTACATGGTTTGAGTGCCGTGCATGATTGTGCATGGCTAGTGGTTCGACGTTATGATTATTGTAATATGATTTGTATAGTTAGTTTGAGGTGATTGGGTAGTGAAGGTCATGTGTGGACCTAGCCCTAGTCTATTGTTGTCTTTTAAAGAGTATTATAATGATATATGTGTTAAGTAGTGTGTGTGTTGCCATAGAGGTCACAGAGTGACCAATGACAGGCAAGGTTGTGTTGTACTGTTGTTATATAAGTGTGTACTATGTGAGATGGTTGGAGGTCACATGGTGATCGATGACAAGCCAGCTATGTTTAGTATATGTTAATATACGTTACACCGAGGTATTAAGTGACTGACGTGGTTGTATGCTAGCCGAGTGTGGTGGTCTAGTGCCTATTCCGAATACCTCTTCAGTTGGGTGCCCCAGGTTCCTAGGAGAGCCAGGCACGGTTGTTGTGCTCAGGACTTGTCCCAGTACGGTGGTACCGTCCGAGGTCTATGTAGTCTATCCTGGACACCCTCACTCCTGTGTTTGAGTAGTACGTCCGGCTAAGGGAAATACGACTGGGGCAGCGACTTGTGTTTTTGTGGTGTGCAGTCGCTTGTAACGCGCTCGTGGTTGGGGGTAAGGACACCAGTACACGTACTGGTCCCCGCTAGTCCTAGTTTCCAATGCCTCACTTTAGAGAGCTCGAGCCAGAGTCTCTAAAGGTGCCAGGCATGGGTGCGGGGTGTGTGACCTGCAGGTTGTGGTGTTAGTTGGTCTCCACTGTTCTTTGACTTGTGGTTGTGGAGCAGCAGTTGGACCTTACGTCCGTGGCTGCGAGATTGAGAGGTAGTTCTTGTGTTACGTTGTTCGGGTTGGATACTAGCGTCATGAACCAGTAGTGCATTCCCGGTTGGGTGGCGTCGTTCCTTTCCGACTCGTGCTTTGCCAGTGGTCGTGGTTTGTGTGCAGCGACTCGTGGTTGTGGTTTGAGCCGTAGAGGTGTGCCCTGGTGTTGGCATAGTTGTGTTTGTGTTTCAGTGGTGGTACCTCATGGTAGTAGGCCTGTACCCAGTGTGGGTAGTAGTTTGTGGCTGGTACACACCTTTTCAGGTGATGTAGTGGAGCTGTGTTCCGTGGGGGTCGTGTGGTGAGACCTTCCACTTGCTGTGTTTTACCCTTCCTTGGGTAAACTCTCGAATAAGATTTCAATGTGTGATGGATTGGCATCGTAGTAGCCAGTCTTGTTACTTAAGTGTGATATTCGATATATCGTAGATTAGGGGTATAAAGGACTAGCTCTTGGTTAGCGGTCCTGTTCCCATATGTTGAGGTTCGCCAGTGAAGCTTGTAGCTTGGGCAGTGGTTTGCTTGTGTGGCTTATAGCTTAGGTGACTAGTTTTGAGGTGGTGTGCCTGTGAGGCTTGTGGCCTAGGCATTTCCATAGTTGTGCATACTAGTTGTGCTATGCTAGTCCTGCGGTTCCTCTTTCTTTTTCCAAGGAATGTGTATTGGTTATGAATATTGTTTAAGAGCCGCTTTATATTATAAATGTTGTGAGCATAATATGGTTTGGCTATCGGTGTTGCCAATGGAACCCGTTGGGGGTTGAGGTTCTTCTGTGTTGTGTGTGGTTTTGGGTGGTCCCCAACTGAGCCAGTGACTTGTTGAGGCTCACTCCCCTACAGTTCTTTACAGGATTTACCTTGTGTAGCTTGCGAAGACATTGTGGCAGACTTGTACCACCAGCAATAGTGTTACTGGAGTTGTGTGAGCTTGTGCTCCCTCGGGGTATGTCCCAGGTTGTTGTACTCTTTTTAATTTGAACATGTAATAATGTAATAGGACAGTTGTAAATTGTTATATGCAGATATGAGCACATGTATTTTCTTGTGTCTCTTACTGTTGTGGTTTATCTTTTATATTCTTACTGGACACATGTATGAGCTATCCCTTGTGAGACTTCGGTCCGTTCGCAGGAGGCAGATCTGGATATGGAGCCTTATTGGGCATAAGTATCCAGGGCCGTCACAATATGCATCCGACTTTATGGTCACATTTTAATGAATCACTTCGGCCAATGTCGACACAATACAGGCGCTGGAATCACGTCGCCTGGACCGAACGCGATTCCAACTTCAAACTGAAAACCAGTAATCAAGGTGCGATATTCATGCAATGCCTATATCTCTCTATCTACTGACATTTAGACAAAACTCTAAACATAAAATATGATGAGCACATCTCGTAAAAGAACTTTTATTTTTGGGTGGGATCTAATTCGGTCTCAATTCATGTGAAACCTCTGAAGAATGCAAAACAACCCTAGACGTGCATGACTTCATTGCAACCTTCATATCAGGCCCGAACATGAAATCTAATGATATTTAGACAAAACTCTCAACATAAAAAATGTATATGAATCTATTAGAAGAACTGTCCTGTTGTGGATTAGATCTGATTCGGTCTTGAATCGTGTGCAACATAGAATGAACATAAGAAAACCCTAAACATGCATGACCTTGTTGTGACTTATATGTCAGGCCTGTAACTTGAGATCTACTGATATTTAGAGAAAACTCTCAACATGAAATATATCTAGAACATCTAGTAGAATAACTTTCATGTTGTGGCTTAGATCCAATTCAGTCTCAAATCATGTGAAAAATATGAAGAATAGAAAAATCCCTAACTGTGCGCGACTTAGGGAAAACGACTAGAACTCGACGTATACTCCATGAAAATTAGGCAAACCAAGTGCAAATGAACCTAGACATGCAGCTCTACAACGATGGTATGGTTTTCATTTAATCTTGGCCCGAGAACACCTACCTTTGTGAAGATCTACAGCAACTCATGGTTCTGGACGCAGCAGAAGATGTAGGGGAAGAAGCTCTGGTTCCAACAGTTACTCTCCTTCTCTGATGTCCTAGCCCGCCTCCAAACGACCCCACTCGATGCCCAACCTTTCCCCAAATGTTTTGTGACGAGTTCTTATAGCTTAGGGTTTAATTTCATGTCCTAATAGTGTTAGGAAAGGGTGTTGCGGGATCTGCTTGGCTCCTTCCAAAATCTGAAATTACTCCTCCCAAATGAGGTAGCTACACCATAGGAAGGTGTCAAGCATGGTTGGCCACGATTTGGCTTGCTAAGCTTGGCCATTACCACCAATGTTTACCCTAATTTTCCCTTCCCAATTACCCTTAATACAAGTGCGAATTTCTGTGTATTTCTTGCTCCAATTTTATTATTGGGCTAAAAGTGATCCATTGGCCCAATTTCATTATGGAATCATTAATACATAATGTTGGGAGTCTCTCCAACCTATTTATTTAATTTATGGTCGCGTCATTTTCCGCGTTAAAGGTTTTCTGACTTGGTTTCCTAATTTGGGTAATTAGTCCCGTGTGACGTACACTAGGCCAATCGGATTTTTGTTGCATGAATTTCCTCGTGGACACTTAGGGATAATATTTGAGGTTGATTTATAATTTTTATGGATTTTATGATGTGTTTTCTCACGTACGATAATGGCACGTAAGTTTTATCCTTTTGAAAATGCGGAAATTATTTATTTTGTTTATTTCTAATTTTTAAATTACTGAATTTCCGAGGTGTTACATTGCTTCGGTGTCCTCTCGTTTCATCATAGTCTCGTTCTGGTGTCAGTTTGTGGCAGCACCGACGCGTGTGGCTTCCCGACCTCATGGTGTGTCCGGGGTCTGGGGTGGTTCTGCTTGTCGGCCCTCGACCTTGTGGAGGTCTGAGGTGGCCGTGCTTGTGGTGAGACGTCGTTCTCACCTGGTTGTTGTGTGGTCTCAGTGGGTGTGCCGAGGGTTGCTTTCGCTTGGTGCCTGACTCCGTTGGTTTCTGCAGGAGTCGTGTGTGTGTCACGACCTTGGTTGGTGGTCGTAGTGTTGCATTGTTTTGTTCCGCTGCTTTGTAGTACCCTGCTGTAGGTGTTCTCACTTTACAACTTTCTAGTGTAGTTTTCTATTTTCAGAGTTTCTGCTGCTCTGGCTGGTGAGGGACTGGTAATCCCTATTGGGCTTGTTCGTAAGGCTCACCCCCTACTTCCTTCAGATAGGGGCTCGTCGTCATGGGAGCTCGGTGTCGGATGGGTTGCGAAGGCAGCTGTGGCGCCATGTGTTGTCAGCAGCAATGAGAGCGAGTGTTGTGAGCTCTTGTACCTGAGTGTGTTGAGAGTTGTGCTTTGCAATTCTCGGGGTATGCCCCTTAAGGACTGCACCTTTCTTCTTGTACCTGTGCTTTTACTTGGGACACGTTGTACATTTGTTATATTGTTATAGTTATTTAAATTCAGTACATATCTCACTAGACTATTGCTTGTAACCCTTCGGGTCTTTGGATCCATGGGTGGCGATGCGAACTTCAGGGTCCCTGGCGGTGGTCCAAGAGGTCGGGTCGTTACACCCAAGGGGTTTCTGGGGACTGGATGTAGGACTTCCATTTAGAAGGGCCAAACTAGGATAAATCCTTTGTGCACTTGTGTGATTGTTTCCACCAAGTTTACCTTTGTTTTACACACACGACAATAAGTACTAACGATACTATCTAGTGCTATCTATTTTCAGATAAATTTTTAAAGTGCAAGAAGTCCTATTCACCCTCCCCCCCCCTCCTCTAGGACATCTAAAGCTCCATCTCGATCCAACAATTCGGCCACCAAAAGTGTTTCTTTAAATCCTGATACATCTTTGTACTGTCTTGAAGAATTGAATATCTAGATCTATATGCTTCTTCCAATACCTTATGCTTTACCTCTGTTTCTATTGGAACATACAATCGGTCTTTGAATCTAATCATACAACCATCATCAATAGTAACATTCTCCATCCTCACAATCTCAATCAAATTCTCATATATCCTTTGGGCTTCTACTATTTGCCAATATAATGATGGCTCTACTGCAGTACTAGTCAATACTGCTCACTGCTGATCATTTGGAATAAACATGGAATTCTCTGTTACATCCTCATACAGTTCTATTCCTTAATCATCAATTGACTCAAAATTACCTTTCTGCTTAATGTGTCTGCAACTACATTAGCTTTACCTGGGTGATATGCCAAACTAAAATCATAATCTTTCAAATATTCCATCCATCTGCGCTACTTGAGATTTAAATCTTTATGAGAAAAAATGTACTTTAAACTTTTATGATATGTGAAAATTTTAAACCTTTCTCCATACAAATAATGTCTCCATAACTTTAAAGCAAATACTACTACTGCTAACTCTAAATCATGTGTTGGATAATTCTCTTCATGACGCTTTAACTGCCTGGATGCATATGCCACAACTTTCCCACGCTGCATCAACATTGCTCCGAGCCCTCTCTAGAAGCATCTATATATAACACAAAACCTCCACTGCCTGATGGTAACTCCAATATAGGTGCTGAAGTGAGTCTTTTGTTCAATTCCATGAAACTCTGACGGCAATCTGATGACCACACAAATGGCACACCTTTCCTAGTTAACTTTGTCATATGGGCTGCAATTTTTGAGAAGTCTTGAATGAAACATCTGTAATATCCTGCCAAACCTAAGAAACTTATAATTTTTGACACTATCTTTGGCTCTTCCCATTTTATAACAACTTCAACTTTAGCTGGATCCACCTCTACTCCTTCTCAGAAATCACATGACCTAGAAATTGAATCTCACATAGACAAAACATCCACATACTGAACTTGGCATACAACTGATGTCACGCCCCGACATGGAATATCGGAACACGAGGCAATTGCAAGTAAACGGATACAAAGCAAGTACTAGACATCAAACCATTGCACAATAAATAATACGATAGAAAATACTTCTCATTAATAACTTTCCAATGTCTAGTTACAACCACTAATATCAAAGCCATTCTATATGACCCGATACATTGAAATAAAGCAAAAGACTAAACTAAGACTCTATCATTGTACTAAGACACTAGGGTGCTCTTGACATCACTCTGGTCGTTCCCGTCCTCTTGAGTGTATGTGTCATCCTCGGTCTCACCTGAGAACACAACGACAAATAACGCAGGGTGAGGGATAACGCCCAGTAGGACTTAAATCTCAAGAGTCAAGCATGCTTTAAATGATTAATGTATTAAAAGGTAGAGTAACTAATGATAGAGCGGGAGAGTCAAGTAACGTAAGAGATAGCATGATAGCACGTGAACGAAATAGCACAACTTTCCAAGTATAGCACAAGTGTTAAGTATAGTACAAAATAGCAGGATGGCCATAGCACAAATAGCACAAAGTATAGCAATAGCATAACGGGTATAGTATAGCACTTTTGTCAATAGACAACGAGAGAATATAACACTTTTGATTGTTATTTAGATAGTCGAGATAGATAGCACTCGAGTGTAATACCAACACTCTGATCATTTAACTCTCATGGGCACTAGCACTTTCGGGCGCACATCCACGACCAGATCGGGCCCTTTATATATTGCCAGGCATTGGTTATATTGTTTATCCTTAGACAATAAGTCAATGGCCAATATAGAGTACCAAGAAGTAGATGAAAGTACTAGATGAATAGACGAGATAGTAGAGTGAACGCGAATAGATGAGCGAGTAGAGTATAGATGAGAGCTAGTGGACATTGCACGTAACACGTCGAGTAAACAGGCGATAGTAACAGTTGCACAACACGTGCACATGGTGTTGGCAGTCAGGTGGAACTCACGACCCTACCACTTGCCGTGTTAAGCACAGGTCCAGAGGTCCGACGTGATTCAAGATAAGAGCGAACTTCTAATAGCTGTTTGGATCATATTGATCCTTAAAGGGTATCATAGGTGTTAGGGTACAATCGGCTCGTCGACCATGTGGGAATCCATGGACAGAGAAGACTTACGGAGGCCTTGAACAAAGACTCACTAGTCCGACAGAAGGAGTATTCGACGGAGAGTTCGTCCAAGTTAAATGAGAGTGTGTATATAGAAACAAGTGCTCGACATTCTAGAGGAATTCTAGAACAGTGGAGTGTCGATAACGGTATTCCCAAAACATTGCGAGAAAACGTAGACAAGTCTATTTAAAATATGGCGAATTAATTACATAAATTACCAGATGTATTATGAGATAATTACATGCCAAGTTAAGCCATAATTGGATGGTTCAAAGTGTGTGCATGTATCATGAAATCATAGCTAGAAATAAGTCATGTGCATGTCTTTTAAAATCACATAAAAATGTTCAGTTTATAACAGGGATTTTTACTGCATATATGACTGTTAAGAGAGGGTACAAACACTGTAGAAAGTCAAGACTTTCAGAGATAGGGGGTTTCATGCAAAAAGTCCAGATCGCGATGTACCCTAATGAGGGTCGCGATAGGGTCAAGCAGAATGTGACATGCTCTTGTACAAGTCGCGACGGCCTCATCGGTTCAGACAGAGAGATCGCGACGACAGACCCTATCGCAATCAGATCGCGATGGAAGGTGTTGTCGCGACGACTCGTCAGATCGAGCAGCAGATCGCGACGACAGGCCCTGTCGCGATCAGATCGTGACGAAAGGCACTATCGCGACGGCCCTGTGAACGCGACCTATCGGGCTGTCGTGTTCACAGGGTTGCGCCCGAGTTCGATAGGGAGAGGACAGTGTATTGGATTGCGGGCCAGACTTACCCTATTTTGACACAGGGTGATTTAGAAAATCATATCTATTTGTACAGGTGATGATGAAAAATCATGAAACTAGTTGCGAATTGATCTAGACATGCATGGGTACTTAGAGTAAATAGGGATTTGAAAACAAACACGGCTTCGACATGCTTTGGTCATATGTATTCATGAAGAACATGGAACAGTACAGAGATGAGATCAACAAATTAATTCGCATGATAGGATGAATGAAAATTTGGGCTTTTAGGGGCAAAAGAAGCCTAACATGCATCAATATTCCCATAAAAATTTCGTAGCATGGGATTTAGTATACATGGAGATCAAGAATTAAAAAGAGGGTTCGGGGTCATGGTGTTTACAGAACTTCAAAAAGTAAGAACAAAATATTTGCTCGATGGAAAAATATGAGACAAGAGGGCTTTGATTCCTGAGGTTTAGATCAACCTACAGACGAAGTTGATTTAGTTTTGCTCGTGAGAATGCCTACCTTTGGTCGATTTCCTCTTCTAGGGCTAGATCTTGAAGAACGAGAGAGAGAGCTTGAGAAGTGCTTCTTCCCACGAATTCTCCTCTTCCTTGGCCTCTCCTCCTGGTCCAGAAACCCTTGGCAACAAGCTAGGGCCGGCCATAGAGATTTAAGAGAGTATTTAAGTCTCTTCTCTTTCTATTTCCTAATAGAACTCTAACTCTATTTAATTTCGAGATTTCCTATTTCTCTCCTCTTTCTAAGCATGCCAAATTCCAATTTGAGTTAGGTTGGGACCCAAATTCGTGGCCAACCTATTAGGGTAGGTTTAGGAATCCAAATCTAACTCAAATTAGTTATTTAATGCATTAAATATGCCTTTTCTATTTAAGTAATAATTAAGCTACGAATTTAGGGTATTTTCCTATTAATCTCTTTTTAAAAATCTCTATTTTTGCCCACTAATTTCTAATGGGTCCATTTAACAAAGCCCGTTACTTCTTTTCCTTTAATGGGTTTTATTTAATTCTCTTTTATTTGATTTTCTAATTACTTTTATTTTTTTATTATTAAATTTTTATTTTCCTAAAAATTCAGGTTGCTACACCCTCCCCATCTTAAAAAGAATTTGGTCACCAAATTCATATGATCATAATGGAGGAAATGTCTTAACAAAATGATCGAGGTAGTTCGTCTGATGGTTCCTTCCGGTTCCCATGTGGCTTCTTCCACTCCGCGGTTATTCCATAAGACGTTAACCACGTGAATGGGACAGCTTCTGAGCTATTGTACCTTCTATTCTAGTATTTTGATTGGCTTCTCTTCATATGTCACATCCTTGTTCAACACCAGCTTCTCGTGGCGAATGATGTGTGTGGGATCATATACATATTTCCTGAGCATGGAGACATGGAACACATTGTGTACACATGCCAGATCTGTTGGCAACGCCAGTCGGTATGCAACCTCACCAATCCTTTCGAGTACTTCAAAAGGACCGATAAATCTAGGACTGAGCTTTTGTCACGCCCCGATATTTAGCAGCAGAATAAATACCGGGGGACGTGAACGATACAAACAAACGTATCACAGTTGAATAGCACAGAGTCACAATTGAATATAATAACACTTTTCAAATCATAATAATATCCTCAAAGTTACTCTTTATTTCATTTCATTCAACTAGATACAAGCTTACAAGAAAGAATTAACCAAAGGGTCCATTATTCAAATAACTTCCAGAAAAGGTTCACTATTACATAGACTACTCAATTCTATTTCTAAACTGTCATCTATTCTAGGACGGGTGCTCGTCACTCTTGTCCAGTCCCATCCGACTCCACCGGTTCTTCATCACTACCTGAAAAGGGCAGGATGATAGGGGTGAGCGAACTAGCTCAGTAGGATTTACATCTCAATAACGTGCGGGCACTAGTATACATGATTAACATTTTAAGTAGGTAGATATGCATATGAATATGATGACAATGTATGTAATACTAACAGATTGAATAGCAGAATAGAACGGATATCGTATCAGATCAAAATGTCGAATTGCATATACAATGAACAAATGTTTCAAGAATAGAATAATGTCAGAAGAGATTGGCCATATTCAAGCAGAACTCATTGTTCACAAGAACAAACGTATCATATCATGTCAAGTCAAACTTATCATGTCAAACAGAAGGCACATTTTCACAATCTTGCATGTCAGTGTGCTATGCCAAGCACCAAGAGTCATACTCCCGCGGTTAACAAGTACGTTGGGGCGCTCCTCCCCAGGACCGAACATGGCACTTATTGCACAGGCATTGGATCAAGTTTTGGACCGGAGTCCCATGTTGTTCCGAACAAACAGATTCATATTATGGCCACCGAGTTTCAATGACAAGCTCATAGTAAAAGAAACATGATCATTCATAGAGTCAAGGAATGACAAACAGCTCAAAAGAACAAGGCAGGATAACGACAATCTTATGTTTCATAATTCTTTAATGTCTTGACATTAGGGTGTTTCAAAAGACGGATCGTATGTAGAACATGTGCTTTCAATTTCCAAGAAGGGTGTGCCTATTCGTGCAAAAGTGTAAGTGATGAATCACGGATCTTTCCTAGCATGTATGCGTATGACAAATAATTAATTGAACACCGGAAAACATGTAACTATTGGAACTCATATGCAAATCATGACATTAACGCCACTAACATGTCCATACTAACATGCATTTATTCCCACATTCATATCATATCCTTATCTTATCAATTGACAATAAGCAAGATCACAAGATAATCCAATGAACATAAGGATAATCAAAATTACACATTAGAATCATATTCGTATCATTACCATTTTCTTCAATGGATTGATTTATTTTAGGTCCATGCATACTATATGACATCATGCACAAGCTAGTAGACATCATGAGATGATTAGACCAAAATTATGCAAATTTCTTGTAAGGTGGTGTCGACACTAGATCAAGTGGTGTCGACACCATGCTCCAAACACAAGACAAAATCAGGCAAAACTGGTCAGGTAGTGTCGACACTAGTTCAGGTAGTGTCGACACAGTGCATCAAATACAAGGAAAAAAGATCAAGTAGTGTCGACACTAGTTCAAGTAGTGTCGACACTAGAGACAGCTTCCAGAAAACCTTCTGGCCAATATGGGACAGTGTGTCGACACTAGGTTAGGTAGTGTCGACACTAGATCAGCTCCCAGAAGCTTTCTGGGTCAAACTGGGGGAGTGTGTCGACACTAGATGGGGTGGTGTCGACACTAGAGGGCTTCCCAGAACACTTTATGGGCTGTTTTGGGACAGCAGGTCGACACTAGCACAGGCAGTGTCGACACTAGTGGCCCTTCCAGAACAAAACACATGGTCAGGTGTAACCGGAAAAACATGTCTCATGCAGCGATTCACTTCTAACTCTTATAACTCTCTAAAGAATGACATTGGATAAAATGTTCAACACAAAAGATGAAGAGGACAACTAGTAGAAGAACTTTGATGTTGAGGGTTTGATCTAATTCGGTCTCGAATCTTGAGAAAACATATGAAGAACAAAAAGTCAATAGTAGCCCAAAATCGCAGTATCATGCAGAGACTCTCTTATCATGCTCCTAACTCTCTACCTAAGGATTTTTGGACAAAACGTCCAACATAGAAGATGGTCTTGACTTCAATTGGAAGAACTTTCATGAAGAAAGTTTAGTCAAATTCGGTCTTGAATCGTGTGCACAATATGACGAACGAGAAAAGCCCTAACTGTGTAAGACTTCGGGAAAATCACCAATACACGATGAATACTCCATGAAAATTGGGCAAATCAAGTGCAAATGATCCTAGACTCAAGAAACTACATGTTGGCATTGGTTTTCGTTAATCTGGCCCGAGAACACCTACCTTTAGGAATATCTAAAACCCGTTGATGTTCTGGACGCAACAGAGGATGCAGGGAATGAAGCTACGAACTCCCAGCCTTTCTCCTGCTCCTCAGAAGTTCTTGCTTGCCTCCAAACGACCCAAACTTCGTTGTTAAACCTTCCCAAGAGTTTAGGGACGAGTTCTTATAGTTTTAGGATGTTGTTAAGAGTCCTAACGATACTAGGAAAGGGGCTACGAGCTCTGTTTCCTAGTTTCCAGGAAATCTGGGATTCTCTTACCCAAAAGAGGTAGCAAAGGTTTAGGAAACCACCAATTGGGATTGAGTTCGGTTTTGGCTTACCTTACATGACTAATCAACCATCTTTTAACTCTAAATTGCCCTTCCTAATTATGGTATAATTACCTACATGAATTTCTGGGTAATTCCCTGTCCAGTTCATTCATATCCTTGGGCCAAATGTGTTCTATTGGCCCATTCTTGTTGATGGTTCATAATTACATGGTGTTGGAAGTCTCCAATACGATTATTTATTTTTATCCCTCTATATTTCTGAAAATTTTAAATTACTAAATTTCCGGGGTGTTACAGCTTTCCTTTCACACCAAATCTTTAGATGCCACGAGTAGGTGACACCTTTAATAATACATGATCACTAACTTGGAATTCCAAGTCTCGCCTTCTTTTGTCAGCATAACTCTTCTGTCTAGACTGAGCAGTCTTAAGCCGGTCTCTAATCACCTGAATGTCCTTTGTTGTTCGTTGTACCACATCCAGGCCTAGCCATTGCTGTTCTCCCACCTCATTCCATCATGCAGAAGATCTATAATTTCTTCCGTAGAGTGCTTCGAACGGTGCCATCTTAATACTCGCCTGGTAACTGTTGTTATAGGCGAACTCAATGAGGGATAGGTGCTCGTTCCAATATCCTTGGAACTCTATAGTGCAAGCTCTCAACATGTCTACCACTATTTGGTTGGTTCTTTCAGTTTGCCCATCAGTTTGTGGATGGAATGCGGTACTAAAGTTGAGTTTAGTACCTAGTGAACCTTGTAGTCCTTTCCAAAAATGAGATGTGAATCTCGGATCTCGATCTGAGACAATAGATGATGGAACTCCATGCAGTCTTACTATCTCCTTGACATATAGGGCAACTAGTACCTCCATCGACCACTTACTCTTTATGGCTAGGAAGTGGGCAGATTTGGTTAGTCGGTCGACAATGACACATGTGGCGTCGAGTCCACCACGAGTCTTGGGTAAACCCATGATGAAGTCCATGCCAATGCTTTCCCATTTCCATTCTGGAATATCTAGTGGTCTGAGTACACCAGCAGGGCGCAAGTGTTCCACTTTTACTTGTTGGCAAGTAAGGTAGTGTGCGGCATGTTCAGCTACCTCTCTTTTCATGTTCGGCCACCAAAACGTTCTTTTCATGTCTTGATACATTTTGGTACCTCCTGGATGAATAGTTTACTTCGTCTTGTGAGCTTCATCCATTAACCTTCTCTTCAGTTCTTCATTTTCGGGGACGCATGTCCTCCCTTGAAATACTAACCTTCCATCTTCAGTCATAGCAAAGTCCAGTCTTTCGGCTAAAGTTTCCTTGATGCGAACCAAGAATGGATCGCTATCTTGTTGAGCTTTGATCTCCTCTAGCAGATCAGATTGAATCTTAATATTGGCAACCAAGACTCGATCATCCCTATGTTCATTATTTAAGTCTAACCTTGCGAATTGTTCTAGTAGTTGCATCTCGCCAAGGACTAGACTTGAAACAGATGCCATCGGCTTTCTACTAAGAGCATCAGCCACAACGTTTCCCTTGCCTAGATGGTATTAGATGTTGAAGTCGAAATCTTTTAGGTATTCTAGCTATCTTCTCTGTCTCATGTTGAGTTCTTTCTGAGAGAATAAGTACTTCAGGCTTTTATGGTCTGAGTAGACAGTGAACTTTTCACCATACAAGTAATGTCTCCAAATCTTCAAGGCGAAGACCACGGCAGCCAACTCAAGATCATGCACGGGGTAGTTGACTTCATGAGTCTTCAGTTGTCGAGAAGAGTAGGTGATGACTTTCTCCTTTTGCATCAATACACACCCTAGCCCAATTCCTGAGGCATCGGTGTAGACAGAGAAACCTTCTCCCTCTATTGGCAGAGCGAGAACAGGTGCTGAGGTAAGGCAATCTTTAAGAGTTTGGAAACTTTTCTCACACTCTTTACTTCAAGAGTAGGGATTCTCCTTCGTGTCAGACGCGTGAGAGGAACGACGATCTTTAAGAAGTCCTTGATGCCTGTAGTAGCCAGCCAGTCCTAAGAAGCTTCTGATCTCGGTGACGTTGGTTGGTCTCTCCCAATTGAGTACAACCTCGACTTTGGAGGGATCAACTGAGATGCCGTCCTTTGAGATGACATGGCCCAAGAAGGACACTTCTTCGAGCCAGAATTCACACTTGCTAAGCTTTGCGTACAGTTGGTTGTCTCGCAAGACTTGCAGTGAAATCTTCAGGTGTTTTTCATGCTCTTCCTTGGTCTTCGAACTTGTGAAGGTATGGCCGATATATGTTGTTCATGAGTTGCATAAAGGCTGCAGGAGCATTGGTTAGACCAAAAGGCATAACGACGAATTCATAGTGTCCATACCTGCTCCTGAAAGCCGTTTTGAAGATATCGTCATCCTTGATCTGTTGCCCAGTTAGGTAGCCCAGAGGGGGGTGAATGGGTCTTTAAAAATTATCAGCTAATACATGTTCACTAAAAATGTTCACAGAGAAATACACTTTGAAGATTGTTAGTGTTAGTAAAGAGAAACAACAATCACACGAAGACAATCACACAACACAAGATGTATCATGGTTCGGATCTCCTCTCCACAGGAGTCCTACGTCCACTCCCTGAGCAACAACTCAGAATTTCACTAACTAGGGTACAGTCCCCCTATGGACACTACAACACCCAGCCCAGCTGGTCTTCTCTTCACAGCCCGAAGAGGAACAACACCCTAGATACCCCACCAGGTCTTCCTTCACAATAGAAGGGAACACACACAGAAACAAGTAAGCAGGAGATTAAGCCCCTAGATCAAGCTTTGATAAGTCAAGATCTGAAGCAAGGGACTGAGAGCAATGAGATCTATAAAGCAAAAGCTCACTCTCAGAACTAAACAAGCTCTCTCGAAAATCTACAAACAATGCAGAGAGCAAAGAGCTAATCTAATGGAATGAGGCTTGGCTCTTTCTTGAGAACTCGCAGAAGACTTGATGATCAGAGAGTTTTCTATGACTGTCGTTCTCTGTCTATGTGTATGTATGCTTCTGGAGCTCCTTTCTTCAATATATATATCTTCAATTTGAAATCTAAACGTTGAAGTATCTGTTGCCTCTAGCTTTTGGTGGACGTTAGACTGAGTGGCACTTGGAAGCTTCCAGTCAACAATCCTTTATCCATTTGTGCACGCAAAGAGATAGGATCTTCTGAAGTGTCCTTTGGCTTCTACAAGGTCCAATTGTTGTGAGATGAATAGCTGAACAGGACCTGCACACACAAAGCAAGGTAGAATGATAGACAACTGAACTGTCTCTTGTTGTCAGTCAACGTTAGTGTGAATATTCATCAAAATAGTAATGCAATTCTACTGTTCTAAAAGATGTATAAAGAATAGACACGATAATGGACGATATCGTCTGCATGCATGCAGAGATACGCTCAGTCTTCATTAAATGCACAGCTGACAGAAGAATATGTGCGAAGACTTTGACTATTCAACCCGTTGAAAGGATAAGTCATATGTCAAGTTGATTGATATGAAATCGATGCATTTATGACTTATGAAATCGTTATGCAACCAAACAGCAAATCGTTGTGAGATATGAAAGAATCGTTGTGATCATTAAGGAAATCATTATGATTACTTAAGAAGTCGATGCGCAAGGCAAATCGTTATGAGAACCAAAGAAATCAATGTGATTACTTAAATAGTCGATGCGCAAAACAAATCGTTATGACGTCTAAAGAAATCGTTGCGATAAGTAAATCGTTACGATAACTAAAGGAATCATTACGATAGCAAATCGTTGCGATAATTAAAGGAATCGTTACGATAGCAAATCGTTGCGATAACTAAAGGAATCGTTACGATAGTAAATCGTTGCGATAACTAAAGGAATCGTTACGATAGCAAATCGTTGCGATGACTAAAGGAATCGTTACGAAAGCAAGTCGTTACGATGACTAAAGGAATCGTTACGAGAGCAAGTCGTTACGATGACTAAAGGAATCGTTACGAGAGCAAGTCGTTACGATGACTAAAGGAATCATTACGAAAGCAAGTCGTTACGATGACTAAAGGAATGGTTACGAAAGCAAGTCGTTACGATGACTAAAGGAATCGTTACGATAGCAAGTCGTTACGATGACTAAAGGAATCGTTACGAGAGCAAGTCGTTACGATGACTAAAGGAATCGTTACGAAATCAAGTCGTTACGATGACTAAAGGAATCATTATGAAAGCAAGTCATTACGATGACTAAAGGAATCGTTACGATAGCAAATCGTTGTGAGAACGATTTCTTTTGAATTCAAACGATGCTTCATTCTATGAAGAAATCGATAAGGCACTTATGAAACCGTTATGAGGAATCATTACAGTTCTACTGTAGTCGTCATAATTTATAAAAGAAACCGATGTGTACTTAGAGAAATATCATACTTGATCTTAATGTTGCTTCAGTAAGAATAATACTTACCAATTTGGCTTGATTTTCCTTGTTATATTTCATGTGCTCATGACTTATAGAAAATAGGTTAGTGACCTTAATCAAGGGTTTGATAAGTATCAACACAACATGGTTTTGTTAATCACCAAAATAGAAATGTGATAAAATTAAATTACATGGGGATAAACTGTTCATCAATCTCCCCCTTTTTGGTGATGACAAAACTTCAATAAACTTCAGTAAATAGCACAGATAAGTTTACATTTAAATCCTAAAATTGTTTGCAATAGCTCACCATATGTATTTCAGAGCTTGCAATAGTTCTCCCCCTTTTTGTCATTAAGCAAAAAGAAATAGGACTGAGACAAAGAAGAGGAACAAGAAAAAGTAAAGAGCACACAAAGAGTGTATTGTATTAATTTTGAGAAGGTATAGAGAGATAATGAGTAGGGGACAAGAGAGAGGCATAATGAGAAATTATTTCCCAGGCCTGCTCTTCCTGCTTCTCAAAAACTGTCTTGAAAACCCCAAGAGATATGGAATAGGTTGGTCCCATAGAGGGAGCCATCCTACGGAGATGAAGGGCCAACTGCTTCTCAAGGAAATCTGCATAGGAATCACAATCCAAATCCATTTTAAAGAAGCTGACTTTCTCAAAACTGGCACAAGTAAGAAACTGATCTAGAGTGACAGGGTAGAATATTTGCTTGTGCTTCATATCTTGGCGCATGGCTACATAAACCTTGTACCTTTCAACCCAAGTGAGATAGGGATCATTGACAAGGTATATGGAGTTCATATCCAGGAAAGTAGCTTCTGAGATGAGAGGTTCACCAACCCTGGCACGAGATTCATTCAGATCAGAAAGTTGATGTGCGGAGAGAGGATAGAATCTGATCCAATCTTAGGGTTCAATCTTTCACATACTTACAGGGCAGGAGCAAGAACTTCAGCACTGACATAGCCCTGGTGATACTCTCGAAACAGGAATCTGTGGAAAGCCACTAGATACCCCTTCTGGACCTTAATTTTGCCATGACTCTGGCAAAACGCTAAAAAATGATTGAGCCCACAAAGGAATCCATTATTAGAGAGTGGAGAGGGGGAAGGAAGGTAGCCTTAGGAAATTGAAGAGTGGCAAAGTTTACTTGGATAGCTTCAGTGCCACGAGAGGAGCCAAGACTTTGGATGGCCTACCGGAACTAACCTAACTGGACTTCAGGCAAACGATGAAGATATCGATAATCATTAAACATCTTGAAGTGTCTGATCAGCTTTATCTCCTTCTGAATGAACGGGGCACAGGAGTCCTTGTGGTGGATCAGGAACCATTCAGACAAGGTTAGGGTATGGTCCCTAGGAGGGAATCTGGCAGATTTGGCAAGTAAAAACTTATTGTAGAGAGTTTTATTTGAGCGACCCCATTTTTCTTCAGTTGGGATTCAGCTGAAGAAAAGATTTTAGTTTTGAGGAATTTGGAAAGAGAAATGTAAGGTAAGATGGTGTTTAGATAGTCTGTGAGATTCTGATGAGGAAGATTGAAGATAGAAGCAAAAACCACCTTAGAGAGGAATTCCCTGTAAAGAGGTCTATTCTTGGTGACCTCTGTCAGTGAAAACCATAGAGGAGGATACAAAATTGAAGAGGAGTTAGAAGAGGAGGAGGTTTTTCTTTTCTTATGGACAGGACTAGAAGAGTCTGTCCCATGAATATGTTCTCTAACCTTGAGGACAGATCGGAGAATGGCTGCCTCAAACTCATCCTTGATGGCCCTAAGGTAGGGACCATCAATCTAAGCTCCCTCTGGAATGATTGTAATGAAGGAGGGAGGAGGATTAGGATGAAGTAGAGAATGTGGGTTGGAAGAGGTAGGTTCAGAGGGTCCAAAGAATGAGGGACCATAG
The DNA here is from genome assembly GCA_014218235.1 of Colocasia esculenta. Lineage (NCBI taxonomy): Eukaryota > Viridiplantae > Streptophyta > Magnoliopsida > Alismatales > Araceae > Colocasia > Colocasia esculenta. The sequence goes on along the minus strand of CM024758.1, from coordinate 88,009,169 downwards.
GAGGAGGAGGCTTCAGCTGAAGATGTTGGAGGAACCTCACTAAGAGGAGGAGGTGGAGAAATGTGAGAGACAGGAGGTGAAGAGGAATGTATGGGAAATGGGGTAGGAGAGGAGATGGTTCTGGGTTGAGGTGGCTTGAAAGGTTGAGGAGCAGGTGGAGCAGTGGAGGCCGAAGGTGGAGAGGAAGGAGTAGGTGTCTGAGTAGGTGAAGGAGCTGGGGGCTCTAGAGCGACTGCTGCTTCTTCTACCAAAATTTACTCAGACCCAACTGGCCCTGATGGCCCTGATCCTTGATCTGATGGCCCTGAAGACCCAGACTCCACGTCTGCTACCGGAGAAACAATTTCCGGCCCTGATGGCCCAGACTCTACAGCTGCTGCCTAAGAAATAATTTCCGGCCCTGAAGGCCCATACTCTTGATTTGATGGCCCTGATGGCCTGACAACCTCTTCTTCATTTCCTTTAGAAGGCTGAGCTGGAGGGGGAGGAGGAGCTTGAGCTCCAACTACCTTCAAAATCTCAGAGAGCATGGACTTCATGCTACCCATTTCCTTGTTGAACCATTTCATAGCATTTCTTACTTGGGATAGCTCTTTGGTGGCTGATGCCTGGCTCATGAATATGGACTTTACATTAGATTGCAATGAGCATAATATTTCTCCTTGAGCATCCAACCTCTCTATCACAGGCTTCAAATGAATTACAATTTTCTGACTCCGGGACCTCTGATATGGAGTATCCGCAAGGAGAGGAACTTCCTTTCCTTTCTCCCTTGCTTGGTCCACAGGTGCCTAAAGATCACCATCATCATCTTCAGAGTCTGAAGAGCTTGCACTTTCTCCTTCTCTGAACTGATTTTCTGGGGGGGTTTCATTTCCCTCTCCTTGAGTCTCACTGCCCTTTTCAACACTAACTTCTTCTTCTTCAGCCACAATCTCCATAGGAACATTGGGTTGAGCTGCTGCTGCTGCTTCGGATTGGACTGGGAGGTCTTCTAAAGGAACTTCAGTGTGGCCTGATGCCACAACACTTTCTCCCTAAATATCCTCTGCTACTGAATGCTCCCCCTCAATGGGAGCATCTTCCATTACTGCATCTACTTGAACTGATACGTGCTCCTGCTGGCTTGGAGCTTCTTTTATGACCATTTCTTCAGTGTGGCCTTCTTCCACAGATTCTGCTACAAGAGATTCATTTGCAACTTGCTCCTCCTGAGAAATGGAGTCCAGTGCATTCCTAAGTAGAGTGGCTACTTGGGAAGATGGAAGAGGATCCTCTAGAGATTGCCCAAAGGGCTCAATGAAGTCAGGAGGAATGTCCTTAATCCTTCTGCTGGCTTCTTCCACTGATGCTGCTGTCACTGCTGCTGCTGGAACTACTGATCAATGGCTGCTTCTTCTGGCTCAACCACTGCCGCTGCTTGTGCTACTAGTTCTAGGTCCTCTTGGCTTCACCAATGATGGCTTCGCCCTCAACTGCACCAGTCTTTGACCATACACTATTCACAACTGAAAATCCACTCTTTCTCAAATTTTGGACTTGATGGCTTGGCCCATTTTCTCAAAAACATCACCAACCACGCTAATGCCAAAATGCTGGAAAATTCTTGTCAAGAGATGGGCATAAGGTAGTGAGATATTCAACTTACTCTTGGTGTCCCACACCTGAGAACTGGCAAACTTCATCCTCTCATTATTAATTATGCAGTGTTAATTTCCTAGTTCTAGATGGCCTAGAACATCAGGTCAGAATCTGCCTGGCGCAGGTAGAGAAAGATGCACTCCTAGGAGAAATAATCTGACAAATATGAAGTGCAATAACCGATTAAACGCACTAAGCTGGTTGATATCCAGTTTCCCATCCTTCAGCCTGAAATTCGGACCAATAATCCCTAGCCCCTTGACTTGAGTGTCCACAGAGTGGACTCCACTGTGACCAGTGGTGGAGACTTCAAACAGAGAGGCTAACAAATCCTGGTGATCCTGATCTTGGTACCCTTGACCATGGATGTCAAGGTACCATCCGCCTCAGTCTTTAAACAAACATAAAAGGCTTTCACAAGATACAGATAACTTACCTCAGACAGGGTTGCAATCTTCGTCCATTTTAACTTCTGCAGAGCTTCAACTAAACTGCCCATGCCATTCTTCTCCAGGTCTACCAAATCTACTGCCTTGTGACCACAAAGCTTAGCCTTGACTGACACAAACCTAGCTTGCTGATATGCGGTGAGGAATGCAGCTCCGTAGCCCCCAACGGTGCCGGAAATGGTTGTAGAGGCCATGGAATCTAGCAGGGAAGGGTTCTGAAGGACTGGAAGGGTGATTGAGGAAGAACCCCTTAAGAAATTTCTGGCGGGAGAGGTTGAAGGCTTCAAATCTGAGGAAAGTTGATGCCGGGGTCGATAGGGTATCGCCTAGGCAAGAGGACGAAAGAGATAAAGAGGGAAGAGGAATCGTTCCCACACAGATTCCAAGATTGTGAAATAAAGAATAAAAGCTTTTTCGAAATGGGATGTGCCTTTCTGGCGAAAAACGACAAAGCTCCAATTTGAAAGAAATAAAGAGTTACAAATAACGAACCGACATGAGTATTTACGTCAGATAGAATAAATGAGAGATAATTGAGATATTTTTGCTCACTTTCAAGGAGAATAATTAATTTAAGCTCTGAAAATTAATATCTCAGGTTTAGCAAATAAATCTTTCACAATTTGCACATGCCCAATTCCCTTCTGAGAGAAGTAAACCTCTCTTCGGGTAAGGCTTTTGTGAAGATGTCTGCTAACTGATTATTGTATCAATGAAAGAAATTTCTATATTACCATTAGCTACATGATCACGAATAAAATGATATCTAACCTTAATGTGTTTTGTCCTTGAGTGCTGTACTAGATTCTTGGTTAAGTTTATAGCACTTGTGTAACGTCGCGTGTTTTTCGGATCCTTATGGATCATGTGAGTAATGGTTCTGGTGGCCGTTGCGAGGCCAATATGGTCTGGATGTGTGGTGCGTGCAGGTTGGTCTTGAGGTAAGTCAGAGTCTGCAGCAGTGATTAGGGGTTGACGGCCTAGGGTGGTCGTTGACATGGGTTGGCGTCCATGTATGTGACGTTTACTCTATGAACTTGGCGACAAGAAATATGGACGTCTAACCTTAGCGGTTTGATTGGCGGCAGCCATGTTGAAGCCAACCTGTGCGACCTGTTGAATATAGGGTCACCCGAGGGCAGCTTTTCCACTCGGTTCTCCCTCTTCTTCACCCTACTTTCACGCCTTTGCTCCCCTACTGCTTCTAACGGTTTCTAAAGGCTGGTTAGGGGATCGTGGAACGAGTGGCAGTGACCAATCGTGCTAGGAAACGCCAATGCGAGGCGTGATTCCCGTGGGAGCTCGCAGAAGGTTTGGCGCGAATCAAGGATGTTTAGGAGGTTTATGTGCGTTCTGAGGTAGGGAGCGACCCCTTTAGTTGCTTTTGAATGTCGTGATGTGCTATGAAAACATGTAATAACATGCTATTCGTATTTTGGGTAAGGGTATTCCATGCGGGATCAAAGGGTGGTTTGATTGATTTACTTAGTGAAACATGTTGTTACGGTTGTTTATAGTGCATGGATGTTAGAGAAAGGGTTTTGTTGTGTTTCCCACTGGTTTTGGGGCCAAGAACACTTGTGGAATCGACCTAGGTTTTTGTGGGAGCTGGTAGCCGAGGAGCTTGGCGTCAATATCGATTGACGCCAGGTTCTTCAACTGGGAGATAGACGGCCAGATACCTTGCCGTTTACACCCCATCGACGGACACCAGTTGTCGACACTAGTCCCCAGCTAGTCCTTTTCCAGTGCCTCACTCTAGAGGGCCCAGGCTAGGGTCTCTAGAGGTTCCAGGCATAGGCCTGCGACCGTGTAGTCCGCAGGTGGTGGTGTTTAGTTGGTCTCCACAGTTGCTTGACCTTTTCACGTGGAGCGGCAGTTGGACCTTTCGTCCGTAGCTGTGAGACTGAGAGGTAGACCTATGTGTGTTTGTCCGAGTCAGTTACTGGTGTCGCGAACCAGTTTACGTGGCTCACGTGTGGTGGACTCTACTTTAGCTCATACACCTGTTTGGGTTTGCCGTTTATTTAATATAGTTGCTTTATGTAGTCGGCAAACGGTGAGTAAATTTACAGCTTTATTATCCTGCTTAGTTGTTCTATAAACTATTAGTATAGTTTACTGCCTTCATACCTATGTTTTTGGTTTGCTCGGTGTTGGGGGAATTCCCTACTGAGCCAGTGACTAGCGAGGCTCACCCCTACCCCCACAGGTGAGGGCGAGTAGGACGTTTCTTGGCCGTCGTCCAGCTCGGAGCCGTATCATAGCGGTGCAGGGTCAGCACCTCCAGCAGTGTAGTGTAGCTAGTTGTTTACTTCTTCCAGTTGTACCCCGGGGTATGCCCCAAGCTCTTGTACTTTCTTTCAGTTTTGTGGAAATATGGCTATGTAAACTTGTGGAATATATATATGGAATGGTGTGTTCCTTTGTGTTTTCACAGACTGTTGAGTGATATCCCTTGCGAGGCTCCGGCCCGTTCGCGGGAGACGAACTCGGATCAAACTTGTTATCAGTTTAACGGGTTTGGACGAGGTGTTCCCTCACAGTTGGTATCAGAGCAAGGTCCGTGTTAATATAAGGGAACTAGAAGGTTACATAGCCTTATTTCGATAGTAGTATACTACTGGTAGTGACCTTGGTTTTTAATGATCCGTTGTTTTGTTTTTGTTTGGTGTTTTGTTTATGTAGAAGTTTGAAATGGCTGATAGTCAAGATTGGGGTGGTGGAGGAGATGATCCGGAGGAGAGCACTCAGCATATGATAGAGAGGATTTGGGAAAGCCTCACGGATATTCGAGCAAGGATGGATCAGAAGGCGCCGGTACCACCGGTTGCCGTACCACCTCGGGACGAAGAGACTGTACCTATAGTTCTAGTTCCGCCACCGCCAGGAGTGGAGGTGCCTTTTGTAGCACCCTTGCCACCACCACCGCTAGTGTTAGTAGCAGAGGAACCAGTGATGCAAGGTGAGAAGTTTCTGAGATTGCAGCCGCCTACTTATTCAGGAGGGTCGAATCCAGATACAGCGGAACACTGGGTCCATGAGATTGAGAGGGTCTTTACGACCATGAGATGTCCGGCAGCAGATAGAGTTGTGCTAGCTGCCTATCAGTTGAGGGGTTTTGCACTGGAATGATGGCGATTGAAGATGCAGACCACCTTCGCAGGCAGGACAGAAGAGACTATGACTTTGCCGGAATTAAAGAGAGAGAGAGAGAGCTTGAGAAGTGCTTCTTCCCACGAATTCTCCTCTTCCATGGCCTCTCCTCCTGGTCCACATGCTAGGGCCGGCCATGGAGCTTTAAGAGAGTATTTAAGTTTCTTCCCTTTCTATTTCCTAATAGAACTCTAACTCCTATTTAATTTTGAGATTTCCTATTTCTCTCCTCTTTCTAAGCATGCCAAATTCCAATTTGGGTTAGGTTGGGACCCAAATTCATGGCCAACCTATTATGGTAGGTTTAGGAATCCAAATCTAACTCAAATTAGTTATTTAATACTAAATATCCCTTTTCTATTTAAGTAATAATTAAGCTACGCATTCAGGGTATTTTCCTATTAATCCCCTTTTAAAAATCTCTATTTTGGCCCACTAATTTCTAATGGGTCCATTTAACAAAGCCCATTACTTTTCCTTTAATGAGTTTTATTTAATTCTCTTTTATTTGATTGTCTAATTGCTTTTATTTTTATTTTTATTAAATTTTTATTTTCCAAAAAATCCAGTTGCTACAACTGATGCTCTCGCAATGTCTGCAAAGTGATCCTTAAATGTGCTGCATGCTCCTCCTCTGATGCCGAATATACTAATATATCATCTATAAATATCACAATGAACTTATCCAAGTATGGGTGAAGTATCATGTTCATCAAATTCATGAAAGTTGCTGGTGCATTTGTCAATTTGAACAGTAAAACCACAAACTCATAATGACCATACCTTGTCCTGAAAGTTATTTTATTAATATCCTCCTCTTTGATTCTCAACTGGTGATACCCTGACCTCTAATCAATCTTAGAGAATACCATAGCTTACTGCAAGTGATCAAACAAATCATCTATTCTTGGAAGTGGATACTTATTCTTAATGGTAACCTTGTTCAACTGGTGATAGTTTATGCACATTTTGAAACTACCATTCTTCTTTCTAACAAACAATACTAGAGCACCCCATGGTGAATGACTTGGCCTAATGAAACATTTCTCTAACAATTCTTGCAATTGCTTTTTCAATTCTTTCAATTTAGTTGGTGCCATTCTATATGATGCTTCGAAATTGGCATACTGCCCAGCTGTAATTCCACTATAAAATCATCTTATCTGTGCAGAGCTTATCCTTGCAAATCTTCTAGAAACACATCTACAAACTCTTTGACCACTGTGACTATCTCCACAGACTTGTCTGACCCCAATAAACTTACTGAAGCTAAATATGCTACATATCCGCATTAATTAACCTTCTAGTTCTAAGTGCAGAAATAATAAATTTGGGGGTATAAAATGACATCCCTTGGAATTCAAATACTGCTCCACTAGGATGACAATTTCTAACGCTCTTCATTCTACAGTCCACCATTGCCCTATAGGCCTCTAACCAATCCATAGCCAAAATCATATCATACTCTTTCAAATACAATGCATACAATTAGGCTGGCAACTAATTTCCCCATATCACTATGGGAACTTCATCTAGATAACTAGAGGTCAACATATAACTACTTGAAGGGACTTCTACAACCAACTCACACTGCTTCTCTTCTAAAGGGTGAACCATACTATCCATATAATCTTCAGAAATAAAAGAATGCGATGCACCTAGATCTATCAACACTATTGCAGAAAAAATCAAAGATAGGTAATATACCTTCAATTAAATTAGATGCCTCTGCCTACGCTCTAGTGATGGCCATAACTCGTCCTCGACTTTCTAAAAAGGAGGACCTCTACCTCGATCTGCTGAGGTTGCTGCTACTGCAGTGCTACTCTACCATAACTATACTCTGGGGATAAGGACAATTCCTGATTAAATGTTCTGGCTAACCTCAATTATAACACATGTATTCTGGAGAAATCATGGGCTGTCTAGCTGTACTCTTCTGGGACTCCTCCGTCTCTGGCCTAAAGCCACAAGCTTGCTAAAATGCCTGATGTCTTCCACTTCCTCGACCTCTGAATATCTTCTTTAATCCCATTTAGTAAACCCGGATGAAGATGCTCTTGATGGTGTCTTACCCTTACTAACACCTGGAGAATGTTGTGGAATCCAAAAACTACCAGACTCCCCTGATTGCCTGGCCTACACGCTCCTGTCCAAAATTGCTGCTCACTGGGCTGCGTCTTCCACTATTCTACACATCAGGGGATTCATCGCATCATGCAACTCTAGTCGCAAATCTCGAATAAAATACTCCACCATCATTGCTTTATCTATAACCACGTATGGTGCATACCTGCTCAACACCATAAACCGCATCTGATACTCCAATACCAATAAATTCCCTTGTTGCAATGTTTTAAACTGCTTCCTCTTTGATTGCTGGATCTGAACTGGAAAGAAAGTATCATTGAACACTCCCAAAAATCTAGCCAAGTAATGGATCTTCTGTCCTTCGCGCAAATACCGTATGTATCTTCAATCTCCACCATTCTTGTGCAAAATCACGCAATTGATATGTAGCTAAAATCACTCTATCTGCCTGTGGACACCTCATAGTAACAAAAACCCTTTCAATCTCATGCACCCAATGCTCTGCTATATCTGGATTCAGGCCTCCTGAATAAGTGGGTGGCTGTAACCTCAAGAACTTATCTACCAACAATGTAGGCTCCTCCGTACTAACTAGATGTATCGGTACTGCTGGGTTACGAGCACAACTGGTAGTACCTAAACTCCTGGGGGGGTGGGGGTGGTGCCACCAGTATTGCCTCCTCTATAACTTGAGGTACTATCACTACTTGTTGGACTGGTACCTGCTGATCCAACCTCATCCTAATCTCAGTAATACTTCCCACAATCTCTCAATCAACTGATGAGTAGACTCTTCTAGTTCATCTCCTCCACCTCCCCAATCTCTATATCAACCATTTCAAATCCTGCACATACATCATTTCAAACCACATAACGCACTAACAAGTCAATACAAAACCACGGCCTACTACTAGCAGTGGACTAAAGTAGAGATCATGCTATATAATTCTCTATGTTCCTTTATATTCACATGGACCTTTCTCTGATACCAACTGTGACGGTCCTCGTCGTTCAAACCCTTAACCTATTAACGAGCTTGATCCGAATCCGCCTTCCGCAAACATGCCAATGACTCACAAAGATATCAACACAAATGTCCATGGAAACATAAAAGGAACACATTAAACATATATAAGATTTCACATCTCACACATATTTACAAGAGGTTTACATAGTCACTTCATCTAAAGTCAAAGTACAAAGTACAATAGCCTAGGGCATACCACGAGGTACAACAGAAAGTAAATTACATGCTACTAGTGCAGACCCAACTTCGCTACAGTGCGGCCCCGAATGAGATGAGGGATAGAAACTCTCCTGCTCTCCTTCATCTGAAAGGAATAGGGGTGATCCTCACAAGTCACTGGCTCAATAGGGAAACTCCCTCAATAGCCGAAAGAACACCAATCCAACGAGAAGCAGAAGTAAAGAACTAAATGAAGGAATTAACAGAGTCACCTATGCATGGTGCTACAACTGTAATTAAATAAACAATTCTAAACTAATAATATGAAATATTCATTAATAAATAAATGGAAAACACGCACAAGAGTACGAGCTAGAGAAGGTTAACGCCACACTTGGGTCACGAAATGTCACGCCCCAATTTTTGGCAGCGGAATTAAATCGGAAACGCGTCGAAAAAGCAAGTATTCAGAAGTCAAGACAAATAACTAATATCAATAGGGCCCAAAATTCAATAATCAAACTCTTTTATTCATCTTAAGTGAATGTTACAATCTCTAAATGTCAAAATAAGAACAACTCTCCACTATTAGCCTCATCTAACTCTCAAAGATAGACAAAATTACAATGATTACTAATCTCTCACTAACTAGAATAAAGAAAGACTCTGTAAAGTGTACTCCACACTCGGCGCACAAGTCCCATCGTTAAACATATTCTCATCTTGACAACCTGAAATGTTAGGGAGCAGGTACGAGCAAACAAGCCTAGTAGGATTTATATCTCAATGTGCGGGCAATGATATACGTGATTAGCATTTTAAATAAGTAGAATCTCTACAAAAACATGATGGCTAGACATGCATGGCATTACTAACAAGTAAATGGCTGAACAACGTAGAATTATCAACATATGTATAGCGGATCAAGTACTGACTTTCATATGCATTGGACAAGGAATTCAAGAATGAGATCGTATCACATAAACAAGAACTGGCCATATTCACACAAATAACACATATTCACATGGTCAAACGTATCATATCAAATGAAGGCACATTCACACAAATCTTGCACACATTCCAGTGTCATGGCACGCACCACAAGTCCATACCCCCGCGGTTAATAAGTACGTTAGGGCGCTCCTCCCCAGGACCAGACATGGCCCTTATTGGATAGACAGTTAGTCAAATGGACCGAAGTCCCACGTTGTGCCGATCAAACATATACATATTATGGCCACAGATTTCAAGAACAAGCTCATAGTAACAAGGATGTCACGCCCCGACATTTAGCAGCGGAATTAAATATCGGGATGCTGTGAACGATACGAATATAAGTATCACAATCGAGTAACTTAGAGTAATAACTAAATATAACAACATACTTGAGACATTAATATTGCCAGCTACAATACTCTTTATTTCATTTCCAATCAACTAACTAAAAACCTTACATCAGTCAAGCCAACCATAGGGCTCATTATTCAAATTCCATAATAAACTTCCTGAAAAGTATCATCATTACATGTGCGACTCAAACATCTATTCCTAATCCTTCGTCTCCACAAGTGACGAGTGCTATTCACTCAAGCCCTGCCCCATCAGTGTCCACAAATTCTTCATCACTACATTAAATGTTTAGAATGATGGGTAAGCAAACTAGCCCAGTAGGATTTACATCCCAATGTGCGGGCACTAATATACATGATTAACATTTTAAATAAGCAGGATCTAAACAGAAACATCATGAGTATGCATGTATTTCTAAAAAGTCAAATGGTTGAATAGAATGAATATCATAACAATCAAATACTAACTTTCATATGTATTGGACAGGTAATTCAAGAATAGAATCGTATCACAAGGATTGGCCACATTCACACAGATATCACATTTTCACATGATCAAACATATCTTATCAAACTTTCATATCAAACGAAGGCACATTCACACAAATCTTGCACACATACCAGTGCCATGCCAAGTACCACAAGTCCATACTCCAGCAGCTATTATGTACGATGGGGCGCTCCTCCCCAAGACCAGACAGGGCCCTTTTTGCACAGGTATTAGTCAAATGGACCGAAGTCCCTCATTGTGCCGATCAAACATATACATATTATGGCCACATATTTTCAATAACAAGCTCATAGTAATAGGACATGATCATTCATAGAGTTCAAGGTATGACAAAAGCTCGAGAGACCAATTGGACAACATAATGGCATATCTTATGTTCCATAATTCTTTAGTGTCTTGACATGAGTATGACTAATGACTATCGTACATGATACAAGTGCTCTCTATCTCCAGGGTACTTCAGGGTACAACCAGCTCGGTCTCTATGAGGGAATCCACAGAGTACGGAGACTTACGGAGGTCTTAGGGAAAAGGTCCCTAGTCTGCCATTACGGAATGATTGGCAGAGAGCTTCCAATCCCCCAAGAGGGGTGTGCCTAATCGTGCAAACGTGTAGGTGTCGTGTCACAGAACTTTCCTAATCATGTGTGCAATGGATGAACAAAATATGGAAACCTCGGAAAACATGTAAATAAGGAAAGTCCACATGCAGCAAGTAACATAATAGAAAAGCTCTTAAACCAAACACGTTCATTCAAACATGTATCCTCCACAGATTTATATCACATCTTATCATGACAGATTTCATATCAAACTAGATCACAAGATGATAATCAAATGAATGGAATGTCAATCACTTCATATTAGGCATTAGAATCATATTCATGTCATTATAGTTTTTCAAATGGGTTGATCACTTTTAGGCCAATTCATAACTTAGTAACATGTTTACAGACTAAGAGAATACACATGCTGACTGACTAGCCGAAAGTAACAGCCTCAGGTCGTCTTTGAATCACGACGAGTTCAGACGTAGCCTTTCAAAGAGCCGTACATAGATAATAAGAATGGTATAAAGGCACAAAAATCATGATGGACGTTCTTGTCGCGTTTAAATCACGACAGGATAGATGGTCGCCTTTTAGACCTGAATCGATTACCCCGATCGATTGCCTGACAGAATCACGACGGTATCGTCCGTCGCGTTCATAATGGGACAGAATGATATGTCGCGACGACCCCTGAATCGCGACGCTTCTCTACATCGCGTTCATGCATGGATTTTAAACAACGAATGTAAAATCTATACGGAATCAGATGGGCGGGAAATTGCGAAATCACGACGGCACATACCGTCGAGTTATGACGGGTCTAGAAACCCATGCGACACATAGGTTGAGGTGTCAGGGTTGACCGGTCAAACCATAAATCATGATGAAAGACTTGGTCGCCTTTTTCTGAATCGCGACGTACCAGTACATCACGTTCATGCATGCAGAATCATGACGTCTGGATACGTCGTGTTCTGGATCATACCCGAAAACGCAGAAAAATGATGCACCCTTCATGATAGACTTATAACTTGAAATCTATTGACATCTTGTAACACCCTGAAAAATTTTAATTTTGAAAAACATGAATAAGGTAATTATTAGACTTGATTATTATTATTATTTTGAAATAATTAAACATCTAGGATTGGTTAGTATTAATAAACATTCCGTGTCGTACTCCGAGGTGCGCGCTCCGATAGGGCGACACCAGAAAAACGTAACAAAAATAAAATATGAGAACACCATAATTTCCAGAAAAATGTGGTGATATCAGAAATATAAATATCAGAATTGTTGACGTACGGATTTCGAGATAAGCGACGCAACTATTTTCGGGTGATTTTTCACCCTGTATAAAATAAATTCTAAAAATTAACTAAAATCACCATAATTTGTAACCTTTCCATTAGCCCATGGTTGAAATTTTAACACAAATGGACATTATTTGAATATATTTACATGAAGATTATTGGGTCAACTGATTTATGGGGTATTTACGGTAAGCATTTATGTGGATTTTCTTGCTTACGCATGAGGGTTACGTAAGCTATAACCCATGGCCTAAACACCTTACACGTCCCACCAGTACGTGTAACCATGAGAAAGGTTGCATGGACCAGGTGGCTTTGGAAGGGTTAGGGGTTTATACCTTGACACATGCTTGGCTAACGTGCCAAGCATGCGTGAAGGTTGGAGCTTATAAAAGCTTCCCCTCACTTTGAGGAAGTTGTCTTCTTCCACTGCTGCTGCACCTGTTAGTAGTCCTGCTATGAGAGTTGTCTTATTCTTGTGAAAGCTTTTGTGGCTGCTGTTGTTGTGCACCCAGAGGAGTTGCTGCTTCCATAATTTGATTGGGAGTGTTGAGAGTTGTAGTTGTTGGGGCAGCAACATTGCACCTTGGTTTCATCTCTTTTCAGCTGTTGTGGATCATCGAGGAGAAATTATCATTCTCCAAGCTCCAAGATCTGGTAGAATTCTCTTCCTTTCTCTCTTATCTTGTTCCTATAACTCTATCTCCTGTGTAGATGTTCTAGTCTACAAACTTGTGTTTTTGACTCCATCTTCATCAAGACAGGTAGAATTCTCTTCCTTTCTCTCTTATTCTTGTTCCTATAACTCTATCTCCTGTGTAGATGTTCTAGTCTACAAACTTGTGTTTTTGACTCCATCTTCATCAAGACAGGTAGGATTCAACTTCTTTTCATTCTCTTACCTTATCCTTGAATTGGTTATCATGTTACTATTTGACTGTCCATAGCATTTTATGTGTGTCTTATACCATGATGGAAGTCACTGTTGTAGAAATAAAAATTTTTCTAGTGTCATATTGTATCTGGGTTCTAGCTTAACATGGTTAGATTCATCCCTACAATCCTAGATTGCACATCCTTGTTCCCATACATGATTAAACAAGATATTGCAAAATTTTCCAACTCTCTGTTAAGGAGTTGGAGTGTCAGATTGCGATTTCTACATAATTCGACTTATGTAGACAAACTTCAACTCATGACAGATTTCTACATAATTTGACTTATGTAGACAGACTTCGACTTATGACAGATTTTCATAATCCGACTTGTACATTCGACTTATTACATTCGACTTATACATTCGACTTATACATATTACTTATACATTCGACTTTACATTCGACTTATGCATTCGACTTATACACGACTTATACATCCGACTTATACATTCGACTTATACATCCGACTTATGTAGTCAGACTTCAACTCATGTAGACAGACTTCAACTCATGTAGTCCAACTTCCAGACTTGTGTTTTTCTGTCAGGGCTATTTTTTTTTTTTCAGAAGTAGATTACTAAATACCAGTTAGTTATAAATCCCTAAACCTTGTTCTATGAGAAATTTTGAGTACTTGTGTACCCTCACTTGAATTGTTTACAATCATGACATCAATTTGTGGATCTTCATCTTCTTGGGTACTAATTATCTTGTCTCTAAGATGGATCATTTCAATTGTCTTCCATAGAGATCATTTAGTTGTCTTCCATACCCTCCTTTAGTTTATTCTTGATTTGTTCAAGTTTAAGTTGTTCTTATGTGACTCCAATCTTCCGAAGTATTGGCTTTGAATCATAACCCTTTGTTACATGTGAAATTTTGAGTACTGTGTATCCAATGAGCCATTACAAGAGTGAGTGTGTTATGATGACAAGTTGTGGGTCTTTGGACTCATTTGAGAAATATGCCTGTGCAAATAGGGCTGGTCGAGTCCTGGGTGGAGCACCCGAATTCGTTTATGGCCGCGCAGGAACGATGATGACACGTGGATGTTGGCATACATCATTACATTCTTGATTAGTCATCATATCATACCTGTGTGTGTGAATATATATATCTGTCACGTCCCGAGAATTATGCAGCGGATATTAATAATAACAGAATAATTCGAGACGATAACCTGAGACGTGAACAGTCGGCAAATAAGCCTCTAGCTAGCACGCACTAAATGTACAACAACATACATCATCATAGGCCCCAAATATTGAACTCAACTAATCTTTTATTCAAATCTCACTTATTGTATTCAAAATGGAACTATTAAAACTCTTACACTATGGATAACAGGACTAGACTCAATAAAAAGGAAAATTACATAATACTCCTCACTTCTACTACATGTTCTAACTCTCAAAGCAAATTACTATAACTAGACTCATAGTTGGAACGCTCTTCACTCGGACTCATTCCCATCCTCAACTTGCTCTTTCTCTTGAACTTCATAGTCACCTAGATTGTTAAAAGTAGGGAATGAGCAAATATAGCCCATAGGATTTATATCTCAATGTGCGGGCAATGATATAAGTGATTAACATTAGAACTAGGTAAGCACGATGGATGTCATGATATGCATGTGCGAATAAAACTCGTTAAAACATGATACATGAAACAAGCTAGATAGAGAGATCATGATAGAACGAGATCTAGAAGGACATAACAAGATAGAACTAGCAATAGATCACTTTGTACAAGCACGCAAGATTTCACTTGATGTCAATAGCTTTCACAAACGCAAGATATCACTAATTACAATAAATGCAGGATGGCCATATCACGCAAGCAAGCAAGCACGCCGAGCACGATCATGTAACACTAATCTGGCACGTAGACACTAATGTACACCAAGAAAAGATCCATCAAGAATGTACACTAGGACACGTATATGTGGTTATTGTATCTATCATTCAACACAACACGCACGACTCCCGGCGCAGATGAACACCAGTAATCATTATACCCCATGGTTAACATATATTATGACTCTCCGTCATTGGGGCTAGATTGGAGCCCTTGGACACTCGCCGTGCCCGGTAAGCATCTCACTTAAATTTTAATGTAGATACCCACAGTCATTAATAATGGCCAATGAGAGTTTCAATAAGTAAGTATGGTGAATGTCATGTCATGATGATGATGAGAGCAAGTAATACGTAAATTGAACATGATTTAATGACAACAATGGTCAAGAGATAATTCGGCAGCATAACAACACGATTTATACTTTAATTCAATCTTTACATTAATGGCTTTAGTCTAGATTGTAATCACACTCACACGAACAAAGAAGCG
>CM024758.1:87904861-87993535 GCA_014218235.1 Colocasia esculenta | reverse complement strand
CCGGAGCCAATTCGAACCCCCTTTCCTTTGGAATAGGGGGGGTATTTATAGGGGATGAACCCCTTTACATGCGTGGGAG
This sequence comes from Colocasia esculenta, assembly GCA_014218235.1. Taxonomy (NCBI): domain Eukaryota; kingdom Viridiplantae; phylum Streptophyta; class Magnoliopsida; order Alismatales; family Araceae; genus Colocasia; species Colocasia esculenta. The sequence goes on along the minus strand of CM024758.1, from coordinate 87,993,456 downwards.
AGGAGAGAGGGTGCCCCAACCGATGGTGACCTCATGATGAGGTCACCATCGGTTAGGGGAGATTCCCCCTTACCGATGGTGACCTCATCATGAGGTCACCATCGGTTAGGGGCAACCGATGGTGACCTCATGCTTAGGTCACCATCGTTTAGCCCCTTAACCGATGGTGACCTCATGTAAGGTCACCATCGGTTAGGGGGAGACCCCCCCTTAACCGATGGTGACCTCATTGTGAGGTCACCATCGGTTAGGGGGTCCTAACCGATGGAAAGAGAGGGGAGGGGGGGATTTTGTCTATAAATACCCCCCCTACACCCTCATTTCCAGGACTTGTTGGAGCCCGGGTGCTGCTGAAGTCCTGCTTGTTTCTTTGGAGTTTCGCCCGACTTCTCGGAGTTCTGCCCGATCGAGGGTGCCTTTGCAAGCCTCGGAGTTCTTCCTCGAGCTTGTTCTTTGTGCTTGTTCTTTGTATTCGGTCTATAGACCTTGTGCTGCCGGAGGTGCTGCTGGAGTCCGGCTCCGTTTCCTTGGTGCTTCGCCCCAACTTCTCGGAGTTCTGCCCGATCAGAGGGTGCCTTTGCAAGCCTCGGAGTTCTTCCTCGAGCTTGTTCTTTGTACTTGTCCTTCGTACTCGGTCTATAGACCTTGTGCTGCCGGATTTTTCCGTGCTTCGTACTTTGGACGGAGACATGTTCTCCTTGTACTTTCATTTTAACCGGGACTCCGGGCACCATTTTAAGGGCCGGAACTCCCCTGCTGAATTTTGGGGAAGGATCCCGCTAATAAGTTATAACTTAAATAACCTTGGGGTCATTTTAAATCACAACTTTTTGGCCTCTGAGCAGGATGCTGATAATGTATTGTAACCAGGCCTGCTGATAACCAACATTTAATCTTCGTAGCCCAACGCCCCTTTCATCATGTCCACGACTCGAACCGTCGTCCGCCAAAATAGGCTTCAACTAGGCTAGTCGCCGGACCATCATCTGATGGATTTTGTAATTTCCGCTGAAATAAACGTGTCACACTTTTGCCGTTCAACAGACGTCTGGTCAAGCTCCTCCTCGGGTTGACTCTCAACATGAGGAACTCAAATTCCCTCTTCGAAGAAACAAATATTCAAATCGAAGAAGGCGGACCTTCTACCCCTGCTATCACCCCCGTCACCAACTTGCCAACGAAGGATGGTTTCCAAGCAATGTCGAATGATGACAAATATAAAGTCATGCAACATGGCAGTCTGAAATGGCCTCACTGGTCAATGAAATGAGACTACTGGCGACTTCAAGCCTTGGCAATCTATGGAGCCAGTCTCAACTCAACATCAACAACAAAGTCAGCATCCGGATGGATCCGCCCCGGCAAATAATCCGGCGGCTTCTTCAAGTGCTCTTCTTCTTCAAGCTACGGGTCAGGATATCAATGACCCATCTAATATTATACCTCCTCAAATAGGAGCAATGCAAAATATTGCCATGCAAAGGCATGAGATACATAAATTATTGAAGATATATTCGCTCAGCAGGGCGAAGGTATTCAAGTTACGGGCTTATATTCTGTCCCGTATCCTATACATCATCAATTCAAGAAACTGCCAGAGCCATGCCCTAAAGTTCCCAAACTACAAAAGTTTAATGGACACGGGTCACCACTGGAGCATGTGGCACATTATCTTACTACCATGGGTGATCTCGCCGTCGACGAATCATATCTTCTCAGATATTTTGCAACTTCTCTGACCGGGTTGCATTCCAATGGTATTCAAAACTCAAGTCCGGTTCAGTTGCTGATTGGCTGATATGCAAAAGAAATTCATCCACCGTTTCCAAACGGCTGAAAGGAAAGTCTCTCTTGCCGAACTATGTTCCCTCAAACAAAAGAGGGGGAATCAGCAATTGACTTCATCCAAAGGTGGAGAGAGTTTAGCATGAAATGCGACAATCCCCCCGCTCAAGAAGATGCAATAACCATCTGCCGGAGAGGCCTCATAGCAGCAATCAATGAAAAACTCTTGGGAGCAAATATCAAGAGTTTCGATCAATTAAATTCTATTGTAGCAGAAATTGAGATGTTCTTAGCTGAACAAATGACTCATGCATCCCATAAAGGTAAGCTCCCCAAAGAGCGCAACCCGCCGGTAAAAGAAGTTAATGCCATTGACTTCTTGCCCGGCAATGAAGCAAAGGGGGCAGTAATTTCCACCACCCAAAAGAAATCAGAGCCAAAGCGCCATGCAAACTTTGGCCGAGCGCATGAAAGCTCCTTATTCTTTTAAGGAGCATACCAAGAAGCTCTTTGATCTCTACCTCGACAACCAATTAATATCACTGTCAGCACCAAAGAAGCCGACAGACGTCAGCAAGATCAATCAACCTAATTATTGCCCATATCACCGTATGGTGGGGCATGCAATTGAAGATTGCTACGTCTTCAAAAATGAGGCCCAAAAGATGATTCAAGGCGGCCTCATATCTATGCAAAATGGTCTGGTCGACCCTCCTCAGCCTCATGCTTGGGATCGACCAGAGCAATCTGTCAATGTTATACATACGGCAGAACCCGCCACAAGCTCAAACAATCCTGAGGCTGGTCCTTCATGTGACCCACCTCAAGATACTTCTGGAGCTCATTCTCCACCAAGATCCAAGCGTCAAGCCACAAGGAGAGCAATGCGGAGAGTCCAAAGGCAACTCCAGCAACTACAACAAGGCCAGCAAGAGCTGCGGCAAATTATGCAAAGTGTGGAGAGACGTCAGGATGCTCCCATTCAGGGACCCTACACTCCGCAACCCACTCAAATTCATACTCAGATGAATCAGGAATTGCCTCTGTGGTCCCTGTTGAATGGTAAAATTGTGATGAATGTATACCAAGAGAAACCACGATAACCCGTCATATAATGGTCCGATGGTTTGGTTAGCTGAAGCCTATTTTGACGGTTAACTGCTTAAATGACCCATGTACAAAAGGGTCGTTGAGCCTTGAAGATCGGATGTTGGTTATCGGTGGACCTGATTTCAACAGATTATCAAACAACCTACTCAGAGGCCAAGTAATTGCGATTTAAAGTGACCCCAAGGTTGCTTAAATTACAAACTTATTCGGAAGTTCTTCTCCGAGTTCAGCAAAGAAATTTCGGCCCTTAAAATGGCGCCCGGTCTTCCGGTTAAATTGAAGTACGAGGGAGAACATGTCTCCGTTCAAAGTACAAGCACGGAAAAATCCGGCAGCACAAAGTCTATAGACCGAGTACGAAGAACAAGTACAAAGAACTGGCTCGAGGAAGAACTCCGAAGCTTGGAAAGGCGACTAACTCCGAGAAAGGAAAGAAAGCTCCACACCGCACCTCCGGCAGGAACAACTCTTGTAAATGGGGTGTGGGGGGGGGGGTATTTATAGAAGATCTTCTCCCCTCCCCCCTCTCTCTATCGGTTAAGGGGTTCTCCCCTTAACCGATGGTGAATCACCATCGGTTGAAACCCCAACCGATGGTGACCTCATCCTTGAGGTCACTATCGGTTAGGGGAGACTCCCCTAACCGATGGTGACCTCATCATGAGGTCACCACCAGTTAGGGGACCCCTAACCGATGGTGACCTCATTATTGAGGTCACCATCGGTTAAGGGGTGCTCTCCCCTTTAACCGATGGTGATTCACCATCGGTTAGCTCTAACCGATGGTAACATAACCCCATGTCACCATCGATTGGGGGCTCCCTCCCCCAAGCGCATGTAAGGGGGCCTTCCCCCCTATAAAAAGACCTCCTATTCCCCAAAGGAGAGAGGTCGGTTCCCCTCCCCAAGGTCCCGGCGAAGCCCTGTTGGAGAAAATCTAGAAAATAGAAAAGAGCATTTGCTCATTCCAAAGTCCCTCTCTTCTTGTTCCCCACCCCCCTGCTTAGTGTACGAAGCCACGAAGGTACTAATCCCTTCTTTAGCCCTAAGCCAGGCGCGGAGAGGAGAATTGGCGCAAATCGTCATCGGCATTCCTTCTTCCCCCCCCATCCCCCCACATCGAGCAAGACTCTGTGGGGGAGATATTCTCCGGGGTTTAAATACCATCCATATCGAGCAAGACTCTATGGATATACGGTATTTAAATACCCTTGTTCTCGTACTCTAAATGTCTCCATATGAGCAAGACTCTATGGGTATGCGCATTTAGATGCACATGTTCTCCCCGCCCATCGAGCAAGACTCTGGGATGGTGGATTTTGTGCTTATATGTATATGTTTTCTTGAGGAGACTCTGCCCAAGCGGGGATTCTGCCCAAGAACATATTCGTATATTCACAAATTGTGTTCTTATATATATGTTTCTTAGAGGAAACTCTGCCCAAGCGGAAGTTCTATTCAAGAATATATATATAAAGATCACAAATTTGTAATTATACATATATGTTCCTTGAGGAGAACTCCGCCTAAGCAAAAATCTCTCTCCGAGGACGTATCCATATAACTACAAACCCGTGTTTATATGTATATGTTTCTTAGAGGAGACTCTGCCCAAGCGGAGGTTCTGCCCGAGAACATATTCGTATATTCGCAAATTTGTTTTCTTATGTATATATTTTTTAGAGGAAACTCTGCCCAAGCGGAGACTCTTCTAAGAATATATCCATAGAATTGCAAATTTGTGCTTATACGTGCATGTTTCTTAGGAGGAACTCTGCTCGGGCAGAAACTCCCTCTAAGTTCGTATCCGTATAATCACAAATTCGTGTTTATATACATGTTTTCTTAGTGGAGACTCTGCCCGAATGGAGTTTCCGCCCAAGGACATATTTATATAATCATAAATTTGCCTTCATATGTATATATTTCTCAAAAGGGATTCCGCACAAGCGGAGGTACCTTTCACCGGATACTCTGCTTAAACAGAGACATCGCCGAGAATATATACATAAACTGCAAATTTGTGTTTATATGCGTATATGTTCCCTAGGGGAAATTCCCTTTAAACGGATATTCTGCCCGAGGACATATTTATATAATCATAAATTTGCATTCATATGCATATACTTCTCGAAAGAGAGTCTGCGCAAGCAGAGATACCTTTTACCGGATACTCTGCTCAAACAGAGATACCGCTTGAGAATATATTCATAAATTGCAAATTTGTGTTTATACACATATATGTTCCTTAGGGTAAAATCCCTTCAAGCAAAGGTTATCCCGAGGATACGTGCATATAATCACACGCTCATATGAATATATCTCTATGAGGACACTCTGCCTAAGCGGAGAATTTGCCAAAATATATATCCACATGCTCATAAATATGTGTTGATATACACACATCTCAAAAAAAAAAAAGAGATAAGGACTGTGTTCAAGCCATCCAAATGAAAGCACATACATATACTCATGAAAAAATTGCATCCATGCGGACAGTTTTCGGAAAGAAACTGCAATTTGACAAAGACTTCCATGGAGATATATTCATATGTTCTCCAAAATCATATTCATACGAGCAAGAAATGAGGAAAAAGAAATTATGCCTCAATCCGGACTTTTCCAAAGGGATACTGCGAAAGAACCTCATATCAAAAATTGGTATAGTAATCCTTCTAATACGGAAGTGTTACTCCATATCATAACCCCCAAGTTCAGAATCAAATTTATGGGTATATACCCGTCCACAATGATAATCTTCATGTTTCACAAATAAAGTTTTCAATCAACCAAAATGTTCCTTTATCAAAAAAAAAAGGAGAAAGAAGAAGAGAGACCTCAAATAAGTTCACGGGTATATACTCGTTCTCTTCTCAAAATCATATTTTGGACTCCAAAAAGGCAGTCATTTCAAAAAATGAAATACTCAAACAAAAGTATTCAAAGTAATAAAAGGGGAAAATATCATGATTAGGATTTTCTGAAAAAGTGCACATTTTCTCATCCTTGCTGCTATGAATGGTATTCGTGTTAAAACTGGTGTTAAATAATACCAAGAGTTTTAACTCGATGTAAATGTAACATTGATTCCGGTCGATGGAGACAGAGGTCCAGCACATGCTACCCTAATTGTCTGATGAGTATAGACCCAGGACTCAAGAAATTCAGATTAAAAAATGGCGAACACGTCCGTTCCACGGACATCATACCCGTCCGTTCCACGGACATCATACCCGTCCGTCCCACGGACACCATACCCGTCCGTTTCACGGACACCATACCCGTCCGTGGACACCATACCCGTCCGTTCCACGGACATCATACCTGTTCGTTCCACGGACACCAAAATCCTTCCTCCGCATTGCGCGGACTCTTTTTTTTTTTTTGTCTATTAGACAGACTGCCACACCCCGCAATACAAAAAAATCAAAGCATGTAGAAATAAATGAATACCCAAATGGAATGAAATGAATGAACCAAAATCGATGATGAAAAAAAAAAATCCCCGTGTCAACAACTGGCACGCCCGGTGGGACCTCTTCTCACCATTCATAGCAAAAAGATGAGACATACATATATTTTCATGAAAGCCCTAATTCTGATGTTTTCCCTTGAAGGTACTCAAACGAAAAGGCAAACCACAAGCTGTTGGAGATGGCCGTCACTTATGGTCCGCTCATCGTCAACAACCACGCCAGGTTCGGCTACCTGGCAACTCCGATCGTATTCGGAGACTTCCTTGCAGTCGTCGGATCCCCTTTCTTGGGAATGGTCCCGGCCCGTCAGGAGGAAGATACCATCCAAGGATCTTCCGTTCATAAATCAACAAGAAGAATGGTAGGATGCATGCCAACACCAAAGTGCATCCTGCTACTGTCAACAAGGGTACCTCGATACCCTTGAAAGCTGATGATGTCAAAGAAAGCAAAGCTCATTCAACTCAAGTTCGGACCTATTCGGTCCATATGATTTCATCCACAATCGTTGCTCCCACCTCTTCACAACGGGGGCAAAATAAATATCATAAAAGCAAGAGGCCGTCTACTGCCACCTCCAGATCCGGCAAGTCCATTATGGTCGGAAGTCTGCAAGTGCGCCTTGATGGTAGTCCACCTATCACCCCTCGTGATAGGAATGTTCCAAATATTCCAACCTCGAACCGCTTCTCAGCTCTACGGTGGTTCCGAAAAAAGCATGAAGACTCCACGGTGAAAGCCTGTGCCAAGCAAAAGACACGGCATTTTACCAAGTTGAAACAAATTTGGGTTCCCAAAAAGGAAGTCCAAAAGTTTAACAAAGATCAAGCAAATGCATCTAAAGCAGTTCAGAGAAAAAACAAGTGCCGAGAAGGCTATCCCGAGACTTTAAAATAGCCGACACCAGATACCGCCTTTCTGCAGCTAGGCAGGGATCATCAGCAGTCGTGTGAGGTGGAATAAATCGGTGGATAAAAGGGAACAGCTCCTTATCCACCGGGAAGTGTTCAGGATATTCCTCCTTCCGTGAATAGTGATAAGGACCTCTCCGGCGACTGATGTGTGAGCAATCCACCTTGCCATCAGGGGAAAGATCGTCGGAGTTGACTGCGGCAATAGTATGATAGCCGCCATCCAGTAAGGTTAAGTTGTTCCTCGTGACGCGGGGCTCTTCCAGGGCAGGAATCATGTCATCCAACAGGATAACTCCGTCATGAGTCCTCTGAGTATAGTTGTCACGACACAGAAATTTCCTTCCCCGAGGCATGGCAAAAGCCTGGAAAGATATGAAGAAAGGCACAAATGAGAAAGGAAAAGGGGCACCAAGTCCGACTAAGCAAGAAATCAAAAACACAAACGACAACCAAAAAGTGTCTCAGGATGCGAGGTGGAATCCTATACAAAGAATCTATACGGGCCGCGTGTCGTCACTTGTCAATTCCGACACGTATCCCGTGGGGGGCATTTGTTGAACCCTAAAAAGTTGTGATGGATGATACCAAAAGAAGTGCCAAGATCCATTTATAATGGTCCAACAGTTACTTAGGTAGCCCATTTTGGTTGCTTAAGTAGTAAGAATGGAATCTCCTTTAAAGAACGCCTTGAAGGCGAAGTAACTTATTGCTTAAAGCAACCCCATGGTTGCTTAAGTAATATTGGTCCAAATGCCCCATCAAGTTAAGGAAGGCAGCCTATTTATTGGCAGCAAGCCCACCAGGAAAGCAAGAGTTCAGGAAGAACAATGCTCCGCCCAAGATACGACACGGAAGAAATCCGGCAACACAAGGTCTATAAGACCAAGTAAAGAACAAGTACAAGGAACAAGCTCCAACGGAAGCTCCGAGGATTGGTAAATCCAATTATCCGTCAAGTAGAACTCCGACAAAAGCAGAACTTCCAGCACTTCTAGCAGCTCAAACACCTCTAAATGGGGGTATATGGGGGCCTATTTATAGGCAAAATATTTTCCCCCAACCGATGGAAGCACCATCGGTTAGGGGATTTTCCCCCTAACCGATGGTAGCACCTGCTACCTTCCCCCTTAACCGATGGGGGTACCATCAGTTAAGGGGGATATTCCCCCTAACGATGGTCTTACCATCGGTTAAGGGGTTCTCCCCCCTAACCGATGGGGGTACCATCGGCTAGGAGGGGGGCCCACCCCATGCGCATGTAAGGGGGGGCCTTCCCCTATAAAAGGCCCCCTTATTCCCCCTCTCCCGAGGGGGGGTGTGCAAAAAAGGCCCCTCTCTCACCACTCCCCCGTTGGCTCCCCGGGTCCCCCTGCTGTCCCAAAAATCTAGAGAAATCTCGAAAAATAACAAGAAGCTTTCTCTCCCAAAAAAAAAATCTTTTCTCCATTTGTTCCTCCAATCCCTCTGCTCGACGTGAAGGTACCGGCCCTTCCCCTGCTCGGTGAAAATGGTGGAACAACCCGATAAAGCGAAGAGAACCAGAGATCGTCTCCATACGACATCGACATCTCCTCTATCCCCCTCCATGCTGAGCTAGCCTCTATGGAGGGCTTCTAAAAAAATCATGGCACGGTCCCTGCCCCCACATCGAGCAAGACTCTGTGGGGAAGATATCCTTCGGGGTTTAAATACCATCCATATCGAGCAAGACTCTATGAATACACGGTATTTAAATACCCTTGTTCTCGTGCTCTAAATGCCTCCATATTGAGCAAGACTCTATGGGTATGCGCATTTAGATGCATATGTTCTCCCCGCCCGTCGAGCAAGACTCCGGGATGGTGGATATTGTGCTTATATGTATATGTTTCTTAGAGGAGACTCTGCCCAAGCGGAGGTTCTGCCCAAGAACATATTCGTATAATCATAAATTTGTGTTCATATGTATATGTTTCTTAGAGGAGACTCTGCCCAAGCAGAGATGCCGCCCAAGAACATATCCATAGAACTACAAATTTGTGCTTATATGCGTATGTTTCTTAGGGGAAACTCTGCCTAAGCAAAGGTTCTGCCCGAGAGCATATCTATATAATCACGAACTCGTGCTCATATGTATATGTTTTCTTAAGGACACTCCACCCAAGCGGAGGTTCTGCCCGAAAACATACTCATATGTTCACAACTCTGTTCTTATATGCATATATTTTCTAAAGAAAACTCTGCTCAAGCGGAGACTCTACCGGAAATACGTCCATATATTCACAAATATTGTGCCTACATGTGTATATTTCTAAAAGGAAACTCTGGCTCAAGCGGAGGTTCTACTGGAAATATACCCATATATTCACAAAAGAGTTGTGCCCATGTGGGTATTTTCTTGGGGAGAAACTCCGTTTTGACAGAGATCCTGTCGAAAATATATCCATATGTTCACGAAATTATGTTCATGAGAATATGTCTTCTAAAAAGAACTCTGCCTAAGCAAGGGTTCTGCCCAAAGGTATATTCATATGTTCATAATATATGTGTTCATATGATTGTATCTCACGGAGACATCCCGTCTATACAAGGACTCTCCTCAAAAAAAGTACTATCATATGTTCATCAAACTCATACTCATATATTTGCGTAATAATTCTGCCTATGCGAGAGCGCTGCCCAAATTCTTAACATATACCAAGGCCCGGATAAATTCATGGGCACATGCTTATTCATACTTAAAAAGACCTCATCCACATAAATTCATGGGCCCGTATATACCCGCCCATTTTTCTAGAACATATTTCGAATCCCAGAAGGGGAAGCCATACTACTTCAAAATGGAAAATCCTCTTCAAAGAAAATACTCTTCTTCAAAACAAAATATCTTAAAGGAACAAATCCTTCTTTCAAAATCAAAGTTAATTCTGTCCGATAATTTAAAAAAGGGGAAAAACATCATATTAGAATTTTCTAGAAATGCATATTTTTCTCGGCTTTACTATGAATGGTATTCGGGTTAAAACTGATGTCAAATAACATCAAGGGCTTTTAACTCGATGTAAACAAAACATCGATTCCGATCGATGGAGACAGAGGTCCAGCATACGCTACCATAACCGCCTAACGAATAAAACACGCGGAACCTAAGAAGTTTAGATTAAAAACTGGCGCACCCGTCCATTTTTATGGGCATCAAATTTTCTCTCCGCATTGCGCAGATTTCTACTTCTGTCTGTTAGACAGGCTGACACGCCCCGCAAGGCAAAAAGAAAAGAAGAAGAAATCAACCCAAACTCAACATAAAACACCAATAAACATCACCAACAGAGAAAAGAAAGAAAGAAAAAAAAAATCAAATCGAGATCTTCTCCCCCGTAGATCTTTTCCGCGTGTCCACATCCACCATTATTGCTTCTTCTGGGCGCTTAGGCTCTGGGAGAGTAATTAGATTCTCTTGGAGACATATGTCCAGCAATTCTTTGGTGTGCTCCCTAGTAAATGAATAGGGAGCGTTGAGTCTCTCAGCCAATGAAAGTGTTGATCCTTTTCCATTTTTTGCTATTTGAGGGAGCAGATGCCTCACCTTGTCCCCTTTGTTGCCAAGAGCTGACGAGAAGTCTACAACATTCACTTCTCGTGATCCCGAGCCTTTATCTTTTTGCGGTTTGCCTTTTCCAAACACCGTGGTTGGATTTTCTACAAAGAAGATTTCAATCTCCGCCACTGTGTTATTGAGGTGTTCAAATGTCCGGATATTAGCCCCTAAGAGCTTTTCCTTGATTTCCGGCTTCAGACTTCTTTGGCATAGTTTCACCGCATCTTCATGTATCGGTGGTTGTTCACATTTCATGCTCATATCACGCCATCTTTTAATGAAGTCTAGAGCAACTCATTTTTGTTTTGCTTTAGAGATATGAGCTCTGCTAGGGTGACTCTTCTTTCTGTCACTCGGAAGCATTCAAAGAACTTTCTTTGCATATCTTCCCAACCAACTATTGAGTTGGGCTTTAGTCGGGCATACCATTGAAAGGCTGGCCCTGTCAAGGATGTTGAAAATTACCTCAAAAGGTATGACTCTTCAGTTGCCAGTCTCCCATGATGCTCATGAGCTATATGTTCATGAGGTGACCCATCCCCATTGAATTTTGAGAATTTAGGGACTTTTGGTGTGTTCTGCTGGGAGCTTTTTAAAGAGATGGTGTACAGGGTATGGTACCCTATACAGGTCATAGGTGGCAGACCCCTCGTTCTGCTCAGCCATCTTTACTTCAATTATTTGTTCAATCATGGCCCTCTGAGAGAGCATTGTTCCTTCAAATGAAGTATTTGATTGTGGTGCATCATGTCTTTGTTCTGTGACATACACCTCTTGGTTTCTTCACGACTTGAATTTGGATTTTCAATTGGTTGTCTAGCTGCAAATTCTACACGGGGTGTGCTTGGTACACATTTTCCAACCTGGGATGCCGCTGTAGGCAATGCTGGCTGGCTGGCTTGCTGGCTTGCTGAGGTTGCAACAGCTATTGTGCCGGCTGCGGAGGCTGTAGTGGTGGTGATGGTTGTGGTGGCGATGGCGCTGCCATTCCCAATTGTTGCATAAGGCTTTGTAACATAGCCTTTAGCTTCTGAATTTCTTGCATTACCATTTCTAGATTTGGCGATGAGGGAACCCTGATATTAGGGTTTTCAGCAGATCGACTCTGATCCAGAGGGTGATTTAATGTGGTGGCAATGGCACAGCCCCCATGCCTCCTTCATTCTGGTGTGGTAAGTCCACCTCCACATTTACCCAGTCAAGCCAAGCTCGAGCTTGCTCCCTTCTGCGATTAGAAATCGTAGGATGTTGTTCCTATTTGAGGTTTCAGCTGGTCAGCTATTGCGGGCAGATTGATGTTAGAGGCATAGCATGTGTATATCCGCATGCCTTCTTCAGTGATCTGTATTGTTCTTCTCTTCTTCTGCCTAAGGCGTACAGTGGCACCCAAGCGTTGGAAAACTGATCTTCTAGAGATATCATCATCCCTCTTGTGTTCTTCTGACTTGAAATTTTGCCCTGTCTCCAGGCTTGCTTGTCTTCTTTCTTGATATACTCATTTCCTTTTAGATCCTCTTTGCAGATCAATGGTAAAGAAGAGTGCATTCTTTGGTCCGAGACTCTTGGGAAGACTCCCTCTGTCTCTCCGGGACTCTTCTTCTTCTAAAAGTTTGCCACTTTGTTGGGTCTTGCTTCATGACTGCTCTTGCATTTTTCCTCCCCACAAGAGATTCCAGGGTCCTTGTCCTTCGGAGTTCTTGAGCTTCTTCTTTGGTGACCCACGCCTGTTTAACACGAGGCGGGCTATATATCTCATCATTTTCAGCATTGACTTTGTATTTCTTGAAGCTAACGTTGTCAAACTTGTGATTCTTGGTTTCAGCCTTCATCCATTGCTTTTTCATATTTTTCACCTTGAAACTTGGCTTGTCCTGCCGCACTTTAGGCAATATGCCGAAATTATTCTTTACCGGTACAGCAGCTACATGCTGCTCCGGCACCATCAGGGTCTCACTCCCGTCCAAGCGGATCCGGAGATCGCCAACCAATACAGTCTTGCCAGAACTGGAGATGCTACGCGTCGTGGGCTTCTTGCTAGACTTGCGCCTTTTTTCTTTCCAGTAGTTGGAGTATTGACAAAGTTGACGACATAAGTTGTGAACATCTTTATCAGGTTAGCCTCATGAGCTTGAGGCTCTTCTTGTGCTTGTTTTGCTTCATGGGCCTTGGCAGCAGTAGGTAGTACGGCCGGTATCACGCCTAAGAAGTATGGAGACTCCACCACCGGGGGAAATCTCCAAACTTGGTTGGTGTAGTGAGGTAGTCGTTCCTTATGTGGTCCTAGACCACAAGTGGGCCGAACAACACGCCCGGAGTATCAGCAGTAGCCGCCATTGCAGAGTTATGACCTGCACAAAAATTATAATGTGGGTACATCTTATTGTTAGGTTGTTTGTCTAATGGAGAGAAGAAGGGAAGGGAGGTCCCTAGTGGAGTCGCCATCTCTGTGAGAATCATTTTTTTTTACTTTTAAAATTTTTATTTATATTTGAATTGATTTATTTGGGATTGATTTATTTACATGGACATGGTCTTATTTAGTTAGTTTGACCTCCCCCACTAACCTCAGTTAGTGTTAATTATATCAGCACAAAGGTTGAATACTCTTGATTAACCATCAAACAACCCCTTTGAAACAGAAGAACGTGACTCACAATTGAATGAAATGAATTGTACAGGAAAGAAAAAAATGTTGCGAGCATGCAATCTATTTTTTTTGGAATTTTCTGATATTTGTTTCATTTTTTATTGATTTTTAAATTCACTTTCTCATTTTTTGTCTATTTTAAAATCATTGATTTTTATTTATTTATTATTTTCGTCATTTATTTATTTGAATTATGATTATGTGAATTAGATTAATATTTTCATTTATTTATTTGATTTAAAGGGAGATTAACCTAAGGTGGATCAAAAATGACATGAAACATAACTTGTTTGTTATTTTTAAGTTATGATAAATTAAATAACAATGTTTGTGAAATATTTTATTAAGGTTTGTCTAAAAATTGATTGATTTTGATTAAGAAATCAATTGGTGAAGAGTATGAAATAAACGTGACACTACATGTAATTATTCATATAGTGCATGATTAAATAAATGAGATTAGCCCAATAGGCCCATTAAGCATCACATGTAAAGATATACCAAAGGTCGGCCCATTAACCATCATTAGGCCCATTAAGCATTAAGCATCATAGTCATTTAACAAATCATGGCATAAAAGATACATGTCCAGCCCAATAAGCAATTGGTGGCCCAATAAGAAATTGGCCCATTAAGGAAGCCCAATTGACCTTGCTTAAGACTTGAGAAAAGTAAAATTGTACCTTGCACAATATTCTCTAGGGCTGCCGCAGACCCTTCTCCCAGACCGCCTTGCAGTCCTCAGAGTCTTGCTCTGTTCAAAACTCCAAAAATCCTCCCCTGAGCCTGGGGCGCCCCCCTCCTTTTATAGTGGAAGGAGGAGAGACCACCACCGGGAGGTTTGAGTACCTCCACCGGAGGTTTACGTACCTCCACCGGGAGGTTTAAGTTGTAATATTGCATTTTAGCCCTTGGTTATTTTCCTTCCTTTTTCTTTACCCTTTCCTTTCTTTGTCTCGACTCCTCCCTCGTTGGCCTCTGTGTGAAAGAGAGACAAAGAACAGAGGAAGAGGAGGGTGTACATCCTCCTTCTTCTTCCTCCTTTGTTGTTCGTCAACAGCCCAATAGCAGGGGACGGCAGCGAGGGTGCACGCAGGCGCGGCAGCTAGGCCAGGAGGCGGCGGCGGCGGCGAGCCAGCAGGTGGCGGCGGCGGCGAGCCCAAGCAGGGGCGGCAGCGGCCTAGAGAAGGGCGACGGCAGCGCGAGCAGGGTCGGCGGTGGCCAGCCCAGGCAGGGGCGACGGCGGCAGCAGCAGGGGCAGGCGGCGGGAGCAGTAGGGGCCAGCGGCGGCGCAGCAAGGGTGACGGCGGCGGGCCCAGAGAGGGGCGACGGCGGCGGGCCCCAACTGCGGCAGCAAGGGCCAGCAGCGGCAACATCCCCTCCTTCTCTACACCTTCTCCTCTCGCTGTGGGATAGCCAGGCAGATCTGGGGATTGGTGCAGGTCCAAACAGGGGCAACAGCCAGCCCAGAGAGGGGCAGCGCAGGCCCGACATGTGAGGGGCAGCGGCCAGAGACAGAGGTGAGATCCCCCCTCTTCTCTTCTATTTTTTGTTTGTTTGTTCTGTTGTTCTCTCTTCTTTTTTTTTTCTTCCTTATGGGGAGCCAGATAAAACCCGGCACAACATACTATTTATATGAACCCTGTTCCATGGATGGCAAATCGGCCGACTCAGATCGAAATCGGCCCATGTCGATCCGATTTGGGGGGAGGGGGGGATGTCGACCCACCCACGATGTAAGGTGGAATCGGACTAGATGAACCCAATCGGAATAGATTGGCCCGATCTCGCACGATCCACCCCAATTTCACACGCTATAGTCTGATTCCTTCCACTTACCTTATTTACCAGAACAACATTTAAGTAAATGTTATATTTGTAGTTTCATTTACTTAAGATATTATATGTAAATAAGAAAATATCCTCCATTTGAACCAATAAAAATATCCAAAAAATCATATCTCTTACCAACAAAAAGTCAACTATTCCGTCTAAGAAGAAAATCGCAATTTTGGTGATTCTATCAAATAGTATCTTTCTAATCCCTTATAATTTAGTCTTTGTAAAAATTCATAATTCAAATAAATCCCATGGAATACTAAAAATCTAAAGTCCGGTGAAAGAAGTCAACGTGTATATGACTTCTCCAAGAGAGTCACTCTCCTACTGACTAAAACTTAAGATGGAAAAGTTGACTTTTTATTGGTAAGAGATGATTTTTTTATATTTTTATTAGATTCAAATGGGAGATACTTCCTTATTTACATGTAATATCTTAAGTAAATGAACCACAAATACTAACATTTACTTAAATGATGTTCGGGTAAATAACCATGCCTCGAGGTCATGTTCAACTAAATTGCCTCAAGGTGATGTTCAAGTAAACTGTCATTTCTCATTAATCCAATTTATTTACATTTAAATGCATGTACATGATAAGAAATGAATTCATTATGTTTATATTTACATTCAAATGCATGTACATGATGTTCAAGTCAGTTGCTATTACGCCCCGATTTAGCAGCGAAAATAAATCGAGAGCGTGACGATACAAGTACAAGTATCAATAGTCAAGTACAAGTATCAAAAGACTTGAGATAGTAATAGAGACAGCCAAATCATTCTTTATTTCATTTCCATTAATGCTAACTTACAACATTTCATAATCAGAGCCAATCATAAGGCCCATTATTGTCATTCAAATTTCAAAGTACATTACACTCGTGAAGAAGTAAACTAACTATTACAGACTCTATAGACTCTAAACATGATGGCTGACGTGCTATGTCGACAGGTACACTCTGAGAAGCTCTTCACTCTTCCCCAATCCCATCATTCTCTATCTCCTCATAGTCATCACCTAAAATAGTGCAAGAAGTAGGTGTGAGCGCGCTAACGCCCATGGTAAGCAATCTCGCGAGATCTCGCGAGAATATCGGTCTCGGCCCCTTCCCGAGAAACGAGAAGGCCGAGATGAGTCAGGTAGGGTTGTCAGGAATCAGGATCTCTTCAGGCAGGGTTGTTAGGATCCTCTTATTTACCTGAATATCATTTAAGTAAATGTTAGTATTTATAGTTTCATTTACTTAAGATATTACATGTAAATAAGGAAGTACCCCCTATTTGAATCCAATAAAAATATCAAAAAAATTATATCTCTTACCAATAAAAGTCACTCTCCCATCGAAGAAGAAAATCGTGATTTTGGTGATTTTAGCGAAATGCTAACTTTCTAATCTCTCATAATTTAGTCTATCTAAAAATTTGATAATTCAAATAAACCACATGGAACACTAAAAATCTAAAGTCCGGTAAAAAAGTCAAACGTACATGTGACTTCTCCAAGGAGCCACTCTCCTACTGACAACACTTAGTCTGCTTGAGACCTCTCAAGATTTGGTCAAACCTAAACTATCATCACCCAAACTCATGAGAATTCACTTTCTAGTTTCTTTATTTATTTATCTGTGTTATATTAAATATATATACAATAATCCTATGCGAATCGGACCGATTCCATACGAATTGGATCGAATCAAGGCGAACCCGTTCGGTCCCGAATTGCCGCTCCAGCAAACCATGATGTGAACCTATGTCATCCATAGTTGAGACTTGGGAATGTATGCAATTATCTATGTTCCTTAAGGAATTATCTATGTGAACCTATGTGATCCACACTTTTATGTTATCCTGATCTCCCGAGATCTTACCGAGATCTCTCTGAGATCTCTTCGAGATCTCTTCTCTTTGACCATCCCGAGACGAAGCCGAGATCCGATATGGCAAACCTTGCAACGCCCAGTAGAATTTATATCTCATGGTGCGGGCATGCTTTACATGAATTAACAATTTATAAGGCAAGATACTAACATGCAATACTCATGGCAAGACGATCATGATGACTATATGGAACAGTTAACATGGTATAACATGTACTTGACAAGAGAACAGTTCAGTAATCAGATCCGATGACATTTATCATATGAGAAGAAACGATTAACAATGGGATGGATGACAATACGATCATTTGTCAAATAGAAGAGATTCAATAATTTATAACATGTACAGTGAATAGCACAAGTTGAATTCCAGTGAACAATGACATATTGGATTTAGTAACAGTGACATATACAATAGATTTGACCATTTCACTTATAACAATCAATCAATCATTCAATAATAATGTGGAAATTACCCAGATCAATCTTGCAGTCAATTAGGTGATTGTCAGACACCTCAATGGATCATATACTCTCGCGATTATAAGTATTTCGGGTGCTCCTCCCAGGACCAGACTGGGCCCTTATATGTACGGGCATCAGTCATGAACCGAAGTTCCAATAATTTCTAGTAATTTCATTTCTTTTATGGTCAATATGATTTCCAAGAAATAGACAGTCATGTACTAAGATCATGTCAATGATTATAAGAATAACAAGGTAAGTGAACATGATCAGGAGTGAATTTCGATAGTAATAACAACTTAATTTCATTATTCAATCTTTACACTTAGTGGCTTGGTTTCCATGTGACAAAATCACTCTCACGAGAAGTAGATGAGAACGGAAGTGCTTTCTATCTTCTGGGAATTTCAATGCTACAACTAACTCAGTCTCCATAAGGGAATCCACGGAGTACGGAGATTTACGAAGGTCTTAGTGGAAAGATCCCTAGTCTACCAGAACAGAATGTCCAGTAGAGAGTTTCCAATCCCCCAAGAATAGGCTACCTATTTGTGCAAGAGTGTAGCGTAGACGAGTCTTAATATTACCTCCACCGGTTTAACACAACGGAAAGCAAGTAACATGAAGACATAATATCGAACATGTAATTATAACAACATCTTTTTCAGTATTTTAACATGATATACTTTCAGTTTAATAGCAAGCTAGAATATCAAGACGTTCATACAATCTCAAGATAGAAAGATCATGCAATTATGAACAATTAGAATAGACTTTCAGGTTATTATGAATTTTACATGGATTAACATATTTTAGGCCACTGGACAGACTGTACAATACTTACTATAACTCATAATATGCAATCTTACATTCTAGACTGAGAAAAACAGGCATCGGGTAGGCACTAGAAATCGCGACGGATTCAGTCGTCGCTATTTCCAAGGCCATTAACAGTTAATACAGTTACACCTCGGTCTTTCAAATCGCGACAGTCGTCCCTGTCACGTTCAAATCGCGACGGTCGTCCCTGTCGCATTCAAATCGCGACGATCCTGACCGACGCATTTCAAAGGACTCGATGCAGAAACGATTGTGGAACAGAAACGCGGCGGGTATGTTGGTCGTCTTAATGTTGCGACAGGCCAACACGTCGCTACAAGATTCAAAACGCGACGGGATGAACAGTCGCCTTCATATCGCAACTGTCAACTGATCGCAACGACTCTGAATCGCGATGACTCTATGCGTCGTGTTCGAGAGGGGTTTTCAAAAATCTAAATATAAAAAAGTTACACTATGGAAACATGACCAAATTGCGACGGTATAACCGATCGCGTTCTCGATGTGCACTGAAATCCATGTGGCACACAGTTTGATGCGCAGGACTGTCGGGATAGACCCTTAAACGCGACGGTCAGTCGCTATTCAAGTAAACGCGACGGTGTTGTACGTCGTGTTCATGTGATGAAGAACGCGACGTCTAGAGTGGTCGTGTTCATGGTTCTTGCCCGAGAACAACCGGACTATGCAATTCCTCTTGATTGACCTATAACTCGACATCTAGAGGTCCTTAGACAAAACTATAAACATGAAAGTTGTAAAGGACGACGAGTAGAAGAGAACTATGGCTTTGGGTTGACCAATTTGACTTCAGTACGCGTGAATCGCGGTATGAACACGAAAAGCCCTAATCATGAGCGACTCTTGGAAAACGCTTAATACAACTAGTATGCTCGATAAAAATTGGGCAAAACAGGTGCATATGAAACTAGACTCGATGCTCTTCCATGTGGTATGTGATACGTTGAGTTTTAGCCCGAGAACACCTACTGTTAGTCGGTCCAAAGACTGGGCCTTCTCCAAGTCGAAGCACTACAAGAGTTGGAGAAGAAGCTCGGTTGTGGTCGATCCCCTCCTCCTCTGGTACCCTAGCTCGACCTCTCATGACCCCAACACGATGGTAACTCGCCCCCCCAGAGATTAAAATGATTATTTATAGTTCTAGGGTTAATTCAACTCCTAATGTAACTAGAGAAAGGGAGACTCATAATTTGGTGGATCCTTTCCAAAGCTTGAGGATTCCCATATCCATTTGAGTGGGAAACTATTAGGAAACCTTCCCTTCTGGTTGGGACACGAATTTAGACCAAATTCGGAGTCTATTAAGCTAGATTTTTGCCCTAAATAGCCTTTCCATTTAAGCCCAATTAATCCTACAAATTTTGGGATTTATTACCATTTGGTTTTGTTCTTTGGCCCAAACAATAATAATAGTTGAGTCCGCTTATTGGAAGCCTAACCATGACTTTTACCAATTTTTCTGATGTGTTTTTACTCATGTGATAATGGTGCGTATGTTCTAGTTTAATTAATCCTTTTTTTTATTTATCTCCTATTTTCTGATTATCAAAATTCCGGGGTGTTACACAGAGTTGAGAATCCATGACATAACAACACTATTTTCCAAGTTCCATGTATCGTATGATGTGTCATCCAAACTTGGCTTCTTGAGTTTTCCATTTATGTAAGCACTCTTACTGCATCCGGCGATGTAGATCTCTGCTGCAACAGACCAGATAATATAGTTGTTTTCATTTAGTTTCACTGGCATTATCTGAAGAGAAACATTACCACTGCCCAAAGTGAGTGGAGTAGGCTCAGCAGGGCGAGGAGGCCAGGAGATTGTCTCGGATGGTGAGGAATCACCCATGGCAAAAGCAGATAAGTGGCTGCCACATGGTAAGCATTCTCGCGAGATTCTCGCGAGATCTCGCGAGAATATTGGTCTCGGCCCCTTCCCGAGAAACGAGAAGGCCGAAATGAGTCAGTAGGGCTGTCAAGATCTCTTCAGGCAGGGTTGTCAGGATCCCCTTATTTACTTGAATATCATTTAAGGAATACTTAAGAATTACATGTAAATAAAGAACTACCCCCCATTTGAATCCAATAAAAATATCAAAAAAAACATATCTCTTACCAATAAAAAGTCAACTCTCCCATCGAAGTAGAAAATTGTGATTTCAGTGATTTTAGCAAAATGCTAACTTTCTAATCTCTCATAATTTAGCCTATCTAAAAATTTGATAATTCAAATAAACCACATGGAACACTAAAATCCAAGTCCGGTAAAAAAAGTCAAACGTGCATGTGACTTCTCCAAGGGAGCCACTCTCCTATTGACAGCACTTAGTCTGCTTGAGACCTCTCAAGATTTGGTCAAACCTAAACTATCATCACCCAAACTCATGAGAATTCACTTTCTAGTTCTTTATTTATTTACCTATGTTATATTAAATATATATAAAATAATCCTATGCGAATCGGACCGATTCCATACGAATAGGATCGAATCAAGGCGAACCCGATTCGGTCCGAATCGCCGCTTCAGCAAACCATGATGTGAACCTATGTCATCCATAGTTGAGGCTTGGGAACGTATGCAATTATCTATGTTCCTTAAGGAATTATCTATGTGAACATATGTGATCCACACTTTTATGTTATCCTAATCTCCCGAGATCCTGATCTCCAGAGATCTTACCGAGATCTCTTCAAGATCTCTTCTCTTTGACCCTCCCGAGACGAAGACGAGATCCGATATGGCAAACCTTGGCTGTCAGTCAAGCACTGGCAGACAGAGAGGGAGCAGCCACGATAAACCTGACACTAGGCTGAACTGAAGAGGACAGGTTAGGCCACGAACTCCACAGCCTGAACCCTAGATCACCGCACACAGAACTTCAGATCAAGGGTCAACTCAACCCTAGAATACCTGCCCAGAGGATGGAACAGCAAGGAGAGTCCACCGAATCCTCCACATCAGCAACTCACAGCAGAAGCAAGGCTCACACAGGCCCTTAAACTGGATCTTCCTCTCTGATACCATGAAGATTTTCATGGGTTCACATGCTAGCGATGAGAAGAAGTAGAGAAGAAGAGAGAGAGGAAGAACCACAAGGAAAGAAGAGAACGGCATGCAACCACACCAGCCATCTCCCCACCTGTTAGGTTTTACTATATTCTCATAACTAAAGCATGACTAAAATGCCCCTGTTACAGCCTACTTAAACCAGGATATTTCTGACAAAATAAAACAACTCTTAAGTTAAACGGATCCATCTAATGGGTCTGGTAATGAACCATCATTGAACAATGGGCTGTGCCCAGGGAACTGAGCCACTGGCTCTCTCCTACAGTACACAATGCTGCCATCTAAGCGATTTAACTCCCCTCTCCTCCAGCTGAGCATAGATGTTTCTAATGCTCAGCTTGGACAAAATGAAGAAAATTGATCATGAGGCAAACCCTTCGTAAAGACATCAGATACTTGATCCACCAACCAAATATAGGGTAATCATATATTAATGGAGTCCAATTCTCCTAATAAAATGACAATCAATCTCAATGCCTTTAGTCTGATCATACTCAACTGGATTATTAGCAATATTAATTGCTAACTTATTGTCATAATAAAGCTTTATCCAAAGTTCCGAACAATGGAACCTAAATCCTGACACCATGGAATCTCAGGAATTCCATTAGCTATAGCTCCATACTCTGCCTTTACACTCGATCTTTGCAAGAAGAGTTTAACCATTGAATCTCAGGGACACAATTAGCTATAGCTCGATACTCTACCTTTAAACTTGATCTTTGCACACACAGTTTGGTTCTTACTACACCAAGTACCAGGTTTCCACCAGGAGAGTTGCAATATCCAGTGATCAACCTTCTGTCATCCCTGAAACCAGCCTAATTTGTATCAATGCAACCCTCAATGTTGATGTGTGCTGCCTTAATTTAAGGTAAACCTTGGCCTGGACATGACCTGATATACCTTAAGATTCTCTCAACAGCCTGCATGTGAGGTGTATGCATAAACTGGCTAACATTGATCACTGCTACAAGTGATGTCTAGTCATGTGAGAGACAAATACAACAATTTTCCAACAAAGCACTGATACACCCCTTATTATAATTGGATAATAAATCATAGCCTATGATTAAACAAGTGAACTTGTAGGTTCAGGAAAGTGCCAAGAATCCAATGTGTTACTCTGAAGGCGAGACTATTTAAACATGTAGAAAGTGAGGCTTACCTATAACCCTTTCGTTATCATGTGGATAAGAATGACAGTTCCACATGAAACAGGAAGATGATGTGCATGTTTCAATGGGGGAGGGGTTGGATCTGAGGCACGGTTCTGAATGTCTTTTCGCATCACTGGACAGTAGTTGGGATAAAAAGAATAACTCTAGTTTAGATAAAGGACAAAGGATACTAGGTTACTTTTTCCTGTGTCTATTGTAGGGACTTGTGGAACGCGGAAGAGACTTTTTTTCTTTTCGAAATCCTCACCTGTCCAGGCGGGGAGGATATACATACGTTCGTATGTGCGTGCATGTATGACCATGCATGGACGTGCCAGACTACTTAAAATAAACATACAAAAATTTAATATTTATGAGGTGCATTGGGTATAGACCCTAAGCCACCAAGTACTTTGTATTTTTTATTCCGCGCGCATCCATTTTATCAGGTGATTGGGGTGGTCATGTGCCGGACCATTCCCCACCGACCAGAGTCGGTGTTTCATTTACATCGGGTGAAAACCCGAAGACCTTTGATACGGTACGTTTGTTAAAAGACCTTGCCGAATTTAGGAAAGTTTAGATGACACTTAGGACTCCACAAATATCCTCAAACATTTATATATTTATGACATTTGCATATACATCCTCAATGGGGTGTATGTGCCTCCATTGGGCATTTACACAAGTATGCCTTCACATGCGTGTTATTTTAAAACACGAAAGGACTTAATTACAAATTTCCACAGTCTTTTAAATAGACCTGCAGTGTCTTCTTCCTCCAACGTCACGGTCTTTTCACCGAGTACGGACGGAGTGCGAACGGACACCGGGAACACGGAGAGGTATTCTCCCCAAAACTGCCCAAGTCTCAAAGCACAAACTTCTTCTAAGGGGCAGATCCTCCAAAGGTGTAGTCCCACAAGTCCTCTTCTTCATGGCCCTTACCCCCTATTTATAGGGGTTTGAGGGGTGTTTGTTTCATTATTTCTTTCGAACCCGTTTATCTCAGGTGTTCGAAGTTAGTAAACCCCGAGGCTATTCACTGGGCTTTACGGTCATTTCTCAACCTCCCAGAGATTTTCGGTCGTATCTTGACGTCCCGGGAATTTTTGGTTGTATCTTGACCTCCCGGGGCTTTCGGCCATATCTCAACATGTACAAGGGTTCTTGCCGTTATTTGACAATCCAAGACTTGGAGCGGTCTGCCGTAAGCCGGGCCAAGAGAGCGCACGTCGTTTCATAGAAGCAGCGTGGGTCCCGCTCCACTGGGCCGTGCCAATGGCATGAGCCAGGCCTCTTGGTCATTTCTTGACTTTTCCGAGTGGTTCCGGGTATTTCCGTCATTGATTGACTTTTCCGGATGCTCCTGCCATTTATCGGCTTGCTTGAACTTCTCTGCCATTTGTTGACGTTTTCCGAGAATTCCCAATGTGTTCGACCTTAAGCCACGCCTAGGAGAGAGCACGCCGCTTCATATAAGTGACGTGGGTCCTGCTCCACCGAGTCGAACAAAAGGTACGAACCGTCGGACTATCTTCGCCATTTTCCGCCACAGGGACGTATCTGTAATTTTCCAGGCCAGTAGGGTATTTCTGCAATTTTCCGGGCAGCAAGGCATTTCCGCAATTTTCCGGAACAGCAGGGGCATGTGTACTTTTATACACACATACACAAACTTTATCTCCTCACGGGGCTTTGTGTAATTTTACACAAACTTGGGCCCACATGGGGGTCTTCATATGAAGAACAATCTCCCCCAAAGGTGGGGGGAGGGGGGCTTCATCTCCCAGCCCAAAGGGCCATCTTCCAGCCCAGGAAAGGGTTCCATGAGGGCAGAGAAAAAGTCTCTCTTCTTCATGGCCTTGGCCCCTTATTTATAGGGGTTTGAGGGGCCAAGGGGGGTGCTGCGGCCCCTTGGGGTTTTGGCGCCAAACCCCCCCCCCCCCCCCCGCTGGGGGAGGGGGGGGTGCTGCGGGCTGGACAGGGGCTGCGGAGGGCCCCTGGGGGTGTCCAGGCGCAGGAACACCCCCGCTGGGGTTGCCTGCGCGCAGCACACCCCCGCAGGGGGTGCTCTGTGCGCCAGAACACCCCCGCAGCCCGCAGGGGGTGGCTTCTGCACAGAACCACCCTGCTGGGGGTGGTTCTTGCGCACAAATACCCCTGCAGGGGGTGTCCGGATAGTTTTTTGAGGGTGTTTTCTTTGTTAACTTTTTGTGTCAACAGGACTACATCAACTTCTTCCAAAAGAGAGACGTACAGCACTTGCTGCACAAGTGCAGTAAACCATGACATGGCAGCCCACGTGGAGCCACGTTGGGTGCCACGCAGACTGGGGACAGCAACGCCAGGACAAAGTCATCATTTTGGAGACAAAAATCACTATTTTGGAGCCCTAGTTACTATTAAAAGCCCAGTCAATATTTTTAAACCCTAAGGGTAATATTTTTGAGCCCAAGGTCTGTATTTTGGATCCCAATGTTTGTATTTTGGAGCCCAAGTTATTATTAAAAGCCCAGTCCATATTTTTAAAGCCTAAGGGTAATATTTCTGAGCCCAAGGTTTGTATTTCTGAGCCCAGCCGCCACCGCCACCCACCTGCCACCGCCATTGCTGCCGCCTGCTGCTCCCCCCCCCCCCCCCACCCGCAGGCTGCTGTGTCACTGCCCAAGAGCAGCAAGTGCACATGGGCAAGTGCAATAAGCTTTTTCCCTTCCAAAAAAATGTAAATCTTCTGTAACCCGTTTGATCTGTTCCATATGTTAAGCTTGCAACCCGTTTTTCTGATTTCATTAAGCAAATTGAGAGCATATTTCCTCTTACATATATAAAGACCATGTTGGCATTTCACATCTTAATGCCAAGGAAATATTTTACTCCCCAAGATCCTTAATCCTGAAGTCTCATGGGCAAGCCGGACCACCACGTTACTCAACCAGCTGAGGAAGGAACCCACAACACCAGGCTGCACATGACCTCTTCATCGGACGGAGCAGAAGAGAGGAAAAAAAAACAGGCCACCAATGAAGATCGTCTTGCTGGCAGCCTGGCATAGGTTGGAGGAGGGAAAGCCTTAAACCACAGCAAAGGAAAGGCTAACACGGGTTTTCCTAGTGAAAAATAGCAAGAAATCAGCCCTGCGCAGGAGATTCTTGACAAAGAAACCCTATTCACGAGTGAAAAATTGCTGACTCAGGGAACTAGGGAAAGAGTCACCATCATGAAGCCTTGATCAGAATGATCTCTCTCTCAAAGAGCTATGCTACCATGAAGGAATCAAGCCATACCAGAAAGAGAAGGGAGAAGGAGAAAAGGGCAGCCGTATGAGAAACATTTCCAGCGGTCCTGAGCAATACATCCCATGCCACTCCCAACATAAATGTATAATGTTCATGGAGGACAACTGCCCAATAACAATAAAGACATATATACCCTTAAGGTACAAACACCCAGGGCACAAGACAAAATAAGACCAAAAAAACTAAATATAATAGAGAGGAATAGAACTAAACTGCCCCAGACTTCCTCAACAGAAATAACAAAGGGTACATTGTCATCAGACAGTGACTTCTCATTACATTTGATCTTCCTTCCTGAGATTCATAAAGATTGACTAAAAGCATAGCTATCCCCATTCATAAGAGACCATCAAATCCATGAGATTCATTTACTAAGTTAATAAGTAATCAATCTTTGTAGACTGCTACTGTAGCAACAGATAAAACAAACAACAGCATACGTCAAAAAATTCCACAATCAACGTCTTTAAAGGGTCAAAAAGGTGACACTCAAAGGAACGGCCAAGAAAATCACAGAGAAAGTGAATAAAGCTCATGCCATTAAGTTCACAGAGAAAAAGCATGGCCAACATCTACAAGTGAAAGTAAAGGGAGAAAAGAAGCAAAAACTTACAAATCAAAATAAAATATGTCAAACCTCACTCTTAAAAAAAAGTCTATACATGAACAATAACAAATGCAGCCTACGCTGTTAAAGCAAACAAAAGAATGAATGGTGAGAAACAAAGATATATAACATTTTTTTACCTTTATCTACACCAGATAGCATCTTTTGATTTGATTTGATTCTTTTTACTTTCTTTTTCCTGTTGTCATTCATAACATGATGAAGGCTATGCAAGTCATTAAACACAGATACTACATCATCCCTTTGTGAAAAACATAACCACTTTTCTTTAGCACTCATATCATGTGATGCAGTTAACCTGCAAGATAGAAGAGTATCAAAACCTCATGATTCCAATTCAAGTGCACTGCAAAATAAAGAGCACATATTTCATACAGAAATGTTGAAGCTCAATTCCCCAAGTTCACTCATTCTTCAAATCCTTTTTCTTCCAAAAAAGACATAGGTACCATCTCCTACACAACATGCCATTTATTTAATCCCACTGCAACTTTTCTGGTAATCCATCATCTGAGTTAACTTTCCTTCAGTCTTCCCATCTTACATAGTATGTAGGATCCTTTTAACATATATTGTGGAGTCGAGCCTCTAGGCATGAGGCGTGGTCACATCAATAATATCCCTGGAGGACTTCTGAAGTAGATGCAGCTAGATTCTGACTAGTCAACAGCAATAAAACTTAAAAGATAATGAGGGTGGATCAAGATAGAGGAAAAGTGAAGAGGCAGTTAGATTGAGCCTACAGTTCCCTCATTTGTATTGTGGTATTCTTGCAACTATCTCTAGTTATTCCTAAAGCCTCCATACATGATTACCATTTTCTACATGTCTACTTCAATGAAAGATTGCTATAAATCCAAAAAACTAGACATGCTACAAAAGGGGGAAAAAGATTGATAACCAAAATCATGAAACGTGATATTTGAGGTCTGACGAAACTCTGAAAACAAAAATGAGGAAACTCTTAACAAGACTTAGAATGAGTCAAAAAAACAGCAGACCCGCATCTGGATCAGCAGCAATTGGTCTAAAAGGGAGGGAAAATTCCATACCCCTGGATTGGTGGATTGCCAGCCGGATCAGCCGGAATCAGGCCCACTCAGCCTGGATAGGTCCTGATCAGCCATCCCAGACCCATCCCACTCTTCAAAGTTTAAAATATGGATCACTTTCCCCTTTATTTTCCCTCTTTTAATGCCCCCTTCCCCCCTTCCTCAATTCCCATGCAAAGAGGGGGGGTGGCAGCTGCATCCCCCTTTTTCCCTATTTTAAAAAGGGAATTAATGCACCCCCTCTCCTATGCATCCCTCTCTCCCCCTTTTCACTTGCCAAGTTGCACCCCCTTTCACTCATTTAATGCACCCCCCCCCCCGTTTCGCTTCCCACATTAAAAAGGGAATTAATGCACCCCTAATTTAATATGCCCTCTCTCATGGGAAGTGAAAAAGGGGGGAGAGAGGGTGCATTTTGTTTTTTTTTGGGGGGGGGGGGGGGGGGGGGGGGGGAGGGGGGGAAGTGGGTAGTACCACAAGTATATTTTAAAAAAGAATGTACAAGTATAGACAGTGTACACCAAAAGACAACTCCCACCCCTATACCATTGAGTGCCACACTAAGGTCGTGTGGAGACATTCAAACCCCCAACAAAACAAAAAGAGAGGAAGTAGAGGAATCCACATTACAAATAGTGGCCGCTCACTCCTTTACTTTAACACAAATAGCATAAAAAATAACTCCCCCATCTCTGGATTCCCTTCTAAAAATCTTACCGTTCTTTCAGGAAAATCTTTTTGTTTAATGTTTCTATAGTATGTATTCAAGTCAGTAGGTGTTCAACACCCTAAAAACAATCAGTCACATGTTAAAACATGTTAAAATGTATTAATAACCTGAGGATGATTCTAATGTTCTACATGAAAGTGTTTGATCATTCTCTTCATACGATTATGTTCATCATGTCCTTACGTTCTAGCTTATTGTTAAAATCCTATAACATAAGTTGTGCAATAACCATGCTTGTTGTGATCACATGTTAAGCTAGTTGTTAGCTCTGCTTTATTTAAGTTTTCCCTTGAATTGATACTTGCTATTTGTGGACTTTCTGAATTTGGACTTTATTGAGATGCTTACCGTCATTTACATGAGTTACGACTATTCTATCACCTGTACAATTAGAAAAGTTTTCGAGTTACGACACTGTCGGAACGACAGAGACACGCGGGAAAAATATAAATATGCGCTCTTTTTTTTGTCCTTTTGGGGAAATGATTTTGACATGCATGGGCGTGCCAGACTGTTTTGAGAAAACAGACAAAATTTAATATTTTATAGAGTGCATATACGGTTACATTCCCTAAGTACTCAAACATTTATATATATGTTCCGCATGCGTCGTTTTATCAGGAGATAGGGGTGGTCGTGTACTGGACCATTCCCCACCAACCGGAGTCGGTGTTTTATTTACATCGAGTGAAAACTCGAAGACTTTTGATACCATACGTTTATTAAAAGACCTTGCCGACTATGGGGTTAGAAACAGTATTTAGATACACAATTTATACCCACAAATGTTTTTTGTGCAGTTGCATTCATATATTTAATGGGGTGCATATACCACCATTAAGCGTTACAAAAAAAACAACATTGTGCCTTCACATGTTTTATTTCAACACGTGGAAAGACTTATTTACAAAAAGCCATGGTCATTATAAAGACCTGCAGTATCTTCTTTTGACCACCAGTCTTTCACCACCCGACAGAGCACCACCAAGCAGCACCAACAGGGAGAGCACCACCAAGCAAAGGTACCTTCTTCCTCTTTGCCCTCTCTTCTCTTTTTCTGCCAATTTTTGGATCCCTTTCTCCCAACCCTTGGCCTCTATGGGGGGGGGGGGGGGGGGGGGGGGGGGGGCAAAGGAACACCCCCGTAGGGGGGTGCTCTGCGCAGAACCACCATGCGGGGGGTGGTCTTGCGCACAAACACCGCCATGTGGGGTTGTTTCGCACAAAGACCACCTTGTGGGGGGTCGTCAGGCACAAGAGCACCCCGTAGGGGGTGGTTGGCCAGCCCAAACTATAAGAAAGGGCCCCTCGGGCTCCTTTTTGCCCACCTAAAGCCTGTTTGCAGCCGTTTTGAGGCTCGTTTGAAGCCCGTCTGTTTATGCCTTCCACGGTCGGGGTCATTTTGTTGGCCCGGACACTTGCGCGACGTATATACCACATCGAGCTCGGACTGTCGTTGACCTTGCACGGCAGAGGTTATATACCTTGGCCTGCCTCATTGTCAAACATCATATTTAAAATATTATCCTGAATTGAATCAGAGTAAATATATTCGAACCCGTTTATCTCAAGAGTTCGAAGCAGGCAAGTTCGGGGATTTTTCCCGAAACCTTACAATTTTTCGGGCAAGTTTGCTGCCTGGTCTTTGTTCGAATCCCAGCATTTTTTTCGGGTTCAACAGACACTTTCACACCTACACAATAGGCACACCCCTCTTGACGAATTGAAACTTCTCTGTTGGACATTCTGTTCTGGTAGACTAGAGACTTTTTGTTAAAACTTCTGTAAGTCTCTATACTATGTGAATTCCCTTATAGAGACTGAATTGGTTGTACCATGAAGTTCTTGGAGTTAGAGAGCACTCTGTTCTGTGTACGATCTAACATACCTACACTTATCGAGACATTAAAAGTTTATGTAACTGTTGGAAGCAGAAACAATTATGGTTATAATGGCGAAATATCGCAAAGGAAAAGACATTCAATTTTCCTTTTTAGGAGTTGCGAGCGTGTCAATCTGTTAACAGACAAATTAAAAATCCGCATAAGGTGGAGAAATTAGGTGTCCGTCTATCAGATGATTGCGCCAATATCTGAGATATCTATTCCGCGTACGCATTATCAAACGGAGTGGGTTCGTGTACTGGACTTTCTCCACTGACCGAAGTCAGTGTTAATTTACATTGGCCTAAAGTTCGAACACTTTAGATTAACTGCCAAAGATAAACTTTTAAATCCATTCCATGGGTTCTGATGAATAATTTAGGGTTGTTGGCATGGCTCATGATGGGCTAATGCTCAACATCGAAAAGGGATTAAGGGAGTTAGGATTTCTCGATAGGTCGTGGTGGTCATGGAAGAAAAATCCTATAATCTAGAAAATGAAGGCATAAACAAGGGCTACATGTCTTCCCGGAAGGTATAACAAAAGATTCGGGACCTCGGGACATTATTTGGGTTTTTTGAGATTCAGAGGTATTTGGGTAATTTTGACGAAGTTGATGGTTTAATATAAACTTGAGACTGGCAAAGAGGGTTTGCTGCGATTCCTGATTTTCGGAGACTCTGAGGTCATTTTTGGAAAGTCCGAACGTCATTAGACCATGTTTGAACCACAGGGGTATGACGGTAATTTAACCAAACCCATGGGCTTACGGGCTTTGGGTTAGGGTAGGAGGTTTTAAAGTGTCCAACAACCTTCAAGAGCATTGAAGCGACATTTGGAAGGCTTGACAATCAATCGGACATGTTATAGACACATTTGTAGCAACAAGGACTTGTATGTAATTTGCCACGAAACTACAAAAATGACGAACAAGGATGACAATATTTCATTGTATTCATCATTTGTACATAAACAAATAGTGGTTGACAAATTGTTGTTCGTATAGGATGGGTTCCAAACAAACACGGAATACAAGGGCATAGCCACAATTTGTAGAAATTGTGGGGTATAATTGTAATTTGAAGGACTAGAAATGTCTGCTCTGTGAGGAGGGGCATTTTCGTAACTTCTTAGAGTTACACATAAGCCGCCATCCATCAGATACATGAACGGTACACAGCGTGGGCTTATGAAGGTATATGTACAAAGCCTAAGGGTATTTTGGAAAATCCATACCCCTGGTGGACTTGCACAACCTGCCCAACGCACCAGCATAAGCCACAGACTACGAACCACGAGCAGCGAACCACGAACCACAAACCACGAGCACTAACACTTGTGGATTTCTTCCCAAGAAAAATCCTCTTCCAGATCCCCCTTTCTAACTCCCCCAGGGGGGTATTTATAGGAAAATGGGGTGCCAAGGCCCCTTGGGGGCCAACAGGTTCAACAAGACCCAAAATGGGGCTTTCGAACCCGCTAGGCCTCCAAAAGTGGGGTTTGAAGCCGCTAAGGTGCCAACAGGTTCAACCTGCGCCAAATGGGGGCGGTCAAACCCACTGGCAGTCAAGCGGGTTTGACCGGCTTCTTTGGAGGCCGGTTGGACCCGCGACCAACCAAGCCCAAAGAAGCCCTGACTGAGTCCGCACGGCACATTCAAGGGCTTGCCGGGCCCAGCAACGGCCATATGGAGGGCGCGACCCTCCCTTCCCCTTTAAAAGGCCCGACCGAAGACACGATCGGGGCGTAAGTCCCGTGGAGATTCTCCGCTCCCGTCAAAGCTTGTTGTGGTACAGGTTGGAGGTCGTGGAGTCGTCGGAGATGAGGATCCATCATTGTTCGCATACCACCGCTTTCTCCGAGACTGCTGGGAGAAATCATACTCGTCCGAGGCACGTGACATAAGCTTTCTCGGCCTTAAAGAGTATGTAAACGAACCCTTGCTGTGATCCATTTAGTTGGGGTGATAAACCACTGGTGTGGGTGTACTCAATGGAGCGACAATGTCGACTCCTTGCTCGGTTCCATACACCTCTGAACATGATTTGGTCTCGGCATAGCTGAGGAGTATAGAGCGTAGGAATACGCAGTGGGGAGGCGTTAACTCTGAGGTATTTCGTCCATCCCCGAATGTAAATGAACAAGACATAATCAAGGGAAATTGACCTTCGATAAACCCGGTAATAAATAATGGGTCCAACAAATGGCCCCCACAGGTTGTTCGTCGAAGCTGAGGCCGAGGCGAGCGGCCCGTGCACTTCACATACACTACGTAGACTGCTAGCATGGAGCTTTAATTTGATGCTTGTGTGTTGTCCTCGTATATTCTCCAAGAAAAATGACTATTTGGAGAACGGACCGACGGATGCCACAGCTCCCGGCCTGTGTCCTGACAGCAGACGCAGTCTATGGTGCCGATCGCGGAGTTGCCTGGGTCGCGGAGGGTCCTGAAGAGCATGCCCAAGGACAAGAAAGAATTATGGATGCCTCCCACATACTGAGAGAGGGGGGCGTATACACATATGACATGTCCAGAGGATACCCGTCCCACTATCCTCTAGATCGTACATCTTCCCCTTCATTGAGAATTATATACCTGCCAATATGACAGCGAATGATCCTCGTCTAACCGAAGAGAGGCGTCGACTAGAGCGGGTGATATTAGCAGGCCAAAATAGCATGCACAGTGTATGTACATTTTCTTTTCCTAGCTTTTCTACAGCCTTCTTCAGGGACCCACAATATCCAGACCGAAAGAGTCTGGGATTTTTTCAGCACCATGAGCGGAATGTTTGTGCCACCAAGATATCTCCAACAACGTGGCAGCTTCATGGACCACATAAGGTTAGAGATTCAACATTTGAAGGCTTGTTTCTGGCTCCACTTGGGGAGCCAGTTTGCAAAAGACGAGCATGTGCACGATTGCATGCTAGAGAGGATCCTCACATTAAGGTCCCCTAGCCGGTATGGGAGATGGTCGGTGACTCCTCCCATAGCTACCATAGAGGGGCGACGGGGTGGCTCTAGAGCGTTCGTAGGGCCTACAATCCAGTGCTTGACAGAGCAAGGATCCGGTATGCCGTGACGGTGGCTTTATATGGATATCCGTGCCACACGGGTCTACTTCAGGCCTTCATCGACAGATTTGATCGTCGATGGAATACCTTTGCCACGGCCAATGGGGAGGTTTCTTTGGACCTTTGGTCCTTCCAGCGCATCTCTGGTCTTCCTTGTAGTGGACAGGCCTATTAAGAATTATGTGTCACGACCTCAAATATCACCATAAGGCTTATGGAAATAATCGGCGCGCGACATACAATCAGACGGACGCACAAGTCATTTAATCTAGAATCGGGAAGGAAAAGTACAAAAATAATTTGATGATATTGGTTGACAGATTAAACATACCCGATAAACCTTTTCAAGACACTAAATAGTACATTTACAGATTGCTAGAGTCCCATCTAAAACCCTTTATATTTACAACATAAGGGTGGTTCTAAAACCAAAAAGGAATCATCTATAACCATCTCACCAAAGGCTACATTGGGATGCTCTCTTCACTCTATCCCAGTACCATCCGTCTCCACAGGCTCACCATCACTTCCTGAAATATTAAGGAATTTAATGAGCTTATGCCTAGTAGGATTTCCATCTCAATGTACAGGCAATTATGTAAATGATTAATGTATTAACAACAAAATTTTAAAAGAGGACAAAGAAATAACGAATTCAACAATAATTCTAGTCTCTAGACAGATCAAGGTGACAAGTCAACGGGTGGTTAATAGTTCCAAATTTTTACTGAACAATAACAAGCAATGGGTAGAAATTTCAAAAGAGTTTCCAAAGTTTTTCAGAACATATATGGATCAATTGAACAAGTACCAAGACTGGTTTTCAGAACATACAGATCAATTGAACAGATAACAAGATTCGTCATTCTTCTTTTCTTCTTTTTTTTAACGAACACATGTACAATGAACAATCATATCATAACATATCAAGAAGGGACTTTCAAATCTTACAAACATATCAGTGTCATGCCAACACCACAAGTCCATAATCCCGCAGTTAACAAATATGTTGAGCTACTCCACCCTAGGACCAGACAGGGCCCCATATGTGCACAGGCATGGGTCAATTGGACCGAAGTCCCAAGTAGTGCCAGAACACATTATGGCCAAGAGAATTCCAAATGAACAAGTAGTAGGGCTCAGTTCAGAATCTGAAGCACTCTTGATGAAACAAGAATGGCAAGAGTGCCAAGGATGTAGTAAATGAAAGTGAAAGAGGGCTTGATAGATCAAATCCTGCAGAAAGGGTCAAATGGTTTCCCAATACATTTTACTTGATTTCAGATTCAAGAGCAAGCAGACTTAAGGTTGGAATTTCAGTTGAATCACAGAGGAACATAAATCAAGATAATTAAGAGTTAGAATGATCTTCAGAATATTACAGCTTTTAACATATATAAGATGCTCAGGCTAATAACATGTTGGTTGCTCTTCTACAGGGCAGATCACATGCAGTCGAAGTGTACTTGAAACAGGAAAGAAAAAGGGTATATGGATAGCTCAAGTATGCATCAGACCCAATAATGCCAATAGCAAAGGTTCAATGGTGGACAGAAAAATCCGTGATTCAGAAGGACTAGACAAGGTTTCCAATTAAGGAAGTTGTTGGAACCGTCACATGAAAGAATTTGAAGGTTGTGTTTCCAATCCAATGGTTCCAGAAATGCAGGGATCAAGAGGCAAAGCAAATGGGTTTCTATATTGGAATTTGGAAGGATCAGGGAACTCAAGCAATCTACTTGAAATGAGGTCATGCTACTCAAGAACACCAGATCTGGGATCAAGGAAGTACCAAAGGGTCTTCCTTAAGGAATAATCAAAGAGCACTACACTCACTAATTAGAAATGAGACAAACAAGAGGCTCTTATGATGGCGTGAGGATCAGAGAATCCTAAACATCTTACTGGACAAAAGTTAGGCAAATCAAAGACACTCAAGATGGGATCAAAAGATTTCAGATAGTGCAAGACATTTAGTTTGTGTCCGAGAAAACCAACTTTAATCACTTCTGAACTCCTGCTTCGTTTTCAAACCAAGGCAGAGACAATGGATGAAGCTTCAAGATCCCCTCCCACTGGTCCTGAGTGCTTCCTTTCCCTTGCTCCAAGCTTCTCTTCCCACGACCAGTGGTATTAGAAGGGAGTTTGAGGTTGGTTTTAAGGGTCTTCATCAGACTGGGACTTATGGGTTCCCATGTTCACAGGACAATAGGTGAGATTTGTCAAAGACCCACCATAGCTTAGGCCATGCGGCCCACGTTTCTAATAGTACAGAAGGTTGACTTCTGTTCTGGAAAAAGGACAATCACAGTGGGGACCATTCGTGGCCCAGGTTTGATTCCCATCAGACCAATTGTTGCCAAGCTTTGAGGGTTGCATCGATTAGAGAAGAACCTCACATCGATTAGCATAGAAAAAGGCAATCGATTGGTGAACAATATGGTAATCGATTGGCATAAGAGGACAATCGATTGGTGAACTAACAAGGTAATCGATTGGCACAAGAAGGCAATCGATTGGTGAACAACATGGCAATCGATTGGTCAGCAATATGGTAATTGATTAGCATAAAAGGGCAATCGATTGGTGAACTAACAAGGCAATCAATTGGTGAACAACATGGCAATCGATTGGCATAAAAAGGCAATCGATTTGTGAACAACATCGTAATCGATTGGCATAAAAAGGCAATCGATTGGTGACTGAGACTATCGATTAGTGAAGGAAAACATCGATTGGTCATCAAAACCATCGACTGATGACCAAGAATATCGATTGATGACCAAGACCATCGATTGATGGACAAGGCTATCGATTGATGAAGGAAAACATCGATTGGTCATTAAAACCATCGACTGATGACCAAGACCATTGATTGATGACCCTAAAGGGTCCTACGATTGATGATCAATCTAACAATTGATCCTCTCTTCCTTCCTGTCTTTACTTATTAATTTTTTTCCCATACATACTAATGAGACCTTTCTTGTTGGCTCTTTTCTCCTTAAAATTCCAGCTTAAACCCTCACATAATTATTGACATCCATTTATCGTATTTGTATATGACTTTCAAAAATCTAGGTTGTTACACCCTCCCCTACTTAAAGGAATTTGGTCCCCAAATTCACACATAATGCACTAGGAGTGTAAGAGATATTACCAAGGAATAATTCTGGGTGTTTCGTCTTCATTGCCTCTTCCAGTTCCTAAGTAGCTTCCTCTAGACCTCTTCTGTTCCACTGGACTTTAACCATAGGTATTGCCCTATTTCTGAGTCATGTAGCTTCCAGTCCAAAATCTTGATTGGTTTCTCATCATAGGTCAAGTCCTTTCCCAACTCTAGGTCTTCATGTTGGATCATATGCTCAGCATCATAAATGTGATTCCTTAACATAGATACATGAAAGACATTGTGTACCCTTGCTAATCATGGAGCCAAAGCAATCTTGTAAGATACTTCTCTGACCCTTTCTAAAATCTGGAAGGGCCTATAAATCTGGGTTTCAACTTCCCTTTTACTCCAAACCTTTGGATTCCCCATGTAGGTGACACCTTCAAGAACACATGATCTCCAACTTGAAATTCCAACTCTCTTTGTCTCTTATCTGCATAGCTCTTTTGTCTTGACTGAGCCGCTTTCAAACGTTCTCTGATAATCTGAACTTTCTCTAAAGTGTATGTTATCATTTCAGGCCCTAACCACTACATTTCTCCAGTTTCTTCACAGCACACTGGTGACCTACAACTTCGGCCATATAGAGCCTCAAATGGTGCCATCTTAATGCTTGTTTGATAGTTGTTATTGTATGCAAATTCGACCAAGGATAGTTGCTTATTCAAATATTCATTAAAATCAATTACACAGGCTCGTAGCATATCTTCTACAATCTAGTTTGTCCTTTCAATTTGTCCATCAGTCTGGGGATGAAATACATTGCTAAAATTCAATCTTGTTCCCAATGCGGACTGCAATCCCTTCCAGAAGTGTGATGTAAATCGAGGATCTCTATCAGACACAATGGACAATGGAATTCCATAACGTCTGACAACCTCCTTTATGTACAGGGCTGCCAACACCTCAACAAGCCATTTGCTCTTTATAGGCAGAAATTGGGCCGACTTTGTCAATCAATCCACAATCACCCAAATTGCATCAAAACCTCATCTGGATCTAGGCACTCCCATGATAAAGTCCATACCTATAATTTCCCACTTGCATTGAGGTATGTCCAAGGGTTGTAACACTCCTGTGGGTCTAAGATGCTCTGTCTTAACTTGTTGACATGTCAAGCAGTGAGCTACAAATTCTGCCACTTCCCTTTTCATGTTGGACCGCTAATAAACTTTCTTCTTATCTTAGTACATTTTGGAGGCACCAGGGTGTATGGTATATCTGGACTTGTGGGCGTCAGTCATCAACTTCTTTCTTGAGCCCCTCGTTATCAGGTATACATGTTCTCCCTCGAAAAACCAATTTGCCATCGCTTGCAACCGAAAAATCTGGCCTCTAGTCAATTTTCTCCCTGATTTCCAACAGAAATGGGTCATTTCCTTGTTGTTCTCTGATCTCACTATAGAAATATGATTGTACACTGATGCTGGCAATCAACACACCATCCCCTTCCTTCTTCACGTTCAGATCAAAGCTAGCAAATTATTCTAGTAATCTCCATTCCCGAATAATTAAACTAGCCAGAGATGCCACGGGCTTCCTATTTAGTGCATCTGCTACTGAATTGGCTTTTCCCGGATGATAATAAATAGAAAAGTCAAAATCCTTCAAATACTCCAACCACCTCTTTACCTCACTGAGTTCCTTTTGTGAGAATAAGTATCTCAGACTCTTGTGGTCTAAAAACATCTTAAATTGTTCTTCATACAAGTAATGACGCCAAATCTTTAAAGCAAATACCACAGCCGTCAATTCCAGGTCATGCACTGGATAATTGACTCCATGTGTCTTCAATTGCCTAGAGGCATAAGCCACCACCTTGCCCAATTGCACAAGTACACACCCCAGTCCCATGCTCTACACATCCGCATACACTTCAAATCCTCCCCCTTCCTTGGGTAGTGTCAGTATCGGGGCTGTAGTCAAGCAATCCTTTAGAGTGCAAAAACTCTTCTCACATTCGTCCGTCCACACAAATGGGTTTTCCTTTCTAATCAATATGGTTAAAGGTATTGCAATCTTGGAGAAGTCCTTGATAAACCTTCTATAATATCCTGCCAATCCCAGAAAACTTCGAATTTCTGACACATTGGTAGGCCTCTTCCATTTTATCACTGCCTCAACCTTGGAGGGGTCAACTGCTAGACCATCCAAGCTGATCACATGTCCAAGAAAGACACTTCTTCTAGCCAGAATTCACATTTGCTCAGCTTGGCATATAACCAATTATCCTCAACAATTGTAAAGCTAATTTCAGATGTTCTACATGTTCCTCCCAAGTCTTAGAATAGATTAGGATGTCATCAATAAACCACTACAAACTTATCCAGATATGGTCTATACACCTCATTCATTAATTGCATGAAGGCCGCAGGGACATTTGTCAACCCAAATGACATGACAACAAATTCATAGTGCCCGTACCGTCTTCTGAAGGTTGTCTTGAAAATGTCCTCCTCTGAAATTCTCAGTTGATGGTAGCCTGACCTAAGGTCAATCTTAAATATTTGGCTCTAGAAATCTGATCAAACAACTCATCAATTCTTGGTAGAGGATATTTGTTCTTATTGTGAGTTGATTTAGTTGCCTATAATCAATACATAATCTCATAGACCCGTCCTTCTTCTTGACAAATAGTACAGGCACTCCCCATGGTAAGGTGTTGGGTCTGATAAACCTTTTTTCCAAGAGTTCCATCAACTGTTCCTTCAACTCCTTTAGTTCTGTTGGTGACATTCTGTAAGGGGATCTAGAGACAGAAGCAGCTCCTGGAATTCCTGGAATTAACATCTCTTTCAGGGGGAATACCAGGCAGCTCATCTGGAAACACATCCAGAAAGTCTCTAACTACCGCAATGTCCACCTCCTCATTTTCCATTATCACCGAAGCAAGGAATGTCACACATCCTTTCCTCATCATTTTATGGGCTTGGAGAGCAGAGATGAGAGATGGATGCCTTTGGCTTTTGGTACTTGAATACACCAACTTTAGGTATTCACTAAATGTTACCCTACTCCTCCTGCAGTAAACGCTAGCCCCATGTTGGGTTAGCCAATCCACCCTTAAGATTACATCATAGTGTTCCATAGGTATGTACACTAGATCTGCTGGTAGATTTCTCCCTCTGATGTCCACATCAGCAGAGGGAAAATATTAGAAGAGTTGAGCTCTTTCCCCAAGGGGTGTGGTGATCGAAATTTCACATGCTAGAGGTACAGGTTTTATAGGAAGAGTCTCAGCAAATTCTTGTGATATAAATGAGTGTGTTGCTCCGGTATCAAATAAAACAAGGGCAGGTCTGAAAAGTACAGTAAGGGTACCTTCCACTACTCCCCCTTCCTCTGGG
Source organism: Colocasia esculenta (assembly GCA_014218235.1). NCBI lineage: Eukaryota > Viridiplantae > Streptophyta > Magnoliopsida > Alismatales > Araceae > Colocasia > Colocasia esculenta. The sequence continues at coordinate 87,953,483 of CM024758.1, read as the reverse complement.
GTTTCTGGTTCCATTACTGCTTAGAGGCGACCTTGTCTCCTCGGTCCACTTTGGCGCTTGTCTTGAGGTGCTTGCTCTTTCATCATGGGACAATCAGAAATCTGGTGGTCTAGACTCCCACACCTCAAACATTTTCCTTGTGCTCTCCAACACTACTCAAATCGGTGTCCCTTCTTACAACAATGCTTGCATCCTTCAGATGCCACCATCAGTTGCATACCAGTCCCTCTTGGTTTCTTATCTGGTTGCATTGATGGGCCACCACTGGGCCTTTTCTTTCCAGTAGTTAGTTGAAACTTCCCTGCAGTTGAGATCTGCCCCTTCTAGACAGGTCCTCCCCTGATTCTCTCAGCAGTCTCCATTGCATCCTCAAGTAACAGGGCCTTCTTCACCATGTCCGCGTAGACCTAAATGTCCATCGGCGCCAGTTGAGTGATGAACTGGGGCCTCAGACCATTAAGGAATCTTTTAGATTTCATCTTTTTGGTCCCAACCAGATGAGTCGCATAGCGGGCCAGTCGTGAGAATTGTGCCTCGTACTCGGTTACCGTCAGTCCCCTCTGTTTCAGCGCAGCAAACTCCACTGCCTTCATCTCTTGCACCCTTTAAGAAAAATATATGTTGTTAAAATGTTCAACGAACTGTACACAAGTCACTCACTGCTTCCACTGATTCCTACCATATACGAGCATCCTTTTCAAGTTAAAAGGTTGCCAACAGTACCTTGTCTTGATTAGTGCACTCCATGACCCTGAAAATCCACTCCACTTCCTTGATCCAGTGTTCCGCAACATCTGGGTCTATACTTCCCTCAAACGTTGGGGGATTCATGCTATGGAAATTTCGATGAAGTTCCCCAACTCAGCGGGTTTCACTACCCCGAGTGACTTGCAAAATTGCTTGGGTCAAACTCCGGAGTGATTGCTGCATCGTCCTCATCTGTGCCCGTTCAACAGCCATTGGAATAGCTTCGCACCTTCAAAAGGACGAAGGTCATTAGGGGTCTGGTTGTTACACCTAACATCCTTGACTTGTGGCACTACCCATCCCACTTGGTATGGACCACTCTACCCGATGCCAACTCAGGAAGTACTAAGATTTTCCCCTAATAATTCCTAGGATCTAAGGAGTCGAAACTCTAATACCACCTATGTCACGATCCCAAATATCACCATAAGGCTTGTGGAAATAATCAGGGTGCGACATACAATCAGACGGGTGCACAAGTCATTTAATCTAAATTCGAGAAGGAAAAGTACAAAAAAAAATTGGCAATATTGGTCAATAGATTAAACATACCTGATAAACCTTTTCAAGGCACTAAATAGGACATTTATAGATTGCTAGAGTCCTATCCAAAACCCTTTATATTTAAAACATAAGGGTGGTTCTATAACCAAAAAGGAATCATCTATAACCATCTCCACCAAAGACAACACTGGGATGCTCTCTTCACTTTAGCCTAGTCCCATCTGTCTCCACAAGCTTACCATCACTTCCTGAAATATTAAGGAATTTAATGAGCTTGCGCCCATAGGATTTACATCTCAATGTGCGGACAATTATATAAATGATTAATACATTAACAAAAAATTTTCAGAAAGAACTAAGAAGTAACGAATTTAACAATAATCTAGTCTCTAGACAGATCAAGTGGCAAGTCAACGGGTGGTTATTAGTTCCAATTTTTTTACTGAACAATCACAAGCAATGGGCAGATATTTCAAAAGAGTTTCCAAAGTTTTTCAGAACATATATGGATCAATTAAACAGTACCAAGACTGGTTTTCAGAACATACAGATCATTGAACAGATAACAAGATTCATCATTCTTTCTTCTTCTTTTTTTAACGAACACATGTACAATGAACAATCATATCATAACATATCAACAAGAGACTTTCAAATCTTGCAAACATATCAGTGTCATGCCAACACCACAAGTCCATACTCACGCGGTTGACAAGTACGTTGAGTTGGTCCTCCCCAGGACCAGGCAGGGCCCTATATATGCACAGGCATAGGTCAATTGGACCGAAGCCCCAAGTAGTGCCAGAACACATTATGGCCAAGAGAATTCCAAATGAACAAGTAGTAGGGCTCAGTTCAGAATCTAAAGCACTATTGATGAAACAAGAATGACAAGAGTACCAATTATAAGAGTGCCAAGGATGTAGTGAACGAAAGTGAAAAAGAGCTTGACAGATCAAATCCTGCAGAAAGGGTCAAATGGTTCCTATGCATTTTACTTGATTTCAAATTCAAGAGCAAGCAGACTCAAGGTTGGAATTTCAGTTGAATCACAGAGGAACAGAAATCAAGATAATTCAGAGCAATTTTAGAATGATCTTCACATTATTACAGCTTTTAACATATAATATGAAAAGACTAATAACATACTGGTTGCTCTTCTACAAGGCAGATCATAGGCAGTCGAAGTGTACTCGAAACAGAAAGGAAAAAGGGTCTATGGATAGCTCAAGTATGCATCAAACCCAATGATGTCAATAGCAAAGGTTCAATGGTGGACAGGAAACTTCATAATTCAGAAGGACTAGACAAGATTTCCAACAAGGAAGTTGTCGGAACCGTCACATAAAAGAACTTGAAGGTTGCGTTTCCAGTCCAATGGTTCCAGAAATGCAGGGATCAAGGGGCAAATCAAATGGGTTCCTATATTGGAAGGATCAGGGAACTCAAGCAATCTACTTGAAATGAGGTCATGCACTCAAGAACACCAGATATGGGATCAAGGAAGTACCAAAAGGGTCTTCCTCAAGGAATAATCAAAGAGCACTACACTCACTAATCAAAAATGGGACAAACAAGAGGGTCTTACGATGGCGTGAGGATCAAGGAATCCTAAATACCTTACTGGACAGAAGTTAGGTAAATCAAAGGCAATCAAGATGGGATCAAAAGATTTTAGATAGTGCAAGGACATTTAGTTTGTGTCCGAGAAAATCTACTTTAATCACTTCTGAACTCCTGCTTCGTCTTCAAACCAAGGCAGGGATGATGGATGAAGCTTCAGGATCACCTCCCACTGGTCCTGAGTGCTTCCTTCCCCCTGCTCCAAGCTTCTCTTCCCACGACTAGTGGCATTAGAAGGGAGTTTGGAGTTGGTTTTAAGGGTCTTCATCAGACTAAGACTTATGGGTTCCCAAGTTCACAGGACAGTAGGTGAGATTTATCAAAGACACACCATACCTTAGGCCATACGGCCCGTGTTTCTAATAGTACAGAAGGTTGACTTCTGTCCTGGAAAAAGAACAGTCACAGTAGGGGACCATTCGTAGCCCAAGTTTGACTCCCATCAGACCAATGCCTGCCAAGCTTTGAGGGTTGCATCGATTGAAGAAGAACCTCACATTGATTGGCATAGAAAAAGGAAATCGGTGGCATAAGAGGGCAATCGATTGGTGAACTGACAAGGTAATTGATTTGTAAACAACATGGCAATCGATTTGCGAAAAAGGGCAATCGATTAGTGACTGAGGCTATCGACCAAATCTAAAGGTCCTCCGATTGATCTTCCTTATTAATTTTTTTCCCACACATACTAATGAGACCTTTCTTGTTGGCTATTCTCCGTAAAATTCCAACTTAAACCCTCACATATTATTTCCATCCATTTATCGTATTTTTTTATGACTTTCAAAAATCTGGGTTGTTACATTATCCTTCAGTGATATACATCTCAGCTCAACAGATGGTGTTAGTTCATATTAGATGCCATATTGCCTCCGCTATCTCATGAAGACTTGGAGGGATTTAGCACGTGAGGGTAAAAATAAAGCCCCGCATACGCAACGGGTGACCTTGAATGCATGGGTCAGTCATTTTTACAGAGGGCCTTTCTATTTTCATAAAAGCTTCACCCAGATGGGAGCGACCTGGGATCAGTATCAAGAGATCATTCAAGAGATCTCCACTCCTGCACGGCATCTACTAGCCCCTCAGTTGGGGTGGAACTCCGAGACTTGCCACCTTTTACATATTTGGCGGCATATCTAGCTTACTGGTTAGCCACTTTTGTTATTCAGCACGGCGATGAAGGCCTTTTGCGAACTGAAGTGATATATCCAACATGTGTTTTAGCATGTGGTCAACGCATCGTCCTTACCCCTGTAGCCTTCGCGAATATATATCACTCTCTAGGTGCCCTGACTGCGCATTCTTGTTCCAGAGATAAACATATGTTGCTACCCACTCATTATTTGAGTGTATGGGCAGGCTTACTTCTTCCTGGGCTCTCCAGAAGGCATGCACTCAACAAACTAGTTGCTCCCTTGCTGTTTTCTTTCATTGGGAAGCCAAGCCAGGACGCGAATACTCAACTTATGAATGCCCGCAGGGTATCTTCTGTGCTAACCCAACAAGATGAAGGATTACAACTTGATTATTTCTCCAATTCATATCGGCAATTTTAAAGCAGGGGGAAGGCTCGGTTATTTGCAAACTATCTGCCATGGGTTTGCCTTCTCCAAACAGCCTAGCTAAGTGGGTTACATGCACCCATCCCAGTGTACTGGTTTACCGCCACTCGAATATTGCCATCTTGGAACCGAACTATCCACATCGGTTCGCGAGGACTTTTGGCTATGATCATAGTGTCCCTCCAAACGCAGAGTTCCCTCTGGACGTGCGACAATACAAGTGCAAGGATGTGCAAATGGCGGTTGCGGCATGGTACAGCTTTTTATTCCTGGAGTAGAAAAAATATCATCCCATCCCAACACAGACTCGTCGAGGACGGATGGACATGTATTACGCTTGCCTGTGGTTTAAATCCGGCGAGGTTTTCCAAGAGCATAGAACGCCATAGCGCGGCCGATGAGTAGTGACTGAGGAAGACAGATTTGCCACCCTTGTTTGTGAACTCAGAACTATTTAGTCCCACTTTTCGAGGGCTGCCAGCATTGTAAGGGAGATAGAATGCCTCCTGGAAGGAAGGCAAAGACCCCATTCCCGTTGGCAGGAATCATTATAGTGGGTCTTGAAGCCACTAGTGGAGACCGCCACAGTGAAGACATTCTCTTCTTCTTTCCACCAAGGGGAGAGAGTTGCAGCACTTCTTCCCCTTATTCATGGTGGGACGATCTGAGGATTTCATGTGGATTGAAAAAGATATCTAGTTAGTTAGCCCGTGCCTGAGGGGGGTTCAGAGGTAGCACATTCATGGAGTGGAAGGCTCATCTTATCCGCATGGTAAGCAATGTGGGGCTGCTAGAGCATATTTCCATACAGGAGGTGACAACAGTCCCTCAGACACTCCTGGATGTGATGAAAGAGGCGGCTCAGACTCTGGGCGTTAATCATGAACAGCTAGTGCATAAGCCTCAAAGGCCCATGGGGACATCAAGTCTAACATCCCTCCATATGATACTTCTTTATTTTGGCATGTGTCGGACGTGGAAAAATTCTCTCTTTTCTCTTTCTTTCTTTTCTTTCTTTCTGTTTTGTTTTAACGGGCGCGCCAATCTATACAACAGACAAATTTGGGGTTCGCTTAATGTGCGTATTTTACATGTTCATTTACCATACAACATTTATTTCGCGCATTTATTCATCAGGTGATTAGGGTTTCGTGTGCTAGATCTTTCCCCACCGACCGAAGTCGGTGTTAATTTACATCGAGTCGAACTCGAACACCTTTGATTCTCTATCAAAGAAAGCCTTTCATCTTTGTTTGTTGTGACAACATTGACCTAATGGTCGCCCTTGTGGGTACACACTCTTACAAAGAAAATTGAAAACTTTAATATTTGTACATATGTAATTTAAATTACCATTGGGTTTTCCAGACTTGTACAAGGGGTCCCGATTATATAATGGTCTTCAAACTTCATTGGTCACGATCTGATTCTTCTGAATTTGCTTCAGCCACGATCAGACGTTGACTTGGACTTCATCACAATGAGACTGTTGGATCGCCAGATGAGCACTGCCAGTCCATTGTGTTTGCTTTATGGTCACCATCACCATTTGATTGTGACGGGACCTTTGAGCGGTCTTGCCAAGTTCTGTAAGCTTGTGCCCTTTCTGAGTGCTTCTATCATTTTCCGATATCCCGAGGTCTTTCTAGTCATTTAATGACTTCTAGGGGTACATTTGTCATTTCTCGGCTCCCTGAGCCTTTAGGGTCATTTCTTGACCTCCCAGGATTTTTCAGCCATTTCTTGACATTTCCATGGATTCCTACCATTTCTTGGTAATCCCAAGACTTGGAATGGCCAGCCATAAGTGGGGCCCAAGAGAGCGCACGCTGTCTCAGAGAAACGACGTGTGTACCGCTCCACCGAGCCATGCTAACAGCATGAGTCAGGCAGTTTCCTCCCTTTAAAGGGGCTTTTCTGCCGCTTCTTGCTTTTTAAGGAGTTTCTGCGGCTTCCTTGCCCTTCAAGGACTTTTTCACAGTTTTCCACCTTTCAAGGATTTTGCTGCAATTCCCGGCCGTATGGGGACTTCTGCAACTCTTCCATATCAAGGTATTTTTGCAAGTATCAACTGTCATGATCAAAAACTGAAAACTTGGCCAATGTTGTCTTTGAAGAAGAAACCCGGAGGACTTGGACGGCATTATATCCATGACTTTTCAAGAGCTCCTTGCCATTTTCTGACATTTCCAAGCGCCCCTGCCATTTCTTGGACTTTTTTTACGTTCTGGCCATTGGCTGACGTCCTCGGGTTCTTTCATCATTTCTTGACTTCTTCGAGCAGTTCCCGGTATTTCCGTCATTAATTGACTTCCCCCGATGCTTCGGTCATTTCTAACGTTTGCTAACATTTCTGTCAATTTTTGGATCTTCTCGAACGTTCCTGCCATTTCTTGGCTTTCTGGACATCCTTGCCATTTCTTGACTTCCTCAGAGTAGTCCCGGGTATTTTCGCCATTGATTGACTTTCTTAGACATTTGTGCCATTCCTTGACTTTCTCAGACATCCCTGCCATTTCATGACTTTCTCGGACATCCTGCCATTACTTGGCCTTTCCAAGCGGTCCCGGGTACTTCCGTCATTTATTGACTTCCCTGAGTGCTTCTGTTATTTCTTGGCGTTCTGAATGCTTCGGTCATTTATTGACTTTCTTAGATGTCTTCGCCATTGATTGGCATACTCGGACATCTCCGTCATTTACTGACTTTTTCGGGCATATTTAGCAAGCGGGATTAACCCAGGTCCGACCCAGGAGAGCGCATGCCATCAGAGAAGTGACGTGGGTACCGCTCCACCGGGTCGTGCCAATAGCATTCCGCTTTGAGCTCTATCGCCTTTGAAAATTGTTGGGGGCTTCGTGCCATTTTTTTGGACCGACCAAGACACTTACCATTCAATTTTCGAACTTTGTAGGGTTCATATGTAATTTTCCCCTAAAGTAGAGTATTTCTGCCATTTTCCAACAGAAGGGCATTTTTGCAATTTCCCACAACCAGAGTATTTCTGCAGTTTCTGCACCTTTCAGGGGTCTTTCTGCAATTTTTTAGGTAGCAGAGGGACCTCCTTGCAATTGGCACTCTTCGGAGACTTTTCTGCAATTCCCAACCCTTTAGGAGCATTTCTGCACTTTTCCCTATGGACTAGGATTTTTTGCAATTTTCTACTGTTCAAGGGCTTTTCTACAATTTCCCACAAATTGGGGGCTTATGTGCAATTTTCTGGATAGCATGACCATTTCTACAATTTTCCACCTGACCAGGTTATTTTTGCAATTTTCTGGGCAGCAAGGGTTTTTCTGCAATTTACCCTTCCTTTCGAGGACTTTTTTACAATATGTACCTTTCAGGGATTCAGGAGATCGGGTACCTCTGGTTGGGTTTGGCCGGAGGTGGGTGCCTCCAGTTTGGGAATGGACCGGAGGTGGGTGCCTCCGGTTGAAAGTGGACCGGAGGTGGGGTGCCTCCGGTTGGGTTTGGACCGGAGGTGGGTGCCTCCGGTTGAAAGTGGACTGGAAGTGGGTGCCTCCAGTTGGGGTATGGAGGGGGACCGAAGGTGGGGGTCCAAAGGAGCCCTTGGAGGGGCCAAGAGAGGGAAGGCTAAAGAATGGGGGGTCTAAGGGCCAAAAATCCCCCTAGGCTTCAAAGGGTTCCAACCACCTTTCAAGGAGGACCCCCCCCCTTCCTTTTATAGAAGTGAGGGGGTTTGAAGAGGAGGACCAGAGGTGGGGTACCTCCGGTTGGGTGGGGGACCGAGGTACCCCACCTTCGGTTGAGGGTGCAACCGCCCTCCAATTTGGAGAGGGGAAGGGGGAACCGAGGCACTCCCCTTCGATTGGGGGGTGAAGAGGGACCAGAGGGGGGGGGTCCTCCGGTTGCAATGAGGGGAGCCGGAGCCCCCCCCCCCCACCCCCCCACCTTCAGTTGGAGAGGGGAGGGGGCACCGAAGCCACACCCCCCCTCCGTTGGAAACGGGGGTGGAGACTGGAGATCCCCCCCTCCCTCTAGTTGGGGAGGGGGGTGACCCGAGGTACCCCCTCCCCCCTCCGGTCATGTCCAACCAGAGGGGGGGTCCGGAGGTACCTCCGATTTGGCCGACCGGAGGTACCCCACCTCCGGTTGCCCAAGCAACCAGAGGTACCTCCATTTGGGTGCAACCGGAGGTACCCCACCTCCGGTGGGTTTATTGGGGCATTTTGGGTTATTTGTGGTGTTTTTTAGAGGATTTTTGGAATTTATGGGATTTTGGATTTGTGGGGTTTTGGTGATTTCTGAGATTTTTTTGGGAATTTTGGGAATTTTAGATTTTGAATATTTTGGAGTTTTTGTTTTGGGAAATGAGGGTTCTGGGAATTGGGGATTTTTTAGGTTTCGGGGTTTTGGTAGAGAAGTCAATGGGCCGGACCTGGACCGGGCCTTGCTAGGCTCGGCCCAGGCCGGTTTTCTAAAAGCTGGCCCAGGCCCGGTATGGGTGGCCCGACCTGGGCCCAGGAAAAGCCCGTTTAAGCCCGGCCCGACCCGAAAAATATAAGAAAAATATTATTTTTATTTATATAATATATAATTTTAATATTCTACTATAATATATCTAAAAAAAATATAATATTTTACTATATCTATATTAACATTTAATTTATAAAAGATTATATTTTTGAGTAGATTTATTGTAGAAAAAATAAATATAATTCTCTTTCTAAATATAATTTTATATTTAATACAAATTATATTTATTTTATATTTTTCGGGCCGGCCGGGCCGGGCCTCACAAAGCCCAAGCCCGGCCCTATTCTTTTCCGGGCCGGCCCAAAATTTTAACAGCTCATTTTTCCGGCCCAAGCCCGGTTAAAACCAGGCCGAGCCTCCGGGCCGGCCCGGTCCAATTGACACCCTAGGTTTTTGGCTTTTTCTGGAGGTTTGGGGTTTTTTGTGGATTTTTTTAGCATCAGAATTTTCGATGCCAAAGCATGTATATATAATTTCATGCTTCATCGATGCATCGCACATATTTTTTGTAGATGACATGACAGGTCAAGCAAGTGAGGCGTCTTCACTAGAAAGGTCGCTAGATGAGGCTCTTGTTCCGCAAAGAGGCCCAGAGATAAGCCAAATAGGGAGGACATAAGGCCAGCTTCCCATCCCCAAGTCGAGGAAGCATCTCCTGCTCGAGCTGGCGCCGCCAGTAAGTGGTCTCGCTGATCTTCAGACCATGTCTCTATTCATTAGCAGTACCATGGTTGACTTAGGTTTTTTTTTACCCCCAATTAGCTTCTCCTGAGGCACGAGTGTTGAACCCAAAAAATATCGGGGCTTAAACAAACCCTGGGCGACAAACACGCCCGGGGGAACCGGGAATAAACTCCCGATCCCCCACTCGGACATCGGAAACAAACGCCCGAGTGCTTGCGTCAATTCGGAGTGGCCCGGAAGCTAGATACCCGGAAGCTCGTCGACGGCGTAGAGTACGTACCCTGGATGCCAGAAACCCCGTGTCCGGATCAACGTTCGAAACCGCGCCCGAAGCCGAAGGGTTCGGAGAAGTCAAATGCACGTGCCCCCAGAAAACGGGGACAAACGCACGTGGGACTGCCGAAGAAGCACAAGCGGCGGACGTGTGCACGTGCGCGGCACGTCCGTCAACCAACAAACCGGGCGCTGGAGGCCCACAGAGCTCTCTCCCGGGAAATACGCAGGAAAATACGAAGAGAAGAAGGCCCCACTCTGTTAATATATAGGTGGTGGGCCAAAGGGAGGCCCCAAGAGGGCCGCCGGTCAGCCCCCCCCGCCAGTGAGGGGGCCGCCGTTCGCTCCCCCCACAGGGGCGCCGGTTCAGCCCCCTGGCAGGGGGGGGCCGCCGATCAGCCCCCCCCGCCAGCAAGGGGGGGCCGCCGGTCAGCCCCCCGCCAGCAAGGGGGCCGCCAGTTCGCCCCCCGCGCCAGCCAGGAGGGGCCGCCGGTTCGGCCCCCAAACAGGGGCGCCGGTTCGGCCCCCCCCGCCAGCCAGGAGGGCCGCCAGCAGGGGGGGACCGCCAGCAGGTACCCCCGCCGTCACCCCCTGTGGACACGGGAAAATTTTCTCTCTTTTCCTTCCTTCTTATTTTGAAGGATGTTTATTCATTTATCTTTTGACTTTAGTTGCGGGGCGTGCCAGCCTGCCTGCCAGGCAGAAGTAAGGGTCTGCGCAATGCAGAGAAAGAATTTTTTGAATATATCCGTGAAACGGATGGTGCGCCGTGTTTTGATCTGAACTTCTTTGATTCCGTGCCTTTTAATCATCAGGCGATTGAGGTGCGTGTGCTGGACCCCTGTCTCCATCGATCGGAATCGATGTTACATTTACATCGAGTTAAAAGCTTAGGTGTCGTATTACACCTGTTTCAACTCGAATACCATTTCATAGCGTGGGCGAGAATATATGCATCTGTAAGAAATTTCAAGACATTTTTTTTGCTTTGTTTATTTTGAACAGAATGAGTCCGAGTTTGGAAAATAGGGTTGTCTTTTTCAAAAAGAGTATGTAGCTTGTCCTGAGCAGGAACAAGCCCGTGTTAGCAAAATTATCTTCTGAGTATATACTCATTTTCAGAGACAAAACTTTAGTTGAAACGTATGCATATAAACACATAGTCATGAACATACGAGTAAATTTTAGGACGGAATTTCCGTTTTGACGGAGTGTCCTTGAGGAAATATACATATGATTGTACTTATATGGATATGTTCTCGGGTAGAACCCCTGCACACGCAGAGTTCAACTCAGGATTCATATCCGTATGAACATAGACTCACAATTATATGAGTATGTATTTGAGGAGAATTTCTGTTTAGACAGAGTTTCCTCAAGAAAACATATGCAATAAGCATGAGATTATGATTATACAGATATGCTCTTGAGCAGAATCCCTGCTTGAGCAGAGTCTTCTTGAAGGAACATATACATATGAGTACAAGGCATCTAAATGTCTGTACCCACAGAGTCTTGCTGATATGGAGGCATTTAGAGCACAAACATTCGAGGGTATTTAAACCACAAAGACTTGCTCGGCGCGGGGTATAAAATATACCAAGAGAGAGAGATACAAAGGGTGTTTAAATATCATATGTCCATAGAGACTTGCTCGATGGGACGTATTTAAACCCCTGAATTCCCACAGAGACTTGCTCGATGTGGGGTAAGAGAGAAGAACAAAGGACGTTTAAATACCATATGTCCATAGAGACTTGCTCGATATGGACAGTATTTAAACCCCTGAATCTCCCACAGAGACTTGCTCGATGTGGGTGAGAGAGAGAATAAAGGGTGTTTAAATATCATATGTCCATAGAGACTTGCTCGATATGGACAGTATTTAAACCCCTGAATTCCCACAGACTTGCTCGATGTGGGGTAAGAGAGAGAGAACAAAGGACGTTTAAATACCATATGTCCATAGAGACTTGCTCGATATGGACAGTATTTAACCCCTGAATCTCCCACAGAGACTTGCTCGATGTGGGGTATAAATATACCGAGAGAGAGAGAACAAAGGTGTTTTAAATACCATATGTCCATAGAGACTTGCTCGATATGGACAGTATTTAAACCCCTGAATCTCCCACAGAGACTTGCTCGATGGGGGTGAGAGAGAGAATAAGGGTGTTTAAATACCATATGTCCATAGAGACTTGCTCGATATGGACGGTATTTAAACCCCTGGATCCCCACAGAGACTTGCTCGATGTGGGGATGTGGCGCGAGGAAGATGTCGGAGCCGTATACGATGGCGATCTCCCGCTCTTTTCCACGTTATCGGGCACTCCTCACTCCATATTGAACAAGGAATAACCAATACCTTCACGCCAAACCAAAGAATTGGAAGAACGGATGGGAGGAGATTGGAAGAACAAGAAAATTTGCAATATTTCTGAACCTTTACTTTCAGAACAAGAGGAATTTACAAAGCCATGGGGGACTGGTTTTACAGGGATTTGGTGTTGCAATCAGTAGGGTTTAGGGACAGCACTTGGGGCTTGGTGCCTTGGCTGGCCTTTCCAATATGGGGACTGATTTCTTCAGCATAAGGGGGGGGTGGGGGGGGGGGGGGTTCTAGGGCTTCATGCACACCTATGGGACTGCAAAACAGCAGGGATTTGGGGGCTTATGGAGCTTGGCCGGCCAGCATATGGGGGCTTATGGGGTTTTTCTGCCCACTTCAGAAGGAGGGGGTGCCTCCCCTTTTATAGGGGGCTGGCCTCTCCTCCCCTCCCTGCATAAACAGGAGAAGGAGGGGGGAGAACCCCCATTTCGGTTGGGGGTGGGCACCCCCCAACCTGATTTACATAAACAGGTGGGGGGGGTTCCCCTCCAACCTGTTTCATATTAAACAGTTGGGGGGGGTCTCCCCTCCAACCTGTTTTGTTTTTTTGTTTTTTTTTTATATGTGAAACCGTTGGAGGGGGAGCACCCCCCAACCGGTTTTACATAAAACAGGTTGGAGGGGGTCCCCTCCAACCTGTTTTTATAAAAACCGGTTGGAGGGGGAGTCCCCCCAACCGGTTTTATATTAAAAGGTTGGAGGGGGCCTCTCCTCCAACCTGATTTACATAAAACCGGTTGGGGGGGAGCACCCCTCCAACCGGTTTCATGTTTCAGAAGTTAGAGGGGCCTCCCCTCCAACCGCCCTCTCTTCCCCCCATTTCCCTTAGGCCTAAGGGTTGTTTTGAAATGGGGGGAGGATGGCCTATTCGTCCCCTTATAGGTTTTTTTTTTTTTTGAGATTTCTGGGGTTTTGACATTTTGTTGTCAACACCCCCCCCAGCCAGGAGGGGCGCCGGTCAGGTACCTGACTGGCGGCCCCCGCCAGTCCGGCTCCTCGCGAAGCACTCCCGCCGGTTCGTCTGCCTCGACGCCCGTGCCGCCAAGGCCTCCACCGGGCGGGTACCCCCACCAGTATGCCCCCCCACAAACCTATAAATAGGGGGGCATACCCCCATTGCAAGAAGCGCGCCCGCTTGTGCGAAGAAATCGCAAAGCCCCCGACACCTCCAGGCCTAAACACCTGTCTCACGCTTACAAGCCCGTGCTTAAAGCGTGGTCCGTGCGCGAGCTTCAAAGAGGCCGCACGTGCGGGGAGAAAGTCCTTGGCATCCATCGGTGATCTGTCCTCCACGTTCGGGCCTCCCACGCCTCGTTCGTCCGCGAGAAGACACCGCAGGTTGTCATATGACTCCTAACATTTATGTATAAGTCCTCCGGTGTCATGAAGCGACACACGTAGAGGCATATGTTTAAGTCCTCCGGTGTCATGAAACGACACACGTAGAGGCACATGTATAAGTCCTCCGGTGTCATGAAACGACACACGTAGAGGCATGTTACTCTGTGGAAGCACAAACACCTCATTGGTAACACAAATGTACTCATTACCATGTAAACGTCCGACGGAGGCACAAACACCCTGTCGTCAACGCCATGTACATGACTTGTTGTATACACGCCCAGTGGAGGTACAAAACCCCATTAAAGGCGTAAATGTAAATGTCATAAATATAAATGACATGAGCACGCTTGAATGAAATTGTGGAAATTTACTTGTCATCTGTTTCCTTTAAAATTCGGCATATGATCTTTTAACAAACATTACGCATCGAAGGTATTCGAGTCTCGTACTCGATGTAAATGAAACATCGACTTCGGTCGGTGGGGAACGGTCCAGTACACGACCCACAATCAAAAAATGGACACATATATACCCCTCAAACATATCACATCAAGCAAGTCTCAAATTCTGTATGCTTGACAGATTGGCACGCCCCACAATCAAAAATGAAAAAAAAAAAAAAATATATATTATATATATATATATACCATAAATATCTTCTCACTTTCCGCGTCCCAACAATGTGCTCATATTTTATTGTTCTTCGAACCTGATTTACTAACGACAATGTTTCCCAAGACAGAGATACCCAAGGGGGTTAAACAAGTCATGATCGCAAATAAGAAAATAAAAAGGTATTCAACACAAAGAAGCAGGAAAGCAAACACATGCATATGCAAGACACAGAAGATTTATCCTAGTTCAACACTAACACCTTTTATCCCTACATCCAGTCCCCAAGGTGACAACCATGAGATTCCTACCCACTGGTTAAACCAGTCTTCTTTAAACTAGTGGGCAGGATAGGCCGATCTGGATCTACATTAATTGATTCTTGGCCAAATCACCATAGGGCGATGTGAGAACCATTTTAAAAACTTTTTACAATTTTATCTTTTGTTTGATTTATTTGGATTTTATTATTTACATGGACATGGTCTTATTTAGTTCGTTTGACCTCCCCCACTAACCTCGGTTAGTGTTAATTATATCAGCACAAAGACTGAACACCTTAATTAACCATCAGACAACTCTTTGGAATAGAAGAACGTGACTCACAATTGAATGAAATGAATTATACATGAAAGAAAACAAAATTGCAAGCATGCAATCTATTTTTTGGAATTTTTTTTATTTGTTTCATTTTTTTAAATTCATTTTCTCATTTTTTGGGCATTTTAAAATCATTGGTTTTGATTTATTTAATTATTTTCGTCATTTATTTATTTAAATTATGATTATGTGAATTAAACTAATGTTTTTATTTATTATTTGATTTAAAGGAGATTAACCTAAAGTGGATCAAAAATGACATGAAACATAACTTGTTTGTTATTCTTAGGTTATGATAAATTAAGCAACAATTTTGTGAAATATTTTATTAAGGTTTGTCGAAAACTTGGTTGATTTCAATTAAGAAATTAATTGGTGAAGAGTATGAAATAAACGTGACATAGTATGTGATTATACTTATTGAACATGATAAAGTTGTAAAATTAGCCCAATAGGCCCATTAACATGATCACATATGAGAATACATCAATGTCGGCCCAATAAGCATCATTAGGCCCATTAAACATTATGAACGTGGTCATTTAATAAGTCATGGCACAAAGGACACAAATCCGGCCCAATAAGTAAGTTAGGCCCAATAAGGAAGCGCAATGGACCTTTTAAGACTTGAGAAAATTAATATTGTACCTTGCACAATTTTCTTTAGGGCTGCCTTGCAAACCCTTCTCCTTGGACTGCCTTGCAGTCTAGAAGCCTTGCTTCTTTGGAGCTAGCAAAAATCTTCCTTTTCCATGGGGGCGCCCCCTTGCTTTTATAGGAAGTGGGGAAAGACACTGTCCCGGCCATTTATATTTTTACATATTCCCCCTTATTTCCTTTTTCTTTTTACCCCTCCTTTTTTCCTTTTGTGTTTGTGCCCTTTAAGGCATCGGGAGAGAGACAGAGAGAGCGCGAGAGAGAGGGGCGGCTGGGAAGGAGGAGGACCGCGGTCTCCTCTTCCCCTCTTCCTCGCTTGGCCGGCGGGGGCTTGCAAGGGAGACAGCAACGGCGACTGCGGCTTCCTCCTGCGGCGGCGAGTAGAGGCAGGGGCGTACGGCGAGGGTGAGCAGGGCAGCAGCTGCAGTGCTCAAGGGAGGCGCCGACGCGTGCCTGGGGCCCTGACGGTCGTCGCGCTCAAGAGAGGCGGCAATAGCTGCCGCGACCAGGGGAGGCAGTAGCGCGTGCTCAGGGCGCCAGCGGCTGTTGTGCTCAGGGGAGGTGGTGCGGCTTGCTGTGCAGGGCGATGGTGGCTGCGCCAAACCGCAACAACAGAGGTAAGGTCCCCTCCCTTTTTTTGCTTTCTTATTTTTCTTCTCTTCTGTCTTCTTTTCTTTGGGCCAAAACCGGTGCAACAGGCGATCTGATTCCAAGGATAGCCCCCTGGATCATCCAACTTCCAGCCAAATCGGCCGAAATCAGTCTAAATCGGCCTGGATCGGCCGATCCAGCCAATCTTGCCAAATAAACCTTTTTTTTTCATGAGCACTCATCAGATTAATTCCTTTACATATATACATACATATGTTCAACATGCATACATTAAACCATCATTTCACATATATAAATTAATACAATTTATATATATGTATACATGTATACGCACGTATAGACATATATATTATATATACACGACATGATATATTATATTTCATATTTGACAGATATATGAGTGCATATTCATATATATACATGTGCGTATATGATTATATACTTTTTTTTGAGTTGTGGATAGTACCACATATATTGATAAAAAGAGAGGATGCACAAGTGTATAGGTATAGCCAACAAAAGACCCCTATACAATTAGGAACCCACTACAAAAAGGTGAAAGCCACCTTGACTCCCTGTTGAAGGGTAAAATTGTAACAGATGTCCACCACGAAGAATATGGATGATCCACTATATAGCAGTCCAATGAACTGGTTAGTTGAAAAACCATCCTAACAACTAACTGGTTAGGTGACTCATCCAAAAAGGCTGCTGGACTCTGAAAACTGGTTATAGCTACTACGGAAGATCCGCTCCAGCAAATTAATTAGATAGCCTACTCAAAAGTGAGGCCAAGGAAGTTGTGATTTAAAGTGACTCCAAAGTTACTTAAATTACAATCTTATTTGGAGGTTCTTCTTCAAGTTCGACAGGGAAATTCAGGCCCTTAAAATGGTGCCCGGTCTTTCAATTAAACTGAAGTCCAATGAAGAACTCTTCTCCGTTCAAAGTATAGTTCAAAGCACAAGCACGGAAAAATCCAGCAGCACAAGGTCTTAAGACCAGGTACAAAGCACAAGTACAAGAACTGCTCGAGGAAGAACTCCAAAGCTTTGCAAAGCAGTCTTCAATCGGGCAGAACTCCAAGGAGAGAACCAGAATTTCAGCAGCACCTCCGGCACCAACAAGTTTTACAAATGGGATATGGGGGGAATTTATAGAGGTTCTCCTCCCCTCCCCCTTCTCTCTCCATCGGTTAGGAGATCCCTAACCAATGGTGACCTCAAAGTGAGGTCACCATCGGTTAAGGGATTCTCCCCTTTAACCGATGGTGATTCACCATCGGTTAAGGGGATCTCCCCTAACCGATGGTGACCTCATATGAGGTCACCATCGGTTAGCCCAACCGATGGTGACATAATCTTATGTCACCATCGGTTGGGGCTTCTCCCCCAACCCAATGTAAAGGGGGCCTTCCCCCTATAAAAGGCCCCCTATCCCGGGGAGAGAAAGAGAGAGCCGACCCCCCCCCCTGTTCATCTTCAAAAAATTCCCGGCGGAGCCCTGGCAGATTAATCTCCCAAGCCTCCCCTTTTTGTTCCAAAACTTCATAAATTTGCAAAAAGCATCTTCCCTTCCATCATTCCTTCTCGAACCTCTGCTCGGTGTTGAAGGTATAAACCCCTTTTCTAGCCCAATAGCAAGGCGAGGAGAGGAGAGTTGGGTCCAATCGTCATCGGCATTCCATCTACTCCCCCCATCCTCCCACATCGAGCAAGTCTCTATGGAAAAGATATTCTTCAGGGTTTAAATATCATCCATATCGAGCAAGTCTCTATGGATATGTGATATTTAAATACCCTTGTTCTTGTGCTCTAAATGCTCCATATCGAGTAAGTCTCTATGGGTACGTGCATTTAGATGCATATGTTCTCCCCGCCCGTCGAACAAGTCTCCGGGATGGCGGATGTTGTGCTTATAGTATGTTTTCTTGAGGAGACTCTGCTCAAGCGGAGGTTCTGCCCAAGAACATATTCGTATATTCACAAATTTGTGTTCTTATATATATGTTTCTTAGAGCAAACTCTGCCCAAGCGGAGGTTCTGCCCAAGAACATATACATAGAATTGCAAATTTGTAATTATACTTGTATGTTTCTTGTAAAGGACTCTGTCTAAGCAAGAATCTCTTTCTTGAGAATGTATCCATGTAATCACAAACTCGTGTTTATATGTATGTTTCTTAGAGGAAACTCTGCCCAAGTGGAGGTTCTGCCTGAGAACATATCCGTATATTCACATATTTGTGTTCACATGTATATGTTTCTTAAAAGGAGACTCTGCCCAAGCAGAAACTCTGCTTAAGAATATATTCATAAGATTGCAAATTTGTGCTTATGCGTGTATGTTTCTTAGGGAGGACCCTGTCCAAGCAAAAGCTCCCTCTTAGTTCATATCCGTATAATCATAATCTCGTGTTTATATGTATATGTTTCTTAGAGGAAACTCTGCCCAAAGTGGAGATTCTACCTAGGAACGCATCCATATAATCACAAATTTGCACCCATATGCGTATACTTCTCAAAAGGGACTCTGCACAAGCAGGGGCACACCCTTTCACCGGGTACTCTGCTCAAACAGAGATGCCGCCCGAGAATATATTCATAAAGTGCAAATTTGTGCTTATACGTGTATATGCTCCTTAAAAAGAAGCTCCCTCCAAGCAAAGGCTCTCTCAACAAACATGTTCATATAATCACTAGTTTGCATATATTCCTATAAGGATACTTCACCCAAGCAGAGACTCTGCCAAAAAAAAGTACATACTCATGAACATGCTATTGACATAAAAACATTTCTAAAAAAAAGGGGAGAGAAGGGAAGAGAAGAGTAAAGACTCTTGAGCAATGATTCAAGCAGGGACATATATAAAAGAAGACTGTACCCATACAAATGGTTCCCTGGGAAGAGATCTCATTATGATGAAAATCTGCATGGAGATACATCCATATGACCTTCAGAACCACATTCGTGTGAGCAGGAAATAAGAGAAAAGAAAATTCTACCTCAATACGGACTTCCATAAATATGAAAGTGCTACTCCTATTTCACAATGTGTTCAAAGACCAGAACAAACTCACGGACATGTACCCGTTCATAATAACAATCCTCATATAATAATAAAAAAAAGAGTATCTCAAACAACTTTATGGGTAATACCTTACTTTCTCAAAATTCTCTCCTGAACCTCAAATAAAAAAAAGGACAATCATATCATTTCAAAATGAAACATTTGGGCAGGAGTATTTCAAAATAATAAAATCTTCAAATAAAAACCCATTCGGTACAAAAAAAAGAGGGGAAACATCATGATTGGGATTTCTAAAAAATGCATATATTCTCATCCTTGCTATGAATGGTATTCGGGTTAAAACTGGTGTTAAATAATACCAAGAGCTTTTAACTCGATGTAAATGTAACATCGATTCCGATCGATGGAGACAGAGGTCCAGCACATGCTACCCTAATTGTCTGATGAGTATAGACACAGGACTCAAGAAGTTCAGATTAAAAAACGGCGCACCCGTCCGTTTCACGGACACCATACCTGTCCGTTCCACGGACACCCTACCCGTCCGTTCCACGGACACCCAAAAATACTTACTCCGCATTGCGCGGACTCTCTCTTCTGTCTGCTAGACAGGCTGGCACGCCCCGCAAATAAAAAACAAAATCCAAGCATGCGAAATGAATGAATGCGCGAACCAAGTAAGATGGAATGAATGAATGAAGCCGACTGAGAAATTTTTCCCGTGTCAACACTCCCCAATAACAAAAAGAGCGAGGAGTTAAAGCCCTTCACAGTACACAAATGTTAGCCCAAAAAGAAACCCTCTCTCTAACAAAAGCAAGAACATACATATGATTATATACATTAATCATACATATGGACATTATAGTATTTATATATATATATATATGTACATTAATTTATGCACTTTTTATGATATATATATATATATAAATATGAATAGAATATATGTACATATATATTACTTACATGTTACATACATGTTACATACAATATTGTATACATATATACACATGAATATGTAAATTTATATATATGATTACATATATCATATGTAGATATTGTATACATATATAATATATGTATATATTATGTGATATATATATATGATTAAATTAGGATACTATTATATAAAACTAATATGTATATGTATGTTATATACACTAATTGACATGCTATTCTATGTACATATATATGATTTATATTTTGATTATATTCTTTATATGTAATTATACAAACCCATATGAATTGATGTGCAAACATTTTCTCATCTCTAATCAGATACTCTGACATATTATATATTTTCAGGTTTTATGCAAATATAAACTTCTTCACGATTCTACCATTTTTTCCGAATTTTACCTGATTTTACCTTATTTTTCTGTTTTTTTCCAAAAAAAAATAGTCTGGCCAATTCAAGATCGGCGAGACTTCCAGCTGGATCGGGATCAGCCCAAGGCGATCCTTGGGCCAATTCGATTCATCTTTCTATGCCTCAAACTACAAGGGATATAAACACATTAGATATAGATCTCCAGCTGGCACAACTACCACATGTCCAACATGTCTTCTCCTAAAGCCAAAAGGTACTGGATATACAAAGCCCCCTACTTCCACCAGGAAGTACTACCCAACAAAGGATTACACAAAATGCCTGAAATGCTTTTGTGTACGCACAAGTGGTAATAATGGTAAGGACACAAAAGCCAAACAAAAGAAGTAAACAAAACATGTGAAGTGCTTCTTTGATGGCTTTAATTTTTCTCAGCCAGATTGATGACATAGAGTGAACACAGATGCATGTTATTGAGCTTTGGGCTATAACGAAGTTAACCTCACAAATGGTTGGCTCTTTTTCTGTAAGGTTGTCTAAAAGTAGTCTTAGAAATGCATTGCAAAGTGGCTTTCAGGATGTGCTCTCTTCATTTTTGCTTTGTTGTCTTTTGTGCAGCTCTATGGTGTTTTAGATAGCTATCCTTCTTCCTCCATTCTGATGGAAATAAAGAGCTGCAAAGTCAAAGCCCGAAGCCTAATTTATATTTTACTTGGCCCATTCAAGATCCAATAGATGTAATTTGATTGTCTTTTAAATTAGAAGTCTATGTTTTAGTTAGTGAGTCTTTATTTAGCATGTTTGAGGCCCAATTAGAGTTTTTTATATTTTCTTTCGTACTATTTTTCTAGGTCCAAGGGTATTTTAGTCCATATGAGGTCAAAAAAAGGTCATTAGGGTTTTGTCTATTTAAATAGCATTGTAATCCTCTTGAGGGGGAGATAATGATGAATTAAGAATAGCTTTGCAGTAGCCACTCTTCTTCTTCCTCCCCGGTGGATTCCAGTTTCCCTCTCTTCCCTCCCCGGTGGATTCCGGCTTCTCTTCCTCCTTCTCTACCTTCTCTTTGCTGTCCCGCATCACATTCACTCCAATCTTCCACACTTGTGGAATTACCCGTTAGGTGCAACTTGGTACAGTTTACTCAACTCAAGGAAAAAAGAATTGGATCGGCCCAATGATTGCCCTTGACTGAGACCGATCCTATTCAGATTGACTGGATCAGTCGATCAATTGGATTCTTTTTTGGAAAAAAATATTGAAAAATCAAACAAATCAAGAAAAATGAAAAAAGGGGAAATAAGAGGCGGTGAATGCACTTGACTTACTCTTCTTCTTCTCATTTTCCCCATCACCCCACCCCCCCCCCCACTTCCCCTTTATACCATTTTTTCCAACATGAAGAAGGGAAAGGGGTGGAGGCACATTAAAGACAGGTGGGGAGAGTAAGGGGGACAGGGGATGCACCCCCCCCCATGCATTAAAGAGGGAAAAATGGGAAGGGGAAAGTGAAAGGGCACAAGTAAGTTCTGATACCACTTACTTTTTACAGATAACTAACTACAATTATTAACTTCAGCAACAATGAATAGAATCTGGAAATTTCTAAGGTATCAAGCTGCAGAATGAATTCTATCTGCTGTAGGAGCAGTGGACCTTGAATTGAAGTCTGCTAAATGTATTTCTTACTTATTCTGAGATGGACTCCCCCTCTTCTCTCATTCATTATAGTCTTCATGATCTTTCTCTACTCTTGTAATTGCTTAAAAGATTATAAGGGAACTATGTTCACATCAAAATTCAAGCTACTGTTAACTGAAAACTTAGGTGAAATATCATCCAGCACCATGACAGGCCTTCTGAGGAGAAATGTCGTTCTCCATTTCTCTAGATGTATAATGGAATTCATAACTTTTCTAGAGTTTAAAGATGCCTGGCGTGTGTCACCTGCAAACATTTCTTTGGAACCTACTTGATTGACTGCAAGTAGACTTGGATAATATAAAACAAAGATTTTTCGTTGCAGAAGGCTTATTCAACTCATGTATAGTTGAAAAACAGTCAAAAGAAGCAAGTGTATTAGGTTATTAGCATACCCCGATTGAAAGAGAACAAAGTGACCACTGGACAATACCTGTCTACTTGATCCAACGTGTCCAAGGGACAAAATGGAGCTTCACAAAAATCATTAGCAGAATTGCTAGTTTTGTAGGAATTAGTATGCTCCATATGTTCATCAAAATTATTGGCGCTGCCGTCCAAAAGAGGTAGATGCATATTAGAAGTTAAGTTTTCATTGGCAAGGTCAACTCTGGACATGAATTCATCCGATGCCTGAACTGACAGTTCTCCATCATTTCGTCCTTCCATAATTGGGATAGTGACTTTAGCAGAACCCTCATGATTGTTATAATTCCGAACAAATGCAAGGTAAGCACCCTCCTCGGTCATATCAGTATTTATTTCGCTCGATGTGGCCGAGAGACCAGACTTCTCCAGTCCTGGAGGAGGATACCAAGTTGACTCGTGTGTGCGAAAATGATAATAGTAGTTTCTCATGTAGAAAGCATCCCAGAATACGCCCCACTCGATGTCATTCTCAAACCCATAACTATGAGAGGAACATTCTGCGGGGTTACTGTCAATAGAAGCTTCTTCAGATTTTATCGCACAGCATAAACTAGACGCATACTCCAGATTTATGTCTCTTCCCTGCCCATATCTTAGTTTTTCAACCTGTTTCACTTCATTTTCTTCAAGGTTTGAAGATCTAAAATCAACTGACTTGATGTCATCCTCATCATTCTTTTCTGTAGTAATCCTTGAAGGATAATCCATCATACTATCAGCTTCTACCGCATCCATTACTTCAGAGCAAACCTGTTCCTTGACAACTCTCCCCAGAATGACAGCATCTTGATTGTTTGGCTCACTGTCAGCCTGAACATCTTTATTAAATGTATCATCAGTGTCAAAATGTAAAGCCACATTTTCTGCTTGTGCTGCTGCACAAGTTTGAGATGTGGTACTGCTAGAAGAAGAAATTTGGGATGACATTCCATCTATTACTTCAGCCACTGTGGAGATTACAGGAACCTGAATTCCTGTAACTTTATGAACAGAAGTTGACTTTGTCACTCCCTTTCTTTTTTCTCTGGTACATGTATTTCTTCTCTGCTGTGAAGTTTTACAGAGCCACAGTCAAATACTGCAGGTAGTCAATGCTAAAAGACAAGTAGTATAAATGAAATAATTTTCACATTTCAACTATGAACTATGACTAGCACATAACTGATCACTTCAAAACTAAGAAAGTTTCACATTTCAACTTTGACTAGCACATGACTGATCACTTGGAGACTATGTTACACAAAAGAAATACAAGTATTCTAAATTAAACAAGTTTCACATTTCAACTATGACTAACACATGACTGATGACTCCAAGACTATGTTACAGGAAAGAAAGAGATGGCACAAGCTTTTCTCTAGAGGGAAATTGAATGGAGTATGAAAATGAAAGCAATAATTACGCATAATACAATGAAAATAAGCTCCCAGAGAGTGACTAAAAGTGCATAATCCTAAGATGATTAGGAAACAAACTCAATCAGCCGGGGATATTATAGCTTGCCTCCTTGTTTGTTTTAAAGGATGTAGGGAGACCCAATGCATCCATCTGTCTGGTTAATTCCAAATCCTCTGACGTGGCATCTATGAAGTTACAGAACCATAGATATAAGAGTTCTACTTTCATGACAATTTGTTAATCTATCAAATAACCACTGTTGACAAGAAGAAAATCTTCAATATGTGCCGGAAGCATGTTTAAGGAAAATGGATCGAAGAACCACCAAGGAACAGCAGAAAAAATCCATAACAGAGATTTTCACATTCGATACAAGAGTTCCACAAAACATTAAGTCTGCAGCATAAACTAGAGAGAAGGAAAATCAATTTCAGGTCCTAGTCGCCTTATTTCCCAGTTCCCACAGGATTCAGCTGGACCATGTCTATCTATATCTCCCCCACCTGCAAACATCCACATGCACCCAACATATATTGTAGACCTTCATTCTGCTACATGTGACAAACAAATCAAAGAGGGGAAATTGGAGGGCACTAGCCTCTCCTCCTATGGAATATAGCACACAGCTATATAGTTACAAGAGCCCAGAAGAGGGCAAGGCCAGTGCACAGTCCTGTTCCTAGTAGGTTACAGAATATGGAAATAGAGGAATAGGACACACATATGACGCATGTACACCAGCAATCCTCTCTATAAGGGTGATTTCCGCTTAATAATCGCCCACCAAACTCAAATGGGATCATACACCAAGAATTTGCCAACGAGCTCTTTGAAGCATGGAGCTGTTTGAGGCTTTGTGTATAAGTCAGCAATCTGCTCAACAATAGAAATATCAGAAGGTGAGAAAACACTAGAGACATATTCCTCAAATAAGGTGACGATCACTCTAAATATGTTTGTAAGGCTAATGAAAAACTGGATTGCTAACTACCACTCTGGTTGTCACAAAAGAGAGGAGTGGAGTTCAATAAGCTAGACTGAGGTCAAGGAGAAGATGACAGAGCCAAACAATCTCAATAGTCGTGTCAGCCATAACATGATACATGTCCTCAATGCTGGAGCAACAGATAACAGCAAGTTTCTTGCTCAGCCAAGAGATGAAAGAGGAGCCAAGAAAGATGGAATTGCCTATAGCCAAATGATGATCAGTAAAATCAACATCGATACAAGCACGAAGTTCTAACGTGGCCATGCTTGACATGAACAAGGAACATTGAAAGATTCCATAATATCGAAGCACACATAGAAGTGCAACAAAATGAACTGAAAGGGGTTGACTGACAAACTGACTTAGAAGTTAGAACATAAACAGATGAGAATTGAGAAATGGTTGTTGGACACCAAAAATTGACCATTTATATGAATAAAAGAAAAAGGAGGAGAGACCCCTCTCCGATAGAGGGGCCTCCCCCTCTCGGGTAAGGAAACCCTTACCCGGAGAGGGGGGGACTGCATTGATGGCAAAGTCGGCCAACTAGGGTCGGAATCGGCCTATGGCGACCCGATTTGTTGGGGGGGGCAACGACCCACCCACTATGTAAGGTGGGATCGGGGTGGATTGAGCAGAATCGGATGGAATCGGACTGGATCGGGCCAATCCAGTCCGACTCCATCCGATTTCACCTCGATTCCATCTGCTTTAGCCCGACTCCCTCAACTTATCTTAGCCACGTCTGATCCCGTCCACTTACCTTATTTTCATTTAAGTAAATGTTATATTTGTAGTTTCATTTACTTAAGATATACATGTAAATAAGAAAGTACCCCCCATTTGAATCCAATAAAAATATCAGAAAAATCATATCTCTTACAAATAAAAAGTCAACTCTCCCATCCAAGAAGAAAATTGTGATTTCGGTGGTTTTATCAAAATAGCAACTTTCTAATCTTTCATAATTTGGCATATCTAAAAATTTCATAATTCAAATAAACCCAATAGAATACTAAAAATATAAAGTCCGATAAAAAAAGTCAAACGTGCATATGACTTCTCCAAAGGAGCCACTCTCCTACTGACCATGGAAGGCAAAATCGCCAGGATCGACCCAGAATCGGTCGATCCTAGATCGGATCGAGGGCTATGGATCCGATTATGGGGGGGAAGTCCCTGAATCGGCAAACTTCCAGTTGAATCGGCCAGAATCGAGTTGGATCGACTGGATCAAGCAAGGATCGACCGATTCCAAACTGATCCAGGCCGATCCAGACTGATCCAGGTCGATTCCCTCAGGCTACCTTCAGGATCCTCTTCAGGCAGGGTTGTCAGGATCCCCTTATTTATCTGAATATCATTTAAGTAAATGTTAGTATTTGTAGTTTCATTTACTTAAGATATTACATGTAAATAAGGAAGTACCCCCCATTTGAATCTAATAAAAATATCAAAAAAATCATATCTCTTACCAATAAAAAGTCAACTCTCCCATCGAAGAAGAAAATCACGATTTTGGTAATTTTAGCGAAATGCTAACTTTCTAATCTCTCGTAATTTAGCTTATCTAAAAATTTGATAATTCAAATAAACCACATGGAACACTAAAAATTCAAAATCCGTAAAAAAAGTCAAACGTGCATATGACTTCTCCAATGGAGCCACTCTCCTACTGACAGCACTTAGTCTGCTTGAGACCTCTCAGGATTTGGTCAAACTAAGTTATCATCATCCAAAACTCTCAGAATTTGGTCAAATTGAGCTACCATCACCCAACTCATGACACTCATGAGTTTGGGTGATGATAGCTTAGTTTGACCAAATCCTAAGAGGTCTCAAGTAGACTTAGTACTGTCAGTAGGAGAGCGGCTTCTTGGAGAAGTCATATGCACGTTTGATATTTTTTTTTGTTGGACTTTAGATTTTTAGTATTTTATTAGACTTATTTGAATTATAAAATTTTAAATATGTCAAATTATGAGAGATTAGAAAGTTGCTACTTTGATAAAATCACAAAAATTGCGATTTCCTTCTTGGATGGGAGAGTTGACTTTTTATTAGTAAGAGATGTGATTTTTTTGATATTTTTATTGGATTCAAATGGGGGATATTTCCTTATTTACATGTAATATCTTAAATAAATGAAACTACAAATTTTAACATTTACTTAAATTGTATTCAGGTCAATAATACACTAAGTCTTTAATATTTTATACTTTTCTTGTATTATTATAGTAGTAATAATACACAAAATCTTATGTTTCATATATTATGAATGCATGTATGATGGTTTTTATGCAAATATTAGTTCTTTCAATTTATCAGATTTTCCCTCATTTTTGCTGTTTTTTTCTGTTTTTTCCTGAATTTTCCTGAATTTTTTCCCAAAAAAAAACCATTTTATAAACTGGCCGATCCAGGATCGGCCAGACTTCCCTTGGATCCATGGGATCTTGCGATCCGATCCGATCCAGGATCGGATCGAGCCTGGTCGATCCCGATTCCGATCCTGCCTTCCATGCTACTGACAGCACTTAGTCTGTTGAGGCATCTCAGGATTTGGTCAAACTTAAGCTATCATCACCTAAACTCATGAGATTTTTCACTTTCTAATTGAAAAGAAACTAGAAAGTGACAATTCTCACGAGTTTGAGTGATGATAGTTTAGGTTTGACCAAATCCTGAGAGGTCTCAAGCAGACTAAGTACTGTCAGTAGGAGAGTGGCTACCTAAGAGAAGTCATATGCCGTTTGACTTTTTTTACCGGACTTTAGATTTTTAGTATTCTATTGGGTTTATTTGAATTATGAAATTTTTATATATGTCAAATTATGAAAGATTAGAAAGTCGTTATTTTAATGGAACCATCGAAATCGCGATTTTCTTCTTGGATGGGAGAGTTGACTTTTTATTTGTAAGAGATGATTTTTCTGATATTTTTATTGGATTCAAATGGGGGGTACTTCCTTATTTACATGTAATATCTTAAGTAAATGAAACTAAAAATATAACATTTACTTATGTTCAGGTAAATAAGGTATCATAATTATCGTTGCTCTGTATTGTAATATGAACACATGCGCAACTAGACTATGGATATACCCAAAATGTTCTATTATTATATGTTTTTAAAGAATTTTCCCGTGATTTTTCCTCATTTTTTTACAATTTTTTATCATTTTTTAACTTGACCAATCCTAGATTAGCCAGACTCCAATGAAGTTGGCGGATCCTCCGATCCGACCCGACTCGGGTCAGGGTCGACTGGGTTCAACCAGCACCCCGACCCGACTATGCCATCCATGGGGATGAGAGGCTCTCCCGGTAGGGAGCCCCTACCCGGAGAGACCCCTCTCCGGTAGAGAGGCCTCTCCCTCTCCAGGTAAGGAAACCCCTTACCCGGAGAGGGGGGGAAGGGGCTCTCCAGGTAAGGAAGCCCCTTACCCGGAGAGACCCCTCTCGGTAGAAGGGTCTCCCCCTCTCCAGGTAAGGAAACCCCTTACCCGGAGAGGGGGGGAAGGGGCTCTCCAGGTAAGGAAGCCCCTTACCCGGAGAGACCCCTCTCGGTAGAAGGGTCTCCCCCTCTCCAGGTAAGGAAACCCCTTACCCGGAGAGAGGAGGAAGAGGCTCTCCGGGTAGTTCTCTCTCCTCCTCACCCTCTCCAGGTAATTCTCTCTCTTCCACCCCTCTCCAAGTAATTCTCTCTCTTCCTCCCCTTGTTTAAACAGAGGGAAACCCCTATAAATACCTCATATAGCCAGACGGCCAAAGGGTCGGATATTTTTGGAGGGTCGGAGCTTTGGAAAGGAATTCGTCCCCCTGCTGCCCTGTCGGCCGAAGACTCCCCCTGGGAGGACCCTAAAAGGCGTAAAGTGCTGGTGCTCGGCATAAACTTCTCGTGCACGGCAAGCCAAGGTCGTCTCCGACTGTGAAATTCCCGTGTATATCCCCCCATATTGAGCGGGACTCTATGGGTGATGAAATCTAAATATTCATATTAATATCTCCATAGGCGAGTTCATGCATTCATGTGTTTAAATATTTTCCATGTTGAGCAAGACGCTATGGAGATAAAATATTTAAACACTCACGTGTTCATTTCTTCCCCTCATGTCGAGCTAGACTCTATGAGGATGATATGTTCATATATGCGTACCTCCATGAGGATAAACTTCGACCTCCCAAATCCAAGTCAAACCAATTCGATGGCCAATAAACTATAAAGGTAGGCCACATCTAAATCTCAAATCTCATATTCCTGGCCTATAAACCATAAGGACGGCCAAACCTAAATTCCCAAGCGTTCAAATTCCTGGCTAGCAAACCATAAAGGTAAGCCAGACCCTAAATCCAAAAACCCCAAATCCTTTGGCCAATAAACCATAAAGATAGGCTAGAAGTCAAAATCCAAGCTCCAAGCTTGGTTAGCAAACCATAAAGTAGGGTAAGTCAAAATCAAAACTCCAAACCTTGACTATTAAAACCATAAAGGTCAGTCAAACCCCAAAGCCAAAATTCAAACATTTGGCTATCAAATTACAATGGTTAGCCAAATCATAAATCTCAAATCCCAAAACTCCATATTTGCTCAACTTTGAAGTTCAAAGACCTTCACTTTTGCAACATGAAAGGCTAACCAGTCATTTGCTTTTTTCCAAAAAAAAAAAAAAGAGAAAAATAAAAAAAATGGGGCTTAAAAGAGAGGTGCCCCGGCAGGCTTAGCTTCCCCCATTTTAGGGGTAGTTAAGGGCAAAAATGCCTGAAAACTCGGCTGAGGTGAAAACCCGGAAGAGCGCCTCAGGCAAAAATGAGTAACCACTCAACGTGAAAACCCACAAGGGCGCGTTGGAAAAAGTTAGAGGGGGCTACCTCCAGTGAAAACCCGAAAGGGCGCTGGTGTTGGTAATGTGAGGAAAAAAAAAAGAGAAAGAAGAAAAGAAAGAGATAAAGAAAAAATTTCTCAATGGTGGATCCCTTTGCTGTGGATACTCATCTGCCTTCGCCAGCAAACCACAAGGTAGATCAGGGCAAAATCTCAAAACCTTAGTCAGTAAATCACAAAGGTAGACTAAGTCAAACCTAATCTCAGCCCTTAGGCAACAAACCACGAAGGTAGGTCAAGGCAAAATCCAACATTTGCCAGGAAACCACAAAGGTAGGCTAAACCCCAAAACCTTAGCCAACAAACTATAAAAGTAGGCTAACCCCAAATCAAATCTCTTTTTAGCCAGCAAATCGCAAAAGTAGGCTAAACTAAACCTAAATCCAACCATTGGCCAATAAACCACAAAGGTAGGTCAAGGCATTACCTAAATCCCAAAACCTCGGCCCCTAATCCACGAAGGCTGGCAGACCCAAAACACTCCCCAACTTGCAAACCCAAAATCCAAACTCATGGCTACTCCACTCAAAAAAAAAAGGGGGGCTTAAATAGAGGTGTCCCAACGGACTAAAGTATATAGCTTTGTTGTGTACTTAAGGGCAAAAAGGTCAAAATTTCAGCTGCGGTGAAAACCCGAAAGGACATCTCAAGCAAAAATGGATAACCTCTCAACGTGAAAACCCGTAAGGCGCGTTGGAAAAAGCTAGAGGGGGCCATCTTCAGCGAAAACCTGAAAAGGGCGGTGGAGCTGGTAATGTGAAAAGAAAAGAGAAAAAAAAAAAAGAGAAGAAAAAAATCTTTCATTCAGAAGTCTCTTTGTTGCAGGACCATCTCAAATCCTAACCAACAAACCACAAAGGTAGGCCATGTCCAAATCATAGCCAACAAACCACCAAAGTAGGCTATACCCAAGTTCAAATCCAAAATCCTAGCTAGCAAACCACAAAGGTAGGCTATATCCAAATCAAATCTAAATCTTAGCTAGTAAACACACAAAGGTAGGCTAAGCCAAATCCAAAATTCAAACCTTAGCTAGTAAACCATCTAGGTCGGCTAAGCCAAACCTAAAATCCAAACCGTAGCCAATAAATCACCAAGGTAGGCTAAGCCAAACATAAAATTCAACCCTTAGCAGTAAACCACCAAGGTAGGCTAAGCAACTGTTGAACCCGAAAAATATCGGGGCTTAAACAATAACCGGGAATGAACTCCGATCCCCCGCTCGGATATCGGAACAAACGAGCCCGAGTGCTTGCGTCAATCAGGAGTGGCCCGGAAGCTAGATGCCCGAGAAGCTCGTTGACAGCGAAGAATACGTACCGGATGCTAGAAACCCTGTGTCCGGATCAACGTTCGAAGCCGCGCCCGAAGCCGAAGGGTTCGGGAAAGTCAAATGCACATGCCTCAGGAAAAACGGGGACAAACGCACGTGGAACGGCCGAGGAAGCACGAGCGGTGCACGTGTGCACGTGCGCGGCACGGCCGTCAACCAACAAACAGGCACGGGAGGCCCACAGAGCTCTCTCCCGAATTTTCTCCCGGAAAGTACGGAGAAAATGGCCAAAGAAATGAAGGAGGCCCCACTTATATGGTGGTGGGCAAAGGGAGGGCCCAAGAGGGCCCCGGTCAGCCCCCCCCCCGCCAGTGAGGGGGGCCGCAGGCCGGTTGCGCGCCCCACAGGGGAGCCGGTTCGGCCCCTGGCAGAGGGGGCCACGGTCAGCCCCCCGCCAGCAAGGGGGGGGGGGGGGGGGGGGGGGGGGGGCCGCGCCTCCGGCAGACCGCAGCAGGGGGGGGGGTTGCCGGTTCGGCCCCCCGCCAGCAAGGGGGGGCCGCCGATTCGGCCCCGCCAGCAGGGGGGCGCCGGTTCGGCCCCCCGCGCAGCCAGGAGGGGCCGCCGGTTCGGCCCCCCCGAACAGGGGCGCCGGTTCGCCCCCGCCAGCAGGGGGGCGCCGGTTCGGCCCCCCCCCCGCCAGCAAGGGGGAGGGGCCGCCGGTTCGGCCCCCCCCCCCCCCGAACAGGGGCGCCGGTTCGCCCCCCCCGCCAGCCAGGAGGGCCGCCAGGCAGGAGGGGCGCCGGTCAGGGCACCTGACTGGCGGCCCCTCCGCAAGTCCGACTCTTTGCGAAGCACTCCCGCCGGTTCGCTCCGCTCGACGCTCGCGCTCGCCCTCGACGCTCGTGCCCGCGACACCTCCGCCGGGGAGGGTACCCCGCGGTTAGCCCCCCTCAAATCCTATAAATAGGGGGGCATACCCTCATTGCAACACACACCATCGGCCCAAAAGACTCGGAGACGCCTCAAGGCCTAAAAGCCACTTGTCTCACACTCACGAGCAGCGGCTTAGAGTGTGTCCGGTGCGCGAGCTTAAATAGGCCGCACGTGTGGGGAGAAAGTCCTTGGCGTCCTTTGGTGATCTGTCCTCCACATTCGGGCCCTCCTGAGCCTCGTTCGTCCGCGAGAAGACACCACAGGTTGTCATATGACTCCTAGTATTTACGTTTAAGTCCTCCGGTGTCATGAAACGACACACGTAGAGGCACATGTTAAGTCCTCCGGTGTCATGAAACGACACACGTAGAGGTGCATGTTTAAGTCCTCCGGTGTCATGAAACGACACACGTTGAGGCATATGTTTAAGTCCTCCGGTGTCGTAAAAGACACACGTAGAGGCTGTTACCCTGTGGAG
Organism: Colocasia esculenta; assembly: GCA_014218235.1. Classification (NCBI taxonomy): domain Eukaryota; kingdom Viridiplantae; phylum Streptophyta; class Magnoliopsida; order Alismatales; family Araceae; genus Colocasia; species Colocasia esculenta. The sequence goes on along the minus strand of CM024758.1, from coordinate 87,920,922 downwards.
GCACAAACACGCCTCCACAGGGTGTCGTAAAAGACACACGTAGAGGCATGTTACCGGGTGTCTAAAAGACACACGTAGAGGCATGTTACCCTGTCGACGCCTATGTACATGACTTGTTGTATACACGCCCAGTGGAGGTACAAAACCCCATTAAAGGCGTAAATGTAAATGTCATAAATATAATGACATTGAACGCGCTTGAATGAAATTGTGGAAATTTACTTGTCATCTGTTTCCTTTAAAATTTCGGCATATGGTCTTTTAAACAACATTACGCATCGAAGTATTCGAGTCTCGTACTCGATGTAAATGAAACATCGACTTCGGTCGGTGGGGAACGGTCCAGTACACGACCACTCCAACGCCTTGAAAACGTGAGCGCACGCGGAAAAAATGAAATGAAATATTCGAGGTTGCCGGGTCTTTACCCGGTACCCCTCGTAAAGTAAATCTTTGTTTGTTTCTCGCAAACAGTCTGGCACGCCAGCAAAAGCAAGCGAAAAAGAACTATGAACGGGAATCCTCCGGGGCGACCAAAGTCATTTTCTCGAAAGATATAAAATGAAAGTAAAAGAAATCCGCGTTCAACAGCAACATTCCAATATCAAAATTTAGCCAGCAAACCATCAAGGTAGGTATATCCGAAATCAAATCCAAACCATAGCCGGTAAAACATTAAGGGGCTATACCCAAATCAAAATCTCAAACCATAGCAGTAAACCACAAGGTAGGCTACATTCAAATCAAACTCTATCCAAATCTTGGCCGGCAAACCACGAAGGTAGGCTATATCCATTTAAAAATCAAACCTTAGCCATCAAACCACGAAGGTAGGCTATATCAACAACCAAATCTCAATCCTTCAACCAATAAATCAAGCCAATAGCCAAATGCCAAAAGACTCAAACCCAAATACCAAGTTTCAAAAAAAATAGGAAGAAAAAAAAAAGAAGAAGAAAAGGAAAAGGGGACTTCAAATAGAGGTACCCCGACAGACTTAAGTATATAGCTTGTTGTGTCCTCAGGGTAAAAAGGTCAAAAAAAAATCTATAACTAAGGTGAAAATCGAAAGAGTGCTTCAGGCAAAAATAGATAATCCCTCGGCGTGAAAATACGAAAGAACATGTTGGAAAAAGCTAAAGAGGGTCAATTCAACGAAAACCCATAAAGGACACTAGAGTGGTAATATGAAAAGAAAGAAAGAAAAAAGAAAGGAAAAACAAAAAAAAGAGAAAAAAATGAGGAGAGAATGGGAAAAAAAGGAAACGGAGAGCCATCGCTCCGGCTTCTAAAGTTCCATGTGGCCCGAATCACTAAAGTCAACCACTTCATACCTTCAAACCATGTGGCCCAAACCACCAATGTCGGTCACCTTCAAGCCTACAACCACTGTGGCTCAAAACCATCAAGGTCAGCCACTTCAAATCTCCAAACCCTTCATACAATCCCGTGGCCCAAACCATCAAGGTCAGCCACCTTCAAACCTTCAAACCATGTGGATCAAAACCATCAAGGTCAGCCACCTTCAAACCTTCCACTCACAAACCTTCAATTATAAAGGTCACTCATCTCAAATATCCAAGTTCAAATCCCATATTTATCTCAAATCTCCCTTGTTGCACCACAACAAATACATCATACATAAATCTACGTCCCATGTTTTTTGGTTATCAAACCACCAAGGTCAGCCAACCAAAATCCCAATCCTGAAGCTTTGGCTATTAAACCACAAAGGTCAGTCAAGTCTTAAATTCTAAACTCCAAAATCCTCGGCTATCAAGCTACAAAGGTCAGCCGAGTCCCCACATAAAAAATCAAATCTCAAATCCTGGCTATCAAACATAAAGGTCAGCCAAATCCTAAATTCCAAAACCAAAATTCTCAAACTTCAAATTTCAAACCAAAATATGTCCTAAAATCACAACCCTGGGCTCCTAAACCACTATGGGTGCAGGTGCATAAGCCCAGAATTCTCAACCCACTCCATCCCCAAACCTCTAACCTTTAGATCCCACATGGCAAAGGTTAACCATTCGTGTTCCTAAAAAAAAAAAGGGAGGAGAAAAAAAAATAAGAACATAGCGACTCCACAAATTCCTCAAAGGAAGGAAGTCGTTTCTACTAAAACAAAGTTAACAAACAAGTGGGCCGCATCTGTCAGGCCATTCAAATTGAAGTTGTGGACGCCTTGAAGCCCTCTCAAGTGTCAACGCATGTGACAATTAAGAAGAACATGTCATTCAAGACAACAATGACATGAAAAATGTCATTCAAGTAGCAATCATCATTTTTCAGATGAGTCTTTGACTCGAGATTGGCTAACAAAAAGAACATCATCAAAATCAATTCTTGTGCCAAGCCTAAAAGGCAAACTTCAAAGAGGATGTCAAAGTTACATCATTGAGCAAAGTCAAAAGGCGGCCCTCATCGACCAAATGCTAAGTCAAGCCGTTAGGCGAAGATAGAAAGGAGAGGCAGGTCTCACCTGTAAAAATCTCTCGTCAAATCCTGAACAAAGTCAAAAAAAAAAAAAAAAAAAAAGACAAGATTCAGGAGGGATACGTCAATTAAGTCGTGAACCAAGTCAGAAAAAAGCAAATCTCGAGAGAGAGATAAATTCAACCCTGAGCAAAGTCAGAAAGTCAAGACTCAAGAGAGAATCTCAAATCAAGCCACTGAGCAAAGTCGAAAAGGCAAGTCTCAGCGACCGAATCTCTAACCAACTCTGAGCAAGGCCGGGAAGGTAAGTCTTGGAAAAGAAATTTCAAATCAAGTCGATAAGCAAAGCCAGAAAGGCAAGCTTCACCGACCAAGTGATAAATCAAGTCAGTGGGCAAGGTCAGGAAGACAAGCCTCACCAGCTAAATTTCTAATCAAATCTCAAGCAAAGCCACAAAGGCCTCCAAAGAATGGCATTAGGGTGGATCCTGAGCAAAGTCAGAAAGACCAGACTCAGGCAAAGAAGATTAAAGACAGCACCAAGCAAAGCCAATGAGCGATTCTTCAATGAGACTACCATAGGGTTGACTTGGTGGAGCGGGTCCATGTCACTTCCCTGAAGTAATGTGCGCTCTTCTAAGTCCTCTCCTAGGGATTGAAAGATTGGAGAAATATTCAAGAATTGCAGGCCGATAACTCAGCATAAGATGTGCAACAAAAATGGTCGTCAGCTTAAACTACAGATGTCTAAAGTCATTGACGACGCTGCAGCACGAGCTCTGTCGTAATCTTAACCCAATTCCACGTCATGTCATTAAGACAAGGGAAGGGTTTAAAAGTCGCACGAGACGTCTGCCCTCGCCTTTGGCTCCAACACACATTTCGTCGGGGGCATTTGTTGGACCCCAAAAATTGACCATTAGGACCATTAAATATATAGTTCTTGAAGGCTCCCCGCTCGGTGTAAAGGTATTCGTTCCTCCCCCGCTCGATGTGAAGCTATCCGCCCTCGACAAGTGCAAAAGAAAGGGAGATCTCTCCGTCCGGCATCGACATCTCCTTAATCCCCCTCCATGCAGTGCTAGTCTCCATGGAGGGTCTCCAAAAAAAAATCATAATGCAACCCATACCCCCACATCGAGCAAGTCTCTGTGGGGGTAAAAAATAAATCGTGTTCTTTGGTGTGTAAATACCTTCCATATCGAGCAAGACTCTATGGGTATAAGGTATTTAAACATCTTTGTTCTCGTGCTCTAAATACCTCCATATCGAGCAAGTCTTTATGGGTATAGGCATTTAGATGCATATGTTCTTCCCACCCGTCGAGCAAGACTCCGGGATGGGTGAGTGTTTGTGCTCATATGTATATGTTTTCTAAAGAAAACTCTGCCCAAGCGGAGGTTCTGCCCGAAAATATATCCATATGCTCACAAATATTGTGCTCATATATATATGTTTTCTAAAGGAAACTCTGCCCAAGCAGAGGTTCTGCCCGAAAACATATCCATATGTTCACAACTATGTGCTCATATGTATATGTTTTCTAAAGGAAACTCTGCCCAAGCGGAGGTTCTGCCCAAAAACATATCCATATGTTCACAAATATTGTGCTCATATGTATATATTTTCTAAAGGAAACTCTGCCTAAGCGGAGGTTCTGCCCGAAAATATATCCATATGTTCACAAATATGTGTTCATATGTATATGTCTTTTAAAAGGAAACTCTGCCTAAGCGGGGGTTCCGCCCAAAAGCATATTCATATATCCATAAATATATATGTGCATATGTGCATATTTCATGGGGAAACTCTGTCCATACAGGGACTTTCCCATAAAACAATACAATCATATGCCCATTAAATACATGCTCATATATTCGCGTGGTAATTCTACCTATGCGGGAGTGCTGTCCAAATCCACAATATGCTCAAATACCAAATAAATCCATGGGTATACACCCACTCATTTTCCAAATTATATTTCAAACCCTCAAAAGGAATCCATATCCTTTTCAAAATGAAACCCTTTCCTCAAAGCAAATATTCTCTTTCAAAGTAAAATACTTTAAAAAAAACAAAAACAAATCCCTCCTTCAAATCAAAATCCATTTGCCCAATAAAAAAAAGAGGAAAACACCGCATTACAATTTTCTAAAAAATGCAAAACCTCTCGACTTTGCTATCAATGGTATTCGGGTTAAAATGATGTAAAAATAACATCAAAGGCTTTTAATCCGATGTAAATAAAACATCGATTCCGATCGATGGAGACATGGGTCCAGCACACGCTACCCTAATAGCCTGATGAATAAAAATCGCAGAACCAATAAGTTCAAACTAAAAGTGGCGCACTTGTCCATTCCTTGACATAAAATCTTCTCTCCACATTGTGCGGATTCTAATTTCTGTCTGCAAGATAGGCTGGCACGCCCCGCAAGGCAAAATAGGTAAATAAAAATCAAAGCAAACTCAAACACTAAATAAAAATCAAACCACAAAAATTTCCGCGTCCGACACTCACGTGCTGTTGTGCAAAATAAAAGTGAGGGAAAGGGCAGACACTAGGGGCATCTGTGACTTAGGGCTTCAGTAGGACAACCCTTTGGTAGGGGATTCTGAGGCCCACGTTGATCAGATAAGTACTGATAACTCCTAGTTACAGGCCAGTTAACTGAAAAAGTGATTTGGTAAGGGAGACAGTCTATCAAGACTTCATCTCCAATAAATGCCAATAAGTCCTAAAAACGCTATCTCACCCTCTCAGGTCTGATAAAGTTATCAGCCCTTATAACTTCATCAGTCAAATCAAAAAGCTTATAACTAGAGATAACCTATCCTTGGATAGCCTATCTGTGGATAATCTATCCAGTCACCAAAGTGGCCTGGGGATCCAGGATTCACTGAGTCATGCTTTAAGGGAAGACACTGCCAAACTCTTCCTTGATTTAAGATGTTTGCATAATTCAAAGGGCTAAAACTAATCTAGGGTTTAGCATCTTTGATTAAGGATTTGCTATGCTTCTCTTGTTATAGTTTTGTCAATAGTAGAGAGAGAAATGACAATTTTAATCTCATAGATTTGTTTAATTTTTTTATGGAATTGGCGATATTGCATCATTTCCATATTACTATTCAGATCTCAATTCTCCATAGGACTAGGGAAAGAGGTTTTTGGGACTTGCAATGTGTCACCATGTTGACTTGAATATGACATGGATTCAGCATCGTACCTCCACTCATAGGCCTCAACTGGTGTTAATTACATCAATTCGCATGAACAAATACCCTGGATTAACAGCCAGATAATGTCTTTGAAAGCAACATAACTCACAAATGGATAGAGAAACTCAAGCATGACCAGGTAATGTTGAGTCCTCCGGAAAAACAATGTTGACAGAAATCACACTAAGTATGACGTAGAGGGAAACTTGTTAGGCATTTTCTTTTCAGGTTCATTGTTTGAAACAGAGATAAAGAATGTAACTGCAGGGAGATATTGCAGTCCATCTTCAAAAATGCTAGCTGTTTGAAGGGTCAGAGAAAGACCTGCAAGTGAAAACTGATGAAACAGGCCTTCATACAGTTCTGAATTTTAAAATTTTATAACTTAGAACAATGCTAGTCTAAACACCTGACTAATGTAATTTCCAAATGTTGCTATCTTTAGAACAGAAATAGTGAAAATTACATTATAAACATCAGACAAACCGGTACAGCTTGGATGTAAACACAGAAATCTTAATAAGCAACCTGGGGAATAAGCAATAAATATAAAATCATTTAAAACATAGAGCTTGATAAGACTTACCATCCACTACTGAATCAACATTCGAACAGGAGACAGCAGAATTCATATAATCCTGCAGACAATGAAATGTTTGCCAGAAGTAACTGTTCAAAACTTCAAGTAAATAATTATTTAATGCATAAACAGTTGCACAATCAAAAGTCCCAAAGAAACACATTTCCTATGAGGCAAATTGTTAACAACTCCATGATAGAAAAATGGTAAGGTTTCAACATACATCAATTCTGTCCATCCTCATATAAATTCAAAGCGTCATTGACCAATGACCATTCAGATTTAAGATTCTATTGTACATAAAGAAAAACTATGAAGAGAGCACTCCAAAACTGGTAAATTGTCGAGTAACTTCAGACCAAGTGACGGGGACCGTGACTCGTGACGGATGCGGAACGAGACTCGAGATTTCAGGCATTCAGCAATATATTGACGTCAATTTTATTTTACTATGTATTTTTTTATTTTAGTGAAGTTTGATTTAGTCCGGTAGAATTAAAAGTCTAGTTTCAAGGTAGGTGAGACTTATTTGCAGATGTGGGGCAAGGTTGGTATTTGTCATTTGTTCTGGGGGTATTTTGGTCTAGTGGATAGATGAACAGTAGGGTTTTATGGGGGCTTGTTGACACGGGATTTATATCACTTTGACATATCATTTGGTTTTTGTTTGCTCATTTCATTTTATGTGGTTCATGTATCCATTTCATTTGGGTATTCATTTATTTCACATGCTTTGATTTGTGTATTGCGGTTTGCGGGGCGTGCCAGTCTGTCTAACAGACAGAAGAAAGAGTCCGCGCAATGCGGAGAAGGTATTTTTGGGTGTCCATGGAACGGACGGGTGTGGTGTCCGTGAAACGGACGGGTGTGGTGTCCGTGGAACGGATGAGTATGATGTCCGAGGGACGGACGGGTATGATGTCCGAGGAACGGACGGGTGTGATGTCCGTGGAACGGACGGTGTGGTGTCCGAGGGACGGACGGGTATGATGTCCGAGGAACGGACGGGTGCGCCGTATTTAATCTGAACTCCTTGAGTCCCGTATCTATACTCATCAGGTGATTGAGGTAGCATGTGCTGGACCTCTGTCTCCATCGACCGGAGTCGATGTTACATTCTCGAGGTTAAGACTCTTGGTGTTATTTAACACCGTTTTTAACCCGAATACCATTCATAGCAAAGGGGATGAGAAAATACACACTTTTTTTAGAAAATCCTGGTCATGATGTATCATTTTTCTTTTGGTTATTTTTGAAATACTTTTGCTTTGAGTGTTTCATTTTGAAAAGACTGCCCTTTGTGGAGCTCGAAATATGACTTTTAAGAAGGGAACGGGTATATTCCCATGAACCCATTTGGGGTCTCCCTCCTCCCTTTTTTTTTTTTTTGAGAAAGATGTTGTTTAAAGGTTTTATTTTGGAAACCTGAGATTTATTATTGCAGACGGGTATATCCCGTGCATATGATTCTGAAAAAGTCGTGATTCAAAGTAGCATTTCTGTATTAGAAGAGTTGCTACAATAATTTTTTTTTTATGACATGATATTCTTTTAAACATTCCTTCTTTCAAATGAAGTCTGAATTGAGGCAGAATTTCATTTCTCCTTCTCATCGTCTCATTCATTCATCATCATCATTTTTTTATTGTATGAGTATGATTTTCGGAGAACGTATGCACATATCTCCATGGACGTTCTTGTCAACTTGAAGTTCCTTTCTGGAAACTGTCCCCACGAACACAGTTCTTGTGAGTATGCATTTATGCTCTTTGGGAGTATCTGAGCACAGTTCGGGTCCTATCACAGTTCGGGTCCTGTTACAGTTCGGGTCCTGTCATAGTTCGGTCCTGTCCTCTTTTTCTTTGGATGTGTGTATATTATCACAATTTTTATAATTTTATTTTAGCAGAGTTTCCACTTATGCGGAATGCCCTCACGGTGATATATTCATATAGACATGTACTTATATCCATGTGTCCCCGGAGAACCTTTATCCGGAGGGATTTTGCCCTTAAAAAGGTATGTGTGTATAATCATGAATTTGCAGTTTATGCATATCTTCTCACCGGTATCCCTTTTGAGTGGGATGTCCGGTAAAAAGGGCCATCTGCATATGCAGAATCCTTTTTGAGAGGCATACGCATATAGTTGCAGATTTATATTATATAAACATGTCCGTAGTCGGAGACTCCATTTGGCAGAGTTTCCTCTTGGGAACACATGTATATAAATACAAAGTTTGTGATTATATTGATATGTTTTTAGAGGGAGAACTCTGACATTGGCAGGGCTTCCTTCCAAGAAACATGTGTATAGGCACAAATTTGAGTTTTTATAGGTATGCTCTTAGGCGGAATCTCCACTTGGGCAGAGTTCCCTCTAGGAAACATGCATATAAAAATACCAATTTGTGAATATACAAACATGTTCTCGAGCAAATCTCCACTTGGGTAGAATCTCCTCTAAGAAACATATAAATATACACACAGATTTGAACTTTATAGATATGTTCTTAGGCGGAATCTCCACTTGGGCAGAGTTTCCCCTAGGAAGCATATATATAAAAATACGAATCTGTGAATATATGAATACGTTCTCGAGCAGAATCTCCACTTGGGCAGAGTCTCCTCTAAGAAACATATGCATATAGCACAAACCCACTCTCCGGAGAGTTTAAAACTCGATGGGAGGTGGCATAAATAACAAAGGTATCTAAAATACCATATGTCCGAAACGGACGGTATTTAGAACCTATAGCCCGTGAGGGCCAGTGCCGCTATTGCGGACTTTTAGCCGATGAAGTTTGCCGATGCCGTACCTTGGCTCACAGAAACGAGATTGAAAATGGATTTGGAATTTCTATTTCCTTCAAGAAAGAGGAGGGCTAAAGAGCCAGGGGCTTTTACATGGAGAATGGGGGATCCGGGAGATTTTTCAAGCCGGGGTCCGAAAAGAGGACAGTTTTCTTGGGATGGGGGTGCCTTTTATAGGGGAAGGCCCCCCCTTACATGCATGGGTGGGGGAGTTTAAACCGATGAGACTCTCATCGGTTAAAGCTAACCGATGAGACTCTCATCGGTTAAGAGAAAAAACTCTCTAACCGATGAGACTCCCATCGGTTAGAGGGTTAAAGGCCCTCTAACCGATGGGGGTTCCATCGGTTAGGCCCTTTTTTTATTTTCTGTTTTTTTTTTTTATTTTCTATTTATTTTTTTTGTTTTTCTGTTTTCTGTTTTTTCTGTCTCTCTTTTTTTTTCTGTTTTCTTTATTTTTCTGTTTTCCCTTTTTTTTTTTGTTTTATGTTTTTTTTTTTGAAAGGGGACCCCTTAACCGAGTGGAACATCCATCGGTTAAAGGGGAATCCCCCCCTAACCGATGGGGGTTCCATCGGTTAAGAGGGAGACTCCCCTAACCGATGGAAGCCCCATCGGTTAGGGGATTCCCCTTAACCGATGGAACTTCCATCGTTAGAGGGGAGTTCCCCTCTAACCGATGGAAGCACCATCGTTGGAGGGGTCTCCCCCTCCAACCGATGGAAGCACCATCGGTTAAGGGGAAAAACCCCCTTAACCGATGGTAGCCCCATCGGTTAGGGGAAAAAACCCCTAACCGATGGTGCCTTCATTGGTTTAGGGGAGGGGGTTTCTGAATAAATTAATGGGGGGATTGACATTAATTTTTATTTTTTTATGTCAACAAATGCCCCCCACGGAAGTGTGCCGACGCCGAAGGCGGAGGAGGACGTCCCGTGCAATCTTTGAGCTCTGCTTCTGATCTTCATGACTTGACAATGAACTTGAATCGGAAGCACTTGCACTGTAAAGTCGACAACCTCGGGCAACGATCGACTTTGTCATGCTTCTTGTGCTGAGCGATCAGCTCCGCTTCCTTGGATTTACTCAGAACTGACTTTGGCTTTCTTCCCTGGGTCTTTGCCTTCTGGATTTCATCTCGGGGATTTTTTTTTTAGATCTGCTTCTGGCTTTGTTGACTATGAATTTGATTGAGGACTCAATTGGTGAGACTCGTCTTTCTGACTTTGCTCAACAACTTGATTTGAGAGAGATTTTTTTGACTTGTGATTCTGACTTGATTCGCAGTTGGATCCGATATCACTTTCCTGAGCTTTGCCTTTTTGGCATTTGCTTGTATTGGATTTGACATCTTTTTCTTGAATCTTGTCTTCTTGGCTTTGTCCGAGATTTGGCATGGTATTCGGTACTGAGGCTAACCTTCTTGGTTTTGCGGCTATCTTTCTTCTTCTTCCTTTTTTTTGTATCTGTTTTGAATTCTCACCATCCTTGCTCCGGAAGTTTGGAGACAGGAATGGTGAAACTCATTTGATATTCCCTCTTCTTCCAGACCCAAAGAGCTGGAAAAAAGGGGGTGGCGGATTCCGCCTTATCTGGCGGTGGCTTTCTTTTCTTTTCTTTTCTTCTCTCATTATGTCATTCATGATTCTCTTCTTGATTTGTCACTTATCCTTTCTTCCCTTTTTGACTTATCTACCTCAGATGACGAGACAGATGAGGAAAAGTGCTGGTCCGATTGCTTCGGGCGCAATGCCTCTTGCCTAGAGGTTCTCCTCTCCTTTGTGAAGTGGAGCATGAGAATTCCTCACGGGCAGTTATCAACTTTATGCCGGAGATTGATGATAATAAACCATCATCTGACTGTCTGTTTTCTTGAGATAGCTGTGACGGATGACGGTGCCTCTGCATTTGCTGAGCTGAGGGTCTCGACCGAACAGTATTCTTCTGCTCTTGTCGGGGCTTATATCCCAATGCCTGCCAAGGAATATTCTGCCATGGAATCAACTCCTGCAGGTGACTTCCTTTACTGAGCTCATATACAATCTTTAAATGATGATTTTTCTTTTCTGATATTGACTTTCCTTCCTTGTATTCAGGTGACTAGATCTTCTGTGATCAACTCTTCTTTGGGGATGATGGATTCATATTCTGTATTTGTGGCTAATCCTCTCTTTCCACTTTTGGGGAGATGCAGGGAGCCCTTTTTTTGGAGTTTCAAGCTTATTCTGCTTTCAAGTAGGCGATGCTGCGAGTGACGATGGTGTTGAGCATGGTTGTCGGGAAGGAGAACATTGCCCGGTTGGTACGCGAGCTTTTGAATCAGGAGGCTAGAGATGAGGCCATAGATTCTGAAGAAGAAACTGCCTATGTAAGAAACGGAAGGAACTTCCGCCAGTCGACAGCCTCCAAAGTTAAGGAAGTTGAACAGCCGAAGAGGAAAAAGCCTTCCTTCCTCTGCTTTTCAGTATGACATTTACATGCTGAGCTCATTATCTTGCTCTTTTTCTTTGTTTGACCTTGCATAGCAATCGCCACTCTTTGTATATTTGTACAGAGAGTGACTTGTGACTTTGTAAATACAAGGTGAAGGAATAAGGGAGTCCTCCTTTTCATTTTCTCCCTGACTTTTTTTTTTCTTCTTTCCTTTCCCTTTTTTTTTCACATTACCAATCCAGTGCCCTCTCGGGTTTTCACTAGACTGGCCCCCTTTAGCTTTTTCCAACGTGCCTTTTCGGGTTTTCACGTTGAGGGTTTCCATTTTTGCTTGAAGCGCCCTTTCGGTTTTCACCTCAGCCGGATTTTTTTTGATCTTTTTACCCTCAAGCATACAGTGAGTCGTATACTTAAGTCCATCGGAGTATCTTTATTTTTAACCCCTTTTCTTTTTTTTTTGACTTGACTGTTGAGGGCTCGACTGACTTGGATAATTGAATGGCTAAGGGTTTGGTTGTAGAATGAGTGGTGTATTCGGATGTGGTTTGAGATTTGAATTTGGCCAATGATTGGAAATCGGATTTGGAATTTGGATCTGGATGTGGATTTGGGTTTGAACATGAGTATGTGGCTTACCTTTGTGGTATTTTGAATTTGGGTTTGGATATGGATATGAGATTTGGGTATGTTTAGCCCTGGACTTGGTTTGAATGGGCTCTGAATGGTGTTTGTGTTTTGGCTTGGGATTTGAACTTCGCCCCTCCTTGATGGCTTGGTGCCGGGATGATGGGTTTGCACTTGGATTTGAATGGCTGGAGAGGAAGAAGCTTTCCTGCCTTTGTTTCAAAGCATAACACTTGCATATCGGGCTTGTTGCCTTGATCTCCTTTCTATTTTGCATGTGGTATCTGTCACCCTTTGTAAGTTTGTGATGTGGTGACTTATAGCTTTGTGAATGTATGAATGAAGGACTGAGGAATCCTCCTTTTCATTTTTTTTTTTCTCTTTTTTTTTTCACATTACCAGCCTTAGCGCCCTTTCGGGTTTCACCAAGACTGGCCCCCTTTAGCTTTTTCCAACGCGCCCTTTCGGGTTTTCACGTTGAGGGGTTGCCCATTTTTGCCTGAAGCACCCTTTTGGTTTTCACCTCAGCCGGATATTTTGATCTTTTTACCCTCAAGCATACAGTGAATTGTATACTTGAGTCCATCGGGGTATCTCTATTTTTAACCCCTTTTCTTTCTTTCTTCTTTCTCTTTCTTTTCTTTTCTTTTTTTTTTGACCTGACTGGTGAGTACTTGACTGGTTTGGGTAGTTGAATGGATATTGGTCTGATTGTGGGATGGGTGGTGACATGGATGTGGAATGGGTGGTGACGTGGCTGCAGAATGGGTGGTGACTTACTTTGTGGTATTTTGATTAGTTTGAATATGGATATGAGATTTGGGTTTACTTTAGTTTCAGCTTAATTTTGGATATTGATACAGACTTTGACATGGAGTTTTAGGTTTGGATTTATGGTTTTGGGTTTGAATTCCGCCCATCCTTGATGACTTAGGGTCGGGATAGGGATTTACATTTGGATTTGAATTGGAGTTGAGATTGGGTTTGTTTTTGGATTTGGATATGGACATGTCAGTTTATCTTGTGATATTCTGGATGGGATATGAGATTATGATTTTGCTTTTGGATGTAGGATTTAGGTTGATTTGGTTCTGAACTTAGTTTTGGTTTTTTTATTTTGATTTTGGTTTTGGTTTTGATTTTGATTTTGGTTTTGGTTTTGGTTTTGATTTTGGTTTTAGTTTTTTGTTTTGGTTTTGTTTTGTTTTTTTTTTTGTTTTGTTTTTTTTTTTTTTTGCTTTGGTTTATGGAATTCGGACTCTATTTGGTTCAGTTCAGCCTACCTTGATGGTTTGTGCTATATTTGGAATTGTATTTTGGAATATAAGTTGCCTTGATGGCCTTGGGATATGAACTTGGAACTTGAACTTGATGTCACCTACCATGATGGTTTGCTGGTGAGACTTTGGTTTTAGGATAGCCTACCTTTATGGTTTGCTGGCTATGAGTTTGGAACTGATTTTGGCATAGCCTACCTTTTTGGTTTGCTGGCTATGGTTTTGGTATTTTGGATTTGAGATAGCCTACCTTTTTGGTTTGCTGGCTATAGTTTTGGTATTTTGGATTTGACATAGCCTACTTTTTGGTTTACTGGCTATGGTTTTGGTATTTTGGCATAGCCTACCTTTTTGTTTGTTGGCTATGGTTTTGGTATTTTGAATTTGACATAGCCTACCTTTTGTGTTTGCTGGCTATGGTTTTGGTATTTTGGATTTGACATAGCCTACCTTTTTGGTTTGCTGGCTATGGTTTGGGTATTCGGATAGCCTACCTTTTGGGTTGTGTTGGCTATGGTTTTGGTATTTGGATTTGACATAGCCTACCTTTGTGGTTTGCTGGCTATGGTCAAGATTTGATTTGGGTTTGTACATGGAATACCCTTGGCTTTCATGCTCGGTAGGGAGTGAAAAGTTTGGGGTATTACGGACAGGTGGAAGTTTGATTCCTTTGCCCCATCTATGGCAAACTTCATTTCATCATTTTTTTATTTCGGCTTCGAGCCCTTTTGGTGTTAGCTTTTTTGTTTTGGGGTTGGCCAGGGAGTTCATGTTCTGGCGCGTGATACAATTTCAGGTGTTTCCCGTTAAGCGGGGGAAAGGGCACATTACCTTTATGGTCAACTAGCCGGTATGCGCCTCCTTCATATGCCAGAGTGACGATATATGGACCGAGCCAGGTGGTTCGAAGTTTGCCACATGACTTTCCGGCCATTGCTTCTCTGCATTTGACCATGACAAGATCTCCTTGCTTGAAAGCTCTGGGTCTTGCTAATTTGTCGAATGCTCGAACCATTCTAGCCTGATATATTTGGAGAGATTTGTAGGCTTCAAGGCGCCTTCCTTCTAAATTGGAGAGCTCCTCGAGTCTTCTTTCTATTTGCTCTTGATCTTGATTTTGTAGTTCACTTTGGATCGCCACCCGATAGGATGCCATTTCAATTTCTATGGGGATCATGGCCTCGGCTCCATATACCAAGGAGAAAGGCGAACATCCGGTAGGGGTTTTATACACAGTTCGATAAGCCCATAAGGCTTCATGACCTTTTCTCCCCATTCCCGCTTTCTGTTCCTGGACTATCTGGCAAGCAATTTGCAGAGGGTTTGTTGTTGAAGGCTTCTGCCAACCCATTTGCCTGTGGATTATATATTGACGATGTCTCCAATCAATATGAAATTTCGCCGCCACGGCATATATTGTTTTGTTTCTGAATTGTGACCCATTATCAGATATGATCTCCTGTGGGGGTCCCAATCTGTATATTATGTTCTGCTTGACAAATTTGGCGACTGATTCTCCGGTTACCTCCCTCACGGGATGCTCCAGCCCACCGAGAGAATAATCTGTGGCAGCCAGTATGAACTTGTGGCCTTGCGAGGAAGGTGGGAATGGTTCCACAATATCCATACCCCATTCGGCGAACGGCCATGTTGGCGCAGTGGGGTGTAATACATTTGGTGATTTCTTGGTATAGGGCCAAATGCTTGGCACTGATGACATGTACGGGCATATTGGATGCAATCTGCGTACATAGTAGGCCAGTAAAAGCCTTTTAGCTTGATATTGATCTTCATCTTTTCTCCTGCTGGTGCGCACCGCACAGCCCGGAGTGAACTTCTTCATGATAATTTTGGCCTCCTTGAGAGATAAGCATCTGAGGAGGACTCTGTTCCTTTCTTTTCATGAACCAGCCTTATATAATTGATCTGCTAATTTGATATGATGTAGCCCTGCGTAAGAGCTGAATTCTTTGGCTCGATCAGAAGGTAGCCAACCTTTCTTGATTTTGATGAGCGGCTCGCGCCAATCTTCGGATTCATTTGTTGTATCTAGCTCTGTGTTATACACTTCTTCGATTGCAACATCAGACTCATCGTCGAAGACACTCGCATGAGCCTTCTGTGGCGGACCATTATGTCCACTTCTCCTTCAGGAGGCAATTTATATGGCAGAGGCCAATTTGGCCAGAGCATCTGCCTGGGATTCACTTCTTGGTATATGGATATATCGAAAAAGCTGAATTGCTCTTTGAGCTTCATGGCTATATTGTAATATGGAAGTAGTTGTGGTTTACGGACTTCATACTGGCCCAATATTTGTCGGATGACCAGTTGTGAGTCTCCTAAACTTGTATACCTTTGATCCCCATTTCGAGAGCTAATGAAGTCCATAATTAGGCTTCATATTCGCTTCATTATTTGTGAGTGGCTTCATGAGAGCACAAGAGTTATATAATATCCTTCTTGAGAGGTGACCAGGACAATACCTGCTCCAGTAGAGGGGCTAGTAGAGCCATCTGTACAGTGGAGAGTTCGAGAAGCTCTATCAAAATATAATTCCCAAGGGGTAGCTCAATTTGGGCAACCTCTTCCGAGAATTGAATTTTCACTTGTACGAGAAAGAGTTTCTTCTTCTGGGAAGTTTACGGATGTGCGGCCAAAAATTCGGCCAAG